>BTPG01000004.1:3094295-3209186 GCA_036245525.1 Semisulcospira habei
GCCACTCTCCGCATCATCGTGGAACAGTCTCTGGAGTGGAGCTCCCCGCTGTACGTCAACTTTGTGGTTTATGAGAAAGCATTTGACAGCGTGGACCGAGAGACTCTGTGGAAACTCCTACGACACTACGGTGTACCCACAAAGCTCGTCCGCCTGATCAAGAGCAGCTACGATGGCATGACAAGTCGCGTGATCCACGAAGGGCAGTTCACCGGGGAGCTCCAGGTCAGAACTGGTGTCAGGCAGGGGTGTCTGCTGTCTCCGTTCCTCTTCCTGCTGGCCATAGACTGGGTCATGAAGATGACCACAGAGCACAGACGAAGTGGAATACAGTGGACACTGTGGACACAGCTTGACGACCTTCATTTTGCAGACGACTTGGCATTACTGTCCCACACTCATCAACAAATGCAGGACAAGACCACGAGGCTTGCTGACATCTCGTCCCAAGTGGGCCTCACCATTCATAAACAGAAAACAAAGACAATGAGGCTGAACACAACCAGGGAAGAACCAATCTTGCTTGCTGGCACCCCATTGGATTTGGAGGAGGTGGAGTCCTTCACCTATCTCGGGAGCATCATAAGACAAAAAAGGCGGCACTGATGCAGATGTCAGAGCACGAATCGGTGAAGCCAGAGCAGTCTTTCTCCAGTTATAGAAAGTGTGGAGTTCCAGAGAGCTGTCACAACACACCAAAGTCCGGATTTTCAACTCCAATGTAAAAGCAGTTCTCCTATATGGAGCAGAGACTTGGAGATTGACAAAAACCACAGTCAACAGAGTACAGACCTTCATGAACAGTTGCCTTAGAAGAATTTTGAAAATCCACTGGCCAGAGAAGATCAGCAACGTCAGACTCTGGGAGAGAATAGAGCAGATAACAGCAGAGAATGAAATTGGGCGAAGAAGATGGGGATGGATCGGTCACAGCCTGAGAAAGCCAGCTTCCAGTATCACTAGGCAGGCATTGTCATGGAACCCCCAGGGAAAGAGGAAAAGAGGTAGGCCGAGAAACTCCTGGCGTCGAGACCTCCAAGCAGACATCAAGAGACTGGGAACCACCTGGAGTAGAATCGAAGGAGAAGCACAGGACAGGAGTTGCTGGAGGTCTCTCGTCGACGGCCTATACCCGGGTAGGGGTGACAGGCGTAAGTAAAGTAAGTATGGGGCCTAAATAAAGCTAAAACCATTTGGCAACACACATCCAATATCAAGAGCTACAGGCAGTGCAGACAGTAGGGAGAGTTTTAAAAAGGCAAATACAGGTGAATGGACCTCGGGTAGACAGTCCCCCAGGGCAGACCCGGGTGGGGAATGAGAATAAAGGGAGGGGGCAGTTGATCTACTAAGTTAAAAATATCATTGCTACAGACCCGCAGTGATGGTGGCAGGTAAATACTGCATATGGTTATGGTCTTCTTTAAGGTAACCCGATTGATTGATTGATTGATTGTACATTGCTTAACGTCCCGACAGCAACAAGGCTTTCTCAGGACGTGCCTGCACTGCTTGTAAAAAAAAAAACAACTAAACAGAACATTGAATGTATGTCGCCAACCGGTCAAATACGTTAAATAAACCTAACACATGGGGCCTAAATAAAGCTAGGACCATCTAGCAACACACATCCAATATCAAGAGCTACAGGCAGTGCAGACAGTAGGGAGAGTTTTAAAAAGCAAATACAGGTGAATGGACAAAGGGTAGACAGAAACACATGCCCCAGAATAGAGAGAAAAACCCACCCTGTGGGGCTGACCAGGGTGACCCTGGGAACTAAAAAATACCTAACCCCACCCAAGTCCCCCAGGGCAGACCCGGGTGGGGTTTAAGGTAACCCGAGCTGCGACAGCCTGAAGACAGGTGTCGATGCTAACGGGGCTACATAAAATTTGGCTACTAATGAGAAGAGCCGCTCCACCCGAGCGCCTCTCCGAATCAGAGCCTTTATGTATAACATTAAAACCATTAAAGGACACAAGGTCAGAAGTCTTCAGGTAAGTCTCCTGCACCTGCCCCCCTCCCCCTACCCCCCAGTACTGAATAAGATGGGTTTCAAAGTGTACCTTAGTATGTCCTGAGATGTTTAAGCCATTTCCCCCTAAAATCCTTAAGGGCTGGCTTAACTGGGCGAGACAAACCCGAACCTCGTCTCGGCGAGACACCCGAGACAGTCTCCGCGAGACACCCAACCCACCCCTTTATTAGGTTCGGCGAACTCTCCGAGACAAGATCAGACGTGCCGACCCTAATAAACGGGTGGTACGGGTATCTCGCATTGACTGTCTCGGGTGTCTCGCCGAGACGAGGTTTGGGTTTGTCTCGCCCAATTAAGCCAGCCCTTTAGAAACATACCAGAGATATAGCCGATGGCGCAATTCACGCTCTTCGCGGATGTTAAAATGAGGTTGAGAAACATTTTCCTCTAAATAAATCAAAATTCATTCCGGACGCCCAGATCAGGCAATATTATGTTAAGGCACCCCCTTCTACGTTCTCTGCGGAAAAAAAAAGAAAAAAGAATGAAACAATGTTGAATCTCTGGCTCACAGTGAAGGTATTATTTGTGCACCCAGTAAATGGCCATTTCCGTGAAATCGCAAAAGAGACAAAAATAAGTGCCTTCAGACATTTTCTATGGCACTAGCAGTCCATTTTTAGGCTTACATCATTAAAACAGCATGTCACAATTATTATAAACTTGACTAGGTGATGGTGTGATCACTGTGAGTGCCACAGTGGTTGATTTTGAATCCCTACCCCCCAAGTTGTAAAAATACACAAATTTAATTAAAAAAAATTACTAAAGTTATTCCATTTCAATTTGACCTCCCTTTACGTATTAAGTTTGAATAATGTGAGCATAAAGTGCAAGAAAATAAGAAAAGTCGGTATCATTTACGGTACATTCGTGGTGAATGATAGCTTTTTTTCCCATTTAAAATTGCCGAATTGGGAAACATACGTTGTTTCCGCTGTCCTCAGAAATTTTTATACAACTGATAGGTCTTTTTTTTTTTAGGTTTTATTGGTTAGGCTAGAGTACCACAGTTACTCTCAACCAGATTTTATGATGCTGTGATGCATTTAGGTGCCACATTGGCTGAATCTGCTGCCCTACCCCCATTTTACCAGTACGCAAAGGAACGCAAAATGATCATTAAAAATTGCTTACGCCGTACTCCTTTGTTTAAATATTTTTGTCTCTTTTTGCAATTTCGTGGAAATGGTCGTTTACTGGGTGTACACTTCACTGTGAGCGAGAGATTCAATATTTTTTCATTCTGTTTTCTGCAGATAAGGTGTGCCGTAACATCATATAGACTGATTTGGGCTTCTGAAATGAATTCTGATTAATTTAGAGGAAGATGTTTCTCAACCTCATTTTAGCATCCGCGAAGAGCGTGAATGGGGCTACCTTGCACCATCGGCTATATCTCTGGTGAGTGCCTAAAGATTTTAGGGGAACATGGCTTAAACCGCTCAGGACACTAAGGTATACTTTAAAACTCATCTTATTGAGTACTGGGGGGAGGGGAGGGGGGGGGGTCGCACGGTAGACCGGTATAGCTTTTGGACTATTTATACTTATAGAAGAGACTTTTAGGACGTGTCACGGTGGGGCGAATTTAATAGCATGTCCATGATGTCGGGCAGGCTAAACCTCTAACAATTGGAAGTTACAAGATAAAAATTACATCATATCAAGTTATGCTAACCTCGCTGCTGAACGTACATTTGGCGCGAAGCGCCGTATGTGCGTATGTATGTATGTATGTACTGTTTTAATTTTTTTTTGAAAAGAATTAATTTTTACTAAAGAAGTTGAAAGGATACAAAGCTGGCTAACAAACTCTTGCAATGTCCTTCTCCAAACTAGCTATATGCAAAAGGTCAAGTCAATATTACAAAAATTATGGACTCTAACCTGGGTCAACGGACTTCCTATAAACGGTAGTTCATGTCTTCAATGAGACATTCAATTACAATATGCTCGGAGGCTGTCTTTTAGCCACCCGTTTGCATCCTAAAGTTGAGGGTGTTACTATTGGTTATAATGCAGAGTGGACTAGAAGATGTAGAGTTGCTTGATTGATTGATTGATTGTACATTGCTTAACGTCCCGACAGCAACAAGGCTTTCTCAGGACGTGCCTGCACTGCTTGTGAAAAAAAATAAACAGAAAATTGAATGTATGTCGCCAGCCGGTCAAATACGTTAAATAAACCTACATCATGGGGCCTAAATAAAGCTAGGACCATTTAGCAACACACATCCAATATCAAGAGCTACAGGCAGCGCAGACAGTAGGGAGAGTTTTAAAAAGACAAATACAGGTGAATGGATCAAGGGTAGACAGAAACACATGCCCCAGAATAGAAAGGAAACCCACCCTGTGGGGCTGACCAGGGTGACCCTGGGAACTAAAAAGTACCTAACCCCACCCAAGTCCCCCAGGGCAGACCCGGGGTGGGGAATGTAGAGTTGCAGTTGCACATTCTATAATTAGATAAACTCTACGTTTTCCCATCAACGTGTATATATCTGATCAGGCTCTTGAAACGTTATGTTTATTATTTTAGTATTGTGTCAGTGTGCATTTGGACCTATGAATGGTTGTGTTTTTGTACGTTGTCTGTACTTTAGTTAGTTAATTTCAGTTAGTTAGATTATCTACATGTAAAGCGCGCCGAGTCTTTTTTGTGGGGATATTGCGCTATAATAGAAGAGTTATATATTACTGATTATTATTATTATTTTTTAAAACCAGGCTATCTATGCAAAAGTCAAAAAGAGCACGTTGATTCACAGCAGCCTTTACAACATGCATGGGCTCATAAAAATGTATGCGCAAGTTTAGTCTTGTGGATGGAAGGCCCTGTATACGCAATTTAAAAAAGTCCGCAGTGGCTTACTCATCCGAGGGATCTAATAAGGATGTAAAGTGAGTCTGCAAAATGCACAGATTCCCATGAGCCGATTCAATATCTGGGGGTCAAAGTGATCTATGTCAACTGCAGTTGTACTGGTCTGACTTAGCTATTAGACACTGTTACCAGCTAAAATGAAGAGAGGACAGAGTAGCGCCGGAGTAACGGCTTAACAAAACAAACACGGGGTGACAGATAGCTTGACAGATAGCGTGACCCTCACCCACCTAACTTACCACAACCCTATCCCTCCCCTTGGCGTTGGTCCTATGAGTGATTCTGAGCGGTAGTAGTTGTACTGGTCCGAGTCATCACGGTCATGAGAAATTAAATGGACCCAAACATGGTATTCTGAGCGGGAGCCGATGGCCGCTCTCGGGTAGGTGCCGGGCGTTCCCGGCGGTAGAATCCCCACAGCTGGGACCATCTCTCTTCCAGCCAGGGGGCGCATAGAGCACAGGGATGCGTGGACTCACAGCCAGAAAAGGGCAGGCAGACTGCATGCTCGTCACAGGGCCACTGAAATTCGCCACAGCGCGTGCAGGTACGAACCTGGTAACTGCAACACAGAGGCAACAATGAAGAATGAACGAGCGTGGCCCCACAGGCCGCTCACCAATAATTACGCACGCGAGGGTGAGAACAAACTCAATCAAGTGCACTGAGCGTGCCACCGCCCGGTGCTCTTCCCTTCCCCTGAGCACCGATTGAGGGCAGTAACTGAGGTTTTACCTGGCCATACCTGGTGAGTTACTAGTCGTATAGTACCTCTGTCACTACACTCTATAATAAGTCACCCAGCCCCTTCTGCAAGTACGTCACATAGCCTTAAAAACTTTTGTTTCAGCGGCAGACAAACTGATCAAAATTTGGGGAGCTTACGATGGGAAGTTCGAGAAAACAATCAGTGGGCATAAACTGGGTTTGTCGGATGTAGCTTGGTCAACAGACAGTCGCCTGCTGTGCAGTGCTTCAGACGACAAAACACTGAAAATCTGGGACTTTGCCACGGGGAAATGTCTGAAGACACTGAAAGGCCACAGTAACTATGTATTTTGTTGCAACTTCAACCCACAGTCAAACCTTATTGTCTCCGGATCCGTAAGTCTTTATTAAATGTGTACTGATCTGTGATATTGGACCCTGCAGCCAAGGGCTGCGAGCTTCAAAATTACAGACCAGCAAAGAAGTTAAATACATGTAAATGTAATTATGTTACAGTTTGTAAGTTACATAATGTAATAATGCTGTTTTTTATCAGCAGTGTATTGAAATAAAGTGCAGCAGAACCTGTTTTGTGTGACGATCCTGTAGCCACCTAAATGATCGTCTTTAATGACAGGTGACACATTTTAAGACCACTTTCTTGCAGAAACAGGTTCCACTGTCCGGGAAAATGCAATACCATGCATGAAAGTTTATTGCTAAATATCATGGGCAGTGGGCAGATGTTCACATCTGCACGGGACATAGACGACCCCGCCCTCCATGAGTCGCCTGCTGCCTTGCAGGCCTGGCCGCTTGGCTGCGGAAAGGCTAAGGGAGGAAACCCCTGACATCAAAGCCCCCGTGTCTCCGGGGAAGGCTTTTGAGCCAGAGACTAGGACAAGGACAGTCTGATATAAAACCTACGACCCGAGGACCTCGATGCCATCGTCCCAGCTTGCTAGGCCATGGCAGATGAACCAAGGGTTTAAAGGGTGGGGCCAGTACTGCGCACACTGCACTCCACCAAAAAGCTCCACCGCGCAGGCTTTAGGAAACGTCCACGGACCATGACACTGACCATTCCAAGTCCTGTAGCGACGGGCGAGGGGCGAAACGGCAGGTGAAAGATGTCACTGGAAGCCGCAGTCTCAAACCTGCATGCAGGCGGTTCAGGATATTGGTCGCCTGATGTTGACCTGGGGATGACAACATCACTCGGCACACCCTGAACGACCAAGCAGCCTTCTCTAGGGACAGCACTGCTTGCTCCACACGGAGAGGGGCCTAGAAAAGGTGGCCTAACCAAAGCTCGTCCCCTCGCAACCCCAGTTGGCTAGCCGCGGTCAACGGGCATCTTCTCCTGCGGTCAAAAAACAAGAAAGAATAACGGATCCACTCTCATGACGACCACGACCGGACTCAACGTAGCATGCTGGAACGTCCGAACCATGCTCGACAAAGCAGACAGCGGACGCCCTGAACGTCGCTCCGCCCTCATTGCCCATGAATTGCGGAGGTTAAACATCGACATCGCCGCACTCAGCGAAGTACGCCTTCCGGACGAAGGCAGCCTCCAAGAACTTGGTGCTGGGTACACCCTCTACTGGTCAGGCAGGCCTGCATCAGAAAGACGGCTTTCAGGCGTGGGTTTCATGGTCAAGACATCCATTGCGACTAAGCTGGAAAACCTACCAACGGGCCACTCAGACCGCATCATGTCCATGCGCCTCCCACTGAGACACCAGCAGCATGTCACCCTTCTCAGTGTGTACTCCCCAACCCTCCTGGCAGAGCCTGCTGAAAAGGACAAGTTTTACACTGACCTGCGCAGCCTCCTACAGAGTACCCCTGCAGACGACAAAGTCATCATCCTTGGCGACTTCAACGCCAGAGTGGGCCAGGACTCTGAAGCCTGGAAAGGAGTCCTCGGCAAGCATGGCGTGGGGAACTGCAATGACAATGGCCGCCTACTATTGGAGTTCTGTGCGGAGCAGCAACTGGTCATCACCAACACTACTTTTCAGCAAAAGGACAGTCGAAAGACCACCTGGATGCATCCTCGCTCCAAGCACTGGCACCTTATCGACTATGTCCTAGTGCGTCAGAGGGACCGCAGTGACGTCCTCCTCACCAGAGTGATGCCCAGCGCAGAGTGCCACACTGACCACCGCCTTGTCCGCTGCAAACTCAGGCTCCACTTCAAGCCAAAACCCAAGAAATGGGGGCCCCCCAAGAAAAAGCTTGATGTTGCCAGCCTTCAGCGTGACGATGTGAAAGCTGCCTTTCAGACAGATTTACAGCGCAGGCTCAAAGACACAGCAGACCCAGTAGACTCCTCCCCTGAAACACTTTGGGAACAACTGAAAACTGCTATTGCAAAATCCTCTGCAGAAGTCTTGGGTTTCGCCAGAAAGAAGAACAAAGACTGGTTTGACGAAAACGATGTAGAGATCCAGGAACACCTAGCAAAAAAAAGAGCCGCCCATCAGGCCCACCTAGCCCAGCCTTCCTGCCCTGTGAAGAAGTCTGCCTTCCGCCTCGTCTGCAGCAGTCTCCAGCGCAAGCTCAGAGATCTCCAGAATGAGTGGTGGACCAGACTTGCACAGAGGACCCAGCTTTGTGCTGACAATGGTGACTACAGGGGCTTCTACGAAGCACTGAAAGCAGTGTATGGCCCCAGGCACCTGGTACAAAGTCCCCTGCGAAGCGCGAATGGCCAGGCACTCCTCACAGATAATACCTCCATCTTGAACCGCTGGTCGGAATACTTTCAGAGCCTCTTCAGCGCTGAGCGCACTGTTCAAGAAGCAGTCGTCCTACAAATCCCACACCTCCCAGTAAAGGTTGAATTGGACGAACCGCCCACCGCTGAAGAGACCCTCACAGCCATCCACCAGCTCAAGAGTGGCAAAGCAGCAGGCATTGATGGAATACCGCCAGAGATCTGGAAACATGGAGGCACAGCACTGCACAACAAGCTCCATGACCTCTTTCTCTGCTGCTGGGAGGAAGGAACACTACCAAAAGATCTCCGTGACGCAGTCGTTATCACCCTGTACAAGAACAAAGGCGAGAAGTCTGACTGTTCCAACTATCGGGGAATTACCCTGCTGTCCATTGCTGGGAAAATCCTTGCAAGGCTGCTCCTGAATCGGCTGGTACCTGCCATCGCTGAAGACCAACTCCCAGAGGGCCAGTGTGGCTTCAGAGCAAACAGGAGCACCACCGATATGGTCTTTGTGCTGAGACAGCTACAGGAGAAGTGCCGCGAGCAGAACAAAGGGCTGTACGTAACATTTGTCGACCTAACAAAAGCGTTCGACACTGTGAGCAGGCAAGGCATGTGGCAGATCCTGGAGCGACTTGGCTGTCCCCCAAAGTTCCTCAACATGATTGTCCAGCTACACGAGGACCAGCAAGGCCAGGTCAGACTCAACAATGACCTCTCAGAACCATTCCCTATTCTCAACGGCGTAAAGCAGGGCTGCGTGCTGGCACCGACCCTCTTCACCATCTTTTTTAGCATGATGTTGAAGCAGGCCACAGTGGACCTCGATGATGACGATGCAGTGTACATCAGGTATCGTCTCGATGGCAGCCTGTTCAACCTCAGACGACTGCAGGCCCACACGAAAACCCTAGACCAACTGATTCGTGAGCTGCTTTTTGCTGATGATGCTGCCCTCGTTGCACACACAGAGAGAGCCCTGCAGCGCATCACGTCTTGCTTCGCAGATGCTGCCCAGCTCTTTGGACTCGAGGTCAGTCTGAAAAAGACAGAGGTCCTCCATCAGCCGGCACCCAAGACAGTGTATCGCCCTCCTCACATCACCATTGGCGAGTCTGAACTAAAGTCAGTGCACCAGTTTACTTACCTTGGCTGCATTATCACGTCGGACGCCAAGCTGGACAAGGAGCTTGACAGCAGGCTGGCAAAAGCGAACAGTGCTTTCGGGCGACTTTTCAAGCGGGTGTGGCACAATCAACAGCTGAAAACAGGCACCAAGATCAGCGTGTACAGAGCTGTGGTCCTCACCACCCTGCTGTATGGTTCCGAGTCCTGGGCCCTCTACCGCAGCCAACTACGACTCCTCGAACGCTTCCACCAGCGCTGCCTGCGTACCATCCTGGGCATTCACTGGAGTGACTATGTCACCAACGTCGAGGTCCTTGAACAGGCTGAAACTGTGAGCATCGAGGCTTTGCTGCTGCGGACACAGCTCCGCTGGGCGGGGCATGTCTCCAGGATGGAGGATCATCGCCTACCAAAGATCACCCTGTTCGGCGAGCTTGCTACTGGACACCGTGACAGAGGGGCACCAAAGAAGAGATACAAAGACTGTCTCAAGAAGTCACTTAGTGCCTGCCAAATCGACCACCACCAGTGGTCTTCGCTTGCTGCGGACCGTGACACCTGGCGCTCCACCATTTACAAGGCAGCTGTCTCCTTTGAGGACTCTCGCAGAGCTAGCCTTAAGGACAAGCGGCTCAGGAGAAAAAACAGAGATGCCGCAGCTCAGAACCCTGGCCAGACCTTCCCCTGCAGCCACTGCGGTCGAACCTGCCTGTCTCGGATTGGCCTCCGCAGCCACGAACAAGCCTGCAGACGTCATGGGCAACTCCTATAAAATCTTCGTTCGCGAAGTCAAGCCAAGAAAAAAAAAAAAAAAAAGAAAAACCTGGCCATAACGGTGCGAGAAGCAAACCCATGCCGGTCAAAGCGACGTCCTAAGGCACCAAGGGACTTTCAGTCACCACCCCGGGTCGAGGCCGTCCACAGGCACGCTAAGTCCAGGTCACGCAGCACAGCCCAAAGTTCAAAAACAGCTCACGGCACAACCCAAGTGAGCTCCACCCTCCAAGCTAGCCAACACAGTCCAAGAACAGTCAAGTCACAAGACGACCGGTCACATCCACACAGTAAGATCCGAAGAGCGATGTACAAACACAACTGTCTACAGGCTAGCTAAGAAACTAACTGGCGAGTATCCGGTGGATGGGACAGAAGGGAGGCTACTCGGGATACTCCCATAATTATAGTTACGTACACAACCAAATTTTGGCTAAAATTAGGCTAGGTATCATTTCCTTACAGTAATGCCATCGGTAATGTGTTTTGAGGAAACAAAAACAGTTTCTGTCAAAATATGACTCTCTCTCTCTCTCTCTTGGCTTGACTTCGCGAACGAAGATTTTATAGGAGTTGCCCACGACGTCTGCAGGCTTGTTCGTGGCTGCGGAGGCCAATCCGAGACAGGCAGGTTCGACCGCAGTGGCTGCAGGGGAAGGTATGGCCAGGGTTCTGAGCTGCGGCATCTCTGTTTTTTCTCCTGAGCCGCTTGTCCTTAAGGCTAGCTCTGTGAGAGTCCTCAAAGGAGACAGCTGCCTTGTAAATGGTGGAGCGCCAGGTGTCACGGTCCGCAGCAAGCGAAGACCACTGGTGGTGGTCGATTTGGCAGGCACTAAGTGACTTCTTGAGACAGTCTTTGTATCTCTTCTTTGGTGCCCCTCTGTCACGGTGTCCAGTAGCAAGCTCGCCGAACAGGGTGATCTTTGGTAGGCGATGATCCTCCATCCTGGAGACATGCCCCGCCCAGCGGAGCTGTGTCCGCAGCAGCAAAGCCTCGATGCTCACAGTTTCAGCCCGTTCAAGGACCTCGACATTGGTGACATAGTCACTCCAGTGAATGCCCAGGATGGTACGCAGGCAGCGCTGGTGGAAGCGTTCGAGGAGTCGTAGTTGGCTGCGGTAGAGGGCCCAGGACTCGGAACCATACAGCAGGGTGGTGAGGACCACAGCTCTGTACACGCTGATCTTGGTGCCTGTTTTCAGCTGCTGATTGTGCCACACCCGCTTGAAAAGTCGCCCGAAAGCGCTGTTCGCTTTTGCCAGCCTGCTGTCAAGCTCCTTGTCCAGCTTGGCGTCCGACGTGATAATGCAGCCAAGGTAAGTATACTGGTGCACTGACTTTAGTTCAGACTCGCCGATGGTGATGTGAGGAGGGCGGTACACTGTCTTGGGTGCCGGCTGATGGAGGACCTCTGTCTTTTTAAGACTGACCTCGAGTCCAAAGAGCTGGGCAGCATCTGCGAAGCAAGACGTGATGCGCTGCAGGGCTCTCTCTGTGTGTGCAACGAGGGCAGCATCATCAGCAAAAAGCAGCTCACGAATCAGTTGGTCTAGGGTTTTCGTGTGGGCCTGCAGTCGTCTGAGGTTGAACAGGCTGCCATCGAGACGATACCTGATGTACACTGCATCGTCATCATCGAGGTCCACTGTGGCCTGCTTCAACATCATGCTAAAAAAGATGGTGAAGAGGGTCGGTGCCAACACGCAGCCCTGCTTTACACTGTTGAGAATAGGGAATGGTTCTGAGAGGGCATTGTTGAGTCTGACCTGGCCTTGCTGGTCCTCGTGTAGCTGGACAATCATGTTGAGAAACTTTGGGGGACAGCCAAGTCGCTCCAGGATCTGCCACATGCCTTGCCTGCTCACAGTGTCGAACGCTTTTGTTAGGTCGACAAACGTTACGTACAGCCCTTTGTTCTGCTCGCGGCACTTCTCCTGTAGCTGTCTCAGCACGAAGACCGTATCGGTGGTGCTCCTGTTTGCTCTGAAGCCACACTGGCCCTCTGGGAGTTGGTCTTCAGCGATGGCAGGAACCAGCCGATTCAGGAGCAGCCTTGCAAGGATTTTCCCAGCAATGGACAGCAGGGTAATTCCCCGGTAGTTGGAACAGTCAGACTTCTCGCCTTTGTTCTTGTACAGGGTGATAACGACTGCATCACGGAGATCTTTTGGTAGTGTTCCTTCCTCCCAGCAGCAGAGAAAGAGGTCATGGAGCTTGTTGTGCAGTGCTGTGCCTCCATGTTTCCAGATCTCTGGCGGTATTCCATCAATGCCTGCTGCTTTGCCACTCTTGAGCTGATGGATGGCTGTGAGGGTCTCTTCAGCGGTGGACTATTTTGGAGCTATTTCTGGAGCCCCCATGACCTTGGACCGTTTCTGTTCTCTTGTGATACAATTGTGTTACTACAACAAGCTTCCCTCATTCAACCAGCAGTATTACTACAACAAGCCTCCCTCATTCAACCAGCAGTATTGGTCAAATCTAACATGCGACACAGGCAATTACCTTGAAGATAAGCTGATAGTCGTCCGTTCTGGAGACAAGCGAGGAAAGTGCACTATTCAACGCCCCAAAGACAACGATCACGTCACGACCCTCCACTGAAAAAGACAGGACCCAAGAAGTTTTAGGGTCGGGTTTTCTTACCTCTTTGAGCATGTCATCAGCTGACTTCAGCTAAAACCACTGAAGCTACAGCAACTGTTGTTATAGCAATATATGGGGACAGCGACTGTTGCTATAGTAATTTCATGTGGGGACAGCGACTGTTGCTATGGCAATGTCATGTGGGGACAGAGACTGTTGCTATGGCAATGTCATGTGGGGACAGAGACTGTTGCTATGGCAATGTCATGTGGGGACAGAGACTGTTGCTATAGTTAATTCATGTGGGGACAGCGACTGTTGCTATGGCAATGTCATGTGGGGGCAGCGACTGTTGCTATGGCAATGTCATGTGGGGACAGCAATGGTTGCCACTGCTATGTCACGTGGGGACAGAGATGGTTGCCATAGCAATGTCACATGGGGACAGGGATGGCGGCCATAGCAATAACATGTGGGGACAGCAACTGTTATTATAGCAATGCCACATAGGGACAGCAACTGTTATTATAGCAATGTCACATGGGGACAGCAACTGTCATAGCAATGTTATAATTATAGGGATCATCTTCAGCTGTGGTTAAACTCCCACCGTAACAACTTCCATTGTCTAGAAGAAAGATAAAATCCACTGAAGCTGGAGTGTGGTTGTTGTAGTGTCAGGGCTCAATGGGTTAAACTGTCAGCCTTTTAGAAGCTGAAGTAAAAGGGTTCAGACATGTTCATTACACTCACAGAAGTCAGCGGCAGCCTTGACATCTTTTGTCGTCAACAGATACAGAAAGTAGGCAAAGTTCACCTGCTTTTCTTCAAAGCCACGTGTCTGCAACAAATGACAGACAACCCATCTACAGGAATCATCATGACAAAACCGCTACCACCACACAAACGGTTGTGTTTCACCCGCAATGAAAATGACACAAGATCTCAGACTGACTACTAACACATGCTTCATTCCAGACTAGTAACTGATGTCTGTGGAAAGAAGGGGACAGTTAGTCTCCAAACTCGAGTTTGCACTGCCGTGAACCTAAAGGGAGCATGAGCATCGCGCTATTCTACGGCTATTCTACGCCGCAGTGCCGGGACAGTCGTCGAATCGCACGTGTTGACAGCCATGGGTGTTTTGTTTTGGGCTCGGTGGTCGCGATTTCATCCCGGCTGCGTAAACATAGCAACATAGAGGCAACACTAGCCACCAAGATACATACAGTACATTTAGCTTCTCACAAGCCTCCACACTCTGCGCGGAACTCATGAAGATCTATGCCTCTTGGGGAGTTTTGTCTTTGGTTATGGGCGAACATTGCTAGGCAATGAATGCCATCCGTCTGATGTAAAAACAAGAATATATTTTATCCTCGTGAAAGTATGCAGCAACGGTGGAATGAATGTTTCTTGATAGGTTCATTTATCTATGTGCACATCAGACGGAACAGAGAACCTTCTGCCATACCATCTGACGGCAGTTCCGATGAAAGCGGCCCTCTTCAAGGCTGGCTAAAGCCTTGTACTGTCCCCAGCCCTCAACCAAATAATAGCCCTATCAAAGCCCATTTTAGTATATATTTTGAATTTGTAACCTGGCTTTTAAATTTCTGCCCGTATATGTGCCTCAGCAGATCCAAGTATATTCCGTAGTGAACCCGAATCAGTCTTTAACAGAACAATAGAGGGCGGGAAAGTGTGTTCATTTATAATATGGTCATTGGTGTACGGTTACTGAAAAACAAAAGAAACGGCTGAAACTCACTGCAAACCACAATAAGCGCATCTCCCTCCCCCTCCCCCACTCAGCCTGGAAATTAAAATTGTGTGAACTGAAAAAGCAAAATTTAGGCGCAGATTCTCATGGGTCACAGTCCTGTAACTTGCATGACGGACTCCTGAGGATCTATGCCTTTTCTCATCAGTAGAAAGGGCCACTATCGCACCGAGTTAGATACACTCACTGATACACACCTTCTGTCAGTCTGGAATAAACACAGATCCTCATGACGCCCGGAGATGCGAAAGCTAATGAGAATCATGCCTCTTGCCTGCCTCTATCATTATGCTGGTCCTTACATACAAGAAGCTACGCGAGCTGATTCACCGACTGCCTTCCATAGCGTAATAGACGCGTTGACAGCAATTATAAACAAACCGCTCTGCTGAAAAAAGGGGACAGAAACAGAAAAGCTCGAGCTCACATTCCATCAAATGAAAATGATTAGGCTTTTTGGAGTCTGAGTTAGAACTGTGTCAGTATATATTTTCAATTTGCAACCTGGCTTTTAAATTTCTGAGTTTTCAGAATTATATGTGCCTCAGCAGATTCAAGTATATTCTGTAGTGAACCCGACTCTGTCTTTACCAAAACAAAAGAGGGGGGAAAAGCGTGTTCATTATAATATGGTCATTGATGTACGGTTATTGAAAAACAAAAGAAACGGCTGAAACTTACTGCAAACCACAATAGCCCATCTTGCTCCCTTTCCCCCACTCAGTCTGTAAATCAAAATTGTGTGAACTGATTAAGCAAAACTTAGGCACAGATTCTCATGGGTCACAGTCCTGTAACTTGCGTGGCAGACTCTTGAGGATCTATGCCTTTTCTCATCTGTAGAAAGGACCACTATCGCACTGTCCGAGATACACTCAATGATAAACACCTCCTGTCTGGAATAAACATAGATCCTAATGGCGCCCGCAGATGTAAAAGCAAATGAGAATCCTGCCTCTTGCCTGCCTCTAACATTATGCTGGTCCTTACATACAAGAAGCTGCACGAGCTGATTCAGTGACTGCCTTCCATAGTGTATTACACGCGATGACAGCAATTATCAACAAACCGCTCTGCTGGAAAAAGGGGACCGAAACCGAGAAGAGCGCGCGCTCACATTCCATCGAATCAAAATGATTAGGCTTTTTGGAGTCCGAGTTAGAACTGGGGAGTTGAGTAAAGCCTTTCCACACATGCGTGCAGATGCAGATCAATGAAAGCAAGAGGCAGAGGCAGACATTCTGATCAGGCCCTGCGGACGCACCAGTACAGTACTGCAGACACAGGGCCTCATGAGAATCTCTGCCACTTGCAGACAGATCTAACACAAAGAGTTCAAGGGTGGTGCCAGAATAGCTTGGCGCCTATGGGTGCCAAGCTATTCTGGCACCACCCTTGAACTATCATGCTCTATCCATGTCTTGCTGTGGTTTGTCCGGACTGAACGAGTTAAGCTGTAGACAGTGTTTGTACTAGGGATTTGAACAGAGAGGCCGACACAAAGAGCCCAAGAGAAATGAATGGCAGTGCAGCCTGAAATACCTCAAGCTTGCTAACAATGTCCTGCGGAGTTTCCCCAACCTCCAAGAGGGCAGGAACAATGTAGCGGTGTAGAGTTTGCACAAAGTCCTTTGGCGTGTCCGTCAAGGTGGTCACTTTGCCCGCAGTCTCATAAATAGCTGCACATTAGAAATACATCATCCCGGTCATACATGCGTGCTGGTCCGTGAGTCTGCACCTTACATCTTTAAGCTGGTCCATAGTCAACATACCAACATGCATTTTTGTTTTGACAATAACACCATCACTACCATAATGTCGTGTTAACCCTTTGTCAGTACTGAGTAGCATTGTTTGTCATGAGGATTGCTTCAGGAATCATCGGGGGGGGGGGGGGAAGATGTTTTGACAATAACGCCATCACTACCATAATATTATGTCATGTTAACAATTTATTTTGTCAGTAGCATTGTTTGTCATGAGGATTGCTTGGAGGGGTGGGGGGAATGTTTTGACAATAACGCCATCACAATCATAATAATTATATGTCATGTTAACACTTTGTCAGTAGCATTGTTTGTCACGAGGATTGCTTCAGGAATCATGGGGGGGGGGGGGGGGAAGATGTTTTGACAATAACGCCATCACTACCATAATATTATGTCATGTTAACAATTTGTCAGTAGCATCGTTTGTCATGGATTGCTTGGAGGGGTGGGGGGAATGTTTTGACAATAACGCCATCACAATCATAATTATATGTCATGTTAACACTTTGTCAGTAGCATTGTTTGTCATGAGGATTGCTTCAGGAATCATCAGGGTGGGGGGGGGGGGTTGGATTTTTTTACATTAACGCCATCACTACCATAATATTTTATGTTAACACTTTGTCAGTACCGGCCTCCGTAGCGCAGTGGTTAGCGTGTCGGACTGGCGGCCGGGATATCCGGGTTTGAATCCCAGCCCGAGTCAAGCGGGATTTTTCCTACCTGGGTCGGCTCCTACCCAGAGCGGGTGTGCTATGGACCCAATGGGAAGGCTGATGCCACGCAGCCGAGACTCACCCACTTCACGGGTGCGACTTTGGGGGTGCTACCCAGGTTATGACACATCGCAAGTTGTCAACGATTACACGGCTGGCACCGCAGGTGTCCGCAGTTCCCAGGCCTGGTTAACACCAGGATATTTATGACAGGAAGCGTGGAATGCGGCCCTGTCACGCATGCAGTCCCCAACCACATGGACCACAATGGCATCATATAATCACCCTCATCCTCATGCAAAATGAAAAAAAAAAAGCCGCTGTTCCGGGTTTCTGATCCCTCAAGTCTCCGTCTCATGGTGACCTCATTCCAGTCTTCCAGGAGCCCTAGGTGCGTGGTTGTCTTCGGCCAGACCTGCTGCTGTGCGTGGAAGGACGTAGTGGTTGACTCGCTACCTCTGGGGGGAGCTCCCACTTGTCGACTCCGCGACTAGCAATGTCGTAAGTAGGGGAATAGTATGTGTGGTCACCTGAAGGCTACACTGAACACCACTGAAGCGACTCGGCAGCAGTGCGGAGTTTCCTCCAGAGGGAGTTTCCTACTACCTGACATATATATAGCAGCAGGGCCGGGAGTCTGGCTGGAACAACCAGCGGGCCTGGGTGAGCACACTGGGGTTGACAGGGATGAGCAGCGTGAGAGGAAGACCTCTGAGGTCGACAAAGAAAATTTGGAGTAGCAAAACAAGAAAAACAAAAAAAAACCCACTTTGTCAGTAGCATTGTTCGTCATGAGGATTGCTTCAGGAATCATGGGGGGGGGGGGGAGATGTTTTGACAACAATAACGCCATCACTACCATAATATGTCATAGTTAACACTTTGTCAGTTACATTGTTTGTCATGAGGATTGCTTCAGGAATCATCACGGAGGGTAGGGGGGATGCTGACAGCTAAAAGGCCAACGCTTATAACCCCAAGGCTGCATTTCCCAAATGTTAGAGGTGACACTTAACAACAATGCTGAAGCATTCCAGGAGATGAATCGACAATGAAATGTCAATGGCAGTGCCAGATTAGCTTGGCACCATCAGGTGCCAAGCTAATCTGGCACTACCCTTGAAGTTTCATGGTCAATCCATCTCCGGTGGGTTGCTGGGGTTGAATGTGTTAAAAGAAGCATGATGCTGTCTCATGAGTAAGCCCCCATTAGTGATTGATCTACTAGCTGCTGCCGTCTCATGAGTAAGCCCCCACTAGTGCATACCTGCAACTGTACGATGCAGGACCTTTGTTATGTGTGATGGTACAAAACAATATACAGTAGCTTAAAGGTAGTGCCTAATCAGGCTGGCGTCTTGATCACTACCCTTAAACTTTCAGTGTCATGATCAGTCCAAGCAATGTAGTCAGTGTGACAGTTGCTTTTAAGGAAATGTGAAATAACATGAAGCCCTCAAGGCTCAGACGCAAGACTGATCACATAATTAATCTGACCTTTGAGGCTTTGACCATCTGACAGGTCAGTCACTGAAATGAGCAAATGTTCAAGCATCCTAACATAACTGACATGTAGCCCGCTCAGAGATAACTCCGCCCACTGACCCAGAGTTCGACTTTTCCCCGAATCTCCGACAACGTGCCACAACGGAAAGCGAATGTGGCTACATCCAAATGCACGCTTGCGGTCAGACATTCCTGACGATATTTCGGCCGAAGCATTACTTGCAATACCATATCACCTTAGGCAGAGACAACGTACAGATTTGTTTAGCAGGGAGCAGTACATTCAAAGCGTACAAATTTTTTGTGCTTCATCTCATTGGTGGCTTTGACGTTGAATTGTATGTTCACACAAGTGTGTATGTAAACAATATTCATGTATGCATACTTGTGTAGAGTTCGTTTGTGTGTGTGTGTGTGTGTGTGTGTGTGTGTGTGTGTGTGTGTGTGTGTGTGTGTGTGTGTGTGTGTGTGTGTGTGCGTGTGCGTGGTCCCTGTGCATTTGCAAGATGAACAGCGAGTGGGAATTCAATATGCACAAAATTAATTTACACACACTATCTCTCTCTCACTCTCTGTCTGCATGTTCTAAAATGACTGCTGATCACATATGGAAGCATTATTTATAAAAGCACATTTAAAAGTATGGAAAACAGGTCATCCTAGAACTTAGTTAGTTATTTGGGTTTAACGCCGAGCAGGCGACTAAGGCCATCTCACGGCGGGATGGGTAAAAATCTGGTCAGCCAGACTAAAAGCAAGGTCTTAAGACAAGATGTAAATATAGATTAAAAATCTCAGGCTAAAATGTCGCACATGTCTGGAAAAGAAACGTCTACAGACTCTCAAAAAGGGCAAATAAAAAAATTCACATAGTCTATGAATGCTCAGATCTTGTTAAAAATATTGCATTCTCTCAAAAAATTGAAGATTTTGTCCGGGGGAACATCCCGGAACAAAACCTTCAAGGAGTCTGCTGTGAAGTGTTTATATCTGGTGTCAATTAGGTCAGCACAATACAGCAAAAAGTGTCGAACAGAAAACTGCTCATCACAGGCAAAACACCATGGACGCTCATCCTGTTTAAGTAAGTAAGAGTGCGTAACATACGTGTGCCCGATGTGGAGCCGAGCAAGGACAGTCTCCTCACGGCGGCTGCTGCAGCGGAAAGGTAGACTGTCAGACAACTTAGGAAGAGCTTCATGAAGCTTGTTCCCTTCCTCTTTGTCCCACTCGGACTGCCACTCGCGGGCTATGTACGCACTAATAACAGGTTTAAAATCACTATAGACAGTCTGTGTGTTAGGGACAGGGTCACTGCGGGCACTGTTGGCAGCAGAATCTGCGATTCTGTTGCCTTCGATGCCCACATGGCCTGGGACCCAAATAAAAATGATGTCATAATATTCCTTCATCAAGTCCGCGTAGAGCTCTCTAATCTGCACCAGCAGTGGATGGTCTGTTCCCGCGCCCTGAAGGGCCTGCAGGGCAGAAAGAGAGTCAGACAGAATCAGGAAGTTCCTTTCCCGAGACTGATAGGCATGTTTGAGTGCTAGCAGAATGGCCTGCAGTTCTGCACTAAATACAGAGGAATGGTCAGGGAGACGGAGCTTAAATGGGCGTCTAGGATGGCGAGAGGACACTGCAGCCGCAGCCACTCTTCCATCCTCAGACTTGGACCCATCCGTATAAAGACGACAATAGCCAGGAAAAATTGAAAGGAGTTCATTGAGGCTCTGTTAGTATATGGCTGGTGGAGTACAATCCTTCTTGTGGGCAGTCAAGTCCAGCAAGATGTCAGGAACTGGTAGTAGCCAGGGTGGAGTGACGTGTTGCAGAGATTCCGAAACTTTGTCCAGGTCCACTCCGGCCGCCTGCAGATGAGGTCGGACACGGAAGGAAAGTGGACGGACAGCTCCCGGATGGGCATCGTAAATCTCTGCAAACGACGGGTTAAAAACACAATCATAGGCAGGATTTTCTGGATGGGCCTTCAGCTTCAGAACGTAGCTGAGCATGAGGCGGATGCGGCGGAGCCTGAGAGAAGGCTCCCCTGCCTCTGCATACAGACTAGGAACTGGAGATGTCCTGAAGGCTCCCAGACATATGCGCAGACCTTGATGGTGAATTGTGTTCAGACGCTGCAGAACAGACTTGGAAGCCGAGCCATATACCACAGAGCCGTAATCCAGTTTGGACCGAACAAGGGCCCGGTACAGTCGAAGTAAGACGATGCGGTCTGCACCCCAGTCAGTACGACCAACGACACGAAGAATGTCGAGGGCCTTCCGACAAGAGGTTCTAAGGTAGTTAACATGGTTGCAGAAGGTCAATCTTTTGTCAAAGATGACCCCCAAAAACTTAGCCTCTTCAGCCACCTTAATTGGCACTCCAGCAATGCTCAGGCTAGGTTCTGGAAAAAATTTCGTCTGGTTAGTAAAATGCACACAGACTCATCCTAGAACTGTCCAAAAAGAACATATTATGCGAGTCCTTGCAGTTGTAGGAGCTCATGAGTCATTCTTCAGTATGATGATGATCAGTTAACTAAGGAGGCAGTACTATATTATAATCTTAGTCTTTAAATGAATAAGAACTAATGGTTTCAAACACCCCAGTTTCATTTTTATTCAGATAAGGCTGCTCAGACAACTGCATATCCACATTTAGTTAATGTATGTCGCACAATTTAACCCTACAGCCTTCCTTTGGCCTATGTAAACAACATGCTATGTAAAGAACATGGGTCATGACCCATATCATGCTGTGGCTGAAAGCATCAAATTTGTACACTGCCATAATGCAAGCTCCATTTTTTTTTTAATTCTTGTTTTTGCATTATATACATATAGTCACAAGATTTTTAAAAACTACAATGCACAATACAGCAGACTACGATACAGCACAGAATACACTACAATATAGTACACTGCAAATCAATATAAAACATAGCAGTACAAAACAATGCGGAAGTACAACAAAAAATACCCTACACGCGTAAATGCCCCCCCCCCCCCACACACACACTTACGCCCATCACCCCTACCCGGGTATAGGCCGTCGACGAGAGACCTCCAGCAACTCCTGTCCTGTGCTTCTCCTTCGATTCTACTCCAGGTGGTTCCCAGTCTCTTGATGTCTGCTTGGAGGTCTCGACGCCAGGAGTTTCTCGGCCTACCTCTTTTCCTCCTTCCCTGGGGGTTCCATGACAATGCCTGCCTAGTGATACTGGAAGCTGGCTTTCTCAGACTGTGACCGATCCATCCCCATCTTCTTCGCCCAATTTCATTCTCTGCCGTTATCTGCTCCGTTCTCTCCCACAGTCTGACGTTGCTGATCTTCTCTGGCCAGTGGATTTTCAAAATTCTTCTAAGGAAACTGTTCATGAAGGTCTGTACTCTGTTGACTGTGGTTCTTGTCAATCTCCAAGTCTCTGCTCCATATAGGAGAACTGCTTTTACGTTGGAGTTGAAAATCCGGACTTTGGTGTGTTGTGACAGCTCTCTGGAACTCCACACTTTTTTCAACTGGAGAAAGGCTGCTCTGGCTTTACCGATTCGTGCTCTGACATCTGCATCAGTGCCACCTTTTTTGTCTATGATGCTGCCGAGATAGGTGAAGGACTCCACCTCCTCCACAGCAAGAAAGACTGGTTGCGTTCAGCCTCATTGTCTTTGTTTTTTTGTTTGTGAATGGTGAGGCCCACTTGGGATTTGATGTCAGCAAGCCTCGTGGTCTTGTCCTGCATTTGTTGGTGAGTGTGGGACAGTAATGCCAAGTCGTCTGCAAAATCGAGGTCGTCAAGCTGTGTCCACAGTGTCCACTGTATTCCACTTCGTCTGTGCTCTGTGGTCATCTTCATGACCCAGTCTATGGCCAGTAGGAAGAGGAACAGAGACAGCAGACACCCCTGCCTGACACCAGTTCTGACCTGGAGCTCCCTGGTGAACTGCCCTTCGTGGATCACGCGACATGTCATGCCATTGTAGCTGCTCTTGATCAGGCGGACGAGCTTTGTGGGTACACCGTAGTGTCGTAGGAGTTTCCACAGAGTCTCTCGGTCCACACTGTCAAATGCTTTACCCACACACACACACAAACACTGACACACTGCCAGGTTCAGTAAACCACAACATTGGGAAAAAAGGAGAAGATTGCCATACGATTAGAGATTCGAAAAGGTGAAGAAATACTAAGAAGGAAGTGTATGTGTGGTAGTGTCTACTGACAGAAAAGTGTTCTGTATGGAAACCACAGTCTATTAAATTTTTTCAGTTTGGCCTAGGATCCCATATCTGTACTTTTCCACTTTAACGCGATGCAAGCTCCATTTAATACTTGCAGATGAATATAATAATATATAAGACTTTAGTTCAACTAGGGTGGTGCCATAATAGCTTGGCGCCTATTCTGGCATTACCCGTGCACTATCTTAGTCCACACACTGGTGTATTCCGAATGATGAGGGTTCAGAAGCATTCAACAGAGCCATCCCTCACACTCATACAATGTAGTTTCACCGTATCTCTGTATCAGCGACTGGCACACTGGACTTGCTATACTAATAATAATAATGTTTATTTTTAAGGCGCCTATACTTTTGATTCCTCGCGCTGGGACCATACGGCGTTGAGGCGCGTCCCCTGGGTGGTGGATAGGGGGTCCCTCGTGAGAGGGGTGCACCGAATGAAATAAGGTGCCGTGAACCAACATGGTCTAAGGGAAGGTGACCCCGACAGAAAACCCCTGGTCCTCCTAGTAATGGGGTTGGGCGTGGGGGTAGCTTCCCCACCCTGCAAAAAAGGAAATAGCTACAAAAACGTTAGTTATTTAGTTATTTGGGTTTAACGCCGAGCAGGCGACTAAGGCCATCTCACGGCGGGATGGGTAAAAATCTGGTCAGCCAGACTAAAAGCAAGGTCTTAAGACAAGATGTAAATATAGATTAAAAATCTCAGGCTAAAATGTCGCACATGTCTGGAAAAGAAACGTCTACAGACTCTCAAAAAGGGCAAATAAAAAAATTCACATAGTCCATGAATGCTCAGATCTTGTTAAAAATATTGCATTCTCTCAAAAATTGAAGATTTTGTCCGGGGGAACATCCCGGAACAAAACCTTCAAGGAGTCTGCTGTGAAGTGTTTATATCTGGTGTCAATTAGGTCAGCACAATACAGCAAAAAGTGTCGAACAGAAAACTGCTCATCACAGGCAAAACACCATGGACGCTCATCCTGTTTAAGTAAGTAAGAGTGCGTAACATATGTGTGCCCGATGTGGAGCCGAGCAAGGACAGTCTCCTCACGGCGGCTGCCGCAGCGAAAAGGTAGACTGTCAGACAACTTAGGAAGAGCTTCATGAAGCTTGTTCCCTTCCTCTTTGTCCCACTCGGACTGCCACTCGCGGGCTATGAACGCACTAATAACAGGTTTAAAATCACTATAGACAGTCTGTGTGTCAGGGACAGGGTCACTGCGGGCACTGTTGGCAGCAGAATCTGCGATTCTGTTGCCTTCGATGCCCACATGGCCTGGGACCCAAATAAAAATGATGTCATAATATTCCTTCATCAAGTCCGCGTAGAGCTCTCTAATCTGCACCAGCAGTGGAAGGTCTGTTCCCGCGCCCTGAAGGGCCTGCAGGGCAGAAAGAGAGTCAGACAGAATCAGGAAGTTCCTTTCCCGAGACTGATAGGCATGCTTGAGTGCTAGCAGAATGGCCTGCAGTTCTGCACTAAATACAGAGGAATGGTCAGGGAGACGGAGCTTAAATGGGCGTCTAGGATGGCGAGAGGACACTGCAGCCGCAGCCACTCTTCCATCCTCAGACTTGGACCCATCCATATAAAGACGACAATAGCCAGGAAAAATTGAAAGGAGTTCATTGAGGCTCTGTTGGTATATGGCTGGTGGAGTACAATCCTTCTTGTGGGCAGTCAAGTCCAGCAAGATGTCAGGAACTGGTAGTAGCCAGGGTGGAGTGACGTGTTGCAGAGATTCCGAAACTTTGTCCAGGTGCACTCCGGCCGCCTGCAGATGAGGTCGGACACGGAAGGAAAGTGGACGGACAGCTCCCGGATGGGCATCGTAAATCTCTGCAAACGACGGGTTAAAAACACAATCATAGGCAGGATTTTCTGGATGGGCCTTCAGCTTCAGAACGTAGCTGAGCATGAGGCGGATGCGGCGGAGCCTGAGAGAAGGCTCCCCTGCCTCTGCATACAGACTAGGAACTGGAGATGTCCTGAAGGCTCCCAGACATATGCGCAGACCTTGATGGTGAATTGTGTTCAGACGCTTCAGAACAGACTTGGAAGCCGAGCCATATACCACAGAGCCGTAATCCAGTTTGGACCGAACAAGGGCCCGGTACAGTCGAAGTAAGACGATGCGGTCTGCACCCCAGTCAGTACGACCAACGACACGAAGAATGTCGATGGCCTTCCGACAAGAGGTTCTAAGGTAGTTAACATGGTTGCAGAAGGTCAATCTTTTGTCAAAGATGACCCCCAAAAACTTAGCCTCTTCAGCCACCTTAATTGGCACTCCAGCAATGCTCAGGCTAGGTTCTGGAAAAAATTTCATCTGGTTAGTAAAATGCACACAGACTGTCTTGGAGGGCAAGAATCTGAATCCATTGAGAGACACCCACCCCTGGATGCGATCAACGCACAGCTGCAAGCGCCTCTCAAGGGACGCAAGTCCTCGACCTCGTGCACACAAAGCAAAGTCGTCCACAAACAAAGAGCATTCAGAATCATCCTTGACGGCCTTGACAAAAGCATCTCGGATAAAAGACTCAAAGCGGAGTAGATGGTCAGTTGTACTACGGAAGCGCCGGAAACCGCACTGGAGGTCTGTGATGAGACCCTGTGACTCAAGATGCCACACCAGTCGGGCGTTGACCAAGCGTTCCATAGTTTTACATAAACATGATGTCAAAGCTATTGGCCGGTAGTAGCCCGGGTCGGAAGGATCCTTACCCGGCTTGGGAATTGGCACAACCACAGCCTGGCGCCAAGATGGCGGAAAATGACCGGTTATCCAGATATGGTTAAAGGCCTTGAGAAGTACAAGGAGTGAATCCTCAGGCAGATGTGTTATGAGCTGATAATGGATGGTATCTAATCCAGCAGCAGAGTCAGTACATTTCTGCATGGCTTGCTGCAATTCTGAAAACGTAAAAGGGGCATTATAGTCTTCCAAGTTATCCGATATAAAATCACAAGCACAAGATTCTCGCTTCTCCTTCTCTCTCTGGAAGAAAGGTGAATAATGCTCTGTTGAAGAATTATGGGCAATGGTGGAGGCAAGCAAATTGGCCACAGCCTTTTTATCTGTGACCAAACTGGCACCATCTCTAAGATGGCCGACAGAAGCCGAGCCACCCCCGCCCCTAATTCTTCGAACAGCCTTCCAGACTTTTTGGGACGGAGTCCTAGAAGATAAAGATGAGACGAAGCGTCTCCAGGAAGCACGGCGTTCACGTTTAAAAATATAACGGGCTTTCGCCCGCTGTCTTTTAAAGGTTAAAATATTTGCTTGCGACGGATTACGAAATGCACGTCGCTGAGCAGATTTGCGCATTGTTTGGGCCTTGCGGCACTCTTCATTGAACCATGGTACTCTCGGCTTCCGAGGGAGTGATGTGGAAGTCCTAGGGATGGTTTCACCTGCAACCTCCAACAAAATAGAAGTAAAACAAGAAACAGGTTCTTCAGCTGACATGACCACCTCCTCTGTAAGACGAGACTGACAGAGAGAGGCAAACAGAGACCAGTTAGCTTTCTTGAGATTCCAGCGCCCCACCGGCGAATCCTCCTCACAGCTGACCGATGACAGGACTACTGGGAAGTGGTCACTACCACACAGGTCGTCGTGAACCTTCCAGTCAAAGTCCAGCATGAGAGAAGGATCACACACAGTGAGGTCTAGAACAGAACTAGATCCGGAACTTGAGTTAGAGTATGTAGGTGAGCCATCGTTAAAGACTCATAGGTTAAGTTGAGAAAAAACATCTTCTAACATCTGACCTCTGCCATCATAGTGGTCACTACCCCAAAGGTGAGCATGACCGTTAAAATCCCCCATGAGAATAAAGGGAGGGGGCAGTTGATCTACTAAGTGAAAAATATCATTGCTACAGACCCGCAGTGATGGTGGCAGGTAAATACTGCATATGGTTATGGTCTTTTTTAAGGTAACCCGAGCAGCGACAGCCTGAAGACAGGTGTCGATGCTAACGGGGCTACATAAAATTTGGCTACTAATGAGAAGAGCCGCTCCACCCGAGCGCCTCTCCGAATCAGAGCCTTTATGTATAACATTAAAACCATTAAAAGACACAGGGTCAGAAGTCTTCAGGTAAGTCTCCTGAAGAGATATGACTGAGGGGTTATAGAACTTGACTAAAAGACGTAATTCCTCAAAGTTAGCTCGAAAACCACGACAATTCCACTGAAGCAAAGAGTCCATGATTAAGTCTGATCTGGGGGTAAGGAGTTTTTCCCCCCTTTTTCCTTTACCTTGGAAGGAGTTGAAGAAACAGAGGGGGGCCGGCTCCCGGGCCTCCTCTGGTTCTTCGGAGAGGAAGGGGGTGGAGCTGCCGCAGCATCAGCAACAACAACTTCCACTCCCTCCATCCGCTCCTCCAGTGCAGCATATTTGTTTTGAAGGGGGACATCTGTGTTCCCCTTCTGGGCCCGTGCGCACAGCGGTCCCATAGATTTCTTAGACTTCTGGTCCTGGGCAGCGTTCCTGCCGCTAGAGTTAGCGGCCTTAGAAGGCTGACCAGAGCCAGAAGCCTTTGGAGTTGACTGACTAACAGGTTTGGGTGGGGGCTGAGGCTTAGGGGCAACAGAAGGCGGCACAACCGGACCGGCAGTGTCCGCCTTCTGCGTTCCCTGGCTCCTTGTCACCACCGGAGGAGGGTTACTCTCCAGGGGCGAGATGAGCCGAGGCTCCGCCCCCAACCAAGAAGTTGGGGTCTGACATGAAAAGTCTTTGGTGGGGCGCTTGCCTGCCACCGCTGCACTAAAAGTATACACTGAGGTGTTAGAGGTTGGGGCAGCCGCAGCTGCACCAGGGCCTTCAACCAGTTTTTTGGCATCCAGAAAGGACAGCCCCTTCTCCACACGCACCTGCTGAATCTTGCACTCGGATATCCAACGAGGGCATTTCTTATCCGAAGCCATATGCGCCCCCTGGCAATTCACACACAGGGGGGTGGCTGTGCAGGACTCAGCAGAGTGTCCGGGCCTAGTGCAACGGGCGCATGAAGCCTCTGCCTGACGGCATGTCTTCTGCCCATGGCCATACTTTTGGCACTTAAAGCACCGGAGGGGAAGAGGGACGTACTTTTTCACTCTCAGGGAGTAGTAACCTCCCCAGATGGTAGTAGGAGGGGTGGGGGTGCCAAACGTCAGGATGATGGTAGGGAGACGGATCTCCCCACCACCTCGCTTGGAAGCGAAGCGCCTGACGCAAGTCACCCCCTGAGACTTAAGGTTCCTTACAAGTTCATCTTCTGACAGTTCTGCCAAAGCTTGATCTTTGATTACGCCTCTTGACGAATTCATAGTTTTGTGGGGTGTGACTTCCACAGGAGTGTCTCCGATGGAAGAGAGCCCCAGTAGCCCGCTGGAGTGTGCCCGAGTACGGCACTCCACCAGCAAGTCACCAGACCTGAGGCGCTGGGCGTCAGGCCTGCCAACACGGCTCCTGAGGGTCTCCCCCACCAGAAAAGGATGCAGCTTGGTAACTGGTTTCTCCTTCACCTTGCTATGGACAATGAGGAAGCGAGGCCATACGGCCGACGCCTGAGGCGTCGCTTCCTCACAGTCTGAATCACTGTCATGTGCAATGTCGGTGTCTATGCGCCGTTTCTGTGCTAGTTTTGGTTTTTTGGTTTTATCCATATTATATTAATAGAGATATTCATCCCCCGGGGGTCCCCGCCCGCCACCGAGCCCAACAAGGGAAAGTGCAACTGTCGGCGGGTCTCCAGCCGACGCACAATGGAGACTGCCCGAAAGATATACTCAAGGGGGTAAACCCGATTGAACCGTTTGAGCCACCGCCTTCTATCACACCGTTGAATGCAGGGGAATACTGGCGTAAAGCACCTAATCAGCAGCAGAAGCTATAGCATGGTGCTCCGTATAGCAACCCGCATGTCAACAGTGGGATAGGGCTCAACGTGACAAGAGCCGATTGACTAGGCCGGTACGACTAGCCTCCCGTTTAGGGAGAAGTCAAGGCCGAAGTGGAGTGTTGGCACCAGTGAGCCGCAGCCCAAAGGGAACCTCAGCCACCAGGATCCTCTTCTCCCCCGACACGGGTCTCCAAGCACGGCAAACACTTGGGATCCAAAGGACCAAAAAGTCACGAGTATATTTAAGGACCAATCCAACATGGTACAACCTAGGTTAGCACAGCTCCTTAAAAACCGGACCAGTGAAAAGGCTGAACAACATATCTGCTGACATCAAGTCCTAATCCTGGACAAAGATGGCACCCGTCCGCTAGCCCACTCAGTCAGGGACTGAGCGGACTACCCACCTACGCCACGTGGAGGCCGGTGCCGGGTAGGCTGCACTAAAAGTATACACTGAGGTGTTAGAGGTTGGGGCAGCCGCAGCTGCACCAGGGCCTTCAACCAGTTTTTTGGCATCCAGAAAGGACAGCCCTTTCTCCACACGCACCTGCTGAATCTTGCACTCGGATATCCAACGAGGGCATTTCTTATCCGAAGCCATATGCGCCCCCTGGCAATTCACACACAGGGGGGTGACTGTGCAGGACTCAGCAGAGTGTCCGGGCCTAGTGCAACGGGCGCATGAAGCCTCTGCCTGACGGCATGTCTTCTGCCCATGGCCATACTTTTGGCACTTAAAGCACCGGAGGGGAAGAGGGACGTACTTTTTCACTCTCAGGGAGTAGTAACCTCCCCAGATGGTAGTAGGAGGGGTGGGGGTGCCAAACGTCAGGATGATGGTAGGGAGACGGATCTCCCCACCACCTCGCTTGGAAGCGAAGCGCCTGACGCAAGTCACCCCCTGAGACTTAAGGTTCCTTACAAGTTCATCTTCTGACAGTTCTGCCAAAGCTTGATCTTTGATTACGCCTCTTGACGAATTCATAGTTTTGTGGGGTGTGACTTCCACAGGAGTGTCTCCGATGGAAGAGAGCCCCAGTAGCCCGCTGGAGTGTGCCCGAGTACGGCACTCCACCAGCAAGTCACCAGACCTGAGGCGCTGGGCGTCAGGCCTGCCAACACGGCTCCTGAGGGTCTCCCCCACCAGAAAAGGATGCAGCTTGGTAACTGGTTTCTCCTTCACCTTGCTATGGACAATGAGGAAGCGAGGCCATACGGCCGACGCCTGAGGCGTCGCTTCCTCACAGTCTGAATCACTGTCATGTGCAATGTCGGTGTCTATGCGCCGTTTCTGTGCTAGTTTTGGTTTTTTGGTTTTATCCATATTATATTAGTAGAGATATTCATCCCCCGGGGGTCCCCGCCCGCCACCGAGCCCAACAAGGGAAAGTGCAACTGTCGGCGGGTCTCCAGCCGACGCACAATGGAGACTGCCCGAAAGATATACTCAAGGGGGTAAGCCCGATTGAACCGTTTGAGCCACCGCCTTCTATCACACCGTTGAATGCAGGGGAATACTGGCGTAAAGCACCTAATCAGCAGCAGAAGCTATAGCATGGTGCTCCGTATAGCAACCCGCATGTCAACAGTGGGATAGGGCTCAACGTGACAAGAGCCGATTGACTAGGCCGGTACGACTAGCCTCCCGTTTAGGTAGAAGTCAAGGCCGAAGTGGAGTGTTGACACCAGTGAGCCGCAGCCCAAAGGGAACCTCAGCCACCAGGATCCTCTTCTCCCCCGACACGGGTCTCCAAGCACGGCAAACACTTGGGATCCAAAGGACCAAAAAGTCACGAGTATTTTTAAGGACCAATCCAACATGGTACAACCTAGGTTAGCACAGCTCCTTAAAAACCGGACCAGTGAAAAGGCTGAACAACATATCTGCTGACATCAAGTCCTAATCCTGGACAAAGATGGCACCCGTCCGCTAGCCCACTCAGTCAGGGACTGAGCGGACTACCCACCTACGCCACGTGGAGGCCGGTGCCGGGTAGGCTGCACTAAAAGTATACACTGAGGTGTTAGAGGTTGGGGCAGCCGCAGCTGCACCAGGGCCTTCAACCAGTTTTTTGGCATCCAGAAAGGACAGCCCCTTCTCCACACGCACCTGCTGAATCTTGCACTCGGATATCCAACGAGGGCATTTCTTATCCGAAGCCATATGCGCCCCCTGGCAATTCACACACAGGGGGGTGGCTGTGCAGGACTCAGCAGAGTGTCCGGGCCTAGTGCAACGGGCGCATGAAGCCTCTGCCTGACGGCATGTCTTCTGCCCATGGCCATACTTTTGGCACTTAAAGCACCGGAGGGGAAGAGGGACGTACTTTTTCACTCTCAGGGAGTAGTAACCTCCCCAGATGGTAGTAGGAGGGGTGGGGGTGCCAAACGTCAGGATGATGGTAGGGAGACGGATCTCCCCACCACCTCGCTTGGAAGCGAAGCGCCTGACGCAAGTCACCCCCTGAGACTTAAGGTTCCTTACAAGTTCATCTTCTGACAGTTCTGCCAAAGCTTGATCTTTGATTACGCCTCTTGACGAATTCATAGTTTTGTGGGGTGTGACTTCCACAGGAGTGTCTCCGATGGAAGAGAGATTGATTGATTGATTGTACATTGCTTAACGTCCCGACAGCAACAAGGCTGTCTCAGGACGTGCCTGCACTGCTTGTGAAAAAAAAATAAATAAACAGAACATTGAATGTATGTCGCCAGCCGGTCAAATACATTAAATAAACCTAACACATGGGGCCTAAATAAAGCCAAAACCATTTAGCAACACACATCCAATATCAAGAGCTACAGGCAGTGCAGACAGTAGGGAGAGTTTTAAAAAGGCAAATACAGGTGAACGGACAAAGGGTAGACAGAAACACATGCCCCAGAATAGAGAGAAAAACCCACCCTGTGGGGCTGACCAGGGTGACCATGGGAACTAAAAAATACCTAACCCCACCCAAGTCCCCCAGGGCAGACCCGGGTGGGGGCCGATGGAAGAGAGCCACAGTAGCCCGCTGGAGTGTGCCCGAGTACGGCACTCCACCAGCAAGTCACCAGACCTGAGGCGCTGGGCGTCAGGCCTGCCAACACGGCTCCTGAGGGTCTCCCCCACCAGAAAAGGATGCAGCTTGGTAACTGGTTTCTCCTTCACCTTGCTATGGACAATGAGGAAGCGAGGCCATACGGCCGACGCCTGAGGCGTCGCTTCCTCACAGTCTGAATCACTGTCATGTGCAATGTCGGTGTCTATGCGCCGTTTCTGTGCTAGTTTTGGTTTTTTTGGTTTTATCCATATTATATTAGTAGAGATATTCATCCCCCGGGGGTCCCCGCCCGCCACCGAGCCCAACAAGGGAAAGTGCAACTGTCGGCAGGTCTCCATCCGACGCACAATGGAGACTGCCCGAAAGATATACTCAAGGGGGTAAGCCCGATTGAACCGTTTGAGCCACCGCCTTCTATCACACCGTTGAATGCAGGGGAATACTGGCGTAAAGCACCTAATCAGCAGCAGAAGCTATAGCATGGTGCTCCGTATAGCAACCCGCATGTCAACAGTGGGATAGAGCTCAACGTGACAAGAGCCGATTGACTAGGCCGGTACGACTAGCCTCCCGTTTAGGTAGAAGTCAAGGCCGAAGTGGAGTGTTGGCACCAGTGAGCCGCAGCCCAAAGGGAACCTCAGCCACCAGGATCCTCTTCTCCCCGACACGGGTCTCCAAGCACGGCAAACACTTGGGATCCAAAGGACCAAAAAGTCACGAGTATTTTTAAGGACCAATCCAACATGGTACGACCTAGGTTAGCACAGCTCCTTAAAAACCGGACCAGTGAAAAGGCTGAACAACATATCTGCTGACATCAAGTCCTAATCCTGGACAAAGATGGCACCCGTCCGCTAGCCCACTCAGTCAGGGACTGAGCGGACTACCCACCTACGCCACGTGGAGGCCGGTGCCGGGTAGGCAAATCTCAGGCTAAAATGTTGCACATGTCTTGAAAAGAAACGTCTACAGACTCTCAAAAAGGGCAAATAAAAAAATTCACATAGTCTATGAATGCTTAGATCTTGTTAAAAATATTGCATTCTCTCAAAAAATTGAAGATTTTGTCCGGAGGAACATCCCGGAACAAAACCTTCAAGGAGTCTGCTGTGAAGTGTTTATATCTGGTGTCAATTGGGAAGTGGGTCTGGTAGTCCGCAGGGCGCGACCCACGGCCTTGCGGGCATCCTGAAAGCTGGGGGGGGGGAGCAGAGCGGGTGGGCCAGATGTCCTTAGACGCTTCTTTGACAGACTGCCAGGTGGGTCCAAAAGCCATCCACCTCCGAGCGGGGCCTGGCGGAGCTGAGTCTTCACCGATGCGGGGAGGGTCGAACAACTCCTGAGGACAACGTCTCTGCGCATCAGGTCACAGTTAGCCGCGGCGGCCATGGTATGGTATGCAGCCCGGTTAGCTGCCACCGCTAAGCGAGGATGGCTGCTAACAGCTCAAGGTGAAATAGAGGGGTGCCAGGAATCCTCCACACGTCGAACCGTGGCCTGCGTCGCAAGGACCAAAAAACCAGCACAGGAGAGAGCATTGCGGATGAGGATTGCTGTCTTTTCCAGTCCTCGAGGCATCCGGAGTTGCAAGGATCTGCGACCGCCCGCCTGACTTTCCGCTGCGATATCTACTGCTGGAAGAGGGTAACGAAAGGCCGACCGACGATCATCGAAAGCAGGGTCGAGACAGAATCCTCTGGCAGAATACTCAGGACCTCATCGTCAGCAAGAGAAGCAGACCGCCGGGACACGGTCAAGGAATGAATTTTGTTAGGGGGTGGACGTTGTACATCACAAGAGTGAGTTTGGCATGAGGGGACTTCCTTTGTAGTATGCGGTCGACGAGCTGTGTTTATGGGGGACGAAAGATGGCTCACCTGATGGCTGGACCGATGAGGCGGAAGGCTGTGAAGCGAAGGAGAAGATTCCCTCGAAATGCAGCGGACAGATCGATCATTGTGGTAAGAGGATCGGCAACGACTGGGGGAACGACTGTGTCCGCGTGGGTCCGCTCGTCGGGTCCTGGTGCACTCAAGAGGATTGCCGAAAATTTTCTCGCACTGTCGGAGGTGAGCGGTGTCGCTTGTGCGATGAAGAATGCCGTGGGGGGCTTGAAGCAGTCTGCTTCCTCGGGGTGGCAAAACACGTAGAGGAAGAACCGGAAAAGTGATGGACCGTGGGCTGTAATTTGTGCAATGCAACTTATGGTCTCGTGGCTCCATCAAGTGGGGAGTGGCTTTGTGTGTAGGATGCACTGGCACTGCCTTAGAGGCTAAATGATGAATTGGTGGAGCTATTGTTCACCGCGTTGCGGGGCGACTGAAGCCGCTGCCGGCCGCGCTCCGAAGTGGAGCGGACGGACAAAGTGCCAGTGGAGTCATGAGCGATAGGAGGTATGTCGTTCACCGCGATGCGGGGCGACCGAAGCCGCTGCCGGCCACGCTCCGCCATGGAGCGAGCGGACAAAGTCTGAGAGGACACGTCGGGGTGCAAGGTTAGTTCAACCGCGTAGCGGGGCGACCGAGGCCGCTGTTGGCCGCGCTCCGCCATGGAGCGGGCGAACAAGGTTCGAGAGGGCATGACTGTCCTAGGTACATACCGGGCCCGACGAGAAGTCACATTTCCCAAATCCGAGTATGCGCGCCGGACTATCCCGTCTGCTGTAGACGGGGGGCGGGAGTAGGAGGGTAGGCCTGGGAAGGTGCAGGTCGTTCGCACCTGTAAAATCGCCATAGTTGTGACCATTGTTTCTCTACCCAGTCGGCGCAAATGTTACAAGTTTGTCCGGAAGCACAGCCGGAACAGGGGAGGCATACAGCAGGGGATCCGGGAGTCGTTGGGCCACTGAAAGGTTCCACACTGCACGCATGTCTTTACTTGTAAACTGCAACACAAAACAAAAGTGCAAGGTGACAGTGTGTGTACACCTGAAACAGGGCTTCTGCTAGGATTATTTTCGTTGGGGTCCCCAGGACCTATTTATCAATATTTTAAGGGGTCCCAGGCTACAATAGACGAACATTCAGTGCGTCCCATTGATTTTCAATTCAGAAGCCCTGACCTGAAATCTTGACCTCGACGGGGTGCTAACTTGGGTTAACTGCGTGGCGATAAGTATCGTATCGCTGCACGATCGCGGTTACCCCCTCGAGGCCACGATATCTGAATGCACGAACAGAAGTGTCTATCATATCCGCCGTTCGAAATCAGAGGTCATTTAAGCGAGTTCCCGAAAATGAGAGCAAGTTTCAAGAAAAGTCGAGCCATGTCCGACATTTGAGCAAAAATCCACGGAAAGTGCCAACGGCCGGTCCGCCATCTTGCCGGCTACGTGGCAATAACCGAGGCCTTACCTTGCCATTGCGGCGCTTATCTCTGTAATTCCGTCAGGAATCTATCAAAAGGCAAGATGAAACTCGCCAGGAATCCAAACAAAAACACACTGTCAGTTGATTTCCATGGAACACACCAGTAACACGACGAAAACCGTCGAAGAAAGTCCACCTAGGCTGAACACAACCGTTACGGAAGCGCTAAGCAAAAAAGACTGACGGGAAGGAAAGCACCGGATGTGGAGGAAGGGCGATTGCGATTGCGATTTTAAAAAGGGATCGGGACTTCCAGCTATCGCTGATTTCGTCCAGGGGGGGGGTGGGACGGGGATGGGGGGAGGGGGTCTATATTCTGGCTGTTTGTCGCTGATGTCCGCGCATCGTCTTTCATCATGTTTGTCCGCTTCACCAGAGGCCGGATCATTGGGGGAAGAGCCTGAGTTCCCGTGAGGGACCGGATTCCAGTCTCCTTGGCCGATGGTGTGGATTCTTGTTCCTCCTTTTGGTGGTTCCAGTCCAAGGCCCGGTTTTCTTGGCCCGCCGGCTAATGCCCTCTTTGTTTGAGGGGGGGTTGATTTTTACTAACCCCCCTATATGTGTTCGTGTTTTTCTTTTATGTTTGGTTATATGTACTTAACTAGGGGGTGTTCGTTGAGTAGGTGTATTGTGTGTTTGGTGGTAGTGCACCATGTTGTTTCGTCGGGGTTTATGAGGCCTTCTAGAGTGAGAGGTGTGTTGAGTTTATCTGCTATTGCGGTTCTGGTTTCTTCTATGTTTGGACAGTCTAGCAGTATGTGTTCTGTGGTCAGAGTGGGTCCGCATGTGCACATTATTTGGGTTGGGAGGACTAGGTATCTTTCGCCCCCCAATCGGATTCTTGTTAGCCGTGACTGATCTTTCCTTTTGCCTGAAAAGAGGATGGGTGTGTTGTTAAGTACCCTCTTTAGATTTTTTCGTCTTCCCCTTTTGGTCTGGTGGAATTCTTTTTCCCATAGGTTTTGGAAGGCGGGTCGGAGTGCTCTTGACCTTTCGTTTGCTGAGAGGGGCAGGTTGAAGAAGGTCGATTCTTGGTCGAAGCCTTTCTTCGCTGCCCTGTCTGCTCGCTCGTTGCCTGGGATCCCCACATGGGAGGGGACCCACATGATCTTGACCGATTGGCCGCGTTCTGCGAGTTCGGCTGCTCGTAGCCTGATCAGGTAGGTTAGATCCTCTCTGCACGAGTCTAGGTTTTGAATCGCTTGGATTGCAGATAGTGAGTCCGTCACTATGAGAATATTTTTGGACTTTGGTAGGTCGCTTTTTATCGCCTTAATGGCGCCTAATATGGCCGTGAGTTCGGCTGTGAAGACTGCTGTGTGGTCGGGTAGTTTGATAGCCCGGTCCGATTTGTTGGGGACGTGGATACCTAGTCCGGTTGTGTGGGTAGTTGGGTCTTGGGACCCGTCTGTATAAATGAGCTCGTAGTTTTTATATGTAGTGGTCTTTTTAATGTCAAACTCCATTTTCATTTTGGGCCCGTCTAACTCTTTCTGATATTTAGTGAGGCCCAGATCTACCTCTATTTGTGGGAGTCTCCACGGTGGTACCGTTATTTGTGTGTTCGGTGTCTTATTTGGAAGTTTGAGGTTTATAGTGTCCTCCATTTCTTGAACCACCGTTTTTATTTGTGGTGTTTGCTTGTGTTTACCTCTATGGGTGTGGTCTGTGGTGAGTGTGTATTTGGCCGGGTGGTCCTCTGGCATGCATATTGTTTTGTAATATTGGTTGGCCGCTCTCTCTTTTATTATAAGTGTTACGGGTTTTTGACCACTCTCTGCCAGCACAAGCAGATTGGGGGTGTGTCTGGGGACCCCCAGGACCACCTTCAAGGCGTCCGCTTGTACTGACATCAGTTTTTTTGTTTGAGATTTGTTTAGGTTGGTAAGCAGTGGGGCTGCGTAGAGTAGTCTGGACATTACAAAGGCATGGTACAGGTTTAGGAGTGACTTGGGGTCAGTGCCCCAGTCTGCTCCGCTGACCTTGCGCATTAGGTTTATTCCTTTCCTGGCAGACTGGCATATTTGCTCAATATACGGCGTCCAATTATTGTTTTTTGTGAATGTTACTCCTAGGAATTTGATGCTCCGGCCATATTCTATCTCTGTTTTACCAATTTGTAATTTGGGGATAGGGGCTTTCATTTGGTATTTTGGACTTTGATTGGTCCTAAATATGATTGCTTGGGTTTTGTTGGGGGAAATTTTGAGGCCTGCTCTTACTAGCCAATTTTCTATTCTTGTTAGGTCTTGTTGGAATTCTTGGAATCCTACTAGTTCCCATTTAAACTTTCTTTGTCTGCTCTTGATCTTTCCTATTAGTGAGGTGTCGTCGGCGAATTGCATTATTTTGTTATGTCCGACGACGTGCTGCAGGCCTGTGAGCAGGAGTGTGAATAGGATGGGGCCGAGTACCGATCCTTGTGGTACACCGTTATCTAGGGTGTGTTCTTTGGATATCGCATTACCTATTCTTACTGTTATTTTTCGGTCTGCCAGGAAGCATTTGACAAAGTTATACATTTTGTTTGTTATCCCGAGGTCGCCCAGTCTGCTAAGTAGTTTTTCGTGCCAAACCATGTCATAGGCTTTCTCTATGTCGAGGAAAATTCCTATGAGTTCAGTTCCCCTCTCTCGGTGGGTGTTTAGGATCTCTTGTTGTAAGGTAGTTAGGTGGTCAAGTGTACTGCGCTTTTTCCTAAATCCACTTTGCTGTGGGGGTAGGATGTGGTGTTTATCGCAGTGGGACATAAGTCTGTATTTGATTATTTTTTCTAGTATTTTGCCCAACTGGGATGTTAATGCGATGGGCCTATAGCTATCGGGTTGGTGTGTTGGTTTTCCTGGTTTCGGGAGGGGAAAGACTAACGCTTTTTTCCACTGTGTGGGGAATATGCCTTTGGAGTAGATGTCGTTGAAGAGGGTAACTATAGCTCTTTTCATGGAGGGGTGACTTTTTTGTATCATCTCGTATGTGATTAGGTCTATGCCGGGGGCTTTACCTTTCCCCGCGGTTCTTAGGGCTTGGATTAGTTCTAAGATTGTTATTTCGCTATCTAGCTCGTAGTTGTTTATCTGGGGTGGTTGTTCGAAGCAGGTGCTCAGATGGGGTTTGAGGTCCCTGAATTTTGGTGTTAAGTTGTCATTTGAGCTAGCTAGGCTAAATGTGTGGGCTAGTAATTCTGCTTTTTCTTGGTCCGTGGCATACACTCTGTTTTCTGTTTTAAGGGATGGCATGCTAACTCTCGGGCCATTGTTGATGGCTTTGATTTTATCCCAACTTTCTTTAATCTTAGTGTTGATGTTAATTGATTCTGTGAAGGCATGCCACTGCCAGTCTTCCTTCTTGGCTTCTTTAATGGTGCGGTCTGCTATGGTTTTGGCACGTTTGTACTCTATCCTATTTTCGGGCGTTTTGTGTTTTTTCCATATTTGGAGCTTTCTTTTTCTGTTTTTTACTTCTCGATTACAGGCCTTGGTCCACCAGGATTTTCCTGGCTTTCCATTATCGGGTCTGTCCGGTGTGCACTCCGTGACTGATCCGATAATGTGGTCTGTGATTTGGGCCGTTTTTCCATCTATGTCGTGGCTCTCGTCCCAGTTTGGGGTGAACCTAGTCAGTTCGTGGTATTTTACCCAGTCTGTCCGCCTGGTGTTGATTTTTTGCGGGGCCCCTGTGGGTGGTTGTAGGGGGTTTTTGCTTCTATCGTTAATTGTTATCAGTGCTGGGAAATGGTCGCTCCCTAGGTTGTCGCTGTTTATTTGCCACTGAGTTTCCACGGCGATGGTGTTGGTGGCTATGGCTACGTCTAGGGCGTTCATAGTGTCTCTGTTGCCCTGGGCGAACATGTGAGTGGGCTCTCCGGTGTTTAAAATGCATCGCTGGGTCTCATTTATGGCTGTTTCAAGTTTTGTCCCAGCTGTATCTGATGATATTTGGTTATCGTCCCATTGGGGGCTTTTAGCGTTAAAGTCTCCTACCACTATGTCCCCTGCTAGTAGTAGATCTTTGAGGTTTTCTATTATCTGGCTGTATGCTTTTTCGTTGGGGATGTAGACGTTTACTATCTTTAGTTTGCGGTTTGTTGGTGTGGTTATTTCACCTATTATGGCCTCTATCTGTGGGTTTAGAGTATGGGTGATTTCTGTGATTGCTATTTCGGTTTTGGTGTAGATGGCCACTCCTCCTCCTCGTTGATTTGTCCTACTTTTATAAATGGGTGGGTATTTGTACCCCTTTATTTGGGGAGGTTTATCCCGAAAACCCGTCTCCTGGAGGGCGAGGATTTCCGGGGGGTTTGGGGTTAACCAGTTTTTGAGTTCGTCTAGTTTTGAATAGAGGAACCTGCAGTTCCATTGAAGGATGCGGAGGCCTGCGAAAGCTTTAGAGTTGGATGTTTTGCATCATGCTGAGGAATTGACCCATAAACTGGTTTATCCCTCTCGTGTCACCGTATTTTTTCATCCCTGCAGTTACCATATTTCCCCATGCTGTCATGGAGATGATGTGATGGTGTAGGAGAAGTCTATCTTGGCTGATCGTTGGGCCGTCTGGCCGCGCCCCTCCCCCGTCTCCGCCTGATAGGTACATGGGGGACAGGCTGGTCCATTCGAAGGCGGTGGGGATGGCTGCAACCACCTCTTTTCTAGCCCGTTCCTGGATCAGTCCGGGTGGTATCTCTCTATCCCTGATTTGTGGGGAGTGTCCTACCCTTTGCGTGTTGATTGGCTGTTGATTGGCTGCTGGCGTGTCGATTGCCTGGTGGCTCGGTGTGACCGGGCGGTTTGTGTGCCTATGGCTAGGTGGGAGTTGCCCTCCGGCTGCTCCCTGTGGGGGGTGCGTTATTGTTATCTGTTGTGGGTGGTTGACTGGTTGGTCGTGGTTGGCGAGTGTTTGTGCCTGTCGCTGGTTGTTGTTTTGCATATTAGTGTTTACTGTTGGTGAGTCGTGTTGGGTTCTTCCCTCTAGCTGGTGCGGGGTTGCGTTTGCCTGTGAGGTGGTTTGTCTATTTGGTTCATGATGGATTTGAGGTCCACGGGGCCAGCACTCTCTCAATGCTTGCGTGTAGGATTTTTTCCCCGTGCCCGCGATTCTGGTGGCTTTATTGTGTGCCTTTTGGAGTTCGCACCCTCCATAGTGTGCTCCGTGCCCTTTGCCGTTGCAGTTTGGGCAAACAAAGTGTTTGCGGTCATTGTGTGTGCATTGTGTGGTCTGGTGATTCCCTCCACATTTCGCGCATACTGTTTCTTTTTTGCAGGCGTTGGTTGGGTGGCCAAATTTTTGGCAGTTACGGCACATCAGTGCTTTTCCTTTGTAGTGGTCTACGTACATTATTTCCCCCCCCCCCCCTATTTTGATGGTTCTGGGGAGGGCTTCTCCTGGGAATTGTACCAGGATGGCTCTACTGGCTTGTTCCGCTTTGTTTGTTAGGCGCTTAATGATTTTGGCTTTGGGGTGGGTTTTCTGTATTTCTGATTCTATGTACGGCAGGTCTTCCGTAATGGGGATTGGTTTAATGACCCCTACGGCTTTGACTTGGGAGCTCTTGTCTTTGGGGTGGTTTGGGACTGAACAACTCACCGGGACCGATCCGACATGATTTTTTTTTAATGCTCTGTCCTGTATATCTAGGGTTGCGCACGCCATTAGGATACGTTTTCCGTGGTATAGACGGCGGATGTCGGTCGGCGATCCAAACGTGTCCGACAATACCTCGTTTAATTGTCGGATTCCCATGTTATACAACTCTGGTGAGTTGTCCTCTGGTGTAATTATGACTGGGAACTGAAAGATCTTTCGCTCCTGTTTAGGTTGGGTTCGCTTGATCTGGCGGCGGTTGCGTACCACTGTAGAGAGCTGTTCTTTGTCTGTCTCCCTGTCGGAGTCAGAGTCCGCGTCAGCTTCGCCCCCGCTTATTTCTTCGCGGTGGTTTTCCATTGTTTTCGTATGGTTGCTATTGTTTTCTTCTTCCGAGTTGTTTTCTGTCGTGTTTGGCTCGTTAGGCTCGTTTGGATTGTTCTCATGCGTTTTAGTCACAGTCTGTGCCCTGGCGGCCACTGAGCGTGTATGGGGCCTACCCTCTTGTAGGGTGTTTCCATTGTCCGCCGGGCGGTTCTGGCTGGCTGACTTTTGGTTTACCTTCGGGCCGCCATCTTGGCTTCGCCCTTCTTTGTTGGGCTTTCTGCCGCCATCTTGACTTTTGTTGGGATTCGAATTTGAATCCGACTGGTCGCCATCTTGGTTCTCAGTCAGATTCAAATTCGAATTTTTGCGGCCCTCCTGAGTGGCCATTCTACCCTTGGACTACGGGTCGGTCCTAGCCCGCCCGTGAGAGCGTGGGCTCGCCGATCCCAAATTAGGTGTAAATAAAGACTGATTTAAGCGTAAGAGTAAGACTGTTTTTAAGCGTAAGATAACGACTGTTTCAAGCGTAGGGTAAAGACTGTTTTTAAGCGTAAGAGTAAGACTGTTTTCAAGCGTAAGATAACGACTGTTTCAAGCGTAACGTAAAAGACTGTTTCCGCGTGGGCGAAAATTACTGCAAGAAAAGCGTAAGCGTTTTTGCGTTGGCTCCTCAGGTGTCGTTGGTCCTTTTAGTAAGGACTGTCGTTGTAAGCGTTTGAGCTTCTAAGTGGAAAAAGTAACTTCTAGTGAGAAAAGTGGCCCACAGCGGGTCCTACCTTGTTTTTAGAACCTTTATGTGGCTTGCTTGCTTGGCAGTCGTCCGTGCTAGAAAACTTCTGTGGTCATCTTCTCCGTTCTACTATATTCTATCTTGTGCCGGGGCCAGAGACCACCACCCTAACGGGCTAAGGGTCCCTGCAGCTCCCTTTCTAGCCTACCACTTCCTATCTATCGTCGGTGAAGAACACTTGCTATACTAGAAAAATAGCTTGGTGGACAGAGCTACCAACAGCTCTGCCACCGGTCGACTCTACTCTGTAATGTGAACACTGTTGATTCGCTTGACTGAACTCTGGAGCGCGTCTTCTCCTCACCACTGCTGAGCTCCGAATGTGTGGAGGAAGGGGAGGCCACTCAGGGCTTAGTAACGACGCTCTGAAGTCGCCTCCTTGTTTGTATAGTATACACATCGGATGCTTAGTCTGAAATCGGTATGCTAAGTGTACCTTCCTATTAGTCATGCCATCGGTAAGAGTTTTGAGAAAACAAATTGGAAAGTTTAAAAAGGTCTTGTTGGAATATATCCTTGGGCCAAGTTTGAAGTCTGTGCCTTGAATAGTCTCCAAGAAAATGCCAACGATAAAGTTAACCACAGATCCCTGATGCCAGATGCCAGAGGCCGGAGAGCCCAAAACATAGACTCTCTTTTGCTATCACACGCGAGGCAACAAAAACCAACTGTGGGTCTCATGGCAGCTTGTTCCATCACACGTTCAGCAGTCAAAAGCATTCTTACCGTCTCTGTTCTTCTCCTCTCTCAGCTGACCAAACACTGGCCAGAAGTAGCGTGCACGCACCGGCAAGCTCTGCAAAAACAAGATACAGTCTAGACTCAACCTAATGACAGCTAAATGGATTCAAATGACAGCTAAATGGGTCATGTTAACATACTGAGCCATTTAACCATTCTGCTGTCAGCAGCGCTTTCTGTGGAGAAGATTCCTGCAGTAATCACCTCAACAGAAAGTGCTACCAACAGCCAAAGTGTCAAGTCCAAATTGCTAACTTTGGGAGTTGACTTCAGAAGACTAAATATCGTGGTAAGGGATCCATCGCCAGGTATGATGTGCCATGGTTGAACAGGTTAACCTATAAAGCCCTGAAAGACGACAGGGTGTGGATCGACCATGATGGTTTAAGGTACATAAAGCCCTGAAAGATGACAGGGTGTGGATCGACCATGATGGTTTAAGGTACATAAAGCCCTGAAAGATGACAGGGTGTGGATCGACCATGATGGTTTAAGGTACATAAAGCCCTGAAAGATGACAGGGTGTGGATCGACCATGATGGTTTAAGGTACATAAAGCCCTGAAAGATGACAGGGTGTGGATCGACCATGATGGTTTAAGGTACATAAAGCCCTGAAAGATGACAGGGTGTGGATCGACCATGATGGTTTAAGGTACATAAAGCCCTGAAAGATGACAGGGTGTGGATCGACCATGATGATTCAAGGTACATAAAGCCCTCAAAGATGACAGGGTGTGGATCGACCATGATGGTTTAAGGTACATAAAGCCCTGAAAGATGACAGGGTGTGGATCGACCATGATGGTTTAAGGTACATAAAGCCCTGAAAGATGACAGGGTGTGGATCGACCATGATGGTTCAAGGTACATAAAGCCCTGAAAGACGACAGGGTGTGGATCGACCATGATAGTTCAAAGCCCTGAAAGATGACAGGGTGTGGATCGACCATGATGGTTCAAGGTACATAAAGCCCTGAAAGACGACAGGGTGTGGATCGACCATGATGGTTCAAGGTACATAAAGCCCTGAAAGACGACAGGGTGTGGATCGACCATGATAGTTCAAAGCCCTGAAAGATGACAGGGTGTGGATCGACCATGATGGTTCAAGGTACATCACGGCTGTTCAAGGCCTCCCATTTAGTTTTGAGGCGCGTGCGCGTGCCCGCGCTGTAAGATAAGGAGCCGCGCAGCGTGTCGCCTCTGTTAATACCGCCGGCTGGCAGCACAGACCCACACTCATCAACAAATGCAGGACAAGACCACGAGGCTTGCTGACATCTCGTCCCAAGTGGGCCTCACCATTCACAAACAGAAAACAAAGACAATGAGGCTGAACGCAACCAGGGAAGAACCAGTCTTGCTTGCTGGCACCCCGTTGGAGGAGGTGGAGTCCTTCACCTATCTCGGGAGCATCATAGACAAAAAAGGTGGCACTGATGCAGATGTCAGAGCACGAATCGGTAAAGCTAGAGCAGCCTTTCTCCAGTTGAAAAAAGTATGGAGTTCCAGAGAGCTGTCACAACACACCAAAGTCCGGATTTTCAACTCCAATGTAAAAGCAGTTCTCCTATATGGAGCAGAGCCATGGAGATTGACAAAAACCACAGTCAACAGAGTACAGACCTTCATGAACAGTTGCCTTAGAAGAATTTTGAAAATCCACTGGCCAGAGAAGATCAGCAACGTCAGACTCTGGGAGAGAACAGAGCAGATAACAGCAGAGAATGAAATTGGGCGAAGAAGATGGGGATGGATCGGTCACAGTCTGAGAAAGCCAGCTTCCAGTATCACTAGGCAGGCATTGTCATGGAACCCCCAGGGAAAGAGGAAAAGAGGTAGGCCGAGAAACTCCTGGCGTCGAGACCTCCAAGCAGACATCAAGAGACTGGGAACCACCTGGAGTAGAATCGAAGGAGAAGCACAGGACAGGAGTTGCTGGAGGTCTCTCGTCGACGGCCTATACCCGGGTAGGGGTGACAGGCGTAAGTAAGTAAGTAAGTGGCAGCACAGAGCTGAGCGCAATCTGTTACGGCTGTGCAACTATAGTCGCGCTATTCTTGTCACTGTTTTACGCGAGCACGCTCTCTGTGTACATGCTCAGCACTGACAGTGTGCCACGCGGGATACATTTTAATGGTACCGGTCATTTACGGCGTGTTGTTTAAGCTGTACTGAACGTATCTTGTATTTAAGACATACACTTAAAAGCTAAGAAAATAAACTTTCTGTAGACACTAGACATGCTTAGGAAAATGAAGATGAGCAATGCATGCAATGGACTAGAAGACAGGCAACCGGCGCCCAGTTTACCGTGAAGACAACGTAAATCGGTTGCAAATGACACGTCTTTCAACTGTTCTAACTCATGCAAAGTACTTTTGCGAAAATTATGGTTCAGGCCAGCGATCATCGTATACAGCCACTACGCTATGCACTACTCAAAATGTCAGATAGATTTACCTTGCGATCTCAGTGGGTCCTGAAATGGGATGATGCGTCATTGGTAAAATCCAGTGTTAGACAGAAAGTTCTTGGGTTAACGTAATCTCCAAACGTAGTTGATTTCGGAGGCAGTGAAAATGTTCGAAATAATTCACAGTTCATATGCAGGGTTAGCGGCAGTGTCAGTTGCACACTTTGTATAGGTGATGTTGTCTTTAGCATTCCACTAAATCTTATAAAATCGGAAGAGCAATCCCCGGCGGCCACTTTACTAAATCTTACAAATCGGATGGGACACCCACAGTGAAAATAATAAACACTCTTAATGGTGATCAAATAGCTATTTTGATAGGCGTAAATTAGATAAACACAGAACAGTCGGTGCAGGCTAAAATGTATCAGTCTCAAGACAATTTATTTCACAGAGAGACTGAGTCCTGCGTGTACTTGTTACCGGCGGCTCTCTACACATTCCCTTCAGATGTTTGTCTTCTTCATCTGTACATACGTCAATGCCATGAAAAGCAGAAAGATCGTCTACATAATCAACACACAATTTAAAGTGTTATAGTCCGTCTTTCCTTTGCCTTTTGCTCGCTCTGCACGGCAAATCCTGCACAAACTACTCAATCGTTCCATGTGGTTTGAATAGGAATATTGTGTGTCAGACTCCATTCTAAATGTCGGCGAAATACACTCACATGCTGGTCTATAAAACTTTCTATAAAAAATCACAGGTAAATCTATCCAGTAAAAGAAAAGCTAGTTAGTTAGTTAGTTATTTGGGTTTAACGCCGAGCAGGCGACTAAGGCCATCTCACGGCGGGATGGGTAAAAATCTGGTCAGCCAGACTAAAAGCAAGGTCTTAAGACAAGATGTAAATATAGATTAAAAATCTCAGGCTAAAATGTCGCACATGTCTGGAAAAGAAACGTCTACAGACTCTCAAAAAGGGCAAATAAAAAAGATTCACATAGTCTATGAATGCTCAAATCTTGTTAAAAATATTGCATGCTCGCAAGAAATTGAAGATTTTGTCCGGGGGAACATCCCGGAACAAAACCTTCAAGGAGTCTGCTGTAAAGTGTTTATATCTGGTGTCAATTAGGTCAGCACAATACAGCAAAAAGTGTCAAACAGAAAACTGCTCATCACAGGCAAAACACCATGGACGCTCATCCTGTTTAAGTAAGTAAGAGTGTGTAACATACGTGTGCCCGATGTGGAGCCGAGCAAGGACAGTCTCCTCACGGCGGCTGCCGCAGCGGAAAGGTAGACTGTCAGACAACTTAGGAAGAGCTTCATGAAGCTTGTTCCCTTCCTCTTTGTCCCACTCGGACTGCCACTCGCGGGCCACGTACGCACTAATAACAGGTTTAAAATCACTATAGACAGTCTGTGTGTCAGGGACAGGGTCACTGCGGGCACTGTTGGCAGCAGAATCTGCGATTCTGTTGCCTTCGATGCCCACATGGCCTGGGACCCAAATAAAAATGATGTCATAATATTCCTTCATCAAGTCTGCGTAAAGCTCTCTAATCTGCACCAGTAGTGGATGGTCTGTTCCCGCGCCCTGAAGGGCCTGCAGGGCAGAAAGAGAGTCAGACAGAATCAGGAAGTTCCTTTCCCGAGACTGATAGGCATGCTTGAGTGCTAGCAGAATGGCCTGCAGTTCTGCACTAAATACAGAGGAATGGTCAGGGAGACGGAGCTTAAATGGGCGTCTAGGATGGCGAGAGGACACTGCAGCCGCAGCCACTCTTCCATCCTCAGACTTGGACCCATCCGTATAAAGACGACAATAGCCAGGAAAAATTGAAAGGAGTTCATTGAGGCTCTGTTGGTATATGGCTGGTGGAGTACAATCCTTCTTGTGGGCAGTCAAGTCCAGCAAGATGTCAGGAACTGGTAGTAGCCAGGGTGGAGTGACGTGTTGCAGAGATTCCGAAACTTTGTCCAGGTCCACTCCGGCCGCCTGCAGATGAGGTCGGACACGGAAGGAAAGTGGACGGACAGCTCCCGGATGGGCATCGTAAATCTCTGCAAACGACGGGTTAAAAACACAATCATAGGCAGGATTTTCTGGATGGGCCTTCAGCTTCAGAACGTAGCTGAGCATGAGGCGGATGCGGCGGAGCCTGAGAGAAGGCTCCCCTGCCTCTGCATACAGACTAGGAACTGGAGATGTCCTGAAGGCTCCCAGACATATGCGCAGACCTTGATGGTGAATTGTGTTCAGACGCTGCAGAACAGACTTGGAAGCCGAGCCATATACCACAGAGCCGTAATCCAGTTTGGACCGAACAAGGGCCCGGTACAGTCGAAGTAAGACGATGCGGTCTGCACCCCAGTCAGTACGACCAACGACACGAAGAATGTCGAGGGCCTTCCGACAAGAGGTTCTAAGGTATTTAACATGGTTGCAGAAAGTCAATCTTTTGTCAAAGATGACCCCCAAAAACTTTGCCTCTTCGGCCACCTTAATTGGCACTCCAGCAATGCTCAGGCTAGGTTCTGGAAAAAATTTCGTCTGGTTAGTAAAATGCACACAGACTGTCTTGGAGGGCGAGAATCTGAATCCATTGAGAGACACCCACCCCTGGATGCGATCAACGCACAGCTGCAAGCGCCTCTCAAGGGACGCAAGTCCTCGACCTCGTGCACACAAAGCAAAGTCGTCCACAAACAAAGAGCATTCAGAATCATCCTTGACGGCCTTTACAATGTTATTTATTTTAATGCTAAATAAAACAGGAGATAGAATACTGCCCTGCGGGACACCCATCTCCTGTTCAAAGGAGTCGGAGAGGGTGGAGCCCACACGGACATGGAACGACCTGTTGGACAAAAAATTGTGAATAAAAACGGGCAGATGCCCTTTAAAACCCATGTCCGACAAATCAGACATTATACCATGCTTCCAGGTAGTGTCATATGCCTTTTCAAGATCAAAGAAAATTGCATAGACATGCTGCTTGTTGACAAAAGCATCTCGGATAAAAGACTCAAAGCGGACTAGATGGTCAGTTGTACTACGGAAGCGCCGGAAACCGCACTGGAGGTCTGTGATGAGACCCTGTGACTCAAGATGCCACACCAGTCGGGCGTTGACCAAGCGTTCCATAGTTTTACATAAACATGATGTCAAAGCTATTGGCCGGTAGTTGCCCGGGTCGGAAGGATTGATTGATTGATTGTACATTGCTTAACGTCCCGACAGCAACAAGGCTTTCTCAGGACGTGCCTGCACTGCTTGTGAAAAAAAAAAAAAAAACAGAACATTGAATGTATGTCGCCAGCCGGTCAAATACGTTAAATAAACCTAACACATGGGGCCTAAAAAAAGCTAAGACCATTTAGCAACACACATCCAATATCAAGAGCTACAGGCAGTGCAGACAGTAGGGAGAGTTTTAAAAAGGCAAATACAGGTGAATGGACCAAGGGTAGACAGAAACACATGCCCCAGAATAGAGAGAAAAACTCACCCTGTGGGGCTGACCAGGGTGACCCTGGGAACTAAAAAGTACCTAACCCCACCCAAGTCCCCCAGGGCAGACCCGGGTGGGGGCCGGGTCGGAAGGATCCTTACCCGGCTTGGGAATACGCACAACCACAGCCTGGCGCCAAGATGGCGGAAAATGACCGGTTATCCAGATATGGTTAAAGGCCTTGAGAAGTACAAGGAGTGAATCCTCAGGCAGATGTGTTATGAGCTGATAATGGATGGTATCTAATCCAGCAGCAGAGTCAGTACATTTCTGCATGGCTTGCTGCAATTCTGAAAACGTAAAAGGGGCATTATAGTCTTCCAAGTTATCCGATATAAAATCACAAGCACAAGATTCTCGCTTCTCCTTCTCCCTCTGGAAGAAAGGTGAATAATGCTCTGTTGAAGAATTATGGGCAATGGTGGAGGCAAGCAAATTGGCCACATCCTTTTTATCTGTGACCAAACTGGCACCATCTCTAAGATGGCCGACAGAAGCCGAGCCACCCCTGCCCCTAATTCTTCGAACAGCCTTCCAGACTTTTTGGGACGGAGTCCTAGAAGATAAAGATGAGACGAAGCGTCTCCAGGAAGCACGGCGTTCACGTTTAAAAATGTAACGGGCTTTCGCCCGCTGTCTTTTAAAGGTTAAAATATTTGCTTGCGACGGATTACGAAAAGCACGTCGCTGAGCAGATTTGCGCATTGTTTGGGCCTTGCGGCACTCTTCATTGAACCATGGTACTCTCGGCTTCCGAGGGAGTGATGTGGAAGTTCTAGGGATGGTTTCACCTGCAACCTCCAACAAAATAGAAGTAAAACAAGAAACAGGTTCTTCAGCTGACATGACCACCTCCTCTGTAAGACGAGACTGACAGAGAGAGGCAAACAGAGACCAGTTAGCTTTCTTGAGATTCCAGCGCCCCACCGGCGAATCCTCCTCACAGCTGACCGATGACAGGACTACTGGGAAGTGGTCACTACCACACAGGTCGTCGTGAACCTTCCAGTCAAAGTCCAGCATGAGAGAAGGATCACACACAGTGAGGTCTAGAACAGAACTAGATCCGGAACCTGAGTTAGAGTATGTAGGTGAGCCATCGTTAAAGACACATAGGTTAAGTTGAGAAAAAACATCTTCTAACATCTGACCTCTGCCATCATAGTGGTCACTACCCCAAAGGTGAGCATGACCGTTAAAATCCCCCATGAGAATAAAGGGAGGGGGCAGTTGATCTACTAAGTTAAAAATATCATTGCTACAGACCCGCAGTGGTGGTGGCAGGTAAATACTGCATATGGTTATGGTCTTTTTTAAGGTAACCCGAGCAGCGACAGCCTGAAGACAGGTGTCGATGCTAACGGGGCTACATAAAATTTGGCTACTAATGAGAAGAGCCTCTCCACCTGAGCGCCTCTCCGAATCAGAGCCTTTATGTATAACATTAAAACCATTAAAAGACACAGGGTCAGAAGTCTTCAGGTAAGTCTCCTGAAGAGATATTACTGAGGGGTTATAGAACTTGACTAAAAGACGTAATTCCTCAAAGTTAGCTCGAAAACCACGACAATTCCACTGAAGCAAAGAGTCCATGATTAAGTCTTATCTGGGGATAAGGAGTTTTTCCCCCCTTTTTCCTTTACCTTGGAAGGAGTTGAAGAAACAGAGGGGGGCCGGCTCCCGGGCCTCCTCTGGTTCTTCGGAGAGGAAGGGGGTGGAGCTGCCGCAGCATCAGCAACAACAACCTCCACTCCCTCCATCCGCTCCTCCAGTGCAGCATATTTGTTTTGAAGGGGGACATCTGTGTTCCCCTTCTGGGCCCGTGCGCACAGCGGTCCCATAGATTTCTTAGCCTTCTGGTCCTGGGCAGCGTTCCTGCTGCTAGAGTTAGCGGCCTTAGAAGGCTGACCAGAGCCAGAAGCCTTTGGAGTTGACTGACTAACAGGTTTGGGTGGGGGCTGAGGCTTAGGGGCAACAGAAGGCGGCACAACCGGACCGGCAGTGTCCGCCTTCTGCGTTCCCTGGCTCCTTGTCACCACCGGAGGAGGGTTACTCTCCAGGGGCGAGATGAGCCGAGGCTCCGCCCCCAACCAAGAAGTTGGGGTCTGACATGAAAAGTCTTTGGTGGGGCGCTTGCCTGCCACCGCTGCACTAAAAGTATACACTGAGGTGTTAGAGGTTGGGGCAGCCGCAGCTGCACCAGGGCCTTCAACCAGTTTTTTGGCATCCAGAAAGGACAGCCCCTTCTCCACACGCACCTGCTGAATCTTGCACTCGGATATCCAACAAGGGCATTTCTTATCCGAAGCCATATGCGCCCCCTGGCAATTCACACACAGGGGGGTGGCTGTGCAGGACTCAGCAGAGTGTCCGGGCCTAGTGCAACGGGCGCATGAAGCCTCTGCCTGACGGCATGTCTTCTGCCCATGGCCATACTTTTGGCACTTAAAGCACCGGAGGGGAAGAGGGACGTACTTTTTCACTCTCAGGGAGTAGTAACCTCCCTAGATGGTAGTAGGAGGGGTGGGGGTGCCAAACGTCAGGATGATGGTAGGGAGACGAATCTCCCCACCACCTCGCTTGGAAGCAAAGCGCCTGACGTAAGTCACCCCCTGAGACTTAAGGTTCCTTACAAGTTCATCTTCTGACAGTTCTGCCAAAGCTTGATCTTTGATTACGCCTCTTGACGAATTCATAGTTTTGTGGGGTGTGACTTCCACAGGAGTGTCTCCGATGGAAGAGAGCCCCAGTAGCCCGCTGGAGTGTGCCCGAGTACGGCACTCCACCAGCAAGTCACCAGACCTGAGGCGCTGGGCGTCAGGCCTGCCAACACGGCTCCTGAGGGTCTCCCCCACCAGAAAAGGATGCAGCTTGGTAACTGGTTTCTCCTTCACCTTGCTATGGACAATGAGGAAGCGAGGCCATACGGCCGACGCCTGAGGCGTCGCTTCCTCACAGTCTGAATCACTGTCATTTGCAATGTCGGTGTCTATGTGTCGTTTCTGTGCTAGTTTTGGTTTTTTGGTTTTATCCATATTATATTAGTAGAGATATTCATCCCCCGGGGGTCCCCGCCCGCCACCGAGCCCAACAAGGGAAAGTGCAACTGTCGGCGGGTCTCCAGCCGACGCACAATGGAGACTGCCCGAAAGATATACTCAAGGGGGTAAGCCCGATTGAACCGTTTGAGCCACCGCCTTCTATCACACCGTTGAATGCAGGGGAATACTGGCGTAAAGCACCTAATCAGCAGCAGAAGCTATAGCATGGTGCTCCGTATAGCAACCCGCATGTCAACAGTGGGATAGGGCTCAACGTGACAAGAGCCGATTGACTAGGCCGGTACGACTAGCCTCCCGTTTAGGTAGAAGTCAAGGCCGAAGTGGAGTGTTGGCACCAGTCAGCTGCAGCCCAAAGGGAACCTCAGCCACCAGGATCCTCTTCTCCCCCGACACGGGTCTCCAAGCACGGCAAACACTTGGGATCCAAAGGACTAAAAAGTCACGAGTATTTTTAAGGACCAATCCAACATGGTACGACCTAGGTTAGCACAGCTCCTTAAAAACCGGACCAGTGAAAAGGCTGAACAACATATCTGCTGACATCAAGTCCTAATCCTGGACAAAGATGGCACCCGTCTGCTAGCCCACTCAGTCAGGGACTGAGCGGACTACCCACCTACGCCACGTGGAGGCCGGTGCCGGGTAGGCAGTAAAAGAAAAGCACTTACTTGTAGCACTATGTTACACTAACACATATCACTCATTGAAAATCCAAACAAAAGTATTTTGAAAGCACAGTTAAGGTTTAAAGCCTGCACAAATTTGGCACTCTGCCCACATAAAATAGTAAGCATAAAGAAGGCCTACTATCAGGCGGTACCAGACGCCCATCGGAATGCGTGTAACTAGGTCAGCTCGCCACTTGATAAGCTAGCGCGGCACTCCCTAACTAAATGTGTCCGTTTGTAGAAGAACTGAACAGCCGTGACATAAAGCCCTGAAAGACGACAGGGTGTGGATCGACCATGATGGTTCAAGGTACATAAAGCCCTGAAAGACGACAGGGTGTGGATCGACCATGATAGTTCAAGGTACATAAAGCCCTGAAAGATGACAGGGTGTGGATCGACCATGATGGTTCAAGGTACATAAAGCCCTGAAAGATGACAGGGTGTGGATCGACCATGATGGTTCAAGGTACATAAAGCCCTGAAAGATGACAGGGTGTGGATCGACCATGATGGTTCAAGGTACATAAAGCCCTGAAAGATGACAGGGTGTGGATCGACCATGATGATTCAAGGTACATAAAGCCCTCAAAGATGACAGGGTGTGGATCGACCATGATGGTTCAAGGTACATAAAGCCCTGAAAGATGACAGGGTGTGGATCGACCATGATAGTTCAAAGCCCTGATAGATGACAGGGTGTGGATCGACCATGATGGTTCAAGGTACATAAAGCCCTGAAAGATGACAGGGTGTGGATCGACCATGATGGTTCAAGGTACATAAAGCCCTGAAAGATGACAGGGTGTGGATCGACCATGATGGTTCAAGGTACATAAAGCCCTGAAAGACGACAGGGTGTGGATCGACCATGACAGTTCAAGGTACATAAAGCCCTGAAAGACGACAGGGTGTGGATCGACCATGATAGTTCAAAGCCCTGAAAGACGACAATGTGTGGATCGACCATGATGGTTCAAGGTACATAAAGCCCTGAAAGATGACAGGGTGTGGATCGACCATGATAGTTCAAGGTACATAAAGCCCTCAAAGACGACGGGGTGTGGATCGACCATGACAGTTCAAGGTTGAAGTCTCCAGATCTGTGATATAGACCTCAGGGGATATCTACAAAAATGTGATAATTTCATCCTCAGAGCATAAGGAGTTAAGTAAATACAGTAGCGCCTGTCTGGATGGAGCACTCTTATAAAAGATCCCCCATCATCAAGACCATCATTTAGACGATTGTAGGCACCTAAATGACGTCATTTTATGACAGGCCAGACTTTTGCCCTTCAAGACTTCTCTCATCAGAGCACCTGTCTCTTAACCCTTTTAGTCGAGAGTCCCTACAGCAGGAGATGGATTGACCATTATAATTCAAGGGTAGTGCTAGATGCACCAAGCTCATCTGGCACTACACTTAAATTATCATGGTCAATACATTTCCTCCTGCTGGCACATGGTCGTTAGGCGACGCCTCCAAAATTTGGGAAATGCGGCCATGGGGTTATATTGGTTAATACCATTTTTTCCTGCACAAAAGGTTCTACTGGGCAATCAGTCATGAACAAACCTCAGTTGTATTTTGCAAAAAGATCTTCACTCACACACACAGTAAATACAAAAGCGTGCAAATTGCATCATAACAAAATACTAGTTAAAACCAAAAAATCATTCATACCTGTGATCTCATTTTCTCCAACAGAGACACAGCATTGACTGCAACAAATTTGTGGGGGACAAAGTACATACAAGGTCTGACAAAGAAAACATGACAAAAGCTATAGTTGACCCCTTCACAGCTCATCCGAAGCCAACATCAGCCCGAGGACCTTTTGCCTATTCTGGCTATTTATCCTCAGACAGATACAAAAACTCAGCACCATAATTATTAACTCATTCAGCCCCGACAAACCACAGCAAGACATGGATCGAGCATGATAGTTCAAGGGTGGTGCCAGAATAGCTTGGCGCCCATAGCCAAGCTCTTCTGGCACCACCTTGAGCTATCATGCTCGATCTGTCCCTAGAATTGTGATACAGTCCTTCATAGGGCAACTTCCAAATTTGTGGGTTTCGGTCCTGAGGCAGAATGTGTGAATGCAACAAACAAAAAATGCAGTTTAATTTGATAGAGGCTGATATAGAAGTGATGTGCCTGCTTGAGCAAATGTAACGGCTAATCCCTCACGTGGTTTATTCTCCAGGTAGGCCAGCTGAGCAACAGCGCTGAGGTCATCCTTGTTGATCTGCTTCTCCTGCATCTCCTGAACGATCACTGCCACCTCAGGGCTCCCAATAGCAATGCCCACTGTCCCCTGGAAAAGTGTGGAATATGGGGAAGTCAGTGGGGTCATACACTTTGAATGGAGATTTCTCAACAACTATAATAGTGTGAAAGAGTAAACATTATTTTATCATTTGATACCTTGTTTGTGCTTTTGCTGTTGTTGTTTGGTAAAATAAATCGTGATTTACCGGTGGGACTGGGTGTTTACGCCGACCGCGCCGCGATGGGCATGGCGCCGCGCGAGCACGAAATGGTCATGAATATTCAAACCGACCGTACGGCTTGCAGTGATGACGTAGAACACTGAAATTTGGCATCCAATCAGAGGAGAGAATCTTGAATCCGTTCCAGTTTGTTATTTTGCGATCGACCAAGCGGTTCACGAGTTATGGCGGCGAGTAATTTTGTCAAATTTAACGCTAAAATTAGCCATGATACGTTTATAACATACCAAAATAACATATATCTTCGTATTCTATGTTCATTTTCCTAAAAAATGATGTGTGTTTTGTAACTATTACTTCAGATTTGTGAGCGTAGTGAGTGAAAAACGTAGAGCGTCGTTGTAAATTTGCCTGCGTGGCGTGGGTTTTAGGGTATCGCGGTCTGAAAATCCTAGGTTTATCGCTAACGTGGTGCATTTTATCAACATTATATTTTATTTTAATTAGTGCAAACGAATCCAGAATTATATCCGTTGAGGGCATATTCCTTGTGTTTGATGGAAACATAATGAATTTAATTGTATTCACTTAATTTTGATCGAGATGTCCATGGCTCTAGTATGGGCCAGTCCATTCCATGCGCGTGCCCCCTTCGCTTGCCTACTAACGCAACGTACTTCACATAAATGGGACAAGTCTATCTGAGAGTAGAGGGTAGTTAGCATAGTGCGCCGTCATCTGCTTCACTGTGCAAATGTGTTGGACTTGAATTTCATGATTCAAGTGCAGAAATATGTTGGCGCAGACATGTAAAATTAAACAGTGTGTTGTTCCAATTAGTTCTTAGTGTGTAGATCATTGGTTTTGTACTGTGCTAATGAAGAAGACCCTTGATCCATTGATCACAACATTTTTGCTTTTCTTCCAAATTCAAATTTTATTGCTTTCTATTGGCTATTTTCACTTATCTGTTAATGATATGAGCTCATTAGTGCTAATTACTAAACTTTAATTGGATGATTACCATGTAATGATAACTCACCTAGATAATAAGAATGTCAACTTAGCCATACTTTTACCTCTAGCAGCAGTATCTCTAAAATAATGTATTAGTATTAGAAAATATTACTTCAAAATCCTGCCGCTACTAACATAGTCTTGTTATGCTAATTAGTCTTAATTAGTGTGTACTTAAGCCTGGGTTGGTGTTGAAATACTTTTTAAAAAGAACAACTTGTGTTATTCTCTTTACTCTTTGTTTTGTTTTTAGACAGAATAACAAGTTTTGATGAATACTGAACTGTTGGCTTTTGTTTTCATTAAGATTTAATTAATTATGCTAATTAGTTATAGATGATTATGTGTCTTATGTTTATTGTGGTTTTCTTATGTTTGCACTTCAACATGCAATTTCAAACTCAAATGTTAAGCATTTGGGGTTTATATCAGCACAGAGACATGACTATTTGTAAAATACTCCTAAAATTATGCAAATTTATGCAAATTACCAACCATACAATCATGCTACCACATTGCCGTCAGCGCAGTTGAATTCGGCATGTCAAATTCAGTAAGTGTGTAAAATTTCACCTATGTCGGTCAAGTTTTGTGGCTTCTACCTCTTAAACACTGAAATTTATGCAGACAAATGCTGCCCATTTGTTTTCCCTTAATTTAGTCATGTAATGAAGAGCCCTATCTGGCCCACCCAGGTTGAAAATCGCCGCACTAGATCAGCCATATCTCTGAAAGTTTACATCCGATTCTGAAAATTCAAATTGCTATATACTCAGAAATAAGAACTCTTTTAAATGGATATATTTCCTACAGTACTAGATAGTGTCTTAATTTTGAGTGGGCATTGCTACTCCCAATACAAATTCTTAAAAATCCCTGAAAAAAATCCAGTCGCCGGATTTGCGCACGCGCGAGTGTTACTTTCAGAGTATAGTGTTCCTTTTATAGTATAGACTGTGTTAGTAAGAGGATACTAAAATCTATAATAAATCGATCAATAAGGACGTGCTGCAGTATGATTTGGATCACTTGCAAGAGTGGTCCGACACATCGGATTTGCATTTTAATGTAGAGAAATGCAAGGTCTTGCATGCTGGAAGGAACAATCCTGAACATGATTACCTGATGAAAGTTAACAGTGACATTAATGATTAAAAAGATGGTATCTTGTGAGGAGGAAAGGGACTTTGGTGTTGTTTTTGATAAAGTTCTATCGTTTGATCCCCATATTCAGAACTGTATCAATAAGGCCAACAAAACGGTTGGTGTAGTTAAGAGAGCCTTTAATTATTTGGATAAGGACTTTTTCAGTAAACTGTATAAAAGCACTAGTCAGACCACATTTAGAATATGCAAACACTGTACGTACCCAAGTTTAAAGAGACAATCAGTTGCACTCAAAAGGGTACAGAGACAAGCAACACAGCTGGTTAAAGAATGTAGAAATATGACTTACTTAGACTCAAATATTTTGGACTACACTCCTTACGTGGACGTAAAATACGCGGAAACTTAATCCAAGCTTTTAAAATTTATAATGGCATCGACGACCTAAATTGAAACAACTTTTTGGGGCAGCACCGTTTAGTGACAGAACCCGAAACTCTGAAGGGAAAATCTTTGTACAGCATTGTAACACTAACCCGCGGAAGTTTTGTTTTTCTAACAGAGTTGTCATTGTTTGGAATGAATTACCATGAGTTTCCGCATTTAAAAAAAAAGCAACACCTAATATAAATTCTTTTAAAAACTAGCTGCCGGATGAATCACCAAAATTTAAATAGATTTTCTAGTGCTATGATGAATGATTTGTAGGAAAAATTGCATGCATAACAGACCCATATAGTAATTAAAGAAAGAAAGGACATTTGCAAAGACCTCGCGGCCTATTTTGTCCTCACACTACTACTACTAGACTTACGACAGCCTGGCCAACAGTGTGACACTTCAACACTGGCTGCTGTTAAAAATGGTGCACCGCATACGCCATGCGGCCAATGGTGCCACAGTTCCAGTTCCATTTATTATCACACTCTTTGTCTATATCCTTTGCTCTGCTAGAATTCTTCTCGACGATGTCTGCACGCGACATGTTTGCGATGTGATCGGAATGGCGGTAGCCTTGAGGTGCGCGCGCATCGGTAACTTCTGGCCGCGTTCCGCTAACTTCCGTCGTCTGCTCTCAGACCCTGTTAGTTAGTTAGTTAGTTATTTGGGTTTAACGCCGAGCAGGCGACTAAGGCCATCTCACGGCGGGATGGGTAAAAATCTGGTCAGCCAGACTAAAAGCAAGGTCTTAAGACAAGATGTAAATATAGATTAAAAATCTCAGGCTAAAATGTCGCACATGTCTGGAAAAGAAACGTCTATACAGACTCTCAAAAAGGGCAAATAAAAAAAATTCACATAGTCTATGAATGCTCAGATCTTGTTAAAAATATTGCATTCTCTCAAAAAATTGAAGATTTTGTCCGGGGGAACATCCCGGAACAAAACCTTCAAGGAGTCTGCTGTGAAGTGTTTATATCTCGTGTCAATTAGGTCAGCACAATACAGCAAAAAGTGTCGAACAGAAAACTGCTCATCACAGGCAAAACACCATGGACGCTCATCCTGTTTAAGTAAGTAAGAGTGCGTAACATATGTGTGCCCGATGTGGAGCCGAGCAAGGACAGTCTCCTCACGGCGGCTGCCGCAGCGGAAAGGTAGACTGTCAGACAACTTAGGAAGAGCTTCATGAAGCTTGTTCCCTTCCTCTTTGTCCCACTCGGACTGCCACTCGCGGGCTATGTACGCACTAATAACAGGTTTAAAATCACTATAGACAGTCTGTGTGTCAGGGACAGGGTCACTGCGGGCACTGTTGGCAGCAGAATCTGCGATTCTGTTGCCTTCGATGCCCACATGGCCTGGGACCCAAACAAAAATGATGTCATAATATTCCTTCATCAAGTCCGCGTAGAGCTCTCTAATCTGCACCAGCAGTGGATGGTCTGTTCCCGCGCCCTGAAGGGCCTGCAGGGCAGAAAGAGAGTCAGACAGAATCAGGAAGTTCCTTTCCCGAGACTGATAGGCATGCTTGAGTGCTAGCAGAATGGCCTGCAGTTCTGCACTAAATACAGAGGAATGGTCAGGGAGACGGAGCTTAAATGGGCGTCTAGGATGGCGAGAGGACACTGCAGCCGCAGCCACTCTTCCATCCTCAGACTTGGACCCATCCGTATAAAGACGACAATAGCCAGGAAAAATTGAAAGCAGTTCATTGAGGCTCTGTTGGTATATGGCTGGTGGAGTACAATCCTTCTTGTGGGCAGTCAAGTCCAGCAAGATGTCAGGAACTGGTAGTAGCCAGGGTGGAGTGACGTGTTGCAGAGATTCCGAAACTTTGTCCAGGTCCACTCCGGCCGCCTGCAGATGAGGTCGGACACGGAAGGAAAGTGGACGGACAGCTCCCGGATGGGCATCGTAAATCTCTGCAAACGACGGGTTAAAAACACAATCATAGGCAGGATTTTCTGGATGGGCCTTCAGCTTCAGAACGTAGCTGAGCATGAGGCGGATGCGGCGGAGCCTGAGAGAAGGCTCCCCTGCCTCTGCATACAGACTAGGAACTGGAGATGTCCTGAAGGCTCCCAGACATATGCGCAGACCTTGATGGTGAATTGTGTTCAGACGCTGCAGAACAGACTTGGAAGCCGAGCCATATACCACAGAGCCGTAATCCAGTTTGGACCGAACAAGGGCCCGGTACAGTCGAAGTAAGACGATGCGGTCTGCACCCCAGTCAGTACGACCAACGACATGAAGAATGTCGAGGGCCTTCCGACAAGAGGTTCTAAGGTAGTTAACATGGTTGCAGAAGGTCAATCTTTTGTCAAAGATGACCCCCAAAAACTTTGCCTCTTCGGCCACCTTAATTGGCACTCCAGCAATGCTCAGGCTAGGTTCTGGAAAAAATTTCGTCTGGTTAGTAAAATGCACACAGACTGTCTTGGAGGGCGAGAATCTGAATCCATTGAGAGACACCCAACCCTGGATGCGATCAACGCACAGCTGCAAGCGCCTCTCAAGGGACGCAAGTCCTCGACCTCGTGCACACAAAGCAAAGTCGTCCACAAACAAAGAGCATTCAGAATCATCCTTGACGGCCTTTACAATGTTATTTATTTTAATGCTAAATAAAACAGGAGATAGAATACTGCCCTGCGGGACACCCATCTCCTGTTCAAAGGAGTCGGAGAGGATGGAGCCCACACGGACATGGAACGACCTGTTGGACAAAAAATTGTGAATAAAAACGGGCAGATGCCCTTTAAAACCCATGTCCGACAAATCAGACATTATACCATGCTTCCAGGTAGTGTCATATGCCTTTTCAAGATCAAAGAAAATTGCATAGACATGCTGCTTGTTGACAAAAGCATCTCGGATAACAAGATTCAAAGCGGACTAGATGGTCAGTTGTACTACGGAAGCGCCGGAAACCGCACTGGAGGTCTGTGATGAGACCCTGTGACTCAAGATGCCACACCAGTCGGGCGTTGACCAAGCGTTCCATAGTTTTACATAAACATGATGTCAAAGCTATTGGCCGGTAGTTGCCCGGGTCGGAAGGATCCTTACCCGGCTTGGGAATTGGCACAACCACAGCCTGGCGCCAAGATGGCGGAAAATGACCGGTTATCCAGATATGGTTAAAGGCCTGGAGAAGTACAAGGAGTGAATCCTCAGGCAGATGTGTTATGAGCTGATAATGGATGGTATCTAATCCAGCAGCAGAGTCAGTACATTTCTGCATGGCTTGCTGCAATTCTGAAAACGTAAAAGGGGCATTATAGTCTTCCAAGTTATCCGATATAAAATCACAAGTACAAGATTATCGCTTCTCCTTCTCTCTCTGGAAGAAAGGTGAATAATGCTCTGTTGAAGAATTATGGGCAATGGTGGAGGCAAGAGAATGAGAATATGAGAGCCCCAGCCCACCCCTCCCCCAAACAATATATTTATTCTAATTAACACGGTAATTAAGCAAGCCCACGTCAACAAAGACACCCAATACCTTTATTACCTAGCCATTTTAGATCCACTCCAGAAATCATTCAAGCTACGTTTGGGGGAGGGGTAGGCTGGGGCTTTCATATTCTCATTCTCAGAATAATTAATTCTAGAATGAGAATATAAGATTTGAAAACCAATCAAATCGATAAATGCCACATCGATCAACTAATTATTGTAATCAACTAGCCATTTAGACAAACCCAACGCCACCCAATACACCCAATACCTTAATCGCCTAGCTATTTTAGTTCCACTCCAGAAATCATTCAAGCTACGTTTTTTGATCAGCTACCAACCTGCGATTATTAAGCCAGATCCCCCACCCAACCTAAATTATTAATGCTGCCATTGACTACTATCAGCTGTTTTCGGGAAATGACTACTTGCGCCATTGTGGGAATTCCCGTTAGGCATAATTTCCACAACACCCAACCCAAAAGTAAGTGACGTCAATGTTGCCAATAACAACGCTACGTGTCAACTCGTGACCCTAGTCTCGTGATCAAGTATTGCGTCGTTGAGACATTTCAAGGATTTCTGTTGCTGTGAGAAGATGTGTTATTTGTGGTAGCCATTGGAAATATTACAAATTCCGGACTTCGATATTCAGTGCAGTGATACATCTTGTAGAATATTACTATTGTGCGTTATGTTGAAACAACAAAAAGGTTAGTGAGCCGAGACTAAAGAAAACTTACTGTTAAATTGCCGAGTGTTGAGTACAACCGGGTTCAGTATTGCGTTTTACTTTAAACACGGCTGTGAGTGAAAAACCGCGGTTTTAGTTTATTGGTTGTACCGTACGCAAAAGCATACGGGTCTCTATGTAATAGGACATTTATTCTCGTCAGGTTGTTTAATTTATCTAGGCAGTGTCACGTTTACAGACCTATGTCGATTTCTATCGAATTTAGGTGTGCAGTCACACACGGGGACCGCTAACGGCGCAGTAAGCATGTGTTGAGTGGCAAAACAGAAGATTGAGCCTACTAAAACAGAGTCATTTGCTATTACTTCCGTCTCGTAAACAACTAAGAAATGAGAGTAGAACACAGAGTTAAATGACTCTTAACATAAAGTCTTAAATATTCTGTTTACCACCTTGCCGTTAACGCCGTCAGCGCGGACTGCAGACAGTGTCATTCAGTTGAGTACAGCGAGGACAGAGACAGAACACAGAGTTAAATGACTCTTAACATAAAGTCTTCAAAATTCTGTTTACCACCTTGCCGTTAACGCCGTCAGCGCGGACTGCAGACAGTGTCATTCAGTTGAGGACAGAGACAGAACACAGAGTTAAATGACTCTTAACATAAAGTCTTCAATATTCTAATGACACCCTTGCCGTTAACGCCGTCAGCGCGGTTTTAAAATAGATTGTACGTAGCAACCACCGCTGGTGGTAAATAGCGCGGCGTGGGCTCAGCGGCCTGTAGCTCTGTAGCAAGCAAAAACAGAGACAGAACATAGAGTTAAATGACTCTTAATACAAAGTCTTCAGTCTTCTATTGACACCCTTGCCGCTAACGCTGTCAGCGCGGTTTTTAACGTAAACACTGACATAGGGACTTAGTAACGTGACTAAGTACACAGTCGCCGCGTCTATATCGTGTCATACAACTGAAATGCGGTGAAGTTTTCTGCGGACTGGAGTCTACATGCTGAATAAAGATTTTGTGTCTGTCTGTCTGTCTGTGTGTGAGTGCTTGTGTGTGTTTGTAGGTATGTGTGAGTGTGTATGCGTGTGTCTGTCAGTGTATGAGTGTGTTTGTCTGTCAGTGTGTGAGTGCATGTATGTATGCGTGCGAGTGTTTGTGTGTGAGTGTTTGTCATTGTGTGAGTGCATGTATGTATGCGTGTGCATGCTAGTATGTATGCATGTGCATGCGTGTATGTATGTGTGCGAGTGTTTGTGTGCGTCTGTGCGTGTATTTATGCATGTGTATATATAGTTAGTGTTAGAGATATGATAATTTCAAGAACATTTATACCATTGACTCTACGTCAATACCCCAAAACACAGTTATTTAATAATAACCACACACACACAAAACATTCTTATATACACTTGATACAAATTTAAGTTACCTACAGACACTTGTTAACAAATTTCCAAAGTCACCTACAACCGCTAACTAACTTTACAGGTAACTTTGAAGTTAGTTGGTGCAAGTTCTGATAAGTGACTTAAAACAAGTTCTTACAAGAACCTAATCATAAGATCTTGTAAGTTATTGAACCAAGTCACAACTTACTTGGACAGAATTTCCAAGTTACAAGGACAACAAGAAAACTTTTTTTTCTCAGTAGTACTCTGGTGGTGGGGCTGATGGCATCAAATCAGCAGGCATGACATCTCTTTGTGAAGAGTATTTCAGAATTAATGAATGATTACCAAAACTGATCTTTACTTGCCTAACAGTCCGTAAACTTTTTTCATAGTTTCTTCTATGCCTATTTTCTTTCCTTCCTCTAAAAAAGATTGCTTTAGCTCTTCAACATTCGCAGGTTGACTACGCATCTTATTCTGTATTTCAGACTTCTGTTGCTTGTAATTTGCTAAATCATCCTGGACTCTTTTAAATTCGTTATCGTCAATTTCATTATTTTCCAAAGCCTTACTAATAATAAGTTTCATACTCGTCAGCTTAGCTGCTGCGAGCGTACTTAATGCTTCATGCTTCTGCAACTTCATATAAAATCTTTTGTTAATAGCTTCCATACCAAAGCATGCTAGACTTGAGACAAGACCAATACCTTCAACAGCAATTCCTATAACACTTCCCACCCCCGTTGCAAAAAGAGTTATACCTCCTACAGATAATCCGGCCGAAACCACCCCCATGGCCATTGATGTGTTGTGTACAGAATTGAAAACCGTATTGTAACGGCGTTTACACCTCGAGTATTTTGCTTGTTCTTCTTCCAAATACTTCAACGCTTCTGTAATATTCATTAAACGGAATGAATCTGCCTTTAATGTTTTATCACGCTCAATAGGCTCAAGCTGCTCAGGTGGTATTTGTGGATACAAGTTCACCATTTTTTATTTACAAATATTTTTTTAATCAGCAATTACATTTTGCAACTCTTCAAAAGTATACAATTTGCTGGCATAATAAAATGCAACAAGATCAATGTGTTCAAGGTTTATGTAAGTTAGACGAACAAAAGTTGTTTTGTCAACCACCACCTTGACAGTGGGAATACTGCTTGAAACATTAATAACATCATTATTTTTTGTAATGGCAATAAAGACCTTTGATGATTCTGTTACTGTTTCATTCCATGTAAGTTTAATTCCTTGTGCAATTTGAGCCTCTTTAGCAGTAGCAACAGATTTCATGATAATTTCAAATACTATTGTCGCTTCTCTAGCCACGACTAAGCTTGCTGGCATAAACACAACAGAAGTATCTGATCTACCCTTTCTAGTTGTAAGAAGATATCTCCGTCTCTCATAATTTTCAACTTTCAGTTTTTCTCTGCTATTGTTGTCTAGGGCAAAACTTGGAACAAGACTTACAATAAGCGGCCCAGAATTAACAACCTTCCTAAACACTAAGGCACCTTCGTCATCAGTGTATACATAAGGACTAATAAATTCAATCTTTATGTCCCAGTCAATTGTGGGTGGTGGAACAGGCACAGGTGAAACAACCCACTTATTTCCCACATGTATTAAGTTGTAAGGCGCATTATTTACAGGTGGAGTAGGTACAGTAACATCACGCAGCTGACCAAGTTTAGGAATCTGTTTTTCACCATCTTTCATGTCAACAATTACTTTCCTCTTGTACATGCCATTTGAATCAAGTTCAAAACCATATATTTCTCCAATTTCCCCTTCCTTCTCAAAATCCTGCACGTCTGCCAAATCTTTTAACTCTGTTACTGGACATGCAACTGGTATGATTCTAGGCTTTGGACCAAGACCACTCATTTTTTATAAACAAAAATAAAATTTATTTAATTTCTAACACAACACTAAAATCATGCATAAGAACTGGTTTACCATCCTGATTAGTTACAGATATACTCAGTGATTCAAAGAAACTAGAACCTAATTTCTTAAACTGCAAATTAGGAAATCTAACAACTACACTTTCACAATACGGAGCAGTTCCAGTAGGTAAGCATCTGAACAAAGTTGAAGGCTTTCCATTGTGTACATTTTCAGTCGTGTTTAGTTCTTTTAAATAAACATTTAGAAATGTGTGTACTGACAAATGAACAGGATATGTTCCAGTTATTTTAGTTACAACTGACGTATAATACCATCCACTAGTACCATTATCTGTAAAACCCATTACCCAATTTACAGGCATTGTATTTCTGTCTATTAAACCAAGTAAATATGCAAGTTCAGTTGAAAATAAAGGTATAGTGCCTGTAGGAATTTCTAATTCAACAAACAAGTTAGCCTGATTTAAAGTTGCTTTAATTTTTAAATTATTTTGAAACCATGTAGCTAAAGTACAAAAGTCATAATACCCAGATGGTATAAAGTGTGTATTAGTGTCCAAGCCACTATTACCAGCATTAACATAACTCATATAAAAACTTGTATTATCCGTTACATTAAACCACTTTACTGTATAAAACATTTCATGGATAGCCACAGCCTTGTTACCATCTCGATTATCAATCCCATTAGTTAACCACACTGGTTTGCTTGTGTCAAGATTTGTTAAGGTAATGAACATTTTTATTATCTCATATAAAAAAGGATGGAATTTAAATCACCAACCATTACCACTACAAATGCATACCAATTTAATGTGGATGCCAAATACAATGTTGCACCAACCTATGAACAAAAAATAATTCAACTAAATCAGCTTGATATAGCTTTGTCTGAAGGAGATTTATTTCAAGTAAAAGTACCAAATCCATTTGACCATTACCTAAACCCTCCAATAACAGATGACTCAACTGCAAAAAGGTGGTCATCAAGCCCACTACAGATGTTTCAAAACCAACTTAACTTTGCTATACTGTGTTCAACTACAGGCTGTGGTGTTTCATTCACAGATCACTTGAATCACTCAAACAAACTGATTAGGTCTGTGTATCGTTTTCATGTTTATTACCAGCTTAGACGTATACTGTCAGAACTGCATACACCATTACCAACTGAATCCAGTTTTAATCAGTTTAATAATCCCATGGATATGAAAGCATTTGAACGCATCTGTAATGAGTTTAACATAAGCACTAAGTATGACTTTACACAAAAACTTGATGATCACAAAGGCCTGGGAACATTGTATTATGCTATGAGTCACAGACAATACCCTCAAGATTATTACCCTGGTTACACTTCATTCTCATCAAAATCTGAAGTGTGGTTAGGCTCAATAGAACAGAAACAGTCTAACGCCTGGACCACATTTGTCTTGGACAGGAGTGACGGATTTACTCAAGCGGGAGTCGAGCGCGTAAATGAGTCTATCAGAACATATGTCTGGTGTTTACTAGGAGCACAATCACTAACAAAATCAAACATTTTGAATGGAAGTGGTAAATTTGAAGCACAAAAACAGTTTCTCGCTAATCTTGAAGATTCAATCAACTCAACAGTTGATCTCCCATCAAGCATACAGCGTTACCAAGACGTTTTAAGATATGCCAGATCAAAAGTTGACTTTGTAGTTGGCATCGGGTTATACATGTTACCATCTGACCTTCAACTCCAAATGGGTACAATAACAAATTATAATAATGAAATCATTGTCGCTGGTCGTGATCAGAAATTAGGACTCAATCAATCTGTAAATTTGGGGGCCACAACCACACACGTACAGTCATTAAAATCATTACAGACGGTAACACCCCCAACACCGGCACTCATACAATCAGTACAGTCAACCCCTGACACACATGAGTCGGAAAGAACTGCATTGGTAATAGGTCTAACAGGATTAGGGGTTTTACTTCTTTATCTGTTTCATTAAATAACCCACTATTAACCCTCCTACTGTCACCAAAAAGACCCACACATGTTCTGCCATAAACCCTACTGCCTTTGCCACTGTACTAATCAGCCAACTGACAACAGTGCCTATAATGCCAGGCAAAGCATCTGCTGCTTTTACAGCTAATTTTTTAAGCAAGTCTGATATATGAGACAACTGTTTTCTTACCCAAGTCTGTAAATCTTTTGGGTCTGATGGTGGTGCGGGTGGAGTTGGAGTGCTACTACCTGGTCCTCCTGTTACAGCTAACACTACAGTACTAATAATAAATCCAAGAGCAGTAATTAAACTTGCAATAGTGATACCCTGCTCTCTGAAAAGTGTTTTTAATCTCTCAGTCAAAGTTGTGTCTTCGTGAAGTATTTTTTGTATAGTTTCTCTAATTCTGTTGACCTGTGTTTTCAGTTTTTCTTTTCCATTTTCAATCACTTCTAGTCGCGCTGATCTTTCTGTATACAAATCTTTTAATCTGTGTTGTATTCTTTCTTTCATTTCTATGTCATAATTCCCATTATCTGCTGTAGCCAGTTTCTCTTTTTCTCTTTCAATATGATTATCAAGTTCACCCAGTTTAGCTACATTATTCAAAAGCTCACCTCTTATTGTCTGCAGTGTTTTATCCAACGCAGCTAACTCCCTCTTTGTCAAAGGAGAGTCACCAATTGTTTTTAATTCCTCATTTATTTGTCCTTCTGTAAATGATGTTTCTTGTATTACTGTGTTTGCTATTTCTGGTAGGCTTGTTACTGGTGCCACATCAATTTCTTGTCCTGCTGGCAACCTTGTTTGCACATCATGAAGAGCACTAACAACTCGAGGTGGCAACCTTTTATCACCAACACCAAGTTGACGCAAGGCACCAACACCACCTTCTTTTCTGATTGTACCTAAAGCTCTAAACTTAGTAGGGTCTTTTTTGTTAGTCAATTGTATTTTTCCTTTGTCAATAGTTTTTAAATATAAATGTCCTTTTTCATATTCAAACTGATTAGGATCTATTTGATATGGACGCTCATTAACACTATCATAAAACGAGTTAACTTTACTTTGTAAAAGTTCCTGTTGTAAAAAAGAAGTATTACTCGACATATCTGTTACACTATTATCTGAGACATTTATGTCATCCATTTTAAAATCTTCATGATTAAATCCTCCCGCTGCCATTGTTTTATTAATTTATTATTTTTTATTGTGCATAATAAAAATGACACAGTCTTACGGATCAAAGTTAGACCCATACAGAAAACTACGTGAGCCCCTGGGTGTTAAGGGCATTCGACAAACAATAGTCATCACAAACAATCCAAGTACCATAGACCAGAACCAAACACTTACAGTCAAGTTTCCAAACCTAGGTCCCAGTGACGTTATTGTTCCTGGCACTGCACGCCTAGCATTTAATATTGAACTATCATCAGACGCAGACGTGAACAGAACACTAGTTAACAATCTTGGCAGAGCAATTGTTAGAACTATTAAAGTAAAACTTGAAGGACAGGAAGTGTTTAGTCTTGATGACTCCGATGTATTCTACTGTTACAAAGACCTTTGGCTAACAAAAGAAGAACGAGAAGACCGTATTTACCAAGGCATACAGTCTGATAATGTTGGTAAACTTCGAATCGACGCTGGAGATAAAGTAACTAATACAGCCAATGAAGTTATAATGGCCGAAACATATGGATCCAGATTTTACATTCCACTTGAGTTTGAAATCCTAACAGCTCATCTGCCTTATTATCAAGGAGCACTGAATGACCGTCTGAGTTTTGAACTAACTTTCAATGACTACTCCAAAGTTATAAAATCATCTGATCTTAGTGCAACATATAAGATCTCTAACATTTCCTTGGAATATGAAATTGTCACACACACTGAACTAGCCAGACTCATACAAAATCAGTATCTGTCAAGACTACCAATTTATTATGACAGGGTGATTAGACATAGTTTAATACCCAAAGACAAAAGCGACCCAATGTGGAACATAAACTTGAACACACCTGCCAGGTCACTGAAAGGTATTCTTATGTTGTTTGTTGAACCAGCGGCTCCATACAAACGGGATTCAGAAAAATTCTACAATCCTAAGATTACACATTTGTCCTGCACAATCGAAGGCCGTCCTAATCAAGTGTACGCGTCTGGAATGCTGCCTTATCAACACTACGATGAGATCACAAAGTATTTTGCAGGAGGAAGGATTAGAGATAAACCTGCAAACATTGCGTGCAAAGATCTACATCTGTATGATGTTAGGATCGGACAATACCTTACAAACAAGTATGCACTATGGCTAGACCTGCGTAGTACAGATGACGATTATCTTCATGGGTCAGGACGAACTGTCGAGAATGGTAGTGATGGAATAACAATTCAGATACAAAAGAAGGTTGAAACTGCTGCAGCCATAAACATATATTTGTATCTAATTTATGACGCACAACTCAATATTGCAGAAAGCAGACTGAGTGGACACATCTATTAAAATTATATTGTGTATTAAAATGAACCTAATGACCCTTGACCCACACTGTGGCTTATTTTGTGGTGCGACAGGGTGTGGTAAAACTGAATTTGTACTTAACCTATTACAAACAAGATACATACACCACTTTGAAAACATTGTAATATTTTGTCCAACAATAAAACACAACAAAGCTTATCACAACCGTTTTTTTATTTGGACTGACAACAACATTTACTTAGTTGACCCTGAAAAGAAACTGAATGAATACCTACAATATTTTTACAAGAAATTTGAAGGACAGCCAACTTTATTTATTGTCGATGATTGCTCTGCAGAGAAAGACATTGTCAAAAAGAGAAATACTTTAGCAGAACTTGCCTTCAGTGGTAGACACGCAAACGTGAGTGTATGGATTCTCACACAAAAATATAATGCTGTATTGAAAGATTTTCGAGAGCAGTTAAAGTTTATCTGTTTGTTTTACTGTAAGGATCGTGACAGCTTTGAAGACTGTCTCAGAGAAAACGATGTCATTCCAAATAAGCATGAACGTGATGATGTAAAAAATAAACTGAAATCAACTAAGCATCTAAAGCTCATTTTAAAGACAGATCAGCCCACAGGGTATGGGTTAGTAAATTAATTTATCTTTTTGGTTTGTCTATAAAAAATGATGGACGGACAAGAGGATCAAAATTGGCCTATTGGTAAATTCATGGATATTACATCGAGTTTCAGGGATTTTATGCTTATTAGTGACTTAAAAACACAAGTTAGACGCCCTTTTTCAGAACTCCCATCACCGATGAAGATGTACATGACATATAGTTTTTATCTTGGATATTCTAATACTTTTCCACTTTATAATAATAGGACAGCAAATTTTTTAGTTTATGATGCTAAATCTGACTGGTTTAAGATTATGTGTTTACAAATATACCATCAAATAAAAAAAGAAAATAAAAATATTAAATTTATTACTGTCAATAAAACAATATTACACATGCAAAAGATTGAACATGATACAACAGAAGACATATCGTCAAAGTGGCTTATTAGTTGGTGATTAATTTTGTCTATTTTATAGATTTTAGTCAATAAAGTGCCATTTTCATTATATAATTTTCTATTTATTTTTTTGTCGGACAAATAAAAAAGATGGACAACCATCAAAGATTAAGAAACGTGTTTCACACAACTGACTTACCTATATCTAATATTTACAATGTCTATGAATCAATAGAAAGATCTTTTTTAGTCATACAAAATAACCTTCTTTCTGATAGTGTAAAGATTCAGATTGTTGCAAAAATAGAATTTGCCAGAGATGTTGGTGAAGTTATTGTAACGTATATCTCAACAAGGCAGCACACAGTTAATTCGAGAAGAGAACTAGAGAAAGTGTTTAGAGAAAGATTGTTACCAGACTTCCATGAAGCAATTGACAGAGCAGAAATGCAAGGGTCTGGCTGGCATGAAGGCCTTGTACATGAACTACAACTGAAGCAGTCAAGATATCATCCTATTTTAGGTAGATCTTGGATACCACTACCAATAGAGGTTGCAAACAAAAAGGCTGTAGTCAATATTCAAAACAATGATAATTTATGTTTTATGTGGTGTGTGCTTGCTAAACTTCATTTTGTAAAAGCAAAACCTGATCGTGTATCTAACTATACCAAATTTGTAAATGAACTCAACTTCAGTGGCATTGAGTTCCCTGTTAAAATAGAGGATATAGATCTGTTTGAAAAACTAAATCCTGGTATATCTGTAAACGTGTATATATGGGATAATGAATCTGAGAATAAGTTACAGCCAATTAGAGTATCTCCAATTGCCCCAACCTATGGGCAGCCAGAAGATAAACATGTTGACATGTTGCTAATTGGAGATGACAATAACTTCCACTACACAATTATCAGGAATATGTCACGTCTAATTTATTCACATACAACGAAACACAATGGGAAACAGGAAGTGTGCAAGAGATGTTTACAGAGATTCTCTTCTATTAAAATAGCACATAATCACATTTTACACTGCAGGTCAGCTGATGACATACAAACTGTACTTAAGTATCCAGATCCTGGTAGTCAAGTGTATTTTAAGAACTATGGGAATCAGCAAAAGCTGCCGTTTGTAGTGTATGCAGATTTTGAATCACTCGTTGTTCCATATGAGGGTCCAGTTCCAGAGTCATTACCAAAGACTATAAAACTAAGTGACCAAGTGGTGTGTTCTTTTGGATACATTCTTGTTAGGTCAGACGGTCTTCATTCAGAACCTGTTATCTACAGGGGTGAAAATGCAGCATGCCTGTTTTTAACAGAAATGAGACAACTGTATAGTCAGGTAGTACAGTATCTCACAACATGTCAGATGCCTTTGGTGATGACAGAAGAAGACAAACTAAAATTTGATACAGCAGAGACGTGTTGGATTTGTGAACAGCCTTTAGAGGGTGATAAAGTTCGTGACCATGATCACATAACTGGGCGTTACAGAGGAGCTGCACATAATAATTGTAACTTGTTATTAAAAATAGAGCCTAAGACATACAAGTTACCAATCTTTTTTCACAATCTGAAGGGATATGATTCACACATTATCATGCAGGCTGTAGACGAGTCGTACAAAAAAATTAGTTGTATTGCCCAGACAAATGAGAAATACTTGACTTTTAGGTTAGATAAATTAGCATTTTATGACTCCATGCAACATTTGTCTTTAGGTCTTGCTAGTCTGGCAGAAGGACTGAGTGAGTATCCAATAACAAGTAAATATTTTGAGCCGGACTTGATTAAAAAAGGTGTTTATCCATATGAGTACATCAGTGACTGGGTAGTGTTTGAAGAAAGGAGACTGCCTCCAAAAGAGAAATTTTATTCTACACTAACTGGTAAAGGTATTTCTGACTCTGAATACCAGCATGCACTTGATGCGTGGGAAAAACTAGGGTGTCAGACAATTGGTGACTACCACGATCAGTACTTAAAGGCAGATGTTTGCTTGCTAGCAGATGTATTTGAAAGTTACCGTGAAAAGGGTTTGTTGCACTACAAGCTTGACCCTGCTTGTTACATAACTAGTCCTGGCATGACATGGGATGCATTTTTGAAATCCAGTAAGATATCTATAGACCTGTTGTCTGATCGTACGATGGGTGAAATGGTGGAACGTGGATTGAGAGGTGGTATTAGTCTAGCAGCAAACAATTATGGTAAGGCAAATAATAAATATCTTGACGACTTTGACCCCTCAAAGCCAATGTCATTTATTACGTACTTGGATGCTAATAATTTGTATGGATTTGCAATGTGTGAATTGTTGCCATTAAAAAACTTTTGTTTGTATGATTTGTCACAGTATGGCATAAAAAAATTAACAAAATATATTATGGATCGAGGTCAAAATGATGAAAAGGGTTGGATCTTTGAAGTAGACTTGGAGTATCCACACCATTTACATGATTACCATAATGATTATCCATTAGCAGTTGAGAAACTGAGTTTGACTGGGAAAAAAGAAGACACCAAACTTGTACCCAATTTGAATGACAAATTTAATTACGTTTGTCACTATCGATTGTTACAGTTTTACATCAGGCATGGGTTAGTACTAAAGAAAGTTCACAGAGGAATTCAATTTGACGAAAGTGCTTTTATGAAAGATTACATAATGAAGAACACAACCCTTCGTGCCAGAGACGGTAACACTGCATTTGACAAAGACTTCTTTAAGCTTATGAACAATGCCTGTTTTGGTAAGACAATGGAAAATCCTCATCACAGAAAAGATGTGAGACTGGTTACAACTGAATCAGGTGCAATTAAACTTACAGGCAAGCCTCAGTACACAGGGTATAAAGAATTTCATTCATCATTGTATGCTGTGTCACTCAAAAAAAAAAGATTGTTAAACTGGATAAGCCAGTATTTACAGGTATGGCTATTCTGGAGTTGTCAAAATTATTAATGCTTGAATTTTATTATGATTACTTTAAACCAAAGTATCCTGAGTGTCGTCTGCTATACACTGACACTGACTCTATGATCATAGACGTGTGTACTGAAGACTTTTATGAAGACATGAAAACAGAGTTACACATGTATGACACATCTGATTACCCTAAAGACCATCCACTGTTCAACACACAAAACAAGAAAGTGCCTGGAAAGTTTAAGGATGAACTAAATGGTGTGCCAATAGTTGAGTACGTTGGACTGAGATCAAAAATGTATTCTATACTGCATCAGAAAGGTAGTCAGTCGAAAGCCAAAGGAATTAAAAAAACAGCAATAAAAAATAAAGACATTCGTCATGAACATTACAAGCAAGTGTTAGATGGTGCATTAATGCCTGATTATCCAAACAAGACACTAAGATCAAACAAACATAATATTGAAATGATTCAAACATATAAAAAGTCTCTAGCAGTTGGGGATACAAAAAGAGTGTTTCACACTAAGGAAAAAGCTTATGCACCAGGTCATTACAGGCTCAAATTATCTGAAAAAATAGCTGATGAACTGTTTGATGAACTAATTGATGAATTGAAATTGTTAAAAGTGAGTAACAGTATCTGTGGGAATAATCTGTAATTCTTCTCTGACAAATGCCCTCTTTGGTGCAGGCTCATACAGATAATATATTGTTGCATTAGCTGAAGGCAATGTACAATCAATCAATCAATTAGCTGAAGGAACTATTTTTTTTATATTATGAACAGATGTAGACCAAATTGGATCAGTTGCCCTACGTCTAACGTCATTTTCAGCCTCACCAGGTTGATACAAATATCTTACCTGTTTTGTAAACAAGCTAGTGTCTGGAGGTGTTGTTGCTTTTATTTCTGACGGTATTGTTTTCAATTTAATAGCATCAACAGGTTTAGGGTGACCCTCATTATTCATTGCTTTTATCACAGAAGGTAATCTTTTAACCCACTCAGTGTTACGTGTGTCATGCATGAGTTCCTTAGAATACTGATAGCTAAAAAGTCTCTCTGATAATTGCTTGTTAAAGTTTTCAACAATAGCCTGTGATCTATGCAAGCCTGGTATGCCTCGCCGCACTAGCACTCCATGCTTTGCAAATAACTGATTAACAGCGCCTTTAAATTCACTCCCATCATCAACCTGCACAAGCCTAGGGTATTTTAAAGGACCTCGACTATATATTTTTGATAATGCAGTGGCCACTGTTACAGCTTTTTTGTCAGTTATGGGTTCTGCATCCTTATACCTTGAAGCTATGTCAACAACAGTTAATGCATACTTGTATCGTTTCTTTTTTATTGTGTCATGCGGAAGAAACAGGAGGTCCATTTGGTGTGTGTCATTAGGGATAGTGTTTTCAAAATGAGGCCTTGTTATTTTTCTTGGAGCAGGAAGATATATTTGCCAAATTGCCTGTTTTTTAAGCCACTGTTTTATTTGGTTAACATCTCCACCCACAGCAGCATGTAATTTTTTTATTGCAGTATTCCCTTTCCAGTAGCCAATTGGGGAGTAATATATTTTTGATAGTTTAGCGTCTGCCATTTTTTCTAGCAATATAAACTCCTGTAAAATATACTAATGTCATTCCTACTAAAACAAATATTATTTCTCCATTTCTTTGTTCTGGGCTTGGTTGGTAGTAGTCACTAAGTTTTGGTTGTGGAATAGATATGTCTTCACCAGTAACAAGATAGTATTCTTTGATCGCGTCATCAACGTTTGAAAATGTATGCTGTGCGTGACCCTCAAGTTTTAGTTTTTCATTAATAAAATCAAGTTTCTCAATTCTTTGCTTCTCATAATCTTGTTGAGCTTGAGCTAGTTTTTCAGATGCCTCATTGTGGCGCTTCATTTCTTCTGCTGATTCTTCTTTACTCACTTTTGAAAAGAAATAGTTTGATCCACTAAAAGCCAATGCGTTAATAACTGCACCACCAATCATGACAGCTATAGTTGCCATATTTTTATTTACATAGAAATATTTTCTGGAATAATTCCTTGCTTGACTAGAAAATCTTTTGTTGCAATCGATGCTGTTATAACAACTACTAGCTTAGCACTGTCTTCGAAGTCTAATTTACTCAGGTCTGCTGATTTCATTTTGAGAAGACTTTTTCCCAGCATAGAATATGCTACCGCTAGTCCACTTATTACAGCGGAGTGATAGACAAGGTTCATTAAGTTCTTTGTGTCGCTCATTTTCTTATACCATAAAAATTAAAATAATAAATTTATTTACTGCATGTAAAATGGGTCCAAAGGTTTTGACACTGCTGGTAATGTGGAGACTACTTCTTTTGTTTTTGGAGTGTTTGATTTTTTGGACACTGTTTGAGTGTTTGGTTTGTATTTTTTATATAATTGGTAACCTACGTAACCAAATCCGACAACAAATCCAGCAACTATATATTTTGTAGTTTCAGGTTTAGTTGTTTGTCTCTCACTTTGTGGGGGGTGTGACGGTAGTGACACTGGTGCTGTTGATGGTGTGTCAGTCTTTTCTGTTAATGCTTGAAGCTGTAATTTCTTTTGTCTGTTATATTCAGCTAATCTTTTTCCAGCCTCTATTCTACCTGGGCTTTTAGTCTTAGTCACTGTTTGAACCTGTGTCAAGACATGGCTCTGTTGTGGAGTCGTCTCGTCCATTTTCTTCTAATTTAAAATTTATTTTAGAAAAATCAATATGACTACTAGTAACAAGTAAGGTTACAGCAGGTGCAAGGTAATTCCCAAACTTGTAAAACATAAGGCATGCTAATTTACCTATTGAACTTGAAACTATGGGGTTGCTTTCGAGATCATGTGAAAGGCTGTCACTATCAACAGGTAGGAAGTGACTTACAGCTTTTGTGTATAGGCAGACAAGAGATCGACTCAAATCACGTGTCATTAGTGAAGCAATGTGATTTTCATATTTAGAATGTAGTTTAATTAGCTCATCAGCAGTAAGGGATTCTATGTCTTCTGTCATGTATTGTTTACCGAGAAAAGCTTTTGATCTGCCGGACACAACTACAGATAGAAGCCGCTGTTTTTTTTGGTCTAAGTCTTTGTTCTCTACAGCACAGATATCGCTTAGAAGAAGTAATTCGTCTTGGTTCATTTTAAAACGTAATATAATAATTTTGTTTAAAGAAGTCAATGGCAGCATTAATAATTTAGGTTAGGTGGGGGATCTGGCTTAATAATCGCAGGTTGGTAGCTGATCAAAAAACGTAGCTTGAATGATTTCTGGAGTGGAACTAAAATAGCTAGGCGATTAAGGTATTGGGTGTATTGGGTGGCGTTGGGTTTGTCTAAATGGCTAGTTGATTACAATAATTAGTTGATCGATGTGGCATTTATCGATTTGATTGGTTTTCAAATCTTATATTCTCATTCTAGAATTAATTATTCTGAGAATGAGAATATGAGAGCCCCAGCCTACCCCTCCCCCAAACGTAGCTTGAATGATTTCTGGAGTGGAACTAAAATGGCTAGGTAATAAAGGTATTGGGTGTCTTTGTTGACGTGGGCTTGCTTAATTACCGTGTTAATTAGAATAAATATATTGTTTGGGGGAGGGGTGGGCTGGGGCTCTCATATTCTCATTCTCTAGGCAAGCAAATTGGCCACAGCCTTTTTATCTGTGACCAAACTGGCACCATCTCTAAGATGGCCGACAGAAGCCGAGCCACCCCCGCCCCTAATTCTCCGAACAGCCTTCCAGACTTTTTGGGACGGAGTCCTAGAAGATAAAGATGAGACGAAGCGTCTCCAGGAAGCACGGCGTTCACGTTTAAAAATATAACGGGCTTTCGCCTGCTGTCTTTTAAAGGTTAAAATATTTGCTTGCGACGGATTACTAAATGCACGTCGCTGAGCAGATTTGCGCATTGTTTGGGCCATGCGGCACTCTTCATTGAACCATGGTACTCTCGGCTTCCGAGGGAGTGATGTGGAAGTTCTAGGGATGGTTTCACCTGCAACCTCCAACAAAATAGAAGTAAAACAAGAAACAGGTTCTTCAGCTGACATGACCACCTCCTCTGTAAGACGAGACTGACAGAGAGAGGCAAACAGAGACCAGTTAGCTTTCTTGAGATTCCAGCGCCCCACCGGCGAATCCTCCTCACAGCTGACCGATGACAGGACTACTGGGAAGTGGTCACTACCACACAGGTCGTCGTGAACCTTCCAGTCAAAGTCCAGCATGAGAGAAGGATCACACACAGTGAGGTCTAGAACAGAACTAGATCCGGAACCTGAGTTAGAGTTTGTAGGTGAGCCATCGTTACAGACACATAGGTTAAGTTGAGAAAAAACATCTTCTAACATCTTACCTCTGCCATCATAGTGGTCACTACCCCAAAGGTGAGCATGACCGTTGAAATCCCCCATGAGAATAAAGGGAGGGGGCAGTTGATCTACTAAGTGAAAAATATCATTGCTACAGACCCGCAGTGATGGTGGCAGGTAAATACTGCATATGGTTATGGTCTTTTTTAAGGTAACCCGAGCAGCGACAGCCTGAAGACAGGTGTCGATGCTAACGGGGCTACATAAAATTTGGCTACTAATGAGAAGAGCCGCTCCACCCGAGCGCCTCTCCGAATCAGAGCCTTTATGTATAACATTAAAACCATTAAAAGACACAGGGTCAGAAGTCTTCAGGTAAGTCTCCTGAAGAGATATGACTGAGGGGTTATAGAACTTGACTAAAAGACGTAATTCCTCAAAGTTAGCTCGAAAACCACGACAATTCCACTGAAGCAAAGAGTCCATGATTAAGTCTGATCTGGGGGTAAGGAGTTTTTCCCCCCTTTTTCCTTTACCTTGGAAGGAGTTGAAGAAACAGAGGGGGGCCGGCTCCCGGGCCTCCTCTGGTTCTTCGGAGAGGAAGGGTTTTGATTGATTGTACATTGCTTAACGTCCCGACAGCAACAAGGCTTTCTCAGGACGTGCCTGCACTGCTTGTGAAAAAAAATAAATAAACAGAACATTGAATGTATGTCGCCAGCCGGTCAAATACGTTAAATAAACCTAACACATGGGGCCTAAATAAAGCTAAGACCATTTAGCAACACACATCCAATATCAAGAGCTACAGGCAGTGCAGACAGTAGGGAGAGTTTTAAAAAGGCAAATACAGGTGAATGGACCTCGGGTAGACAGAAACACATGCCCCAGAATAGAGAGAAAAACCCACCCTGTGGGGCTGACCAGGGTGACCCTGGGAACTAAAAAATACCTAACCCCACCCAAGTCCCCCAGGGCAAACCCGGGTGAGGGCGGAGAGGAAGGGGGTGGAGCTGCCGCAGCATCAGCAACAACAACTTCCACTCCCTCCATCCGCTCCTCCAGTGCAGCATATTTGTTTTGAAGGGGCACATCTGTGTTCCCCTTCTGGGCCCGTGCGCACAGCGGTCCCATAGATTTCTTAGACTTCTGGTCCTGGGCAGCGTTCCTGCCGCTAGAGTTAGCAGCCTTAGAAGGCTGACCAGAGCCAGAAGCCTTTGGAGTTGACTGACTAACAGGTTTGGGTGGGGGCTGAGGCTTAGGGGCAACAGAAGGCGGCACAACCGCACCGGCAGTGTCCGCCTTCTGCGTTCCCTGGCTCCTTGTCACCACCGGAGGAGGGTTACTCTCCAGGGGCGAGATGAGCCGAGGCTCCGCCCCCAACCAAGAAGTTGGGGTCTGACATGAAAAGTCTTTGGTGGGGCGCTTGCCTGCCACCGTTGCACTAAAAGTATACACTGAGGTGTTAGAGGTTGGGGCAGCCGCAGCTGCACCAGGGCCTTCAACCAGTTTTTTGGCATCCAGAAAGGACAGCCCCTTCTCCACACGCACCTGCTGAATCTTGCACTCGGATATCCAACGAGGGCATTTCTTATCCGAAGCCATATGCGCCCCCTGGCAATTCACACACAGGGGGGTGGCTGTGCAGGACTCAGCAGAGTGTCCGGGCCTAGTGCAACGGGCGCATGAAGCCTCTGCCTGACGGCATGTCTTCTGCCCATGGCCATACTTTTGGCACTTAAAGCACCGGAGGGGAAGAGGGACGTACTTTTTCACTCTCAGGGAGTAGTAACCTCCCCAGATGGTAGTAGGAGGGGTGGGGGTGCCAAACGTCAGGATGATGGTAGGGAGACGGATCTCCCCACCACCTCGCTTGGAAGCGAAGCGCCTGACGCAAGTCACCCCCTGAGACTTAAGGTTCCTTACAAGTTCATCTTCTGACAGTTCTGCCAAAGCTTGATCTTTGATTACGCCTCTTGACGAATTCATAGTTTTGTGGGGTGTGACTTCCACAGGAGTGTCTCCGATGGAAGAGAGCCCCAGTAGCCCGCTGGAGTGTGCCCGAGTACGGCACTCCACCAGCAAGTCACCAGACCTGAGGCGCTGGGCGTCAGGCCTGCCAACACGGCTCCTGAGGGTCTCCCCCACCAGAAAAGGATGCAGCTTGGTAACTGGTTTCTTCTTCACCTTGCTATGGACAATGAGGAAGCGAGGCCATACGGCCGACGCCTGAGGCGTCGCTTCCTCACAGTCTGAATCACTGTCATGTGCAATGTCGGTGTCTATGCGCCGTTTCTGTGCTAGTTTTGGTTTTTTGATTTTATCCATATTATATTAGTAGAGATATTCATCCCCCGGGGGTCCCCGCCCGCCACCGAGCCCAACAAGGGAAAGTGCAACTGTCGGCGGGTCTCCAGCCGACGCACAATGGAGACTGCCCGAAAGATATACTCAAGGGGGTAAGCCCGATTGAACCGTTTGAGCCACCGCCTTCTATCACACCGTTGAATGCAGGGGAATACTGGCGTAAAGCACCTAATCAGCAGCAGAAGCTATAGAATGGTGCTCCGTATAGCAACCCGCATGTCAACAGTGGGATAGGGCTCAACGTGACAAGAGCCGATTGACTAGGCCGGTACGTTGATTGATTGATTGTACATTGCTTAACGTCCCGACAGCAACAAGGCTTTCTCAGGACGTGCCTGCACTGCTTGTGAAAAAAAATAAACAGAACATTGAATGTATGTCGCCAGCCGGTCAAATACATTAAATAAACCTAACACATGGGGCCTAAATAAAGCTAAGACCATTTAGCAACACACATCCAATATCAAGAGCTACAGGCAGTGCAGACAGTAGGGAGAGTTTTAAAAAGGCAAATACAGGTGAATGGACAAAGGGTAGACAGAAACACATGCCCCAGAATAGAGAGAAAAACCCACCCTGTGGGGCTGACCAGGGTGACCCTGGGAACTAAAAAATACCTAACCCCACCCAAGTCCCCCAGGGCAGACCCGGGTGGGGACAGTACGACTAGCCTCCCGTTTAGGTAGAAGTCAAGGCCGAAGTGGAGTGTTGGCACCAGTGAGCCGCAGCCCAAAGGGAACCTCAGCCACCAGGATCCTCTTCTCCCCCGACACGGGTCTCCAAGCACGGCAAACACTTGGGATCCAAAGGACCAAAAAGTCACGAGTATTTTTAAGGACCAATCCAACATGGTACGACCTAGGTTAGCACAGCTCCTTAAAAACCGGACCAGTGAAAAGGCTGAACAACATATCTGCTGACATCAAGTCCTAATCCTGGACAAAGATGGCACCCGTCCGCTAGCCCACTCAGTCAGGGACTGAGCGGACTACCCACCTACGCCACGTGGAGGCCGGTGCCGGGTAGGCTCTCAGACCCTCGCTGCGACTCGCAGTTCACCGTATTTTCATTATTTTAATTTCCCCCTGGAAATTTTTTTTTCGCGGGTCGCAGGTCAATTTCGCGGAAATGACATTTGGTTTTTCGCGGATTGATTGATTGTACATTGCTTAACGTCCCGACAGCAACAAGGCTTTCTCAGGACGTGCCTGCACTGTTTGTGAAAAAAAAAAAAAAAAAAAAAAAAAAAAAAAAAAAAAAAAAAACACAAAAAAACCCCAGAACATTGAATGTATGTCGCCAGCCGGTCAAATACGTTAAATAAACCTAACACATGGGGCCTAAATAAAGCTAAGACCATTTAGCAACACACATCCAATATCAAGAGCTACAGGCAGTGCAGACAGTAGGGAGAGTTTTAAAAAGGCAAATACAGGTGAATGAACAAAGGGTAGACAGAAACACATGCCCCAGAATAGAGAGAAAAACCCACCCTGTGGGGCTGACCAGGGTGACCCTGGGAACTAAAAAATACCTAACCCCACCCAAGTCCCCCAGGGCAGACCCGGGTGGGGGGGGTTTTCGCGGAAATCCGCGAAACCGCGGGTAATTGGGAGCCCTGCTGACCTTCTCCACTGGCTAAAAGAGTCGCCAGCCAGACAAAACATAATGGTCAGCCTCAATAATTAACCCATTTCACCCCACCACCTTACAACAGGACCGTGATAATTCAAGACCCGCCTGAAGGTGCCAAGCTCATCCGGCACTACCCTTGAATTATCACGGTCAATCCGTCTCCTGCAGCTGGCTCATAGTCATGAATTAACACCTCCAAAATGAAGGAAATCGGGCCGTGGGCTTATACTGGTTAACCCTTATCATTCGGAATACACCAGTGTTTGAAATAAGTTTAACTAAAATAGTCCAAGGGTAGTGCCAGAATAGCTTGGCACCTCTAGGCACCAAGCTATTCTGGCACCACCCTTCAACTAAAGCCATTGGTCTATATCCTTATCTGTAAGTACTATAATGTAGCTTGCATATGGCAGTGTACACATTTAAAGCTTTTAGCCTCAGTATGATATGGGTTAAGCACAGCAACAAATCAGGCAAGTGATATCATGCACGGGTCTCTGGATACCCGGACCGTTTCAGCTAAAGGTCCCCAGACTGACATCAAGCACAGTTGGGCCGTGCATATCTGCATGTAGGCCCAACAAAGGCTGGCATCAGCCTGAGGACCTTTTCTGACTGGATGCTTTTTCTTCATGAAAATATATAAATTCAGCATTTACTGGAACACAAAAAAAACATGACCCGACTTCATGGCTCACGTGTACCGTGATGTAATGCAGCTGACCTGTATTACAACAGCCGGATATCTGGGCGAGCTGATCCAAATGAGTTTTGTGCTCACCATGATCGACTCACTCATAACTACATGCAAAATCTATCTATCTATATCTGTTGTCTATCTAGCTATATCTGTTGTCTATCTATATGTTGTCCATCTATCTATTGTCTATCTAGCTATATCTGTTGTCTACCTAGCTATATTTGTTGTCTATCTAGTTATATCCATCTATCCATCTATATCTGTTGTCTATCTAGCTATACCTGTTGTCTATCTACTCCCCTTCCTCTCCCCTCCCCCCCACCCCACCCTCCTCTCGCATCCTCTTTCTTACCCGGTTATCCCTCCCCGACTGTCCCTCCTCCCCACTCCACCCCTCACTCCTCTTTCCCCCCTCCATCCTCTCTCCCCCCTCCCTACCCTCCCCCTCCTCTGTCCTCTTCCTCGTCCGTTTCTTCTCCCTCTCCCTCTGCTGTCTCTTCCAACCTAAAACTGTGTCTATTTAATGCCCAGTCTGTCTGCAAAGATGGCAAAGCTGACGTGATTTCCGACTTCATTCTAGACAATGACCTAGATATTGTCGTGATCACCGAAACGTGGCTCCGCTCGGCTGGCGACGAACCCATCATCGCCAGCGTCACTCCAAGTGGCTACTGCCTGGCCTCCTTCCCGCGCGCTTTCAGAGGGGGTGGCATTGCCATCATCTACAGGGACTGTCTCTCCGCTCACCTCTCCTTCTCTCAGTCTCTACCTTTTGCTCATCCCTCCTTTGAATCTGTCGAGGCCGTAGCAACACTCCCTGGCCAGTCCTTCATCTTCTCATGTATCTATCGCCCCCCTCCAAGCTCTCAAAACAAACTCACAAACTCCATGTTCCTCACCGAGTTCGACCTCCTCCTCGACCACTACAGCACACGACCCGGAAAACACATCCTTCTAGGCGACTTTAACTTCCACTTTGACAAACCCGACCACCCTGACACAAAACGCCTCTGCGCGTCACTTTCAAACCACAATCTTACACAACACATCACTAAACCCACCCACCGACTTGGCCACACCCTCGACTGGATCATCACCCGCACCTCCGATCAACTCTTTCTCGACTCTGACACCTCCTCTGTGCTTCCCTCTGACCACTTCACTATTCTCGTCTCCCTCAATCTACCTCCCCCGAAAAAAACCAAGCTCGTTGTCTCTCGCCGCAAACTAAAATCTATCAACCGTGAGAGCTTCTTCGACGAAGCTGTCGACCTTCTCTCGGACCCCGCCCCCTCTCTCGATCTTGCATCCCATTTCGATTCCTCCCTTCGAAAACTTCTAGACACCCATGCCCCCGTCACCACCTGCTCCATACCCAACCGACTCCCCTCCCCCTGGCTCACTGATGATATAGCTGAGGCCAAGCGCGAGCGCCGACAAGCGGAACGCCTCTGGCGCTCAACTGACCTCACCGTTCACAGACAGATCTTCCAAACAACTAGATCCAAAGTCTGCAAAATGATCTCCGAATCTAAACGCAAACACCTTCAAAACCAAATCCTGGAATCAACCTCTTCCAAAACCCTCTACGCCACCATGAACACACTCCTAGGCACTTCTAAAGACTCTCCTCTCCCCAACACACACAGCAAAGAAGAACTCCCGTCCGCTTTCTCTACCTATTTTTCGGACAAAATCCAAAATCTGCGCGACACACTCGACACCCTGCCTCCTCCGCCTTGCCCTCCCGACCCCACCTTTTCCGGCACTCCCCTCTCGTCCTTCCGCCCCGTCTCTCAGGATGAAGTCCTCAAGACCATAAAGTCCATGCCCTTTAAAACCTGCGAACTTGACCCCCTCCCAGCTTCTCTCTACCGTGACGGCCTTCCAAAACTTCTACCCTTCATTACCGACATCATCAACGCATCTCTAGAAAACGGCTCCGTCCCCGATATCTTCAAGTCCGCCATCGTCCGTCCTCTCCTCAAAAATCACAACCTCGACCCAGACGAACTCAAGAACTATCGCCCAGTCTCCAATCTCTCTTTCCTGTCCAAGCTTCTTCAGAAGGTTGTTCTCAACCAGCTCAACCTCCATCTCACCGACAACAACCTCCTCAGTCCATTCCAGTCTGCCTATCGCAAACATCACAGCACTGAAACAGCCCTTCTACACATCGTAAACGAGCTGCTTCTCTCCACCGACTCTGGCAACATCTCCCTTCTTACACTACTCGATCTCTCTGCCGCCTTTGACACTATAGACCACTCTATCCTCCTCCACCACTCCTTCGGCATCACCGACTCTGCTCACCCCTGGTTTCTCTCCTACCTCTCCGACAGACAGCAGTCCGTCACCATCAACGGCGTCTCTTCCAGCCCGGTAACGCTCTCCTGCGGAGTTCCACAGGGATCCGTCCTGGGCCCGGTCCTTTTCACACTCTACACCTCGCCTCTGTCCAAACATCATTCAGTCTCACCGCATACACCACCACCTCTACGCTGACGACTCACAACTGCAAGACAATGACAAACTCGACAACACTCGGTCACTATTGACTCGCACGGCTGACTGCTAAGAAGACGTGAAAAACTGGATGACAGCAAACAAACTGAAACTGAACGATGACAAAACGGAAGCCATGCTGGTAGGCACTCGCCAAAAATTCATTTTTCTCTAAAAGGTATTTTTTCGAAAAATACTTACCGATGACATGACTACATGGGAATATCTACTTCTAGGCTCAATTTTAGCCTACTTGCCCGTTGTGTGCCCACACAACCCGAGAGGCCCTCGGGGAACCCCCCAGAGGGGCCGAGAGTTATCTTCCCATACCTGCCTTACCAGATCCGGTCACGAGACCATTCAGTCTGATACTTCGCTCGAAAGCGGCAAGCGGGGCAGGAGGGAGGGTTATCCGAGTCATGTCATCGGTAAGTATTTTTCGAAAAAATACCTTTTAGAGAAAAATGAATTTATTTCCTCAAAAACATTACCGATGACATGACTACATGGGAGAATTGCGAAGAGGAGGCGGGTGCCGCCCACAACTCCCCCAACAGGACAACGCCGTCCACCCCGTGGCACACTCCCGACAATTTTAGCGAAGTGCATACCTACGGTGCCGGTGGCACCGGGAGGGAGTGTTGCGTCGCGGCGATGTCCCCCACCAGTGCGAGATTGTCTCGCTGGCTAGCCAGGTCCCGGAGGTAGAACGGGCAAGACCGACTCGGTGTTTCAGCCCACGGCTGCCACGATGTCCCTGACAGTGCCGTTTCGCTCAAACGCGACGCTCGTGGCCATAGCTCGTACCTCGTGTGCGAGAATGTGCAGCCTCTTAGCTCCCTCAGGGGCTATCTCTTGATTAGCGGAGCGTATGACCCAGCGGAGCCAGGAAGAGATCATCTGGACTATAATGTCACGCTGTTTGGGTCTTAGAGGTAGGAAGAGGCGCGACCGCCCCCTGCGGACGAGCTTAGATCGCCGCAGATAGATTTGAAGGGCGCGCACGGGATCCTGTAGCCTGGTCTCCTGGGACCGGGGTCAGTCTCTCAGCGGCCTAATGGTGATCCCTTGAGGCGGAGTTAAAGGAGACCTGTTATTGCCAGAAAGGCCGGGTCCGTGAGCAGCCGGACGGAGCCGTCTGTTCGGAACTGCAGACCGGCAGGGCGCGCTGAAGGCGCCTGTAGCTCGCTCCCGCGCGAAGCGGTAGCAAGTGCCAGCAGGAAGCAAGTCGTGCGTGCCAAGTCCGCGAGCTGGGCTAAAGGTAATGGTACGAAGCGGGCGGAGTTCAACCACGTGAGCACCCAGGGTAGGTCCCAGCGAGGAAGGAACGAGCGGAGTGTCGGGCGCTGGATGCCGAAGTGTCCCATAAGGTCGGCTAGGTCCTTGCAGGCGCCCGGATCGGGTCGTCCCAGGTGACGATAGGTGTCCGCAATCATGGACAAGTAACCGCGTACCGTGATGAGGGCTAGGCCTTGGTCTCGGAAGAGCCAGAGAAGAAGTCCGCCAGCGGAGGATGCGTCAGATCCGTGGGCTTAAGGCCATGATCGGTGCACCAGGAACAGAGGACTCGCCATTTCCCTCGTAGACTCGAAGGGTCGACAGTCTCCGGTCGCAGCGATCGCCTCCATTGCTGCACCTGAGTAGACTCTAGCTCCGAGAGCTTGCCGCACAACCTCCAGGCGTGAAGGAGGAGACACTCCGGGCAGGGGTGGAACAGCGGCTGGCGCGGTTGCTTGAGCATGGCCCGCGGGGTGGGCAGCAGCAGGGGCGGGTCTGTGGCGAGGCTGAGCAGGTCGGTAGTCCAGGAGCGGTTCCAGACGAACGGCGCGACCAACAGGAGTAACGCCGAACAGCCCCAAGTTAGAGGAGGACTTAGGGAACCAAGACGGTAGGGGGACAGGTATAGGCCACAAGTCCGTCCCCGGGAATGGAGAGCGCATCGACAGCCTAGGCAAGGTGGTCGGGAAGCGGGGAGACGAAGAGGGGGAGCTGGTGGTTCCACCTCGTGGCGACCAAGTCGACCTGGGGAGTCACCAGCGGGCGCAGATCATCCGAAAGATGTCCTGTCGCAGGGTCCATTCCGTGTGTAGGAGTTGGTCGCGGCGAGACCAAGAGTCGGCCAGGACATTCAGGTATCCGGGAACGTGCCGGGCTTGAAGGATACTGCTCCGGTCCTCGCACCAACACATCTTCCTGTAGAGGAGCATACACAGGTCAGGGGAGCGTGTGCCACCTTGCTTCTGGATGTAAGCGACCACCGTCGTGTCGTCCGAAAGCACGAGAAGCTCCTGGTGTCCGAGGAGGTACTCCCCAGCCTGAAGGGCTCGCCAGACGGCCTGCATCTCCAGCTAGTTGATGTGGGTGTGCGCCAAGTGTGAGGGCCAGGAGCCCGCCGTCGCGAGGAACCGGGCAGGAGGTGGGCCCCCCACCCCGAAGGCTGGCATCGACGCAAGGAGAGACCTGTGGCGGGGGGGGGGGAGGCTAAGGTAACTCCCGACGCTAGCCACGTAGGGTCGGTCCACCGACGAAGGTGCAGGCGGAGCATCTGGGACACTGGGACCGCGGTCATCAAGTCTCCAGAAGACGTGAGCCAATGGAGAAGAAGATGCAGTTGAATTGGCCGGGAGTAGAGACGCCCTAGCGGGATAAGATCCGCTGCGGCGGTTATGACACCGAGCAACTGAAGCCAGACTCTGGCGGGGGCTGCATCCTCCCGAGCTAACTGGTCGGCTAGAGCCGCCATCTTCTTGATCCGGGGCGCCGGAAGGCGTACCGTGTTGAGGTTGGTAGCTTATTCCATACCCAGATGCCCAAACCGGCGGGAGGGAGAGAGATCCGACTTGCCGTCGTCTACTAGGAAGCCCAGGTGTGCCAGGAGGTGCAGGAGAGCATCTCTGTTCGTGGCTAGCGCAGTCTCCGAATGGGTGCGCAACCGGAGGACGTCCAGGTAGTTCGACGTGGACTGGAGGAGGACTGTCGGGCTAAGGCGACTAAGGCGTCCATCAGCCGAGTGAAGACCCAGGGGCGGAGGTTGAGTCCGAACGGCAATCCTACCGAAGGCGCTCAAGCGGTGCGCATCAGTGTCCTGAACTGAAAGTGGAATGGCAGGAGTCGGGGGCGCGACCGAGTCGCGCAAGCTAGGGCTGACGTCTCTGCTGGCCAGACTCAGTGAGTAGGGCGCTACGCCGGCGTACAGATCCTCCGGAAGGATCAGCGGGCTTAACAGGGAGAGACGGGAGAGGAAGGCCAGTCACGTGGGACGGCACATGGCGGACTGCTGCAGGCCGGGCTCAGTGAGGCGGGCGCTGTGCCGGCAAACAGACCCTCCGGAAGGGTCAGCGGGCGTGGCAGCAGTGGCAGTCCTCTGATCAGCCATCAAGTGACCTGAAAGTGGAACGGAGGGAGTTGGAGCGCGACCGTGTCGCGCAAGCTAAGGCAGAAGCCTCTCTTGGCCAGACTCCGAGAGCAGGGCGCTATGCCGGCGTTCAGATCCTCCGGGGGAAGCGGCGACGATCCCGGCGAGGTGAATGATCCCTCCAGCGACGCTCGAGGGGCGAGCGTGAGTGTCTCGAACTGACGGTGGAACGGGATGAGTCGGGGGCGCGACCGTGTCGCGCAGGTTGAGGCTGACGTCTCTCCTGGCCGGACTCAGTGAGAAGGGCTCTATGCCGGCGTGTAGATCCTCCGGAAGGATCAGCGGGCTTCTCGGGGAGAGAGAGAGGATGAAGGCCAGTCAACGTGGGACGGCTCATGGCGGACTGCTGCAGGCCGGGCTCAGTGAGGCGGGCGCTGTGCCGGTAAACAGACCCTCCGGAAGGGTCAGCGGGCGTGGCAGCAGTGGCGATCCTCTGGTCAGCGCACAACGCCGGGTCCCGACGAGCAGACCGTTCCGAGGGGCCGATGCGAGGAAGGGCGGTCGTTACCGAAGGGGCGGCGGAAGTGTCCACAGGATCCGGACGAGAGATAGTAGACGGAGGTCGCTCTCGCCGATAAAACTCCAAAGGTCCGACGAAACGTCTCCGGCCAAGTCGCACAGACATCACGAGGAACGAACCGCCGACCCGTAGACTGAGTCGCCGAACAGCAAGGGTCCACCCAAGGGGGCACGGTGAAGTTGCGCTCGCAGGTCCGGCGGCAACGTACTGCAGGGGCGGAGCAGGGCATCTCGACGCATGAGGTCGCAGTTGGCCGCAACCACCATCGCGTTGACCGAGGAATAGTAGGCGGCGCAATTGGCGATCTCCGCGAGGACCAGCAGGTCTCCTAGGAGGGGAGAGATGGAAGGATGCCAGGATACCTCCACCCGACGAACCAAGGATTGAGTGAGGAGCTCCATAATACCCGAGCAGGCGAAGGTGTTACGGACCAAGGTCGCTGTCTTGTCCAGGCCCCGCATCGGGGACCGCCGCAGCAGAGTCAGACCGCCGGCTAGGGACACCGCCGAAGGGTCCAGCGTAGGCAGAGGGATGGAGAAGGCCTGGGAGAGTCCAGCATACCAGTCCCGCCGAAACAAGATGTCTAAATCCGCGGGCCAGCGACGGTCGGAGAAGAAGACCGGCTCCTGGGACGTGGCCAGCTGTAGGTGCGACGAAAGGATGTCTCGAAGACCCTTAAAGCCGGGCGGTTGGGGAAGCGACCTAAACTTCTTGACCTGCCTCTCCGTGTCAACGAAGGCGGCGACCTTCCTCTTCAGCTCCGGGGAAGCTGCCGCGTGCGAGGTCGAGCGATCCTCGTCCAACAGAGCCGAGACCGAGACTTCGGGTAGCAGGCTGAGCGCATCGTCCTGCAGGGGGCGTCGAGAATCCCGCTGACGGTGCTCGCAAAGCGAGCGAGAGCGCAGGCGTCTGGAGGAGGAACGGTGAGGATCAGGGTCGCAGCTGCGTCGCGACGGACGGTGCTGACGTCTCTCCGGGCCCTACTCCGGAAGTAGGCCACTATGCCGGCATGGCGATCCTCCGGAAGGATCAGCGGGCTTGGTGCGGGGAGAGTGGAGAGGACGGCTCGTCAACGACGGACGGCTCAAGGCCGACTGCTGCTGGTCACTCTCAGTGAGACGTGCGCTAAGCCGGCAAACAGACCCTCCGGAAGGGTCAGCGGGCGTGGCAGCAGTGGCGGTCCTGTGGTTAGAACAAACCGCGAACCCCGAAGCGGGGACCGTTCCGTGCGGGAGTGGCCGAGGAAACAGCCAGGGCGGCCAACGTGTCAAAGGGCGCTGAACGCTCGTAAGCCGGGCGGGCACGCTCTCGGCGGTAAAAGGACCAAGGTCCGCCCACATAACCTCAGGCCAGGCCGCACACCGCTTACACTCTGGTATCAGAGTCAGTCCACCCAATCAATTTCAAATACAACGATTTTGAACTTCCAAAATTACAGCAGCTCGCTTGAGCTTGCCCTTAGCACCACGTGAAAGTTCTGTGTTTACGTTCCGTGTGTGAGTGAATGCGCGTAACTCGCGTGAGCGCGCTTGTTGGGCCCAGTTCGGGGCAGCGCTTTGAGCCGATTTTCAATTGGGAAAAAGCGCCTATTTAACGTGCTTATTATTATTATCATCATTATTATTACACCTGCGGTCCGAGGAACCACCGAACGCGGTAGGGAGACCGCGTGAGTGTCCGTCGGCCAGCTAAGTCATCGCACCGGGAGCACAACGACATTAACGAAGCGTAGGCGGGCTCCCGGTGAAACGTAATGGGGCACTCTCGGAGGGCTAACGGGGCTTTAAACGGGCTAACACACACGGAGCCCAAGGCCCACGTGCAAAACGGGCGCGACACGGCAACAGCCGACCGTGAGCTAATCAGGCACTACGCACTGAAACGAACCCCAAAGCAAAAGCAGGGAAGCACCCACAGGCAGCCGGCTCTCAGCCCGAGGGCCGGCCGAGGGAACTACCGCTACCTTACCTCTGCAACGAAGGGAAGGGGGGGAAGGGCAGTCAAACCGCCGTCCACAGAAGCAGAAGAATCCCCGCAAGTGGCCCAACGAAGCAGGAAGAGAAGGCCAGATAGAAGGCAGGGTAGAAGCGGGCGCAGAGCACACGAAGTCGGCAACCAGCGTCGGTAGGCAGAAGACCGGTCGAGGCAGCGAGAGCGCGGGCCAGACACGTCTTCTCTCCACGAGCGAAGTAGAAAGACTGAATGGTCTCGTGACCGGATCTGGTAAGGCAGGTATGGGAAGATAACTCTCGGCCCCTCTGGGGGGTTCCCCGAGGGCCTCTCGGGTTGTGTGGGCACACAACGGGCAAGTAGGCTAAAATTGAGCCTAGAAGTAGATATTCCCATGTAGTCATGTCATCGGTAATGTTTTTGAGGAAATAAACTCTCCCAGCTCCCTCCCTCTCTCCACCTTCAACTCGATAGCACCCCCATCTCCCTCTCTGACTCGGCCAAGAACCTCGGCGTCATCCTCGATTCCTCTCTGTCCATGACCAGCTTCGTCTCCGCCACGACCCAGGCATGCTATTTCCACCTCCGCCGCATCAGTCAGATCAGAAAATACCTCACTACCGAAGCTGCCACCAAACTTGCTGTCTCTCTCATCTTATCTCGCATCGACTATTGCAACTCTCTCCTTTCCGGTCTCCCTCACTCCACCATCTTCACTCTCCAGCGCGTCCAGAACAATGCTGCCCGACTCGTCCTCAGAAAGAAAAAATCCGACCACATCACACCCCTGCTCAAACTCCTCCACTGGCTCCCAATCCCCCAACGCATCCAATACAAAGTTCTGTCTCTCTGCTACAAATCCCTGAACAACTGCGCTCCTGCCTATCTCTCTAACTTACTTCACCCCTACACACCTTCCCGCTCTCTCCGCTCTGCCTCCGACCCTCTCCGCCTCCACATCCCTCGCACCAAACTTAACACTTTCGGCCCCCGCTCCTTCTCCGTCTACGGTCCATCCACCTGGAACACTCTCCCACTCTCTCTCTGTCAGAAACACTCTCTCTCCTCCTTCCAGTCCGCCCTCAAAACCCACCTCTTTCAACAGTTTTAGCACTATATCACCACACTCCCCACCCCAAGCTGACTGTCGTAATGTATTTCACTGTTTGTGGTACGTGAGTCATTGTCTAAAGCGTGCGCGAGTTGTGAGTGTGCGCTTAGAGTTATAATTATTATAAGATAAGCGCATTATAAATACCGTAATTATTATTATTATTTATTATCTAGCTATATCTGTTGTCTATCTAGCCATACCTGTTGTCTATCTAGCTGTATATGTTGTCTATCTAGCTATATCTGTTGTCCATCTAGCTATCTATAGTATCACAAAGGAATAGGAATAGCATATCCACCCTTCACTTCCAGAGCAAAATTGTATAAACAGTTATTTGGGTTTAATGTCGAGCAGACAACTAAGGCCATCTCACGACGGGAAGGGTAAAAATCTGGTCAGCCAGACTAAAAGAAAGGTCTTAAGACATGATGTAAATGTCAGGCTAAAATGTCGCACAGGTCTTTAAAGAAAACGTCGAAAGACTCTCAAAAAGGTCAAAATAATAGAAACATCATAATCTATAAACGCTCAAATCTTATTAAAAATATGGCACTCAGAAAACTGAAGATCTTGTCTGGGGGTAGAGATAGAAATAATGAGCGGACTGAAGATTCATTATCATAATGACTGAGTTAACCCTCTTAATATTAACTTTATGAACCCTCCATAAGGGCTGGCTTAACTGGGCGAGACAAACCCGAACCATGTCTCGGCGAGACACCCGAGACAGTCAATGCGAGATACCCGTTCCACCCGTTTATTAGGTTCGGCACGTCTGATCGTGTCTCGGAGAGTTCGCTGAACCGATTAAAGGGTGGGTCGGGTATCTCACATTGACCGTCTCGTGTGTCTCGCCGAGACGAGGTTCGGGTTTGTCTCGCCCAGTTAAGCCAGCCCTTTACCCATGTTCCCCGCACAGAGTAAATACCGACGGAAGTTACCTCTCAAACATTGAAATTAAAACATTTACAATTTTATGTTTCCCCACAGTAATATTTTACGGGGTTAACTCAGTCATAGTGTTAATAATACTTCAAATCCCCCCCCCATAGACAAAACACCCGATCAAACCAGTGCTTGTAACCCGAAGCAATTACATATACATAAACACCTCATGTCTGCGCTTGACTGGTTCTTAGTTAGTTATTTGGGTTTAACGCCGAGCAGCGACTAAGGCCATCTCACGGCAGGATGGGTAAAAATCTGGTCAGCCAGACTAAAAGCAAGGTCTTAAGACAAGATGTAAATATAAATTAAAAATCTCAGGCTAAAATGTCGCACGTCTTTAAAAGAAACGTCTACAGACTCTCAAAAAGGGCAAATAAAAAAATTCACATAGTCTATGAATGCTCAGATCTTGTTAAAAAATAATGCATTCTCTCAAAAAATCAAAAAAATTGAAGATTTTGTCCGGGGGGACATCCCGGAACAAAACCTTCAAGGAGTCTGCTGTGAAGTGTTTATATCTGGTGTCAATTAGGTCAGCACAATACAGCAAAAAATGTCGAACAGAAAACTGCTCATCACAGGCAAAACACCATGGACGCTCATCCTGTTGAAGTAAGTAAGAGTGCGTAACATACGTGTGCCCGATGTGGAGCCGAGCAAGGACAGTCTCCTCACGGCGGCTGCCGCAGCGGAAAGGTAGACTGTCAGACAACTTAGGAAGAGCTTCATGAAGCTTGTTCCCTTCCTCTTTGTCCCACTCGGACTGCCACTCGCGGGCTATGTACGCACTAATAACAGGTTTAAAATCACTGTAGACAGTCTGTGTGTCAGGGACAGGGTCACTGCGGGCACTGTTGGCAGCAGAATCTGCGGTTCTGTTGCCTTCGATGCCTACATGGCCTGGGACCCAAATACAAATGATGTCATAATATTCCTTCATCAAGTCCGCGTAGAGCTCTCTAATCTGCACCAGCAGTGGATGGTCTGTTCCCGCGCCCTGAAGGGCCTGCAGGGCAGAAAGAGAGACAGAATCAGGAAGTTCCTTTCCCGAGACTGATAGGCATGCTTGAGTGCTAGCAGAATTGCCTGCAGTTCTGCACTAAATACAGAGGAATGGTCAGGGAGACGGAGCTTAAATGGGCGTCTAGGATGGCGAGAGGACACTGCAGCCGCAGCCACTCTTCCATCCTCAGATTTGGACCCATCCGTATAAAGACGACAATAGTCAGGAAAAATTGAAAGGAGTTCATTGAGGCTCTGTTGGTATATGGCTGGTGGAGTACAATCCTTCTTGTGGGCAGTCAAGTCCAGCAAGATGTCAGGAACTGGTAGTAGCCAGGGTGGAGTGACGTGTTGCAGAGATTCCGAAACTTTGTCCAGGTCCACTCCGGCCGCCTGCAGATGAGGTCGGACACGGAAGGAAAGTGGACGGACAGCTCCCGGATGGGCATCATAAATCTCTGCAAATGACGGGTTAAAAACACAATCGTAGGCAGGATTTTCTGGATGGGCCTTCAGCTTCAGAACGTAGCTGAGCATAAGGCGGATGCGGCGGAGCATGAGAGAAGTTGATTGATTGTACATTGCTTAACGTCCCGACAGCAACAAGGCTTTCTCAGGATGTGCCTGCACTGCTTGTGAAAAAAAAAAAAAAAAACTAAACAGAACATTGAATGTATGTCGCCCGCCGGTCAAATACGTTAAATAAACCTAACACATGGCGCCTAAATAAAGCTAAGACCATTAATTAGCAACACACATCCAATATCAAGAGCTACAGGCAGTGCAGACAATAGGGAGATTTTTAGAAAGGCAAATACAGGTGAATGGACCTCGGGTAGACAGAAACACATGCCCCAGAAAAGAGAGAAAAACCCACCCTGTGGGGCTGACCAGGGTGACCCTGGGAACTAAAAAGTACCTAACCCCACCCAAGTCCCCCAGGGCAGACCCGGGTGGGGTCCTGAGAGAAGGCTCCCCTGCCTCTGCATACAGACTAGGAACTGGAGATGTCCTGAAGGCCCCCAGACATATGCGCAGACCTTGATGGTGAATTGTGTTCAGACCCTGCAGAACAGACTTGGAAGCCGAGCCATAAACCACAGAGCCGTAATCTAGTTTGGACCGAACAATTGATTGATTGATTGATTGATTGATTGTACATTGCTTAACGTCCCGACAGCAACAAGGCTTTCTCAGGACGTGCCTGCACTGCTTGTGAAAAAAAAACTAAACAGAACATTGAATGTATGTCACCAGCCGGTCAAATACGTTAAATAAACCTAACACATAGGGCCTAAATAAAGCTAAGACCATTTAGCAACACACATCCAATATCACGCGCTACAGGCAGTGCAGACAGTAGGGAGAGTTTTTAAAAGGTAAATACAGGTGAATGGACAAAGGGTAGACAGAAACACATGCCCCAGAATTGAGAGAAAAACCCACCCTGTAGGGCTGACCAGGGTGACCCTGGGAACTAAAAAATACCTAACCCCACCCAAGTCCCCCAGGGCAGACCCGGTTTGGACCGAACAAGGGCTCGGTACAGTCGAAGTAAGACAATGCGGTCTGCACCCCAGTCAGTACGACCAACGACACGAAGAATGTCGAGGGCCTTCCGACAAGAGGTTCTAAGGTAGTTAACATGGTTGCGGAAGGTCAATCTTTTGTCAAAGATGACCCCCAGAAACTTTGCCTCTTCGGCCACCTGAATTGGCACTCAAGCAATGCTCAGGGTAGGTTTAGGAAAAAATTTCGTCTGGTTAGTAAAATGCACACAGACTGTCTTGGAGGGCGAGAACCTGAATCCGTTGAGAGACACCCAACCCTGGATGCGATCAACGCACAGCTGCAAGCGCCTCTCAAGGGACGCAAGTCCTCGACCTCGTGCACACAAAGCAAAGTCGTCCACAAACAAAGAGCATTCAGAATCATCCTTGACGGCCTTGACAATGTTATTTATTTTAATGCTAAATAAAACAGGAGATAGAATGCTGCCCTGCGGGACACCCATCTCCTGTTCAAAGGAGTCGGAGAGGGTGGAGCCCACACGGACATGAAACGACCTGTTGGACAAAAAATTGTGAAGAAAAACGGGCACTCGGACTGCCACTCGCGGGCTATGTACGCACTAATAACAGGTTTAAAATCACTATAGACAGTCTGTGTGTCAGGGACAGGGTCACTGCGGGCACTGTTGGCAGCAGCCCTTTAAAACCCATGTCCGACAAATCAGACATTATACCATGCTTCCAGGTAGTGTCATATGCCTTTTCAAGATCAAAGAAAATTGCATAGACATGCTGCTTGTTGACAAAAGCATCTCGGATAAAAGACTCAAAGCGGACTAGATGGTCAGTTGTACTACGGAAGCGCCGAAAACCGCACTGGAGGTCTGTGATGAGACCCTGTGACTCAAAATGCCACACCAGTCGGGCGTTGACCAAGCGTTCCATAGTTTTACATAAACATGATGTCAAAGCTATTGGCCGGTAGTTGCCCGGGTCGGAAGGATCCTTACCCGGCTTGGGAATTGGCACAACCACAGCCTGGTGCCAAGATGGCGGAAAATGACCGGTTATCCAGATATGGTTAAAGGCATTGAGAAGTACAAGGAGTGAATCCTCAGGCAGATGTGTTATGAGCTGATAATGGATGGTATCTAATCCAGCAGCAGAGTCAGTACATTTCTGCATGGCTTGCTGCAATTCTGAAAACGTAAAAGGGGCATTATAGTCTTCCAAGTTATCCGATATAAAATCACAAGCACAAGATTCTCGCTTCTCCTTCTCTCTCTGGAAGAAAGGTGAATAATGCTCTGTTGAAGAATTATGGGCAATGGTGGAGGCAAGCAAATTGGCCACAGCCTTTTTATCTGTGACCAAACTGGCACCATCTCTAAGATGGCCGACAGAAGCCGAGCCACCCCTGCCCCTAATTCTTCGAACAGCCTTCCAGACTTTTTGGGACGGAGTCCTAGAAGATAAAGATGAGACGAAGCGTCTCCAGGAAGCACGGCGTTCACGTTTAAAAATATAACGGGCTTTCGCCCGCTGTCTTTTAAAGGTTAAAATATTTGCTTGCGACGGATTATGAAATGCACGTCGCTGAGCAGATTTGCGCATTGTTTGGGCCTTGCGGCACTCTTCATTGAACCATGGTACTCTCGGCTTCCGAGGGAGTGATGTGGAAGTTCTAGGGATGGTTTCACCTGCAACCTCCAACAAAATAGAAGTAAAACAAGAAACAGGTTCTTCAGCTGACATGACCACCTCCTCTGTAAGATGAGACTGACAGAGAGAGGCAAACAGAGACCAGTTAGCTTTCTTGAGATTCCAGCGCCCCACCGGCGAATCCTCCTCACAGCTGACCGATGACAGGACTACTGGGAAGTGGTCACTACCACACAGGTCGTCGTGAACCTTCCAGTCAAAGTCCAGCATGAGAGAAGGATCACACACAGTGAGGTCTAGAACAGAACTAGATCTGGAACCTGAGTTAGAGTATGTAGGTGAGCCATCGTTAAAGACACATAGGTTAAGTTGAGAAAAAACATCTTCTAACATCTGACCTCTGCCATCATAGTGGTCACTACCCCAAAGGTGAGCATGACCGTTAAAATCCCCCATGAGAATAAAGGGAGGGGGCAGTTGATCTACTAAATGAAAAATATCATTGCTACAGACCCGCAGTGATCATCATCATCATCATCATCATCAGTCCCTTGCCCGAACTGGGCGTTGGGTGGACTGAGAGGCAGCAGCAACAGACAGTGCTCTCCACTGAGTTCTATTTTGGGCGGTGGCAAGCAAGTCTGGCATCTCGAGTTCGGTCCATTCTTTTATGTTTGCGACCCAACTCTTTCTCTGACGACCTCGCCGACGACTTCCTTCGAGAGTGCCTTGGAGGATAGTCTTGGACAAGGTGTTGTGTCGGGTCACGTGGCCAAACCAAGCAATCTTGCGCCGTTTCACGGTTGCCAGAAGGGGTTCATGTGGGCCCACCAGGGAAGTGACGATGCTCCGTACATATTCGTTGGTCTTGTGCTCGCGGTACGAGATGCGGAGCAACTTCCTCAGGCACTTGTTCTCAAAGGCCTGGATTTTCTTTTCTGAGTCTGCAAGCAGTGTCCAAGTCTCACAGCCGTAGAGTAGAATAGACACTATGAGGGACTTGTAAAGCCTGTACTTGATGGTGAAGCTGATGGAGTTACTTCGCCATATCCTGTCCAGCCTGGCCATTGCGGATGTTGCTGTACCTATCCTGATATGGATCTCTGCTATGCAACTACCGTCTTTGGACAGGGTGGCTCCCAAGTACTTGAAGCTATTGACCTCTTCTAGCTTCTGGCCATTCATGTGAATATTGCTGCTGCTGTCGCTTGTGGTGTTGATCATCACTTTGCTTTTATCCGTACTGATCTCCATGCCATAAGACCCTGCGCTACTTGAAAGTTTGTCTGTCAGGTTTTGGAGCTCACTATTGCTGCCTGCCATGAGGTCAATGTCGTCTGCGAATCGAAGATTGCACAGGGATCTGCCACCAATAGAGATTGAAGTATGGTGGTCGTGGAGGGTTTCCTGCATGATCTTCTCCAGGAATATGTTGAAAAGGACAGGAGAGAGCAGGCATCCTTGACGGACACCGATCGTCGTCCTGAAGAACTCGCCTGACTGATTGTTAAGTAGAACCGCGCTGCAGGCGTTCTTGTAAAGCGCTTCTATCATTTGGATCAGTCCCTCCTCTATGTTAAACGATCTCATGACTTGCCAGAGTCCGTCGTGCCAGACGCGATCAAATGCTTTCCTGAAATCAATGAAGTTGTGGTAGAGTTCGCGCTGATGCTGCAGATGTTTCTCGATCAGGACGCGGCAGTTGAAAATCTGCTCTACAGTGCTTCTTCCAACTCTGAAGCCAGCCTGTTCTTCTGCCAGCAGTTCCTCGGCGAAAGTTTTGAGGCGGTTGAGAATGATTCTAAGCATTACTTTGCTAGGGTGACTTATCAGACTGATAGTTCTGTAGTTCTGGCACTGTTTCAGGTTTCCTTTCTTGGGGAGAGGGATCACTAGAGACTGTGTCCATTCTACTGGCCATTTCTTTTGCTCCCAGATCTTTTGACAGAGTGTAGTGAGGACCTTCGTTGTTACTTCTCCTCCATGTTTCAACAGTTCAGCAGGTACGTTGTCTACACCTGGAGACTTTCCTCCCTTCAGGCCGCGTACGGCTGCTTCCACCTCTTCAGCTAACACTGGCAGGTCTTCAGCCTTCCTGGCCCCAGCCTGGTTGTTTTGGAGGATGCTGGTGTCTGGCTCAGCCTTGTAGTTATACAAGTCTCGGCAGTACTCAGTCCATCTGTTTAGTACAGCAGTGTTTTCCGTAAGGAGTTGGCCGCTGCTGTCTTCGATGACTGTGGCTGTTCGCTGTTGAGTCTTGGTGAGGGTCCTTAGCGTTTCATAAGCCTTCTTGCTGTTGCCGTTTGCCATGCCCTCTTCCACGCTACAACACTGGTCTTCAATCCAATCTTCTTTGGCTTCTTTCATCCTCTTCCTGATCTTCTTGTTGACAAGTCTGTACTTGTTTGCTGATGTGAGGTCTTGGCCTCTCTTTTTCTTCCAGGCTCTCCTCTCATCACAGAGATCGAGGATGTCATCGGTGACCCAGGGCTGTTTGCGCTTCCTCTGCTTCCCCAGCACTTCTTCTGCTGTAGAAAGTAACACCTCTTTTATATTTCCAGCAAGGGTGTCTACGTCGCAGTCCAAAGTAGCCAAGGCTGCAAATCTGCCTCCCACCTGGGCTTGGAAGAGCTCTTCTACTTCCGGGTCTTTTAGCTTCTGGAGGTCGAATCTGATGCGAGGGCTCTTGCTATCTCGTTTCAATGCCAGCTTCAACTTGAGGCTAGTAAGGACGAGGTTGTGGTCGCTGCCAATATCAGCGCCAGGAAAGGACCTCGTTTGTGCTTTGTTAACGCTGGATTTGAATCGTCGAGGCAGCAAGATGAAGTCAATCTGGTTATGGACCAGGCCTCCTGGCGATTGCCATGTCACTGTTCTTGACTTCTTGTGTGGATGGAGGGTATTAGCAACGGTGAGACGGTGACTCTGTGCGAACTCTAAAAGTCGCAGGCCTCTGTCGTTTGTTTCTCCAAGGCCAAACTTGCCAGCTGTTCCTGCCCATTGTTGGTAGGCGTCAGGGCCGATCTTTGCATTCCAGTCACCGAGGACAGTCAGAATGTCTTTCTTAGGTGTTTTCTTGATGATGTTGTCCAGTTGTTCGTAAAATTCTTCTACTTCTTCATCATCATGATCTGCTGTTGGAGCGTATACTTGAATGATAGTGATGTTGTGCGGTCGGGCGGAGATGCGGATGGAGATTAGTCTGCTTGACACGCAGTGATGGTGGCAGGTAAATACTGCATATGGTTATGGTCTTTTTTAAGGTAACCCGAGCAGCGACAGCCTGAAGACAGGTGTCGATGCTAACGGGGCTACATAAAATTTGGCTCCTAATGAGAAGAGCCGCTCCACCCGAGCGCCTCTCCGAATCAGAGCCTTTATGTATAACATTAAAACCATTAAAAGACACAGGGTCAGAAGTCTTCAGGTAAGTCTCCTGAAGAGATATTACTGAGGGGTTATAGAACTTGACTAAAAGACGTAATTCCTCAAAGTTAGCTCGAAAACCACGACAATTCCACTGAAGCAAAGAGTCCATGATTAAGTCTGATCTGGGGGTAAGGAGTTTTTCCCCCCTTTTTCCTTTACCTTGGAAGGAGTTGAAGAAACAGAGGGGGGCCGGCTCCCGGGCCTCCTCTGGTTCTTCGGAGAGGAAGGGGGTGGAGCTGCCGCAGCATCAGCAACAACAACTTCCACTCCCTCCATCCGCTCCTCCAGTGCAGCATATTTGTTTTGAAGGGGCACATCTGTGTTCCCCTTCTTGGGCCGTGCGCACAGCGGTCCCATAGATTTCTTAGACTTCTGGTCCTGGGCAGCGTTCCTGCCGCTAGAGTTAGCGGCCTTAGAAGGCTGACCAGAGCCAGAAGCCTTTGGAGTTGACTGACTAACAGGTTTGGGTGGGGGCTGAGGCTTAGGGGCAACAGAAGGCGGCACAACCGGACCGGCAGTGTCCGCCTTCTGCGTTCCCTGGCTCCTTGTCACCACCGGAGGTGGGTTACTCTCCAGGGGCGAGATGAGCCGAGGCTCCGCCCCCAACCAAGGTGTTAGAGGTTGGGGCAGCCGCAGCTGCACCAGGGCCTTCAACCAGTTTTTTTGGCATCCAGAAAGGACAGCCCCTTCTCCACACGCACCTGCTGAATCTTGCACTCGGATATCCAACGAGGGCATTTCTTATCCGAAGCCATATGCGCCCCCTGGCAATTCACACACAGGGGGGGTGGCTGTGCAGGTCTCAGCAGAGTGTCCGGGCCTAGTGCAACGGGCGCATGAAGCCTCTGCCTGACGGCATGTCTTCTGCCCATGGCCATACTTTTGGCACTTAAAGCACCGGAGGGGAAGAGGGACGTACTTTTTCACTCTCAGGGAGTAGTAACCTCCCCAGATGGTAGTAGGAGGGGTGGGGGTGCCAAACGTCAGGATGATGGTAGGGAGACGGATCTCCCCACCACCTCGCTTGGAAGCGAAGCGCCTGACGCAAGTCACCCCCTGAGACTTAAGGTTCCTTACAAGTTCATCTTCTGACAGTTCTGCCAAAGCTTGATCTTTGATTACGCCTCTTGACGAATTCATAGTTTTGTGGGGTGTGACTTCCACCAGCAAGTCACCAGACCTGAGGCGCTGGGCGTCAGGCCTGCCAACACGGCTCCTGAGGGTCTCCCCCACCAGAAAAGGATGCAGCTTGGTAACTGGTTTCTCCTTCACCTTGCTATGGACAATGAGGAAGCGAGGCCATACGGCCGACGCCTGAGGCGTCGCTTCCTCACAGTCTGAATCACTGTCATGTGCAATGTCGGTGTCTATGCGCCGTTTCTGTGCTAGTTTTGGTTTTTTGGTTTTATCCATATTATATTAGTAGAGATATTCATCCCCCGGGGGTCCCCGCCCGCCACCGAGCCCAACAAGGGAAAGTGCAACTGTCGGCGGGTCTCCAGCCGACGCACAATGGAGACTGCCCGAAAGATATACTCAAGGGGGTAAGCCCGATTGAACTGTTTGAGCCACCGCCTTCTATCACACCGTTGAATGCAGGGGAATACTGGTGTAAAGCACCTAATCAGCAGCAGAAGCTATAGCATGGTGCTCCGTATAGCAACCCGCATGTCAACAGTGGGATAGGGCTCAACGTGACAAGAGCCGATTGACTAGGCCGGTACGACTAGCCTCCCGTTTAGGTAGAAGTCAAGGCCGAAGTGGAGTGTTGGCACCAGTGAGCCGCAGCCCAAAGGGAACCTCAGCCACCAGGATCCTCTTCTCCCCCGACACGGGTCTCCAAGCACGGCAAACACTTGGGATCCAAAGGACCAAAAAGTCACGAGTATTTTTAAGGACCAATCCAACATGGTACGACCTAGGTTAGCACAGCTCCTTAAAAACCGGACCAGTGAAAAGGCTGAACAACATATCTGCTGACATCAAGTCCTAATCCTGGACAAAGATGGCACCCGTCCGCTAGCCCACTCAGTCAGGGACTGAGCGGACTACCCACCTACGCCACGTGGAGGCCGGTGCCGGGTAGGCGGTGCAGACAATAGGGAGATTTTTAAAAAGGCAAATACAGGTGAATGGACCTCGGGTAGACAGAAACACATGCCCCAGAATAGAGAGAAAAACTCACCCTGTGGGGCTGACCAGGGTGACCCTGGGAAACAGGTGAATGGGCAAAGGGTAGACAGAAACACATGCCCCAGAATAGAGAGAAAAACCCACCCTGTGGGGCTGACCAGGGTGACCCTGGGAACTAAAAAATACCTAACCCCACCCAAGTCCCGCAGGGCAGACCCGGGTGGGGGTTCGGAGAGGAAGGGGGTGGAGCTGCTGCAGCATCAGCAACAACAACTTCCACTCCCTCCATCCGCTCCTCCAGTGCAGCATATTTGTTTTAAAGGGGGACATCTGTGTTCCCCTTCTGGGCCCGTGCGCACAGCGGTCCCATAGATTTCTTAAACTTCTGGTCCTGGGCAGCGTTCCTGCCACTAGAGTTAGCGGCCTTAAAAGATTGTACATTGCTTAACGTCCCGACAGCAACAAGGCTTTCTCAGGACGTGCCTGCACTGCTTGTGAAAAAAAAAATAAACAGAACATTGAATGTATGTCGCCAGCCGGTCAAATACATTAAATAAACCTAACACATGATTGATTGATTGATTGTACATTGCTTAACGTCCCGACAGCAACAAGGCTTTCTCAGGACGTGCCTGCACTGCTTGTGAAAAAAAACTAAACAGAAAATTGAATGTATGTCGCCAGCCGATCAAATACGTTAAATAAACCTACAACATGGGGCCTAAATAAAGCTAAGACCATTTAGCAACACACATCCAATATCAAGAGCTACAGGCAGTGTAGACAGTAGGGAGAGTTTTAAAAAGGCAAATACAGGTGAATGGATTGATTGATTGATTGTACATTGCTTAACGTCCCAACAGCAACAAGGCTTTCTCAGGACGTGCCTGCACTGCTTGTGAAAAAAAACAACCAACTAAACAGAACATTGAATGTATGTCACCAGCCGGTCAAACACATTAAATAAACCTAACACATGGGGCCTAAATAAAGCTAAGACCATTTAGCAACACACATCCAATATCAAGAGCTACAGGCAGTGCAGACAGTAGGGAGAGTTTAAAAAAGGCAAATACAGGTGAATGGACCTCGGGTAGACAGAAACACATGCCCCAGAATAGAGAGAAAACCCCACCCTGTGGGGCTGACCAGGGTGACCCTGGGAACTAAAAAATACCTAACCCCACCCAAGTCCCCCAGGGCAGACCCGGGTGGGGGGGGTGGGGCCTTAGAAGGCTGACCAGAGCCAGAAGCCTTTGGAGTTGACTAACAGGTTTGGGTGGGGGCTGAGGCTTAGGGGCAACAGAAGGCGGCACAACCGGACCGGCAGTGTCCGCCTTCTGCGTTCCCTGGCTCCTTGTCGCCACCGGAGGAGGGTTACTCTCCAGGGGCGAGATGAGCCGAGGCTCCGCCCCCAACCAAGAAGTTGGGGTCTGACATGAAAAGTCTTTGGTGGGGCGCTTGCCTGCCACCGCTGCACTAAAAGTATACACAGAAGTGTTAGAGGTTGGGGCAGCCGCAGCTGCACCAGGGCCTTCAACCAGTTTTTTGGCATCCAGAAAGGACAACCCCTTCTCCACACGCACCTGCTGAATCTTGCACTCGGATATCCAACGAGGGCATTTCTTATCCGAAGCCATATGCGCCCCCTGGCAATTCACACACAGGGGGGTGGCTGTGCAGGACTCAGCAGAGTGTCCGGGCCTAGTGCAACGGGCGCATGAAGCCTCTGCCTGACGGCATGTCTTCTGCCCATGGCCATACTTTTGGCACTTAAAGCACCGGAGGGGGAGAGGGACGTACTTTTTCACTCTCAGGGAGTAGTAACCTCCCCAGATGGTAGTAGGAGGGGTGGGGGTGCCAAACGTCAGGATGATGGTAGGGAGACGGATCTCCCCACCACCTCGCTTGGAAGCAAAGCGCCTGACGTAAGTCACCCCCTGAGACTTAAGGTTCCTTACAAGTTCATCTTCTGACAGTTCTGCCAAAGCTTGATCTTTGATTACGCCTCTTGACGAATTCATAGTTTTGTGGGGTGTGACTTCCACAGGAGTGTCTCCGATGGAAGAGAGCCCCAGTAGCCCGCTGGAGCGTGCCCGAGTACGGCACTCCACCAGCAAGTCACCAGACCTGAGGCGCTGGGCGTCAGGTCTGCCAACACGGCTCCTGAGGGTCTCCCCCACCAGAAAAGGATGCAGCTTGGTAACTGGTTTCTCCTTCATCTTGCTATGGACAATGAGGAAGCGAGGCCATACGGCCGACGCCTGAGGCGTCGCTTCCTCGCAGTCTGAATCACTGTCATGTTCAAATTCGGTGTCTATATGCCGTTTCTGTGCTAGTTTTGGTTTTTTTGTTTTATCCATATTATATTAGTAGAGATATTCATCCCCCGGGGGTCCCCGCCCGCCACCGAGCCCAACAAGGGAAAGTGCAACTGTCGGCGGGTCTCCAGCCGACGCACAATGGAGACTGCCCGAAAGATATACTCAAGGGGGTAAGCCCGATTGAACCGTTTGAGCCACCGCCTTCTATCACACCGTTGAATGCAGGGGAATACTGGCGTAAAGCACCTAATCAGCAGCAAAGGCTATAGCATGGTGCTCCGTATAGCAACCCGCATGTCAACAGTGGGATAGGGCTCAACGTGACAAGAGCCGATTGACTAGGCCGGTATGACTAGCCTCCCGTTTAGGCAGAAGTCAAGGCCAAAGTGGAGTGTTTCAGCCACCAGGATCCTCTTCTCCCCCGACACGGGTCTCCAAGCACGGCAAACACTTGGGATCCAAAGGACCAAAAAGTCACGAGTATTTTTAAGGACCAATCCAACATGGTACGACCTGGGTTAGCACAGCTCCTTAAAAACCGGACCAGTGAAAAGGCTGAACAACATATCTGCTGACACCAAGTCCTAATCCTGGACAAAGATGGCACCCGTCTGCTAGCCCACTCGTCAGAGACTAAGTGGACTACCCACCCACGCCACGTGGAGGCTGGTGCCGGGTAGGCGTATTTTTAAGGACCAATCCAACATGGTACGACCTGGGTTAGCACAGCTCCTTAAAAACCGGTTAGTTAGTTATTTGGGTTTAACGCCGAGCAGGCAACTAAGGCCATCTCACGGCGGGAAGGGTAAAAATCTGGTCAGCCAGACTAAAAGAAAGGTCATAAGACATGATGTAAATATACCTTAAAAATATGTCAGGCTAAAATGTCGCACAGGTCTTTAAAGAAAACGTCGGAAGACTCTCAAAAAGGTCAAAATAATAGAAACATCATAATCTATAAACGCTCAAATCTTATTAAAAATATGGCACTCTCTCAGAAAACTGAAGATCTTGTCCGGGGGCACATCCCGGAACAAAACCTTCAAGGAGTCTGCAGTGAAATGTTTATACCTTGTGTCGATTAGATCAGCACAAGACAACAAAAAGTGTTGAACAGAGTACTGCTCGTCGCAGGCATAACACCATGGACGCTCCTCCTGTTTAAGTAAATAAGAGTGCGTAACATACGTGTGGCCGATGTGGAGCCAAGCCAGGACAGTCTCCTCACAGCGGCTGCCGCAGCGACAAGGTAGACCGTCGGACAACTTAGGAAGGGCTTCATGCAGCTTGTTAGCTTCCTCTTTGTCCCACTCGGACTGCCACTCACGTGCTATGTACGCACTAGCCACATGGCTAAAATCACTATAAACAGTCTGTGTGTCAGGGACAGGGTCATTGCGGGCATCGTTGGCAGCAGAATCTGCGATCCTGTTGCCTTCGATGCCCACATGCCCTGGCACCCAAATAAAAATGATATCATAATATTCCTTCATCAAGTCCGCGTGGAGCTCTCTGATCTGCACCAGCAGTGGGTGGTCATTTCCCGTGCCCAGAAGGGCCTGCAGGGCAGAAAGAGAGTCAGACAGAATCAGGAAGTTCCTTTCTCTAGATCGATAAGCATGCTTGAGTGCCAGCAGAACCGCCTGCAGTTCCGCACAAAATACAGATGAGTGGTCTGGGAGGCGGTGCTTAAATGGGCGTCTAGGATGGCGAGAGGACACTGCGGCCGCAGCCACTCTCCCATCCTCAGACTTTGACCCATCGGTATAGATGCGACAATAGCCAGGAAAAATTGAAAGCAGTTTATTGAGGCTCTGTTGGTATATGGCTGGTGGAGTAGAGTCTTTCTTGTGGGCAGTCAAGTCCAGCAAGATGTCAGGAACTGGTAAGAGCCAAGGTGGAGTGATGTGTTGCAGGGATTCCGAAACTCTGTCCAGGTCCAATACGGCCGCCTGCAGATGAGGTCGGACACGGAAAGAAAGTGGACGGACAGCTCCCGGATGGGTATCGTAAATCACTGCAAACGATGGTTTAAAAACACAATCATAGGCAGGATTGTCTGGATGGGCCTTCAGTTTCAGAACGTAGCTGAGCATGAGGCGGATGCGGCGGAGCTTGAGAGAAGGCTCCCCTGCCTCGGCATACAGACTAGGAACTGGAGACGTCCTGAAGGCCCCAAGACATATCCGCAGACCCTGATGGTGAATTGTGTTCAGACGCTGTAGCACAGACTTGGAAGCTGAGCCATACACCACAGAGCCGTAATCCAGTTTGGACCGAACAAGGGCCCGGTACAGACGAAGTAAGACAGTACGGTCCGCACCCCAGTCAGTACGACCGACGACACGAAGAATGTCGAGAGCCTTCTGATAAGAGGTTCTAAGGTAATTAATATGGTTGCGGAAGGTAAGTCTTTTGTCAAAAATGACCCCCAGAAACTTTGCCTCCTCGGCCACCTTAATTGGCACTCCAGCAATGCTCAGGCTAGGTTCTGGAAAAAATTTCGTCTGGTTAGTAAAATGCACACAAACAGTCTTGGAGGGCGAGAACTTGAATCCATTGAGAGACACCCACCGCTGGATGCGATCAACGCACAGCTGCAAGCGCCTCTCAAGGGACGCAAGTCCTCGACCACGTGCGCACAAAGCAAAGTCGTCAACAAACAATTGATTGATTGTACATTGCTTAACGTCCCGACAGCAACAAGGCTTTCTCAGGACGTGCCTGCACTGCTTATGAAAAAATAAAAAATAAACAGAACATTGAATGTATGTCGCCAGCCGGTCAAATACGTTAAATAAACCTAACACATGGGGCCTAAATAAAGCTAAGACCATTTAGCAACACACATCCAATATCAAGAGCTACAGGCAGTGCAGACAGTATTGATTGTACATTGCTTAACGTCCCGACAGCAACAAGGCTTTCTCAGGACGTGCCTGCACTGCTTGTGAAAAAAAAAAATAAACAGAACATTGAATGTATGTCGCCATCCGGTCAAATACGTTAAATAACCCTAACACATGGGGCCTAAATAAAGCTAAGACCATTTAGCAACACACATCCAATATCAAGAGCTACAGGCAGTGCAGACAGTAGGGAGAGTTTTAAAAAGGCAAATACAGGTGAATGGACAAAGGGTAGACAGAAACACATGCCCCAGAATAGAGAGAAAAACTCACCCTGTGGGGCTGACCAGGGTGACCCTGGGAACTAAAAAGTACCTAACCCCACCCAGGTCCCCCAGGGCAGACCCGGGTGGGGGCAGTGCAGACAGTAGGGAGAGTTTTAAAAAGGCAAATACAGGTGAATGGACAAAGGGTAGACAGAAACACATGCCCCAGAATAGAGAGGAAAACCCACCCTGTGGGGCTGACCAGGGTGACCCTGGGAACTAAAAAATACCTAACCCCACCCAAGTCCCCCAGGGCAGACCCAGGTGGGGTATCAACAAACAAAGAGCATTCAGAATCATCCTTGACGGCCTTTACAATGTTATTAATTTTAATACTAAATAAAACAGGAGATAGAATGCTGCCCTGTGGGACACCCATCTCCTGTTCAAAGGAGTCGGAGAGGGTGGAGCCCACACGGACATTGAACGACCGGTTAGTCAAAAAATTGTGAATAAAAACGGGCAGGTGCCCTTTAAAACCCATGTCCAACAAGTCAGACATTATGCCATACTTCCAGGTAGTGTCATACGCCTTCTCAAGATCGAAAAAAATTGCATAGACATGCTGCTTGTTGACAAAAGAATCTCGAATAAATGATTCAAAGCGGACTAAATGGTCAGTTGTACTACGGAAGCGCCGGAAACCGCACTGGAGGTCTGTGAGGAGACCCTGTGACTCAAGATGCCACACCAGGCGGGCGTTGACCAGGCGCTCCATAGTTTTACATAAACATGATGTCAAAGCGATAGGCCGGTAGTTGCCCGGGTCGGAAGGATCCTTACCCGGCTTGGGGATCGGTACAACCACAGCCTGGCGCCAAGACGGCGAAAAATGACCAGTTATCCAGATATGGTTAAAGGCCTTGAGAAGTACAAGGAGTGACCTCTCAGGCAGATGCGTTATGAATTGATAGTGGACGGTATCTAGGCCAGCAGCAGAGTCATTACATTTCTGCAAAGCTTGCTGCAATTCTGATAATGTAAACGGGACATTATAGTCTGCTGAGTTATCGGACTCAAAATCACAAATACGAGACTCTCGTTTCTCCTTCTCTCTCTGGAAGAAAGGTGAATAATGCTCCGTTGAAGAATTATGGGCAATGGTGGAGGCAAGCAAATTGGCCACAGCTTTTTTATCTGTAACCAAACTGACACCATCTCTAAGATGGCCAACAGAAGCCGAGCCACCTCTGCCCCTAATTCTCCGAACAGCCTTCCACACTTTCTGGGACGGAGTCCGAGAAGTTAAAGATGAGACGAAGCGTCTCCAGGAAGCACGGCGTTCACGTTTAAAAATGTAACGGGCTTTCGCCCTCTGACTTTTAAAGGTTAAAATATTTACTTGCGACGGATTACGGAAAGCACGTCGCTGAGCAGATTTGCGCGCTATTTGGGCCTTGCGGCACTCTTCGTTGAACCATGGTACTCTCGGCTTTCGAGGGACTGATGCGGAAGTTTTAGGGATGGTTTCACCCGCTACATCCAACAAAATAGTAGTAAAAGAAGAAATAGGTTCTTCAGATGACATGACCACCTCCTCTGTAATACGAGACTGACAGAGGGAGGTGAACAGAGGCCAGTTAGCTTTCTTAAGATTCCAGCGCCCCACCGGCGGATCCTCCCCACAGCTGACCGATGACAGGACTACTGGGAAGTGGTCACTACCACACAGGTCATCGTGAACCTTCCAGTCAAAGTCCAGCATGAGAGAAGGATCACACACAGTGAGGTCTAGAACAGAACTAGATCCTGAACCTGGGTTAGAGTATGTAGGTGAACCATCGTTAAAGACACATAGATTAAGTTGAGAAAAAACATCTTCTAACATCTGACCTCTGCCATCATAGTGGTCACTACCCCAAAGGTGAGCGTGACCGTTAAAATCCCCCATGAGAATAAAGGGAGGGGGCAGTTGATCAACTAAATTAAAAAAATCATTACTACAGACCCGCAGGGATGGTGGCAGGTAAATACTGCATATAGTTATGGTCTTCTTCAAGGTAACCCGAGCTGCGACAGCCTGAAGACAGGTGTCGATGCTAACGGGGCTACATAAAATTTGGCTACTAATGAGAAGAGCCACTCCACCCGAGCGCCTCTCCGAATCAGAGCCTTTATGTATAGCGTTAAAACCATTAAAGGACACAGGGTCAGAAGTCTTCAGGTAAGTCTCCTGAAGAGATATTACTGAGGGGTTATAGCACTTGACTAAAAGACGTAATTCCTCAAAGTTAGCTTGAAAACCACGACAATTCCACTGAAGCAGAGAGTCCATGATTATGTCTTATCTGGGGGTGCGGAGTTTTTCCCCCCTTTGTCCTTTGCCTTGGAAGGAGTCGGAGAAACAGAGGGGGGCCGGCTCCCGGGCCTCCTCTGGTTCTTAGGAGATGAAGGTGGTGGAGCTGCCGCAGCATCGACAACTTCCACTCCCTCCATCTGCTCCTCCAATGCAGCATATTTGTTTTGAAGGGGGACATCAGTGTTCCCCTTCTGGGCCCGTGCGCACGGCGGTCCCATAGATTTCTTTGACTTCTGGTCCTGGGCAGCGTTCCTGCCGCTAGAGTTAGCGGCCTTAGAAGGCTGACCAGAGCCAGAAACCTTTGGTGTTGACAAACTAGCAGGTTTGGATGGGGGCTGAGGCTTAGGGGCAGCAGAAGGCGGTGCCACCGGACCGGTAGCGTCCGCCCTCTGCGTTCCCTGGCTCCTCGTCACCACCGGAGGAGGATTACTCTCCAGGGGTGAGAGGATCCGAGGCTCCGCCCCCAACCAAGAAGTTGGGGTTTGACAAGAGAAGTCTTTGGTGGGGCGCTTGCCTGCCACCGCAGCACTGAAAGTATACACAAAGTTGTTATTTGAGTTTGGCGCCGCCTCAGCTGCACCAGGACCGTCAACCAGTTTTTTTGCGTCCGCAAAGGACAGCCCCTTCTCCACACGCATCTGCTGAATCCTGCACTCGGAGATCCAACGAGGGCACTTCTTGTCCGAAGCCATATGCGCCCCCTGGCAATTCACACACAGGGGGATGGCTGTGCAGGACTCAGCAGAGTGTCCGGGCTTAGTGCAACGGGCGCATAGGGCCTCTGCCTGGCGGCATGTCTTCTGCCCATGGCCATACTTTTGGCACTTAAAGCACCGAAGGGGGAGAGGGACGTACTTTTTCACTTTTAGGGAGTAGTAACCTCCCCAGATGGTAGTAGGAGCTGTGGGGGTGCCAAACGTCAGGATGATGGTAGGGAGACGGATCTCCCTACCACCTCGTTTGGAAATGAAGCGCCTGACGTAGGTCACCCCCTGTGACTTAAGGGTCCGTACAAGTTCATCTTCAGACAGTTCTGCCAATGCTTGATCTTTAATCACTCCTCTAGAGGAATTCATTGTTTTGTGGGGAGTGACCTCCACTGGAGTGTCTCCGATGGAGGAGAGCCTCAGTAGCCCATTGGAGTGTGCCCGGGTACGGCACTCTACCAACAAGTCACCAGACATGAGGCGCTGGGCCTCAGGCCTGCCAACACGGCTCCTGAGGGTCTCCCCCACCAGGAAAGGGTGCAGCTTGGAAACAGGCTTCTCTTTAACTTTGCTGTGGATAATGAGAAAGCGAGGCCAGACGGCCGAAACCTGAGGCGTCGCTTCCCCACAATCAGAGTCGCTATCATTTTCAAGGTCAATGTCAGTGGCTATGTGCCGCTTTGGTGCCAGTTTTGGTTTTTTGATATTTTCCATATTATAGTATGATAGATATTCATCCCCCGGGGGTCCCCGCCCGCCACCGAGCCCAACAAGGGAAAGTGCAATTGTCGGCGGGTCTCCAGCCGACGCACAATGGAGACTGCCCGAAAGATATACTCAAGGGGGTAAGCCCGATTGAACCGTTTGAGCCACCGCCTTCTATCACACTGTTGAATACAGGGGAATACTGGCGTAAAGCACCCAATCAGCATCAGAGGCTATAGCATGGTGCTCCGTATAACAACCCGCATGTCAACAGGGGGATAGGGCTCGACGTGACAAGAGCCGATTGACTAGGCCGGTACGACTAACCTCCCGTTTAGGCAGAAGTCAAGGCCAAAGTGGAGTGTTTCAGCCACCAGGATCCTCTTCTCCCCCGACACGGGTCTCCAAGCACGGCAAACACTTGGGATCCAAAGGACCAAAAGCTCACGCGTATTTTTAAGGACCAATCCAACATGGTAAGACCTGGGTAAGCACAGCTCCTTAAAAACCGGACCAGTGAAAAAGACTGAACAACATATCTGCTGACATCAAGTCCTAATCCTGGACAAAGATGGCACCCGTCTGCTAGCCCACTCAGTCAGGGACCGAGTGGACTACCCACCCACGCCACGTGGAGGCCGGTGCCGGGTATGCCTTAAAAACTGGACCAGTGAAAAGGCTGAACAACATATCTGCTGACATCAAGTCCTAATCCTGGACAAAGATGGCACCCGTCTGCTAGCCCACTCAGTCAGGGACTGAGTGGACTACCCACCCACGCCACGTGGAGGCCGGTGCGGGGTAGGCATATACTAAACTGGGCTTGGATAGGGTTATTATTTGGTTGAGGGCTTGGGATAGTACAAGGCTTTATTAGCCAGCCTTGAAGCCGGGCCGCTTTCATCGGAACTGCCGTCAGGTGGTATGGCAGAAGGTTCTCTGTTCCGTCTGATGTGCACAGAGACAAATGAACCTATCAAGAAACATTGATTCCACCGTTACCGCACACTTTCACGAGGATAAATATATACTTGTTTTTACATCAGACGGATGGCATTCACTGCCTAGCAATATTCGCCCATAACCAAAGACAAAACTCCCCAAGAGGCATAGATCTTCATGAGTTCCGCGCAGAGTGCGGGGGCTTGTGAGAAGCTACATGTACTATATGTATCTTGGTGGCTAGTGTTGCCTCTATGCTGCTATGTTTACGCAGCCAGGATGAAATCGCAACCACCGAGCCCAAAACAAAACACCCATCGCTGTCAACACGTGTGATTCGACGACCGTCCCGGCACTGCGGCGTAGAATAGCCGTAGAATAGCGCGATGCTCATGATCCCTTTAGGTTCACGGCAGTGCAAACTCGAGTTTGGAGACTAACTGAACAAATGCAGGACAAGACCACGAGGCTTGCTGACATCTCGTCCCAAGTGGGCCTCACCATTCACAAACAGAAAACAAAGACAATGAGGCTGAACGCAACCAGGGAAGAACCAGTCTTGCTTGCTGGCACCCTGTTGGAGGAGGTGGAGTCCTTCACCTATCTCGGGAGCATCATAGACAAAAAAGGCAGCACTGATGCAGATGTCAAGAGCACGAATCGGTAAAGCCAGAGCAGCCTTTCTCCAGCTGAAAAAAGTGTGGAGTTCCAGAGAGCTGTCACAACACACCAAAGTCCGGATCTTCAACTCCAATGTAAAAGCAGTTCTCCTATATGGAGCAGAGACTTGGAGATTGACAAAAACTACAGTCAACAGAGTACAGACCTTCATGAACAGTTGCCTTAGAAGAATTTTGAAAATCCACTGGCCAGAGAAGATCAGCAACGTCAGACTCTGGGAGAGAACAGAGCAGATAACAGCAGAGAATGAAATTGGGCGAAGAAGATGGGGATGGATCGGTCACAGTCTGAGAAAGCCAGCTTCCAGTATCACTAGGCAGGCATTGTCATGGAACCCCCAGGGAAAGAGGAAAAGAGGTAGGCCGAGAAACTCCTGGCGTCGAGGCCTCCAAGCAGACATCAAGAGACTGGGAACCACCTGGAGTAGAATCGAAGGAGAAGCACAGGACAGGAGTTGCTGGAGGTCTCTCGTCGACGGCCTATACCCGGGTAGGGGTGACAGGCGTAAGTAAGTAAGTAATCACATCCACTGTCGCATCCGAGAAGCTTCTTGGTGTGAGTGCTGACTGTCCATCTCCCAGAGTGCCGCACCAACTGCTCTGTGTCTGTACAAACAGTTGCTGCTAGGGTTGCGATCATCTCGGACATGGAGCTGAGGCAGGGGTTCACCGCGTGTCTCCAAAGGACTGTGATCCAGCTGAACGGCCATCAAAGTCCTAATCTCCATGCCATCCTGGGCTTGTGGAGCCCTTTTGTTGTGAACTCCACGTTTTCTCAAAATGTACACATTTTTCACACAATGTTCAACCTCCTGTGACCTTTGACCTGTAGGAGGGGTCAAATAAATCAGCATGCACAGAACGGTCTTATCACAAGCTAACTTTGTGAAAATTTGACTCAAATCAGGTTTGGGCATCTTGATACACAGATTGCAAGGAAATGCCAAAGGTCAAGTTTAACCTCTATCATACTGAGGCTAAAAGCTTCAAATTTGTACACTGCCATATACATTATAGTACTTACCGATAAGGATATAGACCAATGGCTTTAGTTCAAGGGTATTGCCAGAATAGTTTGGGTAGAGGCGCCAAGCTATTCTGGCACTATCCTTGAACTATTTTTGTCAAACTTATTTCACACACTTGTGTATTCCAAATGATAAGGGTTAATTACCATGGACGACAGATGGTGGACAGACAACCGACCACTGGCCCTGTACATCTTAACCACTTTTGGGAACAAAATGTTTTGTGCACACAATACAGCATAAAACCAACATAATTGATTGATTGTACATTGCTTAACGTCCCGACAGCAACAAGGCTTTCTCAGGACGTGCCTGCACTGCTTGTGAAAAAAAAAAAAACTAAACAGAACATTGAATGTATGTCGCCAGCCGGTCAAATACATTAAATAAACCTAACACAGGGCCTAAATAAAGCTAAGACCATTTAGCAACACACATCCAATATCAAGAGTTACAGGCAGTGCAGACAGTAGGGAGAGTTTTAAAAAGGCAAATACAGGTGAATGGACAAAGGGTAGACAGAAACATGCCCCAGAATAGAGAGATAAACCCACCCTGTGGGGCTGACCAGGG
>BTPG01000004.1:3209680-3372538 GCA_036245525.1 Semisulcospira habei
GACAGAAAGAATGGTGTTTTAATTGTGATGTGGGTGTAGGTTATATATAATCTTGTTAACAGGGGGATCTCCACTCACACTCTCATACTCTCATCATTGTAGCCCTCAATCATCTCATTCAATACACTTCTCCCACTCTGGAGAGGGACGTCTCGCATGCGTTCTCCACATACGCAGCCATACCACTGATTACTACGAACGCAGTTGCTGAAATGCTAACTATGTTAATTATTTACATATAAACAATCAAACATGTCACACTTAACTAATGTCTAAAGTATCTCAAATCACACTCTCTTCATCTGCAATCTCCCTAGGTCTGTTATTTCATTGTCTAGTTCTTTGTTCTACCTCGGCTAGTTCTGTGCACAGAAATAAACAAGTCACCTTACCTGGCCAGGCTTTCTATTACGTGTTTATAGTTGAATTGCATACTGCTCTTTGGCCTCGCTGTCGCTGAGTCTGTCGGCCTCGCCGTCGCTGAGTCTGTCAGGCGGTACTGAGTGATCTCAGAATCCATCAGTGTTCATGGGTTTACGTAGTCACTTCACAATGGCATTAGTCCACACTTCAGTCTCTTGTTGATTTGATCACCTTCAGGTGAATCCATTTTGGAACCAGAACGGTTATTCACGATCGCACAAGTTTAGTCACACCACTTTCCATCTCCGACTTCATGGTCTCTCTCTGGCTCTCTCAGCGCCAGTCTTTTCTCTCTCAGCCCATGTCTCCCAGTGTTCTTCTCCTCTTCTTTACGCTTCGCTTTATATATATATAATCTACACAAGTCTCTCCACCTTCCTCATTTTGTATTCCTACGCGATGTCATGATGATTCAGTCATTCACATCGCTTCATCAATTTCAATTTCAACTAATTTCGATAACTATATAAAATATACTAAACATGCATTTCACATCCAGTCCATGCATCCAATGTAACCTAACACCCGTATCACACCATTAATATAATTAATTTGTTAACGGACTATATCTTTTCCAAATTCTGGAATTTCATCAGATACTGCTGACTAGGTGGATTCTTTGTTAGACTCACGCGGGAAAGTCCTGACTCCCTCCCCCGCTAAATAGTTCAAGTACCTATACATTTCCGCACGTACACATTTCCTCTTGTCAGCCGATGATAAGGTACTAACCGACTTTCGCCATTGTAACGCACGCAGACTTGCCCACAGTCGTACACACAGACTCTCATGCAACAGACGCATACACCGCCACTGACTCAGACGGGCGCATTCATGCGGTAAAACACAACACACGGGCTCCCTTTCTAAAGTAACCTTTATACACTATAAAGGAAAGAAAGACTTAAATGACTATCAAACTATATACACTGCTCTCCTCTCACACTCACACAAATCACAGTATCTTTGCCAGGCTATGTTTTAGTCTCTCAATGTCTCCAACCTGTTTGATGTTGTTGCCTGGTTACGTTGGTCCTTCTCACGTCTAGGCGTGAAAGTCCTTCGTCGTACGCGTATCGCCGTCCTGTCTCTTTGGGCACGGACGTCCTCGTTCTCGTACGGTACTCAGTTCTCGCTTGGACTTGGGTGTCTTGGTTCCCAGTCAGACTCACTCTCAGAAGAGCTGGAGGGATGACCTCACGTAGGTCCCACCTGCGACTCGACGTCTCGGCATCCGTCTTTCCACTCTTTACACAAGCACTCTAAATAGACAACAAAAGTCCCAACGTAACACTTGCTAAACACACAACATATTGGGTCAATGAGAAACGTCACGTAACCTGGCTGATACAAATAACTCACACGTTCGTTCACACACACACACGTGCTTCATAAACTATTTTCGTATCACCCCCATATCTCTGTCACTATCTTGAAACAGACTATAGCCTAACTGACACTCTTGCTATACATTACTCTATACCCTGGAAAAGACTATGCTTACCCAACCACGTACTATCTTCATAGCGGCTTAGACATACACACTTCATATTCCTTTAGTCATCTATCTCGGTAAACAACTGTATACAAAACACCGGTTACTTCACCGAATTCTAAACATACATAACTAAACCAAACCGGAACACCGCTATACAACCACATTAATCTTACCACGCATACTGTCTTTAACTAAACAACTATCAATACTACATTTATAGAAACATACCTGAAATCTAGGCTTCAGAGTCTTGGAATGCGGGCTAGGTAACTCGAACACAACCGTTCCATACGATAAAACAGCCCGCACTAACGATTCAGACCTCTGACAGTCACAGCTTCCGCCTAGAACTCACTAAACATTACTAAATAAATAATAATTACGGTATTTATAATGCGCTTATCTTATAATAATTATAACTCTAAGCGCACACTCACAACTCGCGCACGCATGCGCACGCTTTAGACAATGACTCACGTACCACAAACAGTGAAATACATTACGACGGTCAGCTTGGGGTGGGGAGTGCGGTGATATAGTGCTAAAACTGTTGAAAGAGGTGAGTTTTGAGGGCGGACTGGAAGGAGGAGAGAGAGTGTTTCTGACGGAGAGAGAGTGGGAGAGTGTTCCAGATGGATGGACCGTAGACGGAGAAGGAGCGGGGACCGAAAGTGTTAAGTTTGGTGCGAGGGATGTGGAGGCGGAGAGGGTCGGAGGCAGAGCGGAGGGAGCGGGAAGGTGTGTAGGGGTGAAGTAAGTTGGAGAGATAGGCAGGAGCGCAGTTGTTCAGGGATTTGTAGCAGAGAGACAGAACTTTGTATTGGATGCGTTGGGGGATGGGGAGCCAGTGAAGGAGTTTGAGCAGGGGTGTGATGTGGTCGGATTTTTTCTTTCTGAGGACGAGGCGGGCAGCATTGTTCTGGACGCGTTGGAGAGTGAAGATGGTGGATTGAGGGAGACCGGAAAGGAGAGAGTTGCAATAGTCGATGCGAGATAAGATGAGAGAGACAGCAAGTTTGGTGGCAGCTTCGGTAGTGAGGTATTTTCTGATCTGACTGATGCGGCGAAGGTGGAAATAGCATGCCTGGGTCGTGGCGGAGACGAAGTTGGTCATGGACAGACAGGAATCGAGGATGACGCCGAGGTTCTTGGCCGAGTCAGAGAGGGAGATGGGGGTGCTATCGAGTTGAAGGTGGAGAGAGGGAGGGAGCTGGGAGAGTTTTTGGCGAGTGCCTACCAGCATGGCTTCCGTTTTGTCATCGTTCAGTTTCAGCTTGTTTGCTGTCATCCAGTTTTTTCACGTCTTTGTAGCAGTCAGCCGTGCGAGTCAGTAGTGACTGAGTGTTGTCGAGTTTGTCTTTGTCTTGCAGTTGTGAGTCGTCAGCGTAGAGGTGGTGGTGTATGCGGTGAGACTGGATGATGTTGGACAGAGGAGAGGTGTAGAGTGTGAAAAGGACCGGGCCCAGGACGGACCCCTGTGGAACTCCGCATGAGAGCGTTACCGGGTTGGAAGAGACGCCGTTGATGGTGACGGACTGCTGTCTGTCAGAGAGGTAGGAGAGAAACCAGGAGTGAGCAGAGTCAGTGATGCCGAAGGAGTGGTGGAGTCGGTGGAGGAGGATAGAGTGGTCTATAGTGTCAAAGGCGGCAGAGAGATCGAGTAGTGTAAGAAGGGAGATGTTGCCAGAGTCAGTGGAGAGAAGCAGCTCGTTTAAGATATGTAGAAGGGCTGTTTCAGTGCTGTGATGTTTGCGATAGGCAGACTGGAATGGACTGAGGAGGTTGTTGTCGGTGAGATGGAGGTTGAGCTGGTTGAGAACAACCTTCTCAAGAAGCTTGGACAGGAAAGAGAGATTGGAGACTGGGCGATAGTTCTTGAGTTCGTTTGGGTCGAGGTTGTGTTTTTTGAGGAGAGGACGGACGATGGCGGACTTGAAGATATCGGGGACGGAGCCGTTTTCTAGAGATGCGTTGATGATGTCGGTAATGAAGGGTAGAAGTTTTGGAAGGCCGTCACGGTAGAGAGAAGCTGGGAGGGGGTCAAGTTCGCAGGTTTTGAAGGGCATGGACTTTATGGTCTTGAGGACTTCATCCTGAGAGACGGTGCGGAAGGACGAGAGGGGAGTGCCGGAAAAGGTGGGGTCGGGAGGGCAAGGCGGAGGAGGCAGGGTGTCGAGTGTGTCGCGCAGATTTTGGATTTTGTCCGAAAAATAGGTAGAGAAAGCAGACGGGAGTTCTTCTTTGCTGTGTGTGTTGGGGAGAGGAGAGTCTTTAGAAGTGCCTAGGAGTGTGTTCATGGTGGCGTAGAGGGTTTTGGAAGAGGTGGATTCCAGGATTTGGTTTTGAAGGTGTTTGCGTTTAGATTCGGAGATCATTTTGCAGACTTTGGATCTGGTTGTTTGGAAGATCTGTCTGTGAACGGTGAGGTCAGATGAGCGCCAGAGGCGTTCCGCTTGTCGGCGCTCGCGCTTGGCCTCAGCTATGTCATTAGTGAGCCAGGGGGAGGGGAGTCGGTTGGGTATGGAGCAGGTGGTGACAGGGGCATGGGTGTCTAGAAGTTTTCGAAGGGAGGAATCGAAATGGGATGCCAGATCGGGAGAGGGGGTGGGGTCCGAGAGAAGGTCGACAGCTTCGTCGAAGAAGCTCTCGCGGTTGACAGATTTTAGTTTGCGGCGAGAGACAACGAGCTTGGTTTTTTTCGGGGGAGGTAGATTGAGGGAGACGAGAATAGCGAAGTGGTCAGAGGGAAGCACAGAGGAGGTGTCAGAGTCGAGAAAGAGTTGATCGGAGGTGCGGGTGATGATCCAGTCGAGGGTGTGGCCAAGTCGGTGGGTGGGTTTAGTGATGTGTTGTGTAAGATTGTGGTTTAAAAGTGACGTGCAGAGGCGTTTTGTGTCAGGGTGGTCGGGTTTGTCAAAGTGGAAGTTAAAGTCGCCTAGAAGGATGTGTTTTCCGGGTCGTGTGCTGTAGTGTTCGAGGAGGAGGTCGAACTCGGTGAGGAACATGGAGTTTGTGAGTTTGTTTTGAGAGCTTGGAGGGGGGCGATAGATACATGAGAAGATGAGGGACTGGCCAGGGAGTGTTGCTACGGCCTCGACAGATTCAAAGGAGGGATGAGCAAAAGGTAGAGACTGAGAGAAGGAGAGGTGAGCGGAAAGACAGTCCCTGTAGATGATGGCAATGCCACCCCCTCTGAAAGCGCGCGGGAAGGAGGCCAGGCGGTAGCCACTCGGAGTGACGCTGGCGATGATGGGTTCGTCGCCAGCCGAGCGGAGCCACGTTTCCGTGATCACGACAATATCTAGGTCATTGTCTAGAATGAAGTCGGAAATCACGTCAGCTTTGCCATCTTTGCAGACAGACTGGGCATTAAATAGACACAGTTTTAGGTTGGAAGAGACAGCAGAGGGAGAAGAAACGGACGAAGAAGAGGACAGAGGAGAGGGAGGGTAGGGAGGGGGGAGAGAGGATGGAGGGGGGAAAGAGGAGTGAGGGGTGGAGTGGGGAGGAGGAACAGTCGGGGAAGGATAACCGGGTGAGAAAGAGGATGCGAGAGGGGGGTGGGGAGGGGGAGAGGGGAGAGAGGGGGAGGAAGGGGAGTAGAAAAAGACGAGGAAGAGGGATGGGGATGGTGACGGGGAGGAAAAAGGGGGAGGAGGGGAGGAGGAGGAGAAAGCAGGCGAAGGAGGAGGGGGTGAGGAGAGGAAGGGGGGTGAGGGTGGGGGAGTGGGCAGCGGAGGAGGGCATGGAGCAGTGAATGAGGGAGGGAGGAGAAGAAATGGGAGAAGAAGGAAGGAAGGGGGAGGAGGCGGAAGGGGTGGAAGGGCATTGGAAGAGATGAAGAAGTGTGTGGTAGTGTGTGTGTTTGTGCGTCCTGCCTTCTGCTAATTCCGCCCCTGCGGCCTCTCTTGCGCAATCGGATGCCGCGTAAGGCGACTGCAACACTGTCGGCGGCACCAGATGCGGAGTGGGTGGCATGGCGACGTAGAGATAGCAGTTGTTGGCGTGTGTATCTGATGAGCATGATTATTTGTGAGGACAAGAAAACGAAAGACGGGAAGAGGGTGCAGCAGGGTGTATGAGTAAGTGTGTGTGTGCCGAAGTGTGTGAGCAGTGCGGTAGGGAAGAGACGCAAGGGAGAAAACTGATGTACAGTAGGTGTGTGTGTATGCGGTGTGTGTGTGTGCGCCGGTCGGTGTGTGTGAGTGTGGTAGGGGAGCGAGGGACACGGACAACAATCAAGCAACAGATGTGGCCGCGAAAGGCAGACAGCCTCGCACAGTAAACACTTTACCCACTAGCGCGCAGCACTGACATAGAACAAGGCAGCGAAAAGGCCAGCGGATCAATTACTCACTACAAATCCCGTGCTAACCATGTCTTAAATATTCCACATGGGCAGCAGGCCCCACAGACTATAGGCACAAACAAACCGTTAACAAAAACCCATACCATACTAATCCTACTGTGCGAGCATAGAGCTTCATCACACCATTAGATAATTTACAAGTCACACGTGCAGGCATGTCCGACCGTTTCCTGTTTCCGCTAACCCCATGACTTACTCGCTCTCTGCGGTACAAATTTCCCTCATTCAATTATTTCATTGGCAACTTTACTCCTCAACCTCCCACTAATTTCCGGACATAATCTTGGTCCCTTGACAAATATCTATGACCCTTGCTGACCTGACTACATATGAAGGAATGGGTTATCTTCATTTGCAGCCATTAAACCAATAGGTGTACACCAATCATCAATAGGTGTACACCAATCATCAAAAACAGTGTAAGCCAAACAAAGTGCACAACAAAAGGCAATTTCACTGTACCTGTTAAAAGTCACCAAAACATCGTCACAACACGTTTTGTCCAGGTGATTCTTCCAGAAATCACTTCAACAAAAACCACTAGGGACAGCCAAAGAGTTATAGAAATTCTACTAATGTTAGAAATGCATGGTAATTGTAGAGGCATGCGGTATTACCTTTTTCACCTCCTCAATCTGTCCCATTTCAGCGAAGCCCACAGCCAGTGCCAGGTAAGTGTCATATGTTGGCTCCAGGCCTGCTTGTCTGTGGAAAGGCAAGAAACAGAAGTCAATACAAGTCAGGTGGTAATAGACTGATGGTAATAAAGCTGTATCAACTGCCTTGTGATGTACCAGGCCAACAGAAGTCATTACAAGTTAGGTGGTAATGGACCGATGGTAATAAAGCTGTATCAACTGCCTTGTGCTGTGGTGATCAAACGTGTCACTACCAACACCATTTATCAATTTTATGACTTTTCTTCTCACTTTTTAAAATATATCTTTGGACTGTACCTCATCACATCTAAAATGTTCTTTGCACTCTCAGGGTCCCTGAAAAATAAAACATAATTAAATGTCACGCTGAACACAAATTAAATGTTAAGTCGAAGTACATTTCATGCTGCTGAACCAATCAGGAAAACAACTTGTCTTTCTTGTACTATGCAAATACCGGCATGTCACACAAGTCAAGCGACTTAAGAGTAATAAGAGTCTGTGGTATACTTGAATAATAGCCATTTCCAATGACTGAGTTGCTTCCCTTACGATTAGTTTGGAGCTTAACGTCCACGGCACCAGAGTGATAAAGTACGGCCCTAAAGGAAAGGGCACAAGGACAGCTATTGCCTATGGAGTACGACCTAAACACTGATAATTCAAGGGCAGTGCCAGATTGGCATGTCACCTGAAGGCGTATAGCCTACCTGGCACTACCCTTGAATTATCATGGTCAATCGATCTATTGCAACTGGTACATAGTCATTAGGTAACTTCAAAATTTGAGAAATACGGCCGTTGTGCTAAATGGGGTAAGTAGTCAGATAAGGATAACATTTCCAGTGGCTCTACTACCTGTATTATCATTTCAGCACATAATGAGCATGACTTACTTGGCTCTCAAGTGCCCCGTGATGAAGGAGTTGAAGACCTGGTCACTGACGGGCAGGGAACTAGCCTTCATATGTTCCAACACTAGTCTGCACACAACAAATACCTCACACCATCAAAAAAACTCACTACGCAGGGGTGCTGACGAGCCAAAAAGTTAGGTATCCAGCCAAACTACAAAAATGCAACAGTTAATAGCTGGAGACAAAATTCAGTCATGAGTGGCATGATTCAACATCAATGAGGTATTTCAGTTTGGCGAGCAAAACATATTTCTGGAAACAGTTTTACATACAAAATATGTGTGACTACCATTTGATGTGAATGTCGACTATAAGTCCTGACAACCGATGTGTGACCTGGGCAACAGTGCAGCTTTGGATGGACAGGGCGAGTGTGAGTGTGACTTCCATTTGATGTGAATATGAACTATAACTACCAACACTCGATGTTGTGTGACCTGGGCAATAGCGCAGCTTTGGATGGACAGGGCGAGTGTGAGTGGCTTCAGCTGGTGCTTCTGGCAAGTGGAAATGATCATGCATTCAGTTTTACAGGGATTTAAGATCATTGAATCACTCTCACACCAGCTAGAAATGTCACTCAAGCCCTGCTGCAATCGTTCATGAAGGAACAACCACGGATATTGTCCAGCCATATTCAAAGTAGTGATTCCGTTTCAGCCTCAGATGTAATAGGTTAACATGTATGTCATAACACATTACTGAGGTTTTGTTTGTACGATTGATTGATTGATTGTACATTGCTTAACGTCCTGACAGCAACAAGGCTTTCTCAGGACGTGCCTGCACTGCTTGTGAAAAAAAAACAACTAAACAGAACATTGAATGTATGTCGCCAGCCGGTCAAATACGTTAAATAAACCTAACACATGGGGCCTAAATAAAGCTAAGACCATTTAGCAACACACATCCAATATCAAGAGCTACAGGCAGTGCAGACAGTAGGGAGAGTTTTAAAAAGGCAAATACAGGTAAATGGACAAAGGGTAGACAGAAACACATGCCCCAGAATAGAGAGAAAAACCCACCCTGCGGGGCTGACTAGGGTGACCCTGGGAACTAAAAAATACCTAACCCCACCCAAGTCCCCCAGGGCAGACCCGGGTGGGGGATTGTTTGTACGAATGGAGACCAACAATGAATGAGAGCGCAATCATGACAGAAAACCAGATGGTTCTATAAGCATAAACACTCCCAATATCTGCAAGAGGCTTAGTTCTTCATGAGGATTCACGCCTCTTGGAGATGTCTGGAGTGTTGTCTGTCTGCCGTGATTTCGCTCTCGTTCATTGTTGCGAGTTGTTCATTGCAAACAAAATCTCACTAATAACAGAAACAATGGAACTAGTGAATAATGACCTGCCAATTTGAATCCCATGTAAAGTAATTAATTTCTTACTTTCATGCATGGTCTGTATTTTTAACATCGAGTTCTGAGAAAAGGAAACAACTCCAACTATAAACTTACGTTGTGCCAGGGATGTTCCCCTCTTCACAAAACTGGGCAAGCAGACGTAGATGTGTCACCTGCAAAGGCAAGAGTGTGAGTGAAACAAATGACTGCAACTTTTTCTGTGTTTACATGCCACATTTCCTGAAATGCGTCCAATGCATGTGGATATAGTTTTTCTTTCCCCTGTTCCGCAAGCAGCTGACAGTACTGTTTACACACACAAAGGGTTTTTGATTGTACATTGCTTAACGTCCCGACAGCAACAAGGCTTTCTCAGGACGTGCCTGCACTGCTTGTGAAAAAAAATAAACAGAACATTGAATGTATGTCGCCAGTCGGTCAAATACATTAAATAAACCTAACACATGGGGCCTAAATAAAGCTAAGACCATTTAGCAACACACATCCAATATCAAGAGCTACAGGCAGTGCAGACAGTAGGGAGAGTTTTAAAAAGGCAAATACAGGTGAATGGACAAAGGGTAGACAGAAACACATGCCCCAGAATAGAGAGAAAAACCCACCCTGTGGGGCTGACCAGGGTGACCCTGGGAACTAAAAAATACCTAACCCCACCCAAGTCCCCCAGGGCAGACCCGGACACACACAAAGGGAAGGGGGGGAGGGGGAGGGGTGGGGGATGATGGACAGCTTGTAAGCAAATCACTTACCAGAAAATACAAGATACCGATAGACACATGCACGAGGGTGTTAATGGTTTGTAAGAATACATCGTCATTACGCCCACCCCTCCTCACACACCTCATGTCACATCGAAGATGCGACATGGGGTGGGCGAGGGGCGGGCATAATGCTGAATTATTCAAGATCTTTTATTGTCCATTTAAGGATATTTGTCTTTGCCTGCCAAGCGTAGGTCAAGGTTAAAAACATAATATCTCAATTACAAAACAATGGCTAAATCTCAGACTAGACAAAAATATAAAATATAATTTTTTCTTTAAAGTGAATTTTTTTTTTAAAATACTGATGGTATTACTGATAGGAATGTTACCTAGCTAGCCATTTTAGCCAAAATTTGGTTGTGTCCATATAGGGGGGTGTTGGCAGGAGCGGGGCGCCATAGACCAGGCCATAACCCGAGTAGCCTCCCCTTAGTCTCATCCGGTACGAGATTACCCGGCATACCCCAGTTTAGTTTCTTAGCGAACTGGCGGCAAGCGGGGCAGGCGGGAGGGACCTTCGAGTAATACCATCGGTAAGTATTTTTCAAAAAAATTCATTTTAAAGAAATTTTTTTTTTTCTAAAATGTATTTTTATTTTAAAAAAACTTACCGACGGCATTACTACTAGGAATACTTCGCTTAGCTTAACAATTTTAGCCAAAAAAACTCATGTACATTACCACAGGGGAGGCAATCACTACAGGTGCAGGGCTCCCAAAACAAATTCTTTAAAATCCCCTGAAAAAAATCCAGTCGCTGGATTTGCGCACACGCGAGTGTTACTTTCAGAGTATAGTGTTACTTTTATGTTACTTTCAGAGTATACTAAAATCTATAATGAATCGATCAACAAAGATGTTTGGTTTAGTTTAGTTATTTGGGTTTAACGCCGAGCAGGCGACTAAGGCCATCTCACGGCGGGATGGGTAAAAATCTGGTCAGCCAGACTAAAAGCATATTTCCTGAGCCTCCGCTGGTCGCTTACAAACGTGACACTAACCTAAGCGATCATCTTGTTCACAGTTCACTTCGCGCATCTAACACCTTACCACCTGGCACACACCCTTGTCAGCAACCACACTGCAAAGCATGTCCGTACATCAACACATCCCCCGTCATCACCGGACCCCTGTCATCTTTTCATGTCCACCGATCATTCACATGCCAGTCATCGGATATTGTCTATGTCATCTCATGTTCTCACTGCCCAAAGATGTTGTATGTGGGGGAGACATACCGTACACTCCCTGAACGCTGCGAGGAGCATGTTCGTTCGATCCGCCTCGGATACAACAACCAGGTTGGACGTCATTTCAACGAACCGCCTCATAGCCTCACACATTTCAGCATACGCATCCTTTGGCAAAATACATCCCACTTCATCCGCCGCAAAATGACAGAATCCTTTTTCGCGGACAGGCTTGGCACTTACCATCCGCGCGGCTTGAACATTCGCCCCTAGGGATGTATGCTCGGCCTGAAGGGTAGTTGGTGCCAGGCTTGACCTCACTGTTGACACTGGATGCTACCTTTGAGTGTGTGTGTATGTGTGTGTGTGTGTGTGTGTGTGTGTGTGTGTGTGTGTGTGTGTGTGTGTGTGCATGTGCGTGAGCTGCAGTAGGCACGAGTGAATGCGAATGTATGCAGTGACGTGTATGTATATAGACGTAAGTTTTGTGCTACGTGTTTTGTGCATGTGTATTTGCGTCATTATGTGTGTGTGTGTGGGTTTTTTTTTTTTTTTTTTTTTTTTTTATATACGTCATTCTAAATTCTCTCTATACAGGATGACGTCTTTTCTTTCTGGTGTTCTTTTCTGTTCTACGTTTGTTTCCATGTCACCTGAGGAAGGATCTTTGATCCGAAACGTCGTTATTTGTTTCTATTTTAAAGGGTTTTCTACCACTATCTTCTGTTTTTCTTTTAAAAGCAAGGTCTTAAGACAAGATGTAAATATAGATTAAAAATCTCAGGCTAAAATGTCGCACATGTCTTTAAAAGAAATGTCTACAGACTCTCAAAAAGGGCAAATAAAAAAATTCACATAGTCTATGAATGCTCAGATCTTGGTAAAAATATTGCATGCTCGCAAGAAATTGAAGATTTTGTCCGGGGGAACATCCCGGAACAAAACCTTCAAGGAGTCTGCTGTAAAGTGTTTATATCTGGTGTCAATTAGGTCAGCACAATACAGCAAAAAGTGTCGAACAGAAAACTGCTCATCACAGGCAAAACACCATGGACGCTCATCCTGTTTAAGTAAGTAAGAGTGCGTAACATACGTGTGCCCGATGTGGAGCCGAGCAAGGACTGTCTCCTCACGGCGGCTGCCGCAGCGGAAAGGTAGACTGTCAGACAACTTAGGAAGAGCTTCATGAAGCTTGTTCCCTTCCTCTTTGTCCCAATCGGACTGCCACTCGCGGGCTATGTACGCACTAATAACAGGTTTAAAATCACTATAGACAGTCTGTGTGTCAGGGACAGGGTCACTGCGGGCACTGTTGGCAGCAGAATCTGCGATTCTGTTGCCTTCGATGCCCACATGGCCTGGGACCCAAATAAAAATGTCATAATATTCCTTCATCAAGTCCGCGTAGAGCTCTCTAATCTGCACCAGCAGTGGATGGTCTGTTCCCGCGCCCTGAAGGGCCTGCAGGGCAGAAAGATTTGGTTAGTTAGTTATTTGGGTTTAACGCCGAGCAGGCGACTAAGGCCATCTCACGGCGGGATGGGTAAAAATCTGGTCAGCCAGACTAAAAGCAAGGTCTTAAGACAAGATGTAAATATAGATTAAAAATCTCAGGCTAAAATGTCGCACATGTCTGGAAAAGAAACGTCTACAGACTCTCAAAAAGGGCAAATAAAAAAAAATTCACATAGTCTATGAATGCTCAGATCTTGTTAAAAATATTGCATTCTCTCAAAAAATTGAAGATTTTGTCCGGGGGAACATCCCGGAACAAAACCTTCAAGGAGTCTGCTGTGAAGTGTTTATATCTGGTGTCAATTAGGTCAGCACAATACAGCAAAAAGTGTCGAACAGAAAACTGCTCATCACAGGCAAAACACCATGGACGCTCATCCTGTTTAAGTAAGTAAGAGTGCGTAACATGTGTGCCCGATGTGGAGCCGAGCAAGGACAGTCTCCTCACGGCGGCTGCCGCAGCGGAAAGGTAGACTGTCAGACAACTTAGGAAGAGCTTCATGAAGCTTGTTCCCTTCCTCTTTGTCCCACTCGGACTGCCACTCGCGGGCTATGTACGCACTAATAACAGGTTTAAAATCACTATAGACAGTCTGTGTGTCAGGGACAGGGTCACTGCGGGCACTGTTGGCAGCAGAATCTGCGATTCTGTTGCCTTCGATGCCCACATGGCCTGGGACCCAAATAAAAATGATGTCATAATATTCCTTCATCAAGTCCGCGTAGAGCTCTCTAATCTGCACCAGCAGTGGATGGTCTGTTCCCGCGCCCTGAAGGGCCTGCAGGGCAGAAAGAGAGTCAGACAGAATCAGGAAGTTCCTTTCCCGAGACTGATAGGCATGCTTGAGTGCTAGCAGAATGGCCTGCAGTTCTGCACTAAATACAGAGGAATGGTCAGGGAGACGGAGCTTAAATGGGCGTCTAGGATGGCGAGAGGACACTGCAGCCGCAGCCACTCTTCCATCCTCAGACTTGGACCCATCCGTATAAAGACGACAATAGCCAGGAAAAATTGAAAGGAGTTCATTGAGGCTCTGTTGGTATATGGCTGGTGGAGTACAATCCTTCTTGTGGGCAGTCAAGTCCAGCAAGATGTCAGCAACTGGTAGTAGCCAGGGTGGAGTGACGTGTTGCAGAGATTCCGAAACTTTGTCCAGGTCCACTCCGGCCGCCTGCAGATGAGGTCGGACACGGAAGGAAAGTGGACGGACAGCTCCCGGATGGGCATCGTAAATCTCTGCAAACGACGGGTTAAAAACACAATCATAGGCAGGATTTTCTGGATGGGCCTTCAGCTTCAGAACGTAGCTGAGCATGAGGCGGATGCGGCGGAGCCTGAGAGAAGGCTCCCCTGCCTCTGCATACAGACTAGGAACTGGAGATGTCCTGAAGGCTCCCAGACATATGCGCAGACCTTGATGGTGAATTGTGTTCAGACGCTGCAGAACAGACTTGGAAGCCAAGCCATATACCACAGAGCCGTAATCCAGTTTGGACCGAACAAGGGCCCGGTACAGTCGAAGTAAGACGATGCGGTCTGCACCCCAGTGAGTACGACCAACGACACGAAGAATGTCGAGGGCCTTCCGACAAGAGGTTCTAAGGTAGTTAACATGGTTGCAGAAGGTCAATCTTTTGTCAAAGATGACCCCCAAAAACTTAGCCTCTTCAGCCACCTTAATTGGCACTCCAGCAATGCTCAGGCTAGGTTCTGGAAAAAATTTCGTCTGGTTAGTAAAATGCACACAGACTGTCTTGGAGGGCGAGAATCTGAATCCATTGAGAGACACCCACCCCTGGATGCGATCAACGCACAGCTGCAAGCGCCTCTCAAGGGACGCAAGTCCTCGACCTCGTGCACACAAAGCAAAGTCGTCCACAAACAAAGAGCATTCAGAATCATCCTTGACGGCCTTTACAATGTTATTTATTTTAATGCTAAATAAAACAGGAGATAGAATACTGCCCTGCGGGACACCCATCTCCTGTTCAAAGGAGTCGGAGAGGGTGGAGCCCACACGGACATGGAACGACCTGTTGGACAAAAAATTGTGAATAAAAACGGGCAGATGCCCTTTAAAACCCATGTCCGACAAATCAGACATTATACCATGCTTCCAGGTAGTGTCATATGCCTTTTCAAGATCAAAGAAAATTGCATAGACATGCTGCTTGTTAACAAAAGCATCTCGGATAAAATTGATTGATTGATTGTACATTGCTTAACGTCCCGACAGCAACAAGGCTTTCTCAGGACGTGCCTGCACTGCTTGTGAAAAAAAACAAACTAAACAGAACATTGAATGTATGTCGCCAGCCGGTCAAATACATTAAATAAACCTAATACATGGGGCCTAAATAAAGCTAAGACCATTTAGCAACACACATCCAATATCAAGAGCTACAGGCAGTGCAGACAGTAGGGAGAGTTTTAAAAAGGCAAATACAGGTGAATGGACAAAGGGTAGACAGAAACACATGCCCCAGAATAGAGAGAAAAACCCACCCTGTGGGGCTGACCAGGGTGACCCTGGGAACTAAAAAATACCTAACCCCACCCAAGTCCCCCAGGGCAGACCCGGGTGGGGCATCTCGGATAAAAGACTCAAAGCGGACTAGATGGTCAGTTGTACTACGGAAGCGCCGGAAACCGCACTGGAGGTCTGTGATGAGACCCTGTGACTCAAGATGCCACACCAGTCGGGCGTTGACCAAGCGTTCCATAGTTTTACATAAACATGATGTCAAAGCTATTGGCCGGTAGTTGCCCGGGTCGGAAGGATCCTTACCCGGCTTGGGAATTGGCACAACCACAGCCTGGCGCCAAGATGGCGGAAAATGACCGGTTATCCAGATATGGTTAAAGGCCTTGAGAAGTACAAGGAGTGAATCCTCAGGCAGATGTGTTATGAGCTGATAATGGATGGTATCTAATCCAGCAGCAGAGTCAGTACATTTCTGCATGGCTTGCTGCAATTCTGAAAACGTAAAAGGGGCATTATAGTCTTCCAAGTTATCCGATATAAAATCACAAGCACAAGATTCTCGCTTCTCCTTCTCTCTCTTAAAGAAAGGTGAATAATGCTCTGTTGAAGAATTATGGGCAATGGTGGAGGCAAGCAAATTGGCCACAGCCTTTTTATCTGTGACCAAACTGGCACCATCTCTAAGATGGCCGACAGAAGCCGAGCCACCCCTGCCCCTAATTCTTCGAACAGCCTTCCAGACTTTTTGGGACGGAGTCCTAGAAGATAAAGATGAGACGAAGCGTCTCCAGGAAGCACGGCGTTCACGTTTAAAAATATAACGGGCTTTCGCCCGCCGTCTTTTAAAGGTTAAAATATTTGCTTGCGATGGATTACGAAATGCACGTCGCTGAGCAGATTTGCGCATTGTTTGGGCCTTGCGGCACTCTTCATTGAACCATGGTACTCTCGGCTTCCGAGGGAGTGATTTGGAAGTTCTAGGGATGGTTTCACCTGCAACCTCCAACAAAATAGAAGTAAAACAAGAAACAGGTTCTTCAGCTGACATGATCACCTCCTCTGTAAGACGAGACTGACAGAGAGAGGCAAACAGAGACCAGTTAGCTTTCTTGAGATTCCAGCGCCCCACCGGCGAATCCTCCTCACAGCTGACCGATGACAGGACTACTGGGAAGTGGTCACTACCACACAGGTCGTCGTGAACCTTCCAGTCAAAGTCCAGCATGAGAGAAGGATCACACACAGTGAGGTCTAGAACAGAACTAGATCCGGAACCTGAGTTAGAGTATGTAGGTGAGCCATCGTTAAAGACACATAGGTTAAGTTGAGAAAAAACATCTTCTAACATCTGACCTCTGCCATCATAGTGGTCACTACCCCAAAGGTGAGCATGACCGTTAAAATCCCCCATGAGAATAAAGGGAGGGGGCAGTTGATCTACTAAGTGAAAAATATCATTGCTACAGACCCGCAGTGATGGTGGCAGGTAAATACTGCATATGGTTATGGTCTTTTTTAAGGTAACCCGAGCAGCGACAGCCTGAAGACAGGTGTCGATGCTAACGGGGCTACATAAAATTTGGCTACTAATGAGAAGAGCCGCTCCACCCGAGCGCCTCTCCGAATCAGAGCCTTTATGTATAACATTAAAACCATTAAAAGACACAGGGTCAGAAGTCTTCAGGTAAGTCTCCTGAAGAGATATGACTGAGGGGTTATAGAACTTGACTAAAAGACGTAATTCCTCAAAGTTAGCTCGAAAACCACGACAATTCCACTGAAGCAAAGAGTCCATGATTAAGTCTGATCTGGGGGTAAGGAGTTTTTCCCCCCTTTTTCCTTTACCTTGGAAGGAGTTGAAGAAACAGAGGGGGGCCGGCTCCCGGGCCTCCTCTGGTTCTTCGGAGAGGAAGGGGGTGGAGCTGCCGCAGCATCAGCAACAACAACTTCCACTCCCTCCATCCGCTCCTCCAGTGCAGCATATTTGTTTTGAAGGGGCACATCTGTGTTCCCCTTCTGGGCCCGTGCGCACAGCGGTCCCATAGATTTCTTAGACTTCTGGTCCTGGGCAGCGTTCCTGCCGCTAGAGTTAGCGGCCTTAGAAGGCTGACCAGAGCCAGAAGCCTTTGGAGTTGACTGACTAACAGGTTTGGGTGGGGGCTGAGGCTTAGGGGCAACAGAAGGCGGCACAACCGGACCGGCAGTGTCCGCCTTCTGCGTTCCCTGGCTCCTTGTCACCACCGGAGGAGGGTTACTCTCCAGGGGCGAGATGAGCCGAGGCTCCGCCCCCAACCAAGAAGTTGGGGTCTGACATGAAAAGTCTTTGGTGGGGCGCTTGCCTGCCACCGCTGCACTAAAAGTATACACTGAGGTGTTAGAGGTTGGGGCAGCCGCAGCTGCACCAGGGCCTTCAACCAGTTTTTTGGCATCCAGAAAGGACAGCCCCTTCTCCACACGCACCTGCTGAATCTTGCACTCGGATATCCAACGAGGGCATTTCTTATCCGAAGCCATATGTGCCCCCTGGCAATTCACACACAGGGGGGTGGCTGTGCAGGACTCAGCAGAGTGTCCGGGCCTAGTGCAACGGGCGCATGAAGCCTCTGCCTGACGGCATGTCTTCTGCCCATGGCCATACTTTTGGCACTTAAAGCACCGGAGGGGAAGAGGGACGTACTTTTTCACTCTCAGGGAGTAGTAACCTCCCCAGATGGTAGTAGGAGGGGTGGGGGTGCCAAACGTCAGGATGATGGTAGGGAGACGGATCTCCCCACCACCTCGCTTGGAAGCGAAGCGCCTGACGCAAGTCACCCCCTGAGACTTAAGGTTCCTTACAAGTTCATCTTCTGACAGTTCTGCCAAAGCTTGATCTTTGATTACGCCTCTTGACGAATTCATAGTTTTGTGGGGTGTGACTTCCACAGGAGTGTCTCCGATGGAAGAGAGCCCCAGTAGCCCGCTGGAGTGTGCCCGAGTACGGCACTCCACCAGCAAGTCACCAGACCTGAGGCGCTGGGCGTCAGGCCTGCCAACACGGCTCCTGAGGGTCTCCCCCACCAGAAAAGGATGCAGCTTGGTAACTGGTTTCTCCTTCACCTTGCTATGGACAATGAGGAAGCGAGGCCATACGGCCGACGCCTGAGGCGTCGCTTCCTCACAGTCTGAATCACTGTCATGTGCAATGTCGGTGTCTATGCGCCGTTTCTGTGCTAGTTTTGTTTTTTTGGTTTTATCCATATTATATTAGTAGAGATATTCATCCCCCGGGGGTCCCCGCCCGCCACCGAGCCCAACAAGGGAAAGTGCAACTGTCGGCGGGTCTCCAGCCGACGCACAATGGAGACTGCCCGAAAGATATACTCAAGGGGGTAAGCCCGATTGAACCGTTTGAGCCACCGCCTTCTATCACACCGTTGAATGCAGGGGAATACTGGCGTAAAGCACCTAATCAGCAGCAGAAGCTATAGCATGGTGCTCCGTATAGCAACCCGCATGTCAACAGTGGGATAGGGCTCAACGTGACAAGAGCCGATTGACTAGGCCGGTACGACTAGCCTCCCGTTTAGGTAGAAGTCAAGGCCGAAGTGGAGTGTTGGCACCAGTGAGCCGCAGCCCAAAGGGAACCTCAGCCACCAGGATCCTCTTCTCCCCCGACACGGGTCTCCAAGCACGGCAAACACTTGGGATCCAAAGGACCAAAAAGTCACGAGTATTTTTAAGGACCAATCCAACATGGTACGACCTAGGTTAGCACAGCTCCTTAAAAACCGGACCAGTGAAAAGGCTGAACAACATATCTGCTGACATCAAGTCCTAATCCTGGACAAAGATGGCACCCGTCCGCTAGCCCACTCAGTCAGGGACTGAGCGGACTACCCACCTACGCCACGTGGAGGCCGGTGCAGGGTAGGCTAAATAAAGCTAAGACCATTTAGCAACACACATCCAATATCAAGAGCTACAGGCAGTGCAGACAGTAGGGAGAGTTTTAAAAAGGCAAATACAGGTGAATGGTTTGATTGATTGATTGTACATTGCTTAACGTCCCGACAGGAACAAGACTTTCTCAGGACGTGCCTGCACTGCTTGTGAAAAAAAAAACTAAACAGAACATTGAATGTGTATGTCGCCAGCCGGTCAAATACGTTAAATAAACCTAACACATGGGGCCTAAATAAAGCTAAGACCATTTAGCAACACACATCCAATATCAAGATTGATTGATTGTACATTGCTTAACGTCCCGACAGCAACAAGGCTTTCTCAGGACGTGCCTGCACTGCTTGTGAAAAAAAAAAACTAAACAGAAAATTGAATGTATGTCGCCAGCCGGCCAAATACGTTAAATAAACCTACAACATGGGGCCTAAATAAAGCTAAGACCATTTAGCAACACACATCCAATATCAAGAGCTACAGGCAGTGCAGACAGTAGGGAGAGTTTTAAAAAGGCAAATACAGGTGAATGGACAAAGGGTAGACAGAAACACATGCCCCAGAATAGAGAGAAAAACCCACCCTGTGGGGCTGACCAGGGTGACCCTGGGAACTAAAAAATACCTAACCCCACCCAAGTCCCCCAAGGCAGACCCGGGTGGGGTTCCAATATCAAGAGCTACAGGCAGTGCAGACAGTAGGGAGAGTTTTAAAAAGGCAAATACAGGTGAATGGACCTCGGGTAGACAGAAACACATGCCCCAGAATAGGGAGAAAAACTCACCCTGTGGGGCTGACCAGGGTGACCCTGGGAACTAAAAAGTACCTAACCCCACCCAAGTCCCCCAGGGCAGACCCGGGTGGGGGTCAGGTGAATGGACAAAGGGTAGACAGAAACACATGCCCCAGAATAGAGAGAAAAACCCACCCTGTGGGGCTGACCAGGGTGACCCTGGGAACTAAAAAATACCTAACCCCACCCAAGTCCCCCAGGGCAGACCCGGGTGGGGTAAGAATTGCAATGAAAAGCGTGAAATAAGCATGCAATCAAAACAACAAAAGTAACAAGACCGCTATATAAGCGAGATCTTTTAAATGCTAAAAAATTCAAACTTACGCTTGTCCCAGCGAACTTGCAATTGATGACACATCTGGTACAAAGTGATAAATAATTACAACTGAGGTCAGTGAGGCAGGTAAGTGGACGAAGACTGTGCGGGCTTTCGCTCCCAGCGGTTAAATAATCACCACGCGATCACTCTCCGGCACGGATCACGAATTCGTCAGCAATGGACCATTTAAAGTGAAAATTTGAGTTTGTTGCACACCACTGAGAAAAACAACAGTAACTAACGAATGACAAAACATAGCGACCTTCGATTTAATCCATACGACAGCAAAATTTAAATGCTAACTATGATACAATCTTTGATTTACAGGCAGACCTTGGAATTCATTGTAAAGTACGATGTTTCAGACTAAAAGGTTGTGCAGTTGTGAAACCTAACGGTACATGGGTCTTGAGATTTAACAGGCAAGTGTATTTTAAACTGCCGTCGGCATATTTCAGCTTCAGGAATACAGACATAAATGGCAGTGCATTTACTTCTAAATATTTTCTTAAGCCCTTGAAACCTGCTTATACTTTTTGTTAATTACGTCGATAACCAGGAAGGGGGACGCTCTTCTATCGGACTGTGATTACGAACTGTCAGTACCACTCACATCACACATCAATGGCGAACTCTACTTCTCTGTTACATTAACATGCATAGATAACACCACGAGTGCATGACCCTTCCTACGTTTGCTGTATGCCCTTTGGCCAAATGGGAGGGGGCTGTTCTCAGTCTACCTACTCCAACAGTGTCAGGGTATATGACATTATGTTTTAGCTGACTGACTCACTCGGGTGACATTCAACAGCTGTGCTTTCAACTTGCGACAAGTCGCTAGCTAGGACTTCGTCCCTGAACTACCAAATCACGATAAAATCCGAACGTGTTAGCAGGCACGTCACGCTTCTGTAGTAAACTCAGACTAAACTGGGAATAAAAGGCGTATAGTACAGGGTCATCCCCACTGAGCATAAACAGGTATCCGATTTCACCGCCTATTTCAAGCATGCCTCTATGGTCATGAAAGGGGTGCAATCTAATAAACTCACCCACACGGCAGGTGTTATAATTATAATGACTACGCAAAAGCTTGTCTGGCTTGATTCTCGCCCTGTTATGATCGAGTTGCAAACTCAAAACAGTACAAATCAAATACAGGCACCTGATTTCAACACCATACTGTTCACTGAAAAAAGTATCCTATCTAACCTTTTTGTGTGTTATCGTGTGACTGTATATTGCAACCGAGAGGCGCATTCCTGAGAAATATCAAACCACTCACACAAACCCAATTTTCTCCTCGCGCAAGTTGATGATCTAAAACACTTGTAAAACAGAGCAGGTGTATAATAGTAACTTTGAATCAGGTATCTCACTGGGGGGGGGGGGGGTAAAGTAATGGGGGTTTGTCTTTCAAGTAAGTGACGTCACCAACGACGTGCTCAGTCATGACTCATGTCCTTGAATTCAAAAACAGAAAAACAAAATTCTTTTTGTCGACTCTATGTGTGTAAGCCATTGTCTCAAGAATGGCATGGTGACATACACATTTGGAGAATGACCTACAATTAAAATTTGCCCTACAATTAAAATTTGCCTTACATTTAAAATTTGCTCTAGTGGCACACTTTTAAGAGTTGACCCAGAATGGAAAAATTTGGCCTGATAGGAATGCGCGAGCGCGAGGTGAGGTGCTGGGCGGGGTGTGGTTAGGGTGTGGGTGTGTGGGGCTTTGTGGGGTGGGGTGTGTGGGTAGGGGAGCTGGGTGGGGTGTGGGGGCTTGGAGCGTGGTTTGCGAGGTGTGTTACCTAACCCAATGACGCATTAACAAGGAAGCTTCTTTTGCGCACTTAGCTGGCGTTCATTACCTGGAGTAAATCAGTTACACTGTTTGCACTGTCTAGCCACAATTTGTGGACACCAACTGTACTGAAGGGAGACTGGAAATTACGTACGTAATTTACCCTGATTTAGAACTATTGATACGGCATTATTGATTTAGGTGTCGGTGTGCTCTTTACGTACGTAATTTACCCTGATTTAAAACTATCGATACGGGCATTATTGATTTAGGTGTCAGTCCGCTCTCTATATTTCATCTCTCTCGAAGCACTAAAGAGGAATAAGATATTCATGCAAGCATACCATGGCCGTTCGTTTGTTGGCAACCACTGCCACCGTTACTTGAAGTATGATGTGTTGACTGATGTTGGCGACAGTGTTATCAGCAATACCATGAAGCTGACAGATGATCCTAAACTTCATGCAGCATCGCATGACATATCCTTAAAGTTCCGAATTCTGAATGACCTTTACTCACAAGTCCATGCTAATGTTTCTCACAAAATGCTGGTGAAGAGCAGAAATGAATCAATGCAAGATATCAATGACAAGATTGCAAACTACATACGATTTTTTTAAAGTACTTTTCCAGCCAGTAGCATCATTCCAAAACAACATATCTTGGAATGTCACTGCGTTGACTTTATGACTAAGTGGGGATTTGGGTTGGCGCTTCATGGTGAGCAGGGAGGTGAAGAGAGTCACGCTACCATTAACATTTTAAAGAGCAGGACATTTGGCTTGCAAACAGAGGAGGAAAAATTCAGACTGCTCATGACCGAGCACATGACACTCATGTCACCCGTCCTTCACTCCGTCATTTCTCCAGTAGTAAAACAGAAAAAAATTCTCGTATAACGCTGTTTAGCCGGCGTCGGTCTTGTGTATCTGTGAACAGAAACTCAGTATTGTTCTTATGTCTAGTGTGTCAGCAAATGTGCTGCACCGCAAGGTATATTTAAAATAAAACACCGTTGAATACTGTGACCTGTGAAGGACTCATCGGATTTTAATATACGGAGGGCATTAGCAGTCTGTGGAATACCGGGACTACGGGCGAGAAATGCCAGAACGCGACCTGTTAGTGACCTCATTAACCACCCTCCTGCTTCCGTCCCCCAACGCGTAGTGAAAATCCGATAAGTGATACTTACTGTAGGCATGCTGACCCTTATGTATGCAAGTGTGTTTCGTTGGGAAAAGTTATGTCTTCGTGTTATGGCTGTGGGAACTTTGTCAATTTCACAACAAACACAGACATCGTACATCAACAAATTCGCGTTCTCTTTATTTTCACCCTAATCTGCTACACAAGTGTAAGTCGTAATGTTGTCATGTTTGGTATCGGTGTGTAGGTGAGAATTTCAACTTTTGAACGATGTTGCTTTCACAACAGTCACTTTAGGCTGAGATGTGTTATGAATACAAACGTGTAGGTAGTTGTTATAGCGGCACTGCGCCAGACACGCCATGTACTGCACAATTGCAAGTGCGATATAAATAGAATAAGCACTCGAGAGGGGAATTTGACCTCGCCGCGCCTTATCTCTCTGGCAGCTAGAAGCGAACTAAGTGCTACGCGCAAGCACTGGCTGGTAAAGCCATGCGAGTTGAGCCAAGTAAGCACCCATGGTAGATCCCATCGCGGCCAAGCTAAGCAGTGCCGGGCGTTGCAGACCGATGTGGCCATCAAATCGGCGAGGTCTTTACAGCTACCAGGGTCGGACCAGCGCAAGCGCCGGTAGGTGTCGGCGATCGTGGCTAGGTAGCCCCCAATTGGTAATTGGAGCCAGTCCCTGGTTGTTGAATAGCCAGAGGAAGAACTCCGCCAGCTGGGGCTTCGTCCGGTCCGTGGGGAGAGAAGGTTGTCGTCACACCCGTCACACAGCGCTCGTCATTTCCCCTCGTAACTCGTCTGGTTGAGGGTCTGCGGCTGCCGCGAAAGCCTCCACTGCCGCACTAGGGAAGCCTCTGGGGTTGAGGGCTAGCCGCACAATCTCCAGGCGTGGAGTAGGACATGTTCTGGGCACGGCTGGTACAGCGGCTGTCGCAGTTGCTTGAGCATCGTGCATGGAGTGGGGAGCTGCAGAGGAGGGCACGTGGGGAAGAGAAGACCACGACTGGTGAAGGGACGAGGCGCACCGAGCTAGGAGAATGCCCACCTACCCTCGTAGTCCTAACGATGCGCTCTCCTCGTGGGTGCAGACCGCGATTCTACCATATCCACCGCAAGCCTCTAGCGGAGAGGGATTGTCGGACAACCTCAGAATTTTGATTCTCGATGGCGAGCAGGGAAGCTGGCCAAACTAGTCGTAGCGACGACTCCGAGAGCAAGCGGCCTCGAAGAGCACTAGCACATTTCATGTGAAAGTCAATCTTCCCCAGAACCAGCCGTAGTGCTTCCTCTCCCACCAGATGAAGTGTCGGCCTGAGAAGGCAATCTGCTGGCGTGCTAGCAGTCCTAACAGTCAACCCGACATAAGGCTCTGGGGGTCGCTCCTACTCTGCACTGCTCCCGTCCTACTGGGAGTCCTACTCGAACAGGACGGCCAAGAACTCCATCCTCGTTGGACTCTGCGCGAAGGAACCACGTAGGACCTGTCGCATAGCGTGAGCAGCCTAGTCAACGAAGAACCGCGTGCAGGAACCCCTGGCGTCCGCCAAAAGCTTGCCACCTGGTTTCGACGTCTGTCCTCCAGCTGTAACAATGTCCTGGAGACGCACCGCAGCCCTCAGGACTCTGTCTCCAATTGCCGTGACGCCATAGAGCTTGTTCCGAGCCGACAGGTCGAAGATTGGCCGCCATATCTGCTAGCTTGGGTACAAGTAAGAGTTGACTGTACTGCCGCGGGGTCGGAGCGCAGGACCACCTCTAAGTCAACGACTGTAAGGTCCTGCCATGTTGTCACCATGTCTCATCTCCCGGTGCTCGCGCCCCAGGCTGCATGGTTCCACCGCGGCCTTCGTCACAACGAAGTACCCCGTTCACACCAGCGAGACGCGGAACGGGAAGCTCTTCTTCCATCCTCGTCAGACCACTGGCTGTGCCCTGCCTGCACCAGCGCACTCTCTTCCACCGCCGGGCGTGTATCTGCACAACAGGCCGGTAGGAGTAAATTCATCTACTCTGGTCAGGCGCCAAAGAATGTCAGTACTTCAAGTTGTCTGCACACAGACGTGTGAACTGCCTCCGCTAGGTCCCGAACCTGTCGGCTGAGGAGGAGAGTTGTAGTGCTTGTCCGCCGCGGAGGGAAGACCAAGCCAAAGCAACGCCGGAGGGCAGCACTCCGCCGGGAGAAGGATGCGAAGAGACAAGACGACTCGTCCAACCAGGTGCCTCGCGTAGCCGATTCTTCAACACTGTCAGCAACAAGCAAGCGTGCAGGACGGTATCTCGACACATCAGATCGCCATATGCAGCTGCAGCCAAGGCATAGACAGCGGTGTGGTAAGCGGCCCGGTGCCGGAGCCGCCAAGGCGAGGATGTCGGCCAAAGCGGTGAGAAGTAGGACTCCATGCCTCCACAACGCGACAGATGATGGACTGCGTCCCCAGGTCCAGGAACCCCACAGAGGCCATGGAAATGCAGATGAGGGAAGCGGTCGCGCAAGACCAGGAGCAGAATCACGTCATCGAAGAGAACCAGCACAGGACAGCGGGTAAGAGGAAAAGGCATTGCGTAGGTCCCAGAACCCAAGGGAAGTTGCGGAAGAGACTTGAAGCACTGGGCGTGGAGCTCGGAGCCCACAAGGCTGACGCGCTCTTCTTGGGAAGACACGCCGTGATGAGGCGAGCAGTTTTGTCCAAGGCCTGAAGGGTCTCCATCCTATGGTTCGGCAAAGCTGGCGGAGCATCGATGTCGTGTGGAGACTGCGAGACGGTGATCCAGAGGGAAGCGGCTGCGCCGCGAGGAACGGGAAACGTGGGTGGACCGTACCAAGTCTGTCGTCATCCGGGAAGAAGACCTGGGGTGACGGTAGTCCCGCGACGTCTGGGAGGAAGAGCGCCGTCTCGCCGGGCGGTCCCGTGAACTGGAAGGGCGAATGGTAGTCGAGCCAGTCCTACCATAGCATAGAGTCCCCACTGTACTGGTACATCGTCGCCGGCTCCTGATGCGGCCCTCATCTCTGCGTGGCTCGGGAGCTTCTAGAGTCAGTCGAACTGTCCGACGCAGGCCATGGCGGCGGTCGGGATCCGGTCGTGGGGTCGTCTCTCGCCTCTCAGGACTGCCTTGGAGCGAGGGCTGCTCCCCACCAACCATGTGCTAGAAAATAGAACCCCTACGCTAACCTGGGAAAGCGATGTGGAGCGTGCAGCAGGCCTGTGGTGATCGCGAACTCCGGAAGCAGCCGGTCCGGGCCTGTCCACGCTGTGTCGGGAGCTGGTGCGTAGCCACCTAGGAAGCGTCTCTGGCCTTGGTCGCTCCACACTGGGCTGCGAGCGGGCAGGGGAGTGGTCATTTGTAGGGGCCAGATCCCGGTGCGAGTGAGCCTCTCCGTCCGAAGCACCGAGCGTGACACCTTCTGTCTGTCAGGTCTGCGTTCCGCCGTCTGGCCTGGGGCTAGGAGCTTCATATGTTTGGGTGCCGATGTCTGCCCGATAGTAGGAAAACTGGTCCTTTTCGTCACAGTAAGGGGTAGGTCCAACGCCCCCTCCGCGGAATAGTGCGCAGTGGTAACTGTCGTGTTCGTCACGGTAAGGGGAACCTTACTAGGGCCCTCCGCGGAATTTTGCGCCTTGTTAGTTCTACTGGCCCGGGTCGTCACGGTCACTGTAACTGCCTTGGGTCCAACCGTGGCACTCTGGACAGGCACTGGCGGTTGCTCTCTGATAGGTGTCGGGCATTCACAGCGGTAGAAAACCCACAGCTGGGACCATCTTTCTTCCAGCCAGGGGGCGCCAACAGTCCAGGGATGCGTCGACTCACATCCCGAACAGGGCAGGCAGACCGCATGCTTGTCACCGGGCCAATGAAAATCGCCACATTGCGTGCAGGCACGTACCTGGTAACTGCAACAGAAAGGCCATAAAGAAGAACGAGCGAGCGTGGCCGCCGAGGCCGCGCCACAAAAATACCACGCACGAGGGTGAAACGAAAACAAACCAGGGCATTCACCAAGATATTACCAGGCCATGCCGGAGGAAGGAACAAACCCACGCCTGTTGAAGCGACGTTGGGAGGTCCACCGAACTCACAGCGATGCCACAGGTCCAAGTCATCACAGGCACGACTGGCAAGGCACGTAGGGGTGTAACCAGCGGTAGGCACCAGCCGAGAGGGCTCCCAGTCCGTACGAATGGAAGTCGCCAGCAGGCCAAGTCCAAAACAGAAAGGCAAGACACGAGCCGACCGGTCACAAAGCGTGAGCTCAAAGTTCAACAGTTCCAGGCACAACACTCGAGTAAGCTCCAAAGGAGTGAACGAGAACAGTAAGTGAAGTTGCAAGCCGACCAGCCACCGTAGGAACGAAGAGTGACGCACAGACACAACTGTCTACAGGCTAGCTAAGAAATAAACTGGGGTACGCCGGGTAATCTCGTACCGGATGGGACTAAGTTGGTTGGTTGGTTATTTGGGTTTAACGCCGAGCAGGCGACTAAGGCCATCTCACGGCGGGAGCTTGGTAACTGGTTTCTCCTTCATCTTGCTATGGACAATGAGGAAGCGAGGCCATACGGCCGACGCCTGAGGCGTCGCTTCCTCACAGTCTGAATCACTGTCATGTTCAAATTCAGTGTCTATATGCCGTTTCTGTGCTAGTTTTGTTTTTTTTGTTTTATCCATATTATATTAGTAGAGATATTCATCCCCCGGGGGTCCCCGCCCGCCACCGAGCCCAACAAGGGAAAGTGCAACTGTCGGCGGGTCTCCAGCCGACGCACAATGGAGACTGCCCGAAAGATATACTCAAGGGGGTAAGCCCGATTGAACCGTTTGAGCCACCGCCTTTTATCACACCGTTGAATGCAGGGGAATACTGGCGTAAAGCACCTAATCAGCAGCAAAGGCTATAGCATGGTGCTCCATACAGCAACCCGCATGTCAACAGTGGGATAGGGCTCAACGTGACAAGAGCCGATTGACTAGGCCGGTACGACTAGCCTCCCGTTTAGGCAGAAGTCAAGGCCAAAGTGGAGTGTTTCAGCCACCAGGATCCTCTTCTCCCCCGACACGGGTCTCCAAGCACGGCAAACACTTGGGATCCAAAGGACCAAAAAGTCACGAGTATTTTTAAGGACCAATCCAACATGGTACGACCTGGGTTAGCACAGCTCCTTAAAAACCGGACCAGTGAAAAGGCTGAACAACATATCTGTTGACATCAAGTCCTAATCCTGGACAAAGATGGCACCCGTCTGCTAGCCCACTCAGTCAGGGACTGAGCGGACTACCCACCTACACCACGTGGAGGCCGGTGCCGGGTAGGCTGGGACTAAGGGGAGGCTACTCGGGTTATGGCCGTGAAGGAGACCCCTAACTCCATCCGCCAAGCGAGTTCGGCGATCTTCTGCCGCCGCGCCAAAGGCAGGTGGACCAGGTTGAAGTCGGTCAGGAATTTCATCCCTAAGTGCAGGAACGGCGCAAAGGGGAGAGATCCAACTTGCCCAGGTTGACAAAAACCCGAGGCGGAGAAGGAGAGAATGCAGGGCGTCTCTGTCCTCTTCAAGAGTCGAGGCAACTACGTTGTGCAGCAGCAAGTCGTCCAGGTAGTTGGAGAACGGACTCAGCGAACACTGGCGGAAGCTGGCCATCACCACGTCGAGGAGCCGCATGAAGACCCAAGGACTGATGTTGAGGCTGAAGGGGAGGGCTCGGAACTGGTAGATGATCCCGCCAAAGGCAAACGTAGTAACAGCGCGAAGACGGATGAATCGGCACGTGAAGAACGTCTCTGAAGGATCGAGGCAGATAGCGAAGTCCATCGGCCAGACGGGTGCGCGGAGAGTCCTGGCTGTCTCCATCCGAAAGTGAGGCGCTGAAAAGAACTTGTTTAGCACGGACAGGTTGATCTTCTTCTTCTTGTCGTTCGCGGTGGGCTATACGGTAAGTCCAGCACCGGCGATGAATGACGTTTTCTTCAGGTCTTCTCGGCTGCCGAAGAGTTTGGTCTGCAGTGGAGTTGGCGACGGCCACACTTCTTTTCTTTCATCGTCCAGTAGGGGGCATCTCTGGAGAATATGTTCCGCTGTTTGGTCTTCCTGACCACAGGTGCAGGTTGGTGATGACGCCAACTTGAGCTTTCTGTTCATGTGAGCATTCAGTCTGTTGTGGCCGGTACGCAGTCTGATTAGGACGACTTGCTGCTCTCTGGTCATTGTGTGGTAGACGTCTCTGTTTGACCTCGGCCTCATCAATGCCTTGATGATTGTCTTTTGCTCACTATATAGCCGACGCTGTTTTCTTGATCTTTTCTGGCTCCTTCTTTCGCCAGCTCGTCTGCCCTTTCATTTCCTGGTACCCCACAGTGGGCTGGTATCCACTGGAGAACTACTCTTCTGGTTTGTCTGACCTTTTGCAAAGCTCTGGTCAGCTGGGGGAGCATGTCGTTCTCGAGGGCCTGAAGGACTGAGAGGGCATCGGAGAAGAAGACAACTTGGTAGCATGGGTCTGTGGAATTCTGAACCATGGTGATCAGAGGTAGAGTGCTCTGTGGAAGGACTTCCCTGTGCTGTCGAGAAAGTCGAATGCTCTCATGGACAAAGCTGCTCCTTTCGAGCCGGTTCTTGGTGAGGTTGCTCAGTCTGTGCTTCATGGGGTGGTCGGGCAAGCACTTGAGCTTCTCAGCCTATACCATGGTTTTGGCTTCTCTCCTCTGACTGAGAGGTCTGACCGATTGTGGTCAGCTTCTACATTTCCTTGATTGGAGTGGATTTAATTGCACCAGTGATGAGTCGAAGAGCCTGGTTTTGCACTCAAGTCGAGGGTCTGCAGGTTCGTCTTGGCTGAGGTTGACCATGCTGTGGAGCTGTACTTAAGGTGGGGCCTGACTGTTCCCTGGTATACTGTCTTCAGTATCTTCTCGTTCGCTCCCCTGGTGGTGCCTGCTAGTTTCCCGAGTATGGCCAGCTTGCGCCAGGCCTTCGCCTCTGCCTCAGGTGCAATGTTTGGTTTCCAGGTCTGACGTCTGTCGAAGGTGACACCAAGGTAGGTAGCTTCTTCATCCTCTTTCAGAGGGGTTCCACCAAACTTGATGGTTCCGGCTTTCTGCTTTGGGGACAATGTGACAAGGGTGGTGGAGGATTTCTCCTTGTTGACAGAGGGGAGTGCAGGGGCACGCCCGTCGCCAACCACACGAGATCCGCCCACCTCCGGAAGTGGGGACGGGACAGCGGGGTAACTGGAACCGGATCTGTCAGGGCACCAAAGGAGGGGTGCCAGCGTAGGAGGTGTAGCTGCAGCGAGTGAGCATAGAGCCGGCCGAAGGGTAAGGAGTCCGCTGCTGCACTGAGCAGTCCCAGGAGCTGAAGCCAGACCCTGGCCGTGAAGGAGACCCCTAACTCCCTTCGCTGAATGAGTTCGGCGATCTTCTGCTGCCACGCCAAAGGCAGGCGGACCAGGTTGAAGTCGGTCAGGAATTTCATCCCTAAGTGCAGGAATGGCGCGAAGGGGAGAGATCCGACTTGCCCAGGTCGACAAGAACCCGAGGCGGCGAAGGAGGGCAATTTAAAGTTTTTGCCGCCTACAACCGGTTTTCCACCACGGGGGGGGGGGGGGGGCTCTTCAGGTAGGCATATGGTGACGCCTTTGGGAGATACCTTTGTTATAAGAATAATTGTACCACAAAATTGCCTAGGTGTTCCCTTTTCAAAATTAGACGGTCTTCTTCCACTGCAACACCTCAAAGCTTTAGGGATGCAATCCACGTTGTGCTAGCAGTGCTACCAGTAATTCTGGAGGCAGCTTCTAGTATATGCGTTGTGTTTGCAATTTTAGGTTACGTCATATGCCTACCTGAAGAGCCCCCCCCCCCCTTTTTTTAAGGCGAAACCGGTCACAGGAGGCAAAAACTGTAAATCTACTCAGCAGGTCCAATATCTGTTTGGGAATATTTTCTAGCATCCCCCCTCGGGGGAACACTGGATATTCTCCAGCGGATGGGAGGGGCGCCTGGGGGTAGTCCCTATTACTTTATGTAGTAGGTGTTCAGTGGAAGGCTCAAAAGATCTAATAAGCGATGCAGTCACAAAAAGAAAATGTTTAGGGCTTAACGTCTTTTGTCCACCACGAGGGTGATTTCAAAGACGGGGCAACGAAAAAGGGTCTGAGCAAATTTTGACCCAAGCTGGATTCGAACCCGGGACCTTTTGGTCTGGAGGCAAACGCTTTTACCACCGAGCCACCCAGCTCCCCCAGTCACAAAAAGGGCAGCTGATGTCCTCATGACACAATGCAAGCTTACCAGCCTGGAATTCCATGGCAATAGCACAGCATTCTCAGAATTTAAATATATATATATATATATATATATATATATATATATATATATATATATATATATATATATATATATATATATATATATATATATATATATATATATTAGAAAACAGGTTGGCTGCACATTGTTTGGCAAAAGGTGACAGCGACATGTTTGTACGTCACTGTGACACAGGAGCAATTGCATGTGTGTGTGTGTGTGTGCACATGTACAGTGGAGTACGCTTAACACGAATTTCTGGGGACATGGAAAATCACTTCGTGTTAAGCGTATTTCGTGTTAACCAATATGGCCTCAAAATTGATCACGGCCCTCCCGGCAAGGAAAAAGTGTGTAAGAGATGCACGCATGAATGAGTACGAGGTTAAAAGTGCACATTATCGTACTAAATATGCTTACCTTACCTCCAGCTCGCTAGGAAAACACAAGGTGACGTGTACAGCTCACGTATTTAATGTAAAATCTATCAGGTAAAATCCGTAGTAAAGTAAAAGCAACACAGACTGAAGTACAATCTCGCATCGGTAAAAGTAACACGGTCAGTCATTTAAAAAACGCCATGATCGAAGTCTGTCTTGCGTTATTGACAGCCCGTGTAGAGAGACAATCGTGGATCTCATTAATCTTGTTTTTTTCACTTCAAGCATAATCGACTTCTGTTTTACCTTGGGGGTAGCCACGATTACAGTTCAGAAACTCTAGCCAATGAGAAGATGGATTACAACAACTGAAGACTATTCAGCCAATCACAGGCTAGAGTTCGTTCTGATCTGTGTCATGTGTACTACAGCACGAGAGCGACACGTGCAGTGCCCCTTCCATGAATTGGTTTTCAGTGTTTGAGACTGGAATCTATGTTCGTGTTAAACAGGAGAATAATAGTGAAATTGCTCCGTTTGGGAACCGAAAACAGCTTCGTGTTAAGCGAAATTTCGTGTTAAGCATTTCGTGTTATCAGTGAAATTTTAATACAGAATAAGAAGGCCGTCGGCCGGGAATGCAAAAACGGTTCGTGTTAACCGGAAATTCGTGTTAAGCGAGTTTGTGTTAACTGGACTCCACTGTATCTTGTGTGCTCTTCCATACATGCTGTACCATGGCAGCTGCAGGCAGTCCAATGTAAAGTTGTCTTCTGGTTGCCAGGAACCGTGAACAATTGATTGTACATTGCTTAACGTCCCGACAGCAACAAGGCTTTCTCAGGACGTGCCTGCACTGCTTGTGAAAAAAAAAAATAAACAGAACATTGAATGTATGTCGCCGGCCGGTCAAATACATTAAATAAACCTAACACATGGGGCCTAAATAAAGCTAAGACCATTTAGCAACACACATCCAATATCAAGAGCTACAGGCAGTGCAGACAGTAGGGAGAGTTTTAAAAAGGCAAATACAGGTGAATGGACCAAGGGTAGACAGAAACACATGCCCCAGAATAGAGAGAAAAACTCACCCTGTGGGGCTGACCAGGGTGACCCTGGGAACTAAAAAGTACCTAACCCCACCCAAGTCCCCCAAGGCAGACCCGGGTGGGGCAACCGTGAACAAACTTGTCTGGGGCACAACACTGCAGAGACAGTCGTACTGGCATCACGCCTTGCATTACTGCATACTCTCTTGTTAGGCACCTTCTGCAGATAAATATAAACAATTTATTGAAGTGTGCGTGTGTTGAAGAAAAGGGGGATGGAGGTGTGAAATGGGTGGAAGGAAATGTGTACTGACATGCACTCTTATGTGTGTAAAACAGGTTTTCAGTGTGTTATTTGTTGTGTTTCTTTTTTTTGTTGTTGTTGAGCGGGATGTCCTCCGCCACCCCCCACCCCACCCCCGCCCAGCCCCCTCCCTGAATCCCACTTTCCCAAAACCGTATTTCCAAACATTGTAACAAGCTTTCAACATAACAAAATTAATGCACTGTGAATGAACGTCTGAAGTTTACAACATTTAGGCAGTTCTCGCTCACTGTTGCAACACAGATAAAGACTAAAGAGTTAGTTATTTGGGTTTAACGCCGAGCAGGCGACTAAGGCCATCTCACGGCGGGATGGGTAAAAATCTGGTCAGCCAGACTAAAAGCAAGGTCTTAAGACAAGATGTAAATATAGATTAAAAATCTCAGGCTAAAATGTCGCACGTCTTTAAAAGAAACGTCTACAGACTCTCAAAAAGGGCAAATAAAAAATTCACATAGTCAATGAATGCTCAGATCTTGTTAAAAATATTGCATTCTCTCAAAAAATTGAAGATTTTGTCCGGAGGAACATCCCGGAACAAAACCTTCAAGGAGTCTGCTGTGAAGTGTTTATATCTGGTGTCAGTTAGGTCAGCACAATACAGCAAAAAGTGTCGAACAGAAAACTGCTCATCACAGGCAAAACACCATGGACGCTCATCCTGTTTAAGTAAGTAAGAGTGCGTAACATACGTGTGCCCGATGTGGAGCCGAGCAAGGACAGTCTCCTCACGGCGGCTGCCGCAGCGGAAAGGTAGACTGTCAGACAACTTAGGAAGAGCTTCATGAAGCTTGTTCCCTTCCTCTTTGTCCCACTCGGACTGCCACTCGCGGGCTATGTACGCACTAATAACAGGTTTAAAATCACTGTAGACAGTCTGTGTGTCAGGGACAGGGTCACTGCGGGCACTGTTGGCAGAAGAATCTGCAATTCTGTTGCCTTCGATGCCCACATGGCCTGGGACACAAATAAAAATGATGTCATAATATTCCTTCATCAAGTCCGCATAGAGCTCTCTAATCTGCACCAGCAGTGGATGGTCTGTTCCCGCGCCCTGAAGGGCCTGCAGGGCAGAAAGAGAGTCAGACAGAATCAGGAAGTTCCTTTCCCGAGACTGATAGGCATGCTTGAGTGCTAGCAGAATTGCCTGCAGTTCTGCACTAAATACAGAGGAATGGTCAGGGAGACAGAGCTTAAATGGGCGTCTAGGATGGCGAGAGGTTAGTTAGTTATTTGGGTTTAACGCCGAGCAGGCGACTAAGGCCATCTCACGGCGGGATGGGTAAAAATCTGGTCAGCCAGACTAAAAGCAAGGTCTGAAGACAAGATGTAAATATAGATTAAAAATCTCAGGCTAAAATGTCGCACATGTCTGGAAAAGAAACGTCTACAGACTCTCAAAAAGGGCAAATAAAAAAATTCACATAGTCTATGAATGCTCAGATCTTGTTAAAAATATTGCATTCTCTCAAAAAATTGAAGATTTTGTCCGGGGGAACATCCCGGAACAAAACCTTCAAGGAGTCTGCTGTGAAGTGTTTATATCTGGTGTCAATTAGGTCAGCACAATACAGCAAAAAGTGTCGAACAGAAAACTGCTCATCACAGGCAAAACACCATGGACGCTCATCCTGTTTAAGTAAGTAAGAGTGCGTAACATATGTGTGCCCGATGTGGAGCCGAGCAAGGACAGTCTCCTCACGGCGGCTGCCGCAGCGGAAAGGTAGACTGTCAGACAACTTAGGAAGAGCTTCATGAAGCTTGTTCCCTTCCTCTTTGTCCCACTCGGACTGCCACTCGCGGGCTATGTACGCACTAATAACAGGTTTTAAATCACTATAGACAGTCTGTGTGTCAGGGACAGGGTCACTGCGGGCACTGTTGGCAGCAGAATCTGCGATTCTGTTGCCTTCGATGCCCACATGGCCTGGGACCCAAATAAAAATGATGTCGTAATATTCCTTCATCAAGTCCGCGCAGAGCTCTCTAATCTGCACCAGCAGTGGATGGTCTGTTCCCGCGCCCTGAAGGGCCTGCAGGGCAGAAAGAGTCAGACAGAATCAGGAAGTTCCTTTCCCGAGACTGATAGGCATGCTTGAGTGCTAGCAGAATGGCCTGCAGTTCTGCACTAAATACAGAGGAATGGTCAGGGAGACGGAGCTTAAATGGGCGTCTAGGATGGCGAGAGGACACTGCAGCCGCAGCCACTCTTCCATCCTCAGACTTGGACCCATCCGTATAAAGACGACAATAGCCAGGAAAAATTGAAAGGAGTTCATTGAGGCTCTGTTGGTATATGGCTGGTGGAGTACAATCCTTCTTGTGGGCAGTCAAGTCCAGCAAGATGTCAGGAACTGGTAGTAGCCAGGGTGGAGTGACGTGTTGCAGAGATTCCGAAACTTTGTCCAGGTCCACTCCGGCCGCCTGCAGATGAGATCGGACACGGAAGGAAAGTGGACGGACAGCTCCCGGATGGGCATCGTAAATCTCTGCAAACGACGGGTTAAAAACACAATCATAGGCAGGATTTTCTGGATGGGCCTTCAGCTTCAGAACGTAGCTGAGCATGAGGCGGATGCGGCGGAGCCTGAGAGAAGGCTCCCCTGCCTCTGCATACAGACTAGGAACTGGAGATGTCCTGAAGGCCCCCAGACATATGCGCAGACCTTGATGGTGAATTGTGTTCAGACGCTGTAGAACAGACTTGGAAGCCGAGCCATAAACCACAGAGCCGTAATCCAGTTTGGACCGAACAAGTTATTTGGGTTTAACGCCGAGCAGGCAACTAAGGCCATCTCACGGCGGGAAGGGTAAAAATCTGGTCAGCCAGACTAAAAGAAAGGTCTTAAGACATGATGTAAGTATAACTTAAAAATATGTCAGGCTAAAATGTCGCACAGGTCTTTAGAGAAAACGTCGAAGGACTCTCAAAAAGGTCAAAATAATAGAAACATCATAAGCTATAAACGCTGAAATCTTATTAAAAATATGGCACTCTCTCAGAAAACTGAAGATCTTGTCCGGGGGCACATCCCGGAACAACACCTTCAAGGAGTCTGCCGTGAAATGTTTATACCTTGTGTCGATTAGATCAGCTCAAGACAACAAAAAGTGTTGAACAGAGTACTGCTCGTCGCAGGCATAACACCATGGACGCTCCTCCTGTTTAAGCAAATAAGAATGCGTAACATACGTGTGGCCGATGTGGAGCCGAGCCAGGACAGTCTCCTCACGGCGGCTGCCGCAGCGATAAGGTAGACCGTCGGACAACTTAGGAAGGGCTTCATGCAGCTTGTTAGCTTCCTCTTTGTCCCACTCGGACTGCCACTCACGGGCTATGTACGCACTAGCTACATGTCTAAAATCACTATAAACAGTCTGTGTGTCAGGGACAGGGTCATTGCGGGCATCGCTGGCAGCAGAATCTGCGATCCTGTTGCCTTCAATGCCCACATGCCCTGGCACCCAAATAAAAATGATATCATAATATTCCTTCATCAAGTCCGCGTGGAGCTCTCTGATCTGCACCAGCAGTGGGTGGTCATATCCCGTGCCCTAAGGGCCTGCAGGGCAGAAAGAGAGTCAGATAGAGTTAGTTATTTGGGTTTAACGCCGAGCAGGCGACTAAGGCCATCTCACGGCGGGATAGGTAAAATTCTGGTCAGCCAGACTAAAAGCAAGGTCTTAAGACAAGATGTAAATATAGATTAAAAATCTCAGGCTAAAATGTCGCACAAGTCTTTAAAAGAAATGTCTACAGACTCTCAAAAAGGGCAAAATAAAAAAGATTCACATAGTCTATGAATGCTCAAATCTTGTTAAAAATATTGCATGCTCGCAAGAAATTGAAGATTTTGTCCGGGGGAACATCCCGGAACAAAACCTTCAAGGAGTCTGCTGTAAAGTGTTTATATTTGGTGTCAATTAGCTCAGCACAATACAGCAAAAAGAGTCGAACAGAAAACTGCTCATCACAGGCAAAACACCATGGACGCTCATCCTGTTTAAGTAAGTAAGAGTGCGTAACATACGTGTGCCCGATGTGGAGCCGAGCAAGGACAGTCTCCTCACGGCGGCTGCCGCAGCGGAAAGGTAGACTGTCAGACAACTTAGGAAGAGCTTCATGAAGAGAGGGGGAATATGAGAGTATTAGGGAATCTTCTATGGTCCTCATTTTTCTATGTTATTCGCTCACAAAAACGCACACGACCTTGCCTTTCCTTTTTCTCAAATTCCTTTTATTTTTCTCTGTAATTAGATATATAAAGAAAGAACTGAATCTTTATTAACACTATGACTGAGAATTTAAGGGGTTAACTCAGTCATAGTGTTAATAATACTTCAACTCCCCCCCCCCCCCCCATAGACAAAACGCCCGATCAAACCAGTGCTTGTAACCCGAAGCAATTACATATAATACATAAACACCTCATGCCTACGCTTGACTGGTTTTGAAAGACCCCCACTTCAATTCAGGTAAGATATGAATAGACCTGTTCTGAAAATAGCAATTATTCGCATTTTCATGTCGGGACGAGATTGCCTTTTGAAACCGGGATCGAAATCTTTTGAATCAGATCGGTATGCACCCAGCATGTCACGGTATTCATAACGGAATTTTTAATTTTTCCAATTATGTGTTCACCCGTTCGATTTGCCATTAAATGCAAATGGCCAACACTCACACACACAGACAATCTTACCCCTTTTTTACACAGAGAGAGGCCCGTTATAAAGTCAGTAATCATACACCTTTACCCCGCTCTGTTTTATGTCTGTGCTTATAACAACATTACAAGCACTGACGAAAGATTTTGGACCGGCTGACTTACTCTTTGTATAAACGCCATGAAGTCTTCACAGACACAGAGTTAAAATGAGTTTGCAACCTGTTGGAAAACGGAAAAAGGCTTTAAGTTAAGATCCGTCTTGTATTTTATGACGAGGGGGGGAGAGGGGATTACTGTTGACTGTTATTTCTACACAGAATGAAACAGACATGATCAAGCCAGTTCGAACATGACTAGTAACGCAGGCACTGACAAAGGGTGTAGGTTGATTTTGCTGGTCATGTTGACACAGTAATTGATTTGCCGCTCCCACACAGTGAGCGTCATGAGTGGCGTTTTATATCTCTGTTTGTTAGACTGCCTGGTTTTGTTTGCTGATTTTATTCTGCACGTTTTGCACATTTCGAAATCAGGCACGATCAAGCCAGTTTGAACTTGACTGTTGGCGTGCCTTGGAACTAATGCGTGTTAAGATATTTTCTAGTATAAAACCAAACCCCAGATCTAGGTAGAGTCAATCATGACACAATATTCTGGAAGAGGCAGCGGCTCAGCATACAAACACACACAAACCACATCCGAGAGCACACCTGTTCGGCTTTGACATGTGGTCTTTGGTACAAAATAGGTGACCACTAAAAATTTTTCATCTTCTTTGAGCTGTCAAAGGTTTCTGACCTTTCTGATGAGACTAATTAAGTCGAAACAGCTCCTCGTTTCAAAGGTAAGTGCTTTTTTATTTCACTTATTATTAAAAATATATTTTATTATAAAATGAACACAGACGAACTGCTATTATTAAATGATATTGGCGCTGTAGAAAACATAGACTTAGATTCGAAGCGGGAACGACTTTTATCTGTAGTGATTTCTGGTCATTCCAAAACTTATCTCGGAAAGCAATATTCAACCGAAGATATACAATCCCTCACGGCTGCTGATTTATTTAAACTTCATTTTAAATATGAACAACACATGGCTTCACTAATGACCCGTGATTTGAGCAAATCAATTGTCTGCTTATATTCAAAAGCTGTGAGTTATGCCCTTCCTGTAGACATTGAAAATCTCACAAATGACCTCGAGAGTAACCCCATTGTAACGAGTGCAATTGGTAAATTAGCTTGCCTTTTATTCTACAGATTTGGTAATTTGCTGGCTCCTCTGGTAACATTAATTGTAACTAGCAGCCATATCGATTTCATGAAATTAAATTTTTTTGCTGATAAAAATGGACGACCAACAGACGACCCCCCAAACGACCCCACAGATGAACCCTGCCCCAGACCCTGCCCAGACTCAGATTCACACAGTGACAAAAATTAAAAACCCAGGCAGAATTCAGTCTGGTAAACGTTTAGCCGAATGGAACAAGCAGAAAAAGTTACAGCTACAGGCGCTAACAGAAAAGGCTCATGTAAGTGACCCGCCGTCAACACCGTTGGGACCATTAGGACTGACAGGACTTTCAACACCCCTGTCACACACACATCAAAGTGAAAGACCTTCAACCCAGTCTAATTCTGAAACAGCAAAATATGTAGTTGCCGCATTTGTTGTCGGATCTGGTTTTGTAGCTTACCAATTATACAAAAAATACAAGCCGCACACTCGTACAGTGACCAAAAAATTAAACACTCCATCATCAAAAACAGAAGTCTCCACATTACCAACAATATCCAAAGTTGTCGACCCATTTCATATGCAGTAATAAATTTATTATTTTAATTTTTTCTTGCCTAAGAAATGAATGACTCAAAGAATTTAATGAATCTTGTGTATCACTCTGCAGTAATCAGTGCATTAGCAGTAGCGTTTTCTATGCTGGGAAAAAATCTACTCAAAATGAAATCAGCAGACCTCAGTAGACTCGATTTCGAAGACAGCGCTAAGCTAATTGTAGTTGTAACAGCGTCAATCGCCACGAAAGACCTTCTTGTTAAACAGGGAATTATTCCCGAAAATATATCTATGTAAATAAAAAAAAATATGGCGACGATAGCTATTATGGTGGGAGGAGCGATGGTCAACGCCCTCGCATTTAGCGGATCAAACTATCTCTTTTCTAAAATGGGTAGAGAACAATCTGCAGAAGAAATAAAGCGTCATAATGAAGCGTCAGAAAAATTAGCACAGGCAGAACAGGCGTATGAAAAACAAAGAATTGAAAAACTTGATTTCATCAATGAAAAACTCCATCTAGAAAACCACGCACAACATACGTTTTCAAATACATGATTGTACATTGCTTAACGTCCCGACAGCAACAAGGCTTTCTCAGGACGTGCCTGCACTGCTTGTGAAAAAAAACACTAAACAGAACATTGAATGTATGTCGCCAGCCGGTCCAATACGTTAAATAAACCTAACACATGGGGCTAAATAAAGCTAAGACCATTTAGCAACACACATCCAATATCAAGAGCTACAGGCAGTGCAGACAGTAGGGAGAGTTTTAAAAAGGCAAATACAGGTGAATGGACCTCGGGTAGACAGAAACACATGCCCCAGAATAGAGAGAAAAACCCACCCTGTGGGGCTGACCAGGGTGACCCTGGGAACTAAAAAGTACCTAACCCCACCCAAGTCCCCCAGGGCAGACCCGGGTGGGGTGTTTTCAAATACAGACGAAGCAATCCGTGAGTATTTTTTAGTCACGGGTGAAGACATGTCTATCCCAAAACCAAAACTAAGTGACTACTATCAACCAAGCCCAGAACAAAGAAACGGGGAGATAATCTTTGTTCTAGTGGGAATGATATTTGTTTATTTTACTGGAGTTTTCATTGCTAGAAAAAATGGCAGCCGAAAATAAACTATCGAAAATATATTACTCACCATCAGGGTATTATAAAGGAGCAACCGCTATTCAGAAATTACATGCCGCTGTGGGCGGAGATATAACACTCAATCAAGTCAAGCAATGGTTACAGAGACAGGCAATTTGGCAGATATATCTCCCTGCTCCAAGAAAGATAACAAGACCTCATTTTGAGAACACAACACCTAATGACACACATCAAATGGACCTCCTGTTTTTACCACATGACACAATAAGAAAGAAACGATACAAGTATGCACTGACTGTTGTAGACATTGCTTCAAGGTATAAAGACGCTGAACCCATATCTGACAAAACAGCCAGTACAGTTGCGACTGCTTTATCAAAAATATATAGTCGAGGCCCTTTAAGATACCCCAGACTTGTTCAAGTTGATGATGGATCAGAATTTAAGGGCGCAGTTAATCAGTTATTTGCTAAGCATGGTGTACTGGTCAGACGCGGCATTCCAGGCGTACACAGATCGCAGGCAATTGTAGAAAACTTTAACAAACAGTTATCAGAAAGACTTTTCAGTTACCAGTATTCAAAGGAACTCATGCATGACACCCGGAACACTGAATGGGTACAAAGGTTACCACATGTGATAAAAGCAATGAACAATGAAGGACACCCAAAGCCTGCTGATGCTATTAAATTGAAAACAATTACAGAGTCAAAAACAATGTCAGCACAGGCACCCGACACAAGTTTATTTACTAAACAGGTGAGATATTTATATCAGCCAGGGGAGGCTGAGAACGACGACAGACGCAGGGCAACAGACCCCATCTGGTCAACGTCCGTTCATAATATAAAAAAAATAATTCCCGGCGCAGACGCAACAATATATTACCTGTATGACCCTGCACCCCAGAGGGCATTTGTCAGAGAAGAATTACAGATTATTCCCCCAGACACCGTTACTCATTTCAGTAACTAACTCATCAATTAATTCATCAACCAGTTCATCAGCTATTTCTTCAGATAACTTGAGCCTGTAATGACCTGGTGCATAAGCTTTTTCCTTAGTGTGAAACACTCTTTTCGTGTCTCCAACTGCAAGTGATTTCTTATGTGTTTGGATCATTTCAAGATTATGTTTGTTTGATCTCAGTGACTTGTTTGGATAATCAGGCATTAATGCACCATCTAACACTTGCTTGTAATGTTCATGACGTATGTCTTTATTTTTTATTGCTGTTTTTTTTATACCTTTGGCTTTTGACTGACTTCCCTTCTGGTGCAGTATAGAATACATTTTTGATCTCAGTCCAACGTACTCAACTATTGGCACACCATTTAGTTCATCTTTAAACTTACCAGGCACTTTCTTGTTTTGTGTGCTGTACAGTGGATGATCCTTAGGGTAATCAGACGTGTCATACATGTGTAGTTCTGTTTTCATGTCTTCATAAAAGTCTTCAGTACACACATCAATGATCATAGAGTCAGTGTCAGTGTATAACAATCGACAGTCAGGATACTTTAATTTGAAGTAATCATAATAAAATTCAAGCATCACCAGTTTTGATTGATTGATTGATTGTACATTGCTTAACGTCCCGACAGCAACAAGGCTTTCTCAGGACGTGCCTGCACTGCTTGTGAAAAAAAAAAAAAACTAAACAGAACATTGAATGTATGTCGCCAGCCAGTCAAATACATTAAATAAACCTAACACATGGGGCCTAAATAAAGCTAAGACCATTTAGCAACACACATCCAATATCAAGAGCTACAGGCAGTGCAGACAGTAGGGAGAGTTTTAAAAAGGCAAATACAGGTGAATGGACCAAGGGTAGACAGAACCACATGCCCCAGAATAGAGAGAAAAACCCACCCTGTGGGGCTGACCAGGGTGACCCTGGGAACTAAAAAATACCTAACCCCACCCAAGTCCCCCAGGGCATACCCGGGTGGGGTTCCCTGGGAACTAAAAAATACCTAACCCCACCCAAGTCCCCCAGGGCAGACCCGGGTGGGGAAATCACCAGTTTTGACAATTCAAGAATTGCCATACCAATGAATACTGGCTTGTCCAGTTTAACAATCTTTTTTTTGAGTGACACAGCATACAATGATGAATGAAATTCTTTATACCCTGTGTACTGTGGCTTGCCTGTAAGTTTAATTGCACCCGATTCAGTTGTGACAAGTCTCACATCTTTTCTGTGATGAGGATTTTCCATAGTCTTGCCAAAACAGGCATTGTTCATAAGCTTAAAGAAGTCTTTGTCAAATGCAGTGTTGCCGTCTCTGGCACGAAGGGTTGTGTTCTTCATTATGTAATCTTTCATGAAAGCACTCTGATCAAATTGAATTCCTCTGTGAACTTTCTTTAGTACTAACCCGTGTCTGATGTAAAACTGCAACAAGCGGTAGTGACAAACGTAATTAAATTTATCATTTAGATTCGGTACAAGTTTAGTGTCTTCTTTTTTCCCTGTCATACTCATTTTCTCAACTGCTAAGGGATAATCATTATGGTAATCATGTAGATGGTGTGGATACTCCAGGTCTACTTCAAAGATCCAACCCTTCGCGTCGTTTTGGTCAAGATTCATAATATTGTTTGTTAACCCTGTTACATCATACTGTGACAAATCATGCAGACGAAAGTTTTTCAAGGGCAATAATTCACACATTGCGAACCCATACAAATTGTTAGCGTCCAAATACGTAATGAATGACCTTGACCCCGGGCTTGAGGGGTCAAAGTCCGGGGCGTCCAGATATTTGTTGTTGGCTCTGGCGTAATTGTTCGATGCAATACTAATCCCTCCCCTCAATCCGCGTTCCACCATTTCACCCATCGTACGATCAGACAAGAGGTCTATAAATATCTTACTGGATTTCAAAAATGCATCCCAAGTCATGCCAGGACTAGTGATGTAACAAGCAGGGTCAAGTCTGTAGTGTAACAAACCCTTCTCACGGTAACTTTCAAATACATCTGCTAGTAAACAAACGTCAGCCTTTAAGTACTGATCGTGGTAATCACCAATTGTCTGACATCCTAACTTCCCCCACGCATCAAGAGCGTGTTGATATTCAGAGTCAGAAATACCTTTGCCAGTTAGTGTAGAATAAAATTTCTCTTTTGGTGGCAGTCTTGTTTCCTCAAACACAACCCAGTGATCAATGTACTCATATGGATAGACACCTTTCTTAACCAAGTCTGACTCAAAATATTTACTTGTTATTGGATACTCAGTCAGCCCTTCTGCCAGACTAGCAAGACCTAAAGACAAATGTTGCATGGAGTCATAAAATGCTAATTTATCTAACCTAAAAGTCAAGTATTTCTCAGTTGTCTGAGCAATACAACTTATGTTTCTGTAAGACTCATCTACAGCCTGCATGATGATGTGTGAATCATATCCTTTGAGATTGTGAAAAAAGATTGGTAACTTGTATGTCTTAGGATCTATTTTTAATTTCAAGTTACAATCACCATGTGCAGCACCTCTGTAACGCCCAGTTATGTGATCGTGGTCACGAACTTTATCACCACCTAAAGGTTGTTCACAAATCCAACACGTCTCTGCTGTATCAAATTTCAGTTTGTCTTCTTTTGTCATCACCAAAGGCATCTGACATGTTGTGAGATACTGTACTACCTGACTATACAGATGTCTCATTTCTGTTAAAAACAGACAAGCTGCATTTTCACCCCTGTAGATAACAGGTTCTGAATGAAGACCGTCTGACCTAACAATAATGTATCCAAAAGAACACACCACTTGGTCACTTAGTTTTATAGTCTTTGGTAATGTCTCTGGAACATGACCTTCAAATTGAACAACCAGTGATTCAAAATCTGCGTATACTACAAACGGCAGCTTTTGCTGATTCCCATAGTTCTTAAAATACACTTGACTACCAGGATCTGGATACTTAAGTACTGTTTGTATGTCATCAGCTGACCTACAATGTAGAATGTGATTATGCGCTATTTTAATAGAAGAGAATCTCTGTAAACATCTCTTGCACACTTCCTGTTTCCCATTGTGTTTTGTTGTATGTCCGTGAATTATACGTGACATATTCCTGATAATTGTGTAGTGAAAGTTATTGTCATCGCCGATTAGCAACATGTCAACATGTTTATCTTCTGACTGCCCATATGTTGGGGCAATTGGAGATACTCTAATTGGCTGTGACTTGTTTTCAGATTTATTATCCCACACATACACATTCACAGATATACCAGGATTTAGTTTTTCAAACAAATCTATGTCTTCTATTTTAACAGGGAACTCAATGCCACTAAAGTTGAGTTCATTTACAAATTTGATGTAGTTAGATACGCGATCAGGTCTTGACCTCACAAAGTGTAGTTTAGCAAGTACACACCACATGAAACAGAAATTGTCTTTGTTCTGTATGTTAACAACTGCTTTTTTGTTTGCGACCTCAGTTGGCAGTGGTATCCATGCTTTACCTAATATAGGATGATACCTTGACTGCTTTAGTTGCAGTTCATGTACATGTCCTTCGTGCCAACCAGACCCCTTCATTTTTGCACTGTCAATTGCTTGTAGAAAGTCTGGTAATAGTCTGTCTCTAAACACGTTCTCTACCTCCGGTTCTCTTCTTGTGTTAACTGTGTGTTGTCTTGTTGATATGTACGATACAATCACTTCACCGTCCACCCTAGTAAATTCTATTTTAGCAACAATCTGAATCTTCACATTGCCTGTCAGAAGATTTTGTTGTATGACAGAAAGAGTTTTCTATTGATTCGTAAACATTGTTAGTATTGGATATAGGTAAGTTTGTTGTGTGAAACACGTTACGTAGGCCTGATGAGCCAGGGTTTGATGGGCCAGGGCTTTGAGCATTGTCCGTCATTTTTATTTGACCGACAAAATAATAAAATAAAAAATATTAACGTTAACTCTGCTGGCTCACCTTGTGTAATACCACTTTATTAACTGTAACACTGTCAATATAAACATTTAGTTTGCGTAGTTGTTTAAATATGCTATAACAAACTTCCCCTAACCAGCCATAGTTGGTATCATCAACTTTAAAAGTAGGTGTCTTTAAATCAACTGTCATGCACTCCACATTTGGATGCTCATCGACATAATCCAAAGTCACACTATATGTAACATATATTTCTGATGGTGCTGAAAGGCTTATGTAAGTCTGTTTGGGTGATATTAAATCAGTAAAGTGCATAACATCTTTGAAAAGGTGTGTGAGATCAAGCACCTGTATGATTTGTCCGTCTGTCATTTTTATTGGACAAACAAATGTATAAATTAATTACATCAATTTACTAACCCATACCCTGTGGGCTGATCTGTCTTTAAAATGAGCTTTAGATGCTTAGTTGATTTCAGTTTATTTTTTACATCATCACGTTCATGCTTATTTGGGATGACATCATTCTCTCTGAGACAGTCTTCAAAGCTGTCACGATCCTTACAGTAAAACAAACAGATAAACTTTAACTGTTCTCGAAAATCTTTCAGTACAGCATTATATTTTTGAGTGAGAATCCATACACTGACAATTGCGTGTCTGCCACTGAAGGCAAGTTCTGCTAGAGTGTTTCTCTTCTTGACAATGTCTTTCTCTGCTGAACAGTCATCAACAATAAACAAAGTTGGCTGTCCTTCAAATTGCATGTAAAAATATTGTAGGTAGTCATTCAGTTTTTTCTCAGGGTCGACTAAGTATATGTTGCTGTCAGTCCAAATGAATAAACGGTTGTGATAAGCTTTGTTGTGTTTGATTGTTGGACAAAATATTACAATGTTTTCAAAATGGTGGATGTATCTTGTTTGTAATAAGTCAAGTACGAATTGAGTCTTTCCACATCCTGTGGCACCAACAAATAAGCCACAGTGTGGGTCGAGGGTCATTAAGCTCCGGTTCATTTTAATACACAATATAATTTTAATATATGTGTCCACTCAGTCTGCTTTCTGCAATATTGAGTTGTGCATCATATATCAGGTACAAATATATGTTTATGGCTGCAGCAGTTTCAACCTTCTTTTGTATCTGAATTGTTATTCCGTCACTACCGTTCTCGACAGTTCGTCCTGACCCATGAAGATAATCGTCGTCTGTACTACGAAGGTCTAACCACAGTGCATACTTGTTTGTAAGGTATTGTCCGATCCTAACGTCATACAGATGTAGATCTTTGCACGCAATGTTTGCAGGTTTATCTCTAATCCTTCCACCCGCAAAATACTTTGTGGTTTGGTCATAGTGTTGATAAGGCAGCATTCCTGAAGCGTACACTTGATTAGGGCGGCCTTCAATTGTGCAGGACAAATGTGTAATCTTAGGATTGTAGAATTTTTCTGAATCCCGTTTGTATGGATCTGCTGGTTCAACAAACAACATAAGAATACCTTTCAGTGACCTAGCTGGTGTGTTTAAGTTTACGTTCCACATTGGGTCGCTCTTGTCTTTGGAAATTAAACTATGTCTAATCACCCTGTCATAATAAATTGGTAGTCTTGACTGATACTGATTTTGAATGAGTCTAGCTAGTTCAGTGTGTGTGACAATTTCATATTCCAAGGAAATGTTAGAGATCTTGTATGTTGCATCTGTGGCAGATGATTTAATAACTTTGGAGTAGTCATTGAAAGTTAGTTCAAAGCTCAGACGGTCATTCAGTGCCCCTTGATAATAAGGCAAATGAGCTGTGAGGATTTCAAACTCAAGTGGAATGTAAAATCTGGTTCCATATGTTTCTGCTAATATAACGTCCTTTGGTACCCCAGTAGTTGTTTTGTCTCCAGCATTGATTCGAAGTTTACAAACATTATCTGGCTGTATGCCTTGATAAATACGATCTTCTCGTTCTTCTCTTGTGAGCCAAAGGTCTTTGTAACAGTAGAATACATCTGAGTCGTCAAGACTAAACACTTCCTGTCCTTCAAGTTTTACTTTAATAGTTCTAACAATTGCTCTGCCAAGATTGTTAACTAGTGTTCTGTTCACATCTGCGTCTGATGATAGTTCAATATTAAATGCTAGGCGTGCAGTGCCAGGAACGATAACGTCACTGGGACCTAGGTTTGGAAACTTGACTGTAAGTGTTTGGTTCTGGTCTATGGTACTTGGATTGTTTGTGATGACTATTGTTTGTCGAATGCCCTTAACACCCAGGGGCTCACGTAGTTTTCTGTATGGGTCTAACTTTGATCCGTAAGACTGTGTCATTTTTATTATGCACAATAAAAAATAATAAATTAATAAAACAATGGCAGCGGGAGGATTTAATCATGAAGATTTTGAAATGGATGACATGCATGTCTCAGATACCAGTATCACAGATATGACTGGAATGGTAACTAGTTCTAGTATGCATCACGAACTGCTAAAAGACAAAGTAAACTCATTTTATGACAGTGTTGGAGCGCGCCCAGATGTCTTGGATCCTAACCAGTTTGAATACGAAAAAGGACATTTATTTGTAAATACAGACAGAGGGAAAATATATCTAACACATAAAAACAATTCTTCTAAGTTTAGAGCTTTAAGTACAATTAAAGGTGAAGTCGGTGGTAACTCTGGGTTGGCAAGGTACCTTGGAATTGGAGGGTCTCCCGTTCCCCCAAGACTGGTTAGTGCGCTTCACGACACGCAAACAAAGTTGCCAACAGGGCAAGAGATTGAAATGGCACCAGTAACAAGCCTACCAGAAATAGCAAACACAGTGATACAAGAAACCTCATTTACTGAAGGACAAATAAATGACGCTTTGAAAACAATAGATGATCCACCTTTGTCAATAAGGGAGATTATGGGATTGGATAAATCACTGCAGACAATAAGAGGTGAGATGGTTAATAATCTTGCCAAACTGGGAGAGCTTGATAAACACATAGAACGTGAAAAAGATAAACTGGCTACCGCAGACACAGAAATGAAAGATTGATTGATTGATTGTACATTGCTTAACGTCCCGACAGCAACAAGGCTTTCTCAGGATGTGCCTGCACTGCTTGTGAAAAAATAAAAAAGAAACAGAACATTGAATGTATGTCGCCAGCCGGTCAAATACGTTAAATAAACCTAACACATGGGCCTAAATAAAGCTAAGACCATTTAGCAACACACATCCAATATCAAGAGCTACAGGCAGTGCAGACAGTAGGGAGAGTTTTAAAAAGGCAAATACAGGTGAATGGACAAAGGGTAGACAGAAACACATGCCCCAGAATAGAGAGAAAAACCCACCCTGTGGGGCTGACCAGGGTGACCCTGGGAACTAAAAAATACCTAACCCCACCCAAGTCCCCCAGGGCAGACCCGGGTGGGGTCAGAAATGAAAGAGAGAATACAGCACAGATTAAATGATTTGCAGATAGAAAGATCAGGACGGTTAGAAGTGATTAGTATTGCAAGAGGAAAACTGAAAACCCAAGTTAACAGAATTAGAGAAACTATTCAGAAAATACTTCACGAAGACACTACTCTGGCTGAGAGACTTAAAACACTTTTCAGAGAACAGGGTATTACAATTGCTAGTTTAATTACTGCTCTTGGGTTTATTATCAGTACTGTAGTGCTGGCTGTCTCCGGTGCTGGGGTTAGTGGGGGTGCACCGCCACCCCCGGGCCCACCGGCTCCCACAGATCCAAAAGATTTACAGTCGTGGGTAAAGAAACAGTTGTCTCACATATCAGACTTGCTTAAGAAATTGGCTCTGAAAGCAGTAGACGCGTTGCCTGACATTTTAGGCACGGTTGTCAGCTGGTTGATTAGTACAGCGGCAAAGGTAGTTGGGTTTATGGCAGAACATGTGTGGGTATTTTTGGTGACAGTAGGATTGATTGATTGTACATTGCTTAACGTCCCGACAGCAACAAGGCTTTCTCAGGACGTGCCTGCACTGCTTGTGAAAAAAAAACTAAACAGAAAATTGAATGTATGTCGCCAGCCGGTCAAATACGTTAAATAAACCTACAACATGGGGCCTAAATAAAGCTAAGACCATTTAGCAACACACATCCAATATCAAGAGCTACAGGCAGTGCAGACAGTAGGGAGAGTTTTAAAAAGGCAAATACAGGTGAATGGACAAAGGGTAGACAGAAACACATGCCCCAGAATAGAGAGAAAAACCCACCCTGCGGGGCTGACCAGGGTGACCCTGGGAACTAAAAAATGCCTAACCCCACCCAAGTCCCCCAGGGCAGACCCGGGTGGGGTGTGACAGTAGGAGGGTTAATGGTGGGTTATTTAATAAAACAGGTAAAGAAGTAATACTCCTAGTCCTGTTAATCCAATTACTAATGCAGTTCGTTCTGACTCATGTGTGTCAGGGGTTGTTACTGACTGTATGGGTACCAGTGGTGGGGCAGGGGAAGTAACCTCCTGTAATGATTTTAATGACAGTACAGGCGCAGTTGTTCCTCCTAAGTTTACACTTTTATTGAGTCCTAATTTCTGACCAACACCTGCAACAATGATTTCATTATTATAATTTGTGATTGTCCCCATTTGGAGTTGAAGGTCAGATGGTAACATGTATAACCCAGTGCCAACTACAAAGTCAACTTTCGATCTGGCATATCTGAGTACGTTTTGGTAGCGCTGTATGCTAGATGGGAGATCAACTGATGAATTTATTGAATCTTCAAGATTAGCGAGAAACTGTTTTTGAGATTCAAATATTCCACTTCCATTCAAAATATTCGATTTTGTTAGTGATTGTGCACCTAGTATACACCAGACATATGTTCTGATTGACTCATTTACGCGCTCGACTCCCGCTTGAGTAAACCCGTCACTCCTGTCCAAGACAAATGTGGTCCAGGCGTTTGACTGCTTCTGCTCTATTGATCCTAACCAGACTTGTGATTTTGATGAGAATGAAGTGTAACCAGGGTAATAATCTTGAGGGTATTGTCTGTGACTCATAGCGTAATAAAGTGTACCCATGCCTTTGTGATCATCAAGTTTTTGTGTGAAGTCATACTTAGTGCCAGGGTTAATGTTAAATTCATTACAGATGCGTTCAAACGCTTTCATATCCATGGGGTTGTTATACCTGTTGAAACTGGATTCAGTTGGTAATGGTGTATGTAGTTCTGACAGTATACGTCTAAGCTGGTAATAAACATGGAAACGGTAGACAGACCTAATCAGTTTGTTAGAGTGATTCAAATGGTCTGTGAATGAAACACCACAGCCTGTAGTTGAACATAGTATGGCAAAGTTGAGTTGGTTTTGAAACATCTGTAGTGGACTTGAAGACCACTTTCTTGCAGTTGAGTCATCTGTTATTGGAGGGTTTAGGTAATGGTCAAACGGATTTGGTACTTTGACTTGAAATAAATCTTGTACGCTTGCGTCCGACACAGCTATGTCAAGCTGATTTAGTTGAATTATTTTCTGTTCATAAGTAGGTGCGACATTGTATTTGGCATTCACATTGAATTGAAATGCGTTTGTAGTGGTGATGGTTGGTGATTTAAATTCCATCCTTTTTTATATGAGATAATAAAAATGTTTATTACCTTAACAAATCTTGACACAAGCAAACCAGTGTGGTTAACTAATGGGATTGATAATCGTGATGGTAGCAAGACTGCAGCTATCCATGAATTGTTCTACACAGTAAAATGGTTTAATGTAACAGATGATATATATAATAAAGTAATTTTTGATGGTAAGACTGAAGCTATACCACCTGGGTATTATGACTTTTGTACTATAGCTGAATGGTTTCAAAGTAAATTTAAAATTAAAGCAACTTTAAATACAGCTAACCTACTTGTTACATTAGAATTTCTGAAACAAGATTGGTTAAGGATCTCAGATAGATTTGCATATTTACTTGGTTTTTATATTGACGAAGATTGGTATAGAACAGATGATTTAGGTGAAGCTATGTTTTGGTATTATAACAATGAAGACAAAAAAACTTAAAATAACTGGAAAACGTCCTGTCAGTTTGTCAGTACACACAGTGCTAAATGTTTATTTGAAAGAACTAAACACATCTGAGAATGTTCACAATGGAAAGCCTTCAACTTTGTTGAGATGCTTACCAACTGGAACTGCTCCGTATTGTGAAAGTGTGGTTGTTAGATTTCCTAATTTACAGTTTAAGAAATTAGGTTCTAGTTTCTTTGAGTCACTGAGTATATCTGTAACTAATCAGGATGACAAACCAGTTCTTATGCATGATTTTAGTGTAGTGTTAGAAATTAAATAATTTTATTTTTGTTTATAAAAATGAGTGGTCTTGGTCCAAAGCCTAGAATCATACCAGTTGCATGTCCAGTAACAGAGTTGAAAGATTTGGCAGACGTACAGGATTTTGAGAAGGAGGGGGAAATTGGAGAAATATATGGTTTTGAACTTGATTCAACTGGTATGTACAAGAGGAAAGTAATTGTCGACATGAAAGATGGTGAAAGACAGATTCCTAAACTTGGTCAGCTACGTGATGTTACTGTACCTACTCCACCTGTAAATAATGCGCCATACAACTTAATACATGTGGGAAATAAGTGGGTTGTTTCACCTGTGCCTGTTCCACCACCCACAATTGACTGGGACATAAAGTTGGAATTTATTAGTCCTTATGTATACACTGATGATGAAGGCGCCTTAGTGTTTAGGAAGGTTGTTAATTCTGGGCCGCTGATTGTAAGCCTTGTTCCAAGCTTTGCTTCAGATGACAATAGCAGAGAAAAACTGAAAGTTGAAAATTATGAGAGACGGAGATATCTTCTTACACATAGGAAGGGTAGGTCTGATGCGAAGGTCGTGTTTGCACCAATAAACTTTCCCATCGCAAGAGAAGCGACAATAGTATTTGAAATTATCATGAGATCAGTAACTACTGCTAAAGAGGCTGAAATTGCACAAGGAATTAAACTTACATGGAATGAAACAGTGACAGAATCATCAAAGGTCTTTATTGCCATTACAAAAAATAATGATGTTATTAATGTTTCAAGCAGTATTCCCGCTGTCAAGGTGGTGGTTGACAAAACAACTTTTGTTCATCTAACTTACATAAACCTTGAACACATTGATCTTGTTGCATTTTATTATGCCAGCAAATTGTATACTTTTGAAGAGTTGCAAAATGTAATTGCTGATTAAATAAAAAAAATATTTGTCAATAAAAAAAATGGTAAACTTCTATCCGCAACTACCGACGCATGAGACTGTGTCATCATTTGTGCCTGATCCGCATATGCCAATTGCATCAGATAAAACATTACAGGCAGACGCATTCAGATTAAATAATATTACAGAAGCTTTGAAATATTTGGAAGGAGAAGAGACGAGGTACTCCAGGTGCAAAAGGAGGTATAAGGCCGTTTTCACTTCTGTACAAAACACATCTATGGCTATTGGCACAGTTTCGGCTGGATTATCTGTAGGAGGTATCGTTCTTTTTGCCACAGGAATTGGAAGTTTGGCTGGAATAGCAATTGAGGGTCTAAGCGTTGCTACATGCCTAGCGTGCTTTGGTTTGGAGGCCTTGAACAAGAGGTTTCACACGAAATTAGAAAAACATGAAGCATTGAGTACTTTGGCGGGTGCAAAGCTGAGCAGTCTTAAACTTATTATCAGTAAGGCATTGAATGATAATTGTATTAATGACGAGGAATTTAAGCGAGTCCAGGATGATTTAAATAACTACAAACAACAAAAGTCTGAAATACAGAATAAGATGCGTAGTCAATCTCCCGTGAATGTTGAAGAACTGAAGGCTAGTTTTTTAGCGGAAGGAAAAAAGATCGGTGTTCAGGAAACCACAGAAAAACTACACAATCTTTTAAACAAATAAAAATCAGATTTGGTAATCGTTTATTAATATCATACAATTCACAGAAAAATGTCATGCCACTTACACAGTTTAGGCCTAATTATTTAACACCATCTGCACCATCGGAATATTATTGAAAAAAAAAAACGTTTTCGTTGCTCTTGTAACTTAGTAAAAAAGACTTAGTATACGTGACTAGAGCCAAGTTGTTATTAAGTACTTGTAAATAATTAGGGTAAGTAATTAATAAGTTCTTAATGTAAGTAGTTAATAAGTTCCTATTGTAACTCACTTTAAGGTAACCTTATGTAACTTAAAATTAAAACAAAACTTATCTTTTGGTTTAGATGATGTTTCTTAACAAAACACATAAGTCCTTCCTAGCAAAACACATTTTGTTTTCAAAATGACTACACAACGTGTAGAGACGACGGCATCAGGCAAACTAGTCAGCTAACAAACAGAAACCACTCATGACGCTAATCAAACACCCTTTGTCAAGTCAAGTTCAAACTGGCTTGATCGTGCCTGATTTCGAAATGTGCAAAACGTGCAGAATAAAATCAGCAAACAAAACCAGGCAGTCTAACAAACAGAGATATAAAACGCCACTCATGACGCTCACTGTGTGGGAGCGGCAAATCAATTACTGTGTCAACATGACCAGCAAAATCAACCTACACCCTTTGTCAGTGCCTGCGTTACTAGTCATGTTCGAACTGGCTTGATCATGTCTGTTTCATTCTGTGTAGAAATAACAGTCAACAGTAATCCCCTCTCCCCCCCTCGTCATAAAATACAAGACGGATCTTAACTTAAAGCCTTTTTCCGTTTTCCAACAGGTTGCAAACTCATTTTAACTCTGTGTCTGTGAAGACTTCATGGCGTTTATACAAAGAGTAAGTCAGCCGGTCCAAAATCTTTCGTCAGTGCTTGTAATGTTGTTATAAGCACAGACATAAAACAGAGCGGGGTAAAGGTGTATGATTACTGACTTTATAACGGGCCTCTCTCTGTGTAAAAAAGGGGTAAGATTGTCTGTGTGTGTGAGTGTTGGCCATTTGCATTTAATGGCAAATCGAACGGGTGAACACATAATTGGAAAAATTAAAAATTCCGTTATGAATACCGTGACATGCTGGGTGCATACCGATCTGATTCAAAAGATTTTGATCCCGGTTTCAAAAGGCAATCTCGTCCCGACATGAAAATGCGAATAATTGCTATTTTCAGAACAGGTCTATTCATATCTTACCTGAATTGAAGTGGGGGTCTTTCAAAACCAGTCAAGCGTAGGCATGAGGTGTTTATGTATTATATGTAATTGCTTCGGGTTACAAGCACTGGTTTGATCGGGCGTTTTGTCTATGGGGGGGGGGGGGAGTTGAAGTATTATTAACACTATGACTGAGTTAACCCCTTAAATTCTCAGTCATAGTGTTAATAAAGATTCAGTTCTTTCTTTATATATCTAATTACAGAGAAAAATAAAAGGAATTTGAGAAAAAGGAAAGGCAAGGTCGTGTGCGTTTTTGTGAGCGAATAACATAGAAAAATGAGGACCATAGAAGATTCCCTAATACTCTCATATTCCCCCTCTCTCACTCGGACTGCCACTCGCGGGCTATGTACGCACTAATCACAGGTTTAAAATCACTATAGACAGTCTGTGTGTCAGGGACAGGGTCACTGCGGGCACTGTTGGCAGCAGAATCTGCGATTCTGTTGCCTTCGATGCCCACATGGCCTGGGACCCAAATAAAAATGTCATAATATTCCTTCATCAAGTCTGCGTAAAGCTCTCTAATCTGCACCAGCAGTGGATGGTCTGTTCCCGCGCCCTGAAGAGCCTGCAGGGCAGAAAGAGAGTCAGATAGAATCAGGAAGTTCCTTTCTCTAGATCGATAAGCATGCCTGAGTGCCAGCAGAACCGCCTGCAGTTCCGCACTAAATACAGATGAATGATCTGGGAGGCGGTGCTTAAATGGGCGTTTAGGATGGCGAGAGGACACTGCGGCCGCAGCCACTCTCCCATCCTCAGACTTTGACCCATCGGTATAGATGCGACAATAGCCAGGAAAAATTGAAAGCAGTTCATTGAGGCTCTGTTGGTATAAGGCTGGTGGAGTAGAGTCTTTCCTGTGGGCAGTCAAATCCAGCAAGATGTCAGGAACTGGTAAGAGCCAAGGTGGAGTGGTGTGCTGCAGGGATTCCGAAACTCTGTCCAGGTCCAATCCGGCCGCCTGCAGATGAGGTCGGACACGGAAAGAGAGTGGACGGACAGCTCCCGGATGGGCATCGTAAATCTCTGCAAACGATGGTTTAAAAACACAATCATAGGCAGGATTGTCTGGATGGGCCTTCAGTTTCAGAACGTAGCTGAGCATGATTGATTGATTGTACATTGCTTAACGTCCCGACAGCAACAAGGCTTTCTCAGGACGTGCCTGCACTGCTTGTGAAAAAAAAACTAAACAGAAAATTGAATGTATGTCGCCAGCCGGTCAAATACGTTAAATAAACCTACAACATGGGGCCTAAATAAAGCTAAGACCATTTAGCAACACACATCCAATATCAAGAGCTACAGGCAGTGCAGACAGTAGGGAGAGTTTTAAAAAGGCAAATACAGGTGAATGGACAAAGGGTAGACAGAAACACATGCCCCAGAATAGAGAGAAAAACCCACCCTGCGGGGCTGACCAGGGTGACCCTGGGAACTAAAAAATGCCTAACCCCACCCAAGTCCCCCAGGGCAGACCCGGGTGGGGTGTGACAGTAGGAGGGTTAATGGTGGGTTATTTAATAAAACAGGTAAAGAAGTAATACTCCTAGTCCTGTTAATCCAATTACTAATGCAGTTCGTTCTGACTCATGTGTGTCAGGGGTTGTTACTGACTGTATGGGTACCAGTGGTGGGGCAGGGGAAGTAACCTCCTGTAATGATTTTAATGACAGTACAGGCGCAGTTGTTCCTCCTAAGTTTACACTTTTATTGAGTCCTAATTTCTGACCAACACCTGCAACAATGATTTCATTATTATAATTTGTGATTGTCCCCATTTGGAGTTGAAGGTCAGATGGTAACATGTATAACCCAGTGCCAACTACAAAGTCAACTTTCGATCTGGCATATCTGAGTACGTTTTGGTAGCGCTGTATGCTAGATGGGAGATCAACTGATGAATTTATTGAATCTTCAAGATTAGCGAGAAACTGTTTTTGAGATTCAAATATTCCACTTCCATTCAAAATATTCGATTTTGTTAGTGATTGTGCACCTAGTATACACCAGACATATGTTCTGATTGACTCATTTACGCGCTCGACTCCCGCTTGAGTAAACCCGTCACTCCTGTCCAAGACAAATGTGGTCCAGGCGTTTGACTGCTTCTGCTCTATTGATCCTAACCAGACTTGTGATTTTGATGAGAATGAAGTGTAACCAGGGTAATAATCTTGAGGGTATTGTCTGTGACTCATAGCGTAATAAAGTGTACCCATGCCTTTGTGATCATCAAGTTTTTGTGTGAAGTCATACTTAGTGCCAGGGTTAATGTTAAATTCATTACAGATGCGTTCAAACGCTTTCATATCCATGGGGTTGTTATACCTGTTGAAACTGGATTCAGTTGGTAATGGTGTATGTAGTTCTGACAGTATACGTCTAAGCTGGTAATAAACATGGAAACGGTAGACAGACCTAATCAGTTTGTTAGAGTGATTCAAATGGTCTGTGAATGAAACACCACAGCCTGTAGTTGAACATAGTATGGCAAAGTTGAGTTGGTTTTGAAACATCTGTAGTGGACTTGAAGACCACTTTCTTGCAGTTGAGTCATCTGTTATTGGAGGGTTTAGGTAATGGTCAAACGGATTTGGTACTTTGACTTGAAATAAATCTTGTACGCTTGCGTCCGACACAGCTATGTCAAGCTGATTTAGTTGAATTATTTTCTGTTCATAAGTAGGTGCGACATTGTATTTGGCATTCACATTGAATTGAAATGCGTTTGTAGTGGTGATGGTTGGTGATTTAAATTCCATCCTTTTTTATATGAGATAATAAAAATGTTTATTACCTTAACAAATCTTGACACAAGCAAACCAGTGTGGTTAACTAATGGGATTGATAATCGTGATGGTAGCAAGACTGCAGCTATCCATGAATTGTTCTACACAGTAAAATGGTTTAATGTAACAGATGATATATATAATAAAGTAATTTTTGATGGTAAGACTGAAGCTATACCACCTGGGTATTATGACTTTTGTACTATAGCTGAATGGTTTCAAAGTAAATTTAAAATTAAAGCAACTTTAAATACAGCTAACCTACTTGTTACATTAGAATTTCTGAAACAAGATTGGTTAAGGATCTCAGATAGATTTGCATATTTACTTGGTTTTTATATTGACGAAGATTGGTATAGAACAGATGATTTAGGTGAAGCTATGTTTTGGTATTATAACAATGAAGACAAAAAAACTTAAAATAACTGGAAAACGTCCTGTCAGTTTGTCAGTACACACAGTGCTAAATGTTTATTTGAAAGAACTAAACACATCTGAGAATGTTCACAATGGAAAGCCTTCAACTTTGTTGAGATGCTTACCAACTGGAACTGCTCCGTATTGTGAAAGTGTGGTTGTTAGATTTCCTAATTTACAGTTTAAGAAATTAGGTTCTAGTTTCTTTGAGTCACTGAGTATATCTGTAACTAATCAGGATGACAAACCAGTTCTTATGCATGATTTTAGTGTAGTGTTAGAAATTAAATAATTTTATTTTTGTTTATAAAAATGAGTGGTCTTGGTCCAAAGCCTAGAATCATACCAGTTGCATGTCCAGTAACAGAGTTGAAAGATTTGGCAGACGTACAGGATTTTGAGAAGGAGGGGGAAATTGGAGAAATATATGGTTTTGAACTTGATTCAACTGGTATGTACAAGAGGAAAGTAATTGTCGACATGAAAGATGGTGAAAGACAGATTCCTAAACTTGGTCAGCTACGTGATGTTACTGTACCTACTCCACCTGTAAATAATGCGCCATACAACTTAATACATGTGGGAAATAAGTGGGTTGTTTCACCTGTGCCTGTTCCACCACCCACAATTGACTGGGACATAAAGTTGGAATTTATTAGTCCTTATGTATACACTGATGATGAAGGCGCCTTAGTGTTTAGGAAGGTTGTTAATTCTGGGCCGCTGATTGTAAGCCTTGTTCCAAGCTTTGCTTCAGATGACAATAGCAGAGAAAAACTGAAAGTTGAAAATTATGAGAGACGGAGATATCTTCTTACACATAGGAAGGGTAGGTCTGATGCGAAGGTCGTGTTTGCACCAATAAACTTTCCCATCGCAAGAGAAGCGACAATAGTATTTGAAATTATCATGAGATCAGTAACTACTGCTAAAGAGGCTGAAATTGCACAAGGAATTAAACTTACATGGAATGAAACAGTGACAGAATCATCAAAGGTCTTTATTGCCATTACAAAAAATAATGATGTTATTAATGTTTCAAGCAGTATTCCCGCTGTCAAGGTGGTGGTTGACAAAACAACTTTTGTTCATCTAACTTACATAAACCTTGAACACATTGATCTTGTTGCATTTTATTATGCCAGCAAATTGTATACTTTTGAAGAGTTGCAAAATGTAATTGCTGATTAAATAAAAAAAATATTTGTCAATAAAAAAAATGGTAAACTTCTATCCGCAACTACCGACGCATGAGACTGTGTCATCATTTGTGCCTGATCCGCATATGCCAATTGCATCAGATAAAACATTACAGGCAGACGCATTCAGATTAAATAATATTACAGAAGCTTTGAAATATTTGGAAGGAGAAGAGACGAGGTACTCCAGGTGCAAAAGGAGGTATAAGGCCGTTTTCACTTCTGTACAAAACACATCTATGGCTATTGGCACAGTTTCGGCTGGATTATCTGTAGGAGGTATCGTTCTTTTTGCCACAGGAATTGGAAGTTTGGCTGGAATAGCAATTGAGGGTCTAAGCGTTGCTACATGCCTAGCGTGCTTTGGTTTGGAGGCCTTGAACAAGAGGTTTCACACGAAATTAGAAAAACATGAAGCATTGAGTACTTTGGCGGGTGCAAAGCTGAGCAGTCTTAAACTTATTATCAGTAAGGCATTGAATGATAATTGTATTAATGACGAGGAATTTAAGCGAGTCCAGGATGATTTAAATAACTACAAACAACAAAAGTCTGAAATACAGAATAAGATGCGTAGTCAATCTCCCGTGAATGTTGAAGAACTGAAGGCTAGTTTTTTAGCGGAAGGAAAAAAGATCGGTGTTCAGGAAACCACAGAAAAACTACACAATCTTTTAAACAAATAAAAATCAGATTTGGTAATCGTTTATTAATATCATACAATTCACAGAAAAATGTCATGCCACTTACACAGTTTAGGCCTAATTATTTAACACCATCTGCACCATCGGAATATTATTGAAAAAAAAAAACGTTTTCGTTGCTCTTGTAACTTAGTAAAAAAGACTTAGTATACGTGACTAGAGCCAAGTTGTTATTAAGTACTTGTAAATAATTAGGGTAAGTAATTAATAAGTTCTTAATGTAAGTAGTTAATAAGTTCCTATTGTAACTCACTTTAAGGTAACCTTATGTAACTTAAAATTAAAACAAAACTTATCTTTTGGTTTAGATGATGTTTCTTAACAAAACACATAAGTCCTTCCTAGCAAAACACATTTTGTTTTCAAAATGACTACACAACGTGTAGAGACGACGGCATCAGGCAAACTAGTCAGCTAACAAACAGAAACCACTCATGACGCTAATCAAACACCCTTTGTCAAGTCAAGTTCAAACTGGCTTGATCGTGCCTGATTTCGAAATGTGCAAAACGTGCAGAATAAAATCAGCAAACAAAACCAGGCAGTCTAACAAACAGAGATATAAAACGCCACTCATGACGCTCACTGTGTGGGAGCGGCAAATCAATTACTGTGTCAACATGACCAGCAAAATCAACCTACACCCTTTGTCAGTGCCTGCGTTACTAGTCATGTTCGAACTGGCTTGATCATGTCTGTTTCATTCTGTGTAGAAATAACAGTCAACAGTAATCCCCTCTCCCCCCCTCGTCATAAAATACAAGACGGATCTTAACTTAAAGCCTTTTTCCGTTTTCCAACAGGTTGCAAACTCATTTTAACTCTGTGTCTGTGAAGACTTCATGGCGTTTATACAAAGAGTAAGTCAGCCGGTCCAAAATCTTTCGTCAGTGCTTGTAATGTTGTTATAAGCACAGACATAAAACAGAGCGGGGTAAAGGTGTATGATTACTGACTTTATAACGGGCCTCTCTCTGTGTAAAAAAGGGGTAAGATTGTCTGTGTGTGTGAGTGTTGGCCATTTGCATTTAATGGCAAATCGAACGGGTGAACACATAATTGGAAAAATTAAAAATTCCGTTATGAATACCGTGACATGCTGGGTGCATACCGATCTGATTCAAAAGATTTTGATCCCGGTTTCAAAAGGCAATCTCGTCCCGACATGAAAATGCGAATAATTGCTATTTTCAGAACAGGTCTATTCATATCTTACCTGAATTGAAGTGGGGGTCTTTCAAAACCAGTCAAGCGTAGGCATGAGGTGTTTATGTATTATATGTAATTGCTTCGGGTTACAAGCACTGGTTTGATCGGGCGTTTTGTCTATGGGGGGGGGGGGGGGAGTTGAAGTATTATTAACACTATGACTGAGTTAACCCCTTAAATTCTCAGTCATAGTGTTAATAAAGATTCAGTTCTTTCTTTATATATCTAATTACAGAGAAAAATAAAAGGAATTTGAGAAAAAGGAAAGGCAAGGTCGTGTGCGTTTTTGTGAGCGAATAACATAGAAAAATGAGGACCATAGAAGATTCCCTAATACTCTCATATTCCCCCTCTCTCACTCGGACTGCCACTCGCGGGCTATGTACGCACTAATCACAGGTTTAAAATCACTATAGACAGTCTGTGTGTCAGGGACAGGGTCACTGCGGGCACTGTTGGCAGCAGAATCTGCGATTCTGTTGCCTTCGATGCCCACATGGCCTGGGACCCAAATAAAAATGTCATAATATTCCTTCATCAAGTCTGCGTAAAGCTCTCTAATCTGCACCAGCAGTGGATGGTCTGTTCCCGCGCCCTGAAGAGCCTGCAGGGCAGAAAGAGAGTCAGATAGAATCAGGAAGTTCCTTTCTCTAGATCGATAAGCATGCCTGAGTGCCAGCAGAACCGCCTGCAGTTCCGCACTAAATACAGATGAATGATCTGGGAGGCGGTGCTTAAATGGGCGTTTAGGATGGCGAGAGGACACTGCGGCCGCAGCCACTCTCCCATCCTCAGACTTTGACCCATCGGTATAGATGCGACAATAGCCAGGAAAAATTGAAAGCAGTTCATTGAGGCTCTGTTGGTATAAGGCTGGTGGAGTAGAGTCTTTCCTGTGGGCAGTCAAATCCAGCAAGATGTCAGGAACTGGTAAGAGCCAAGGTGGAGTGGTGTGCTGCAGGGATTCCGAAACTCTGTCCAGGTCCAATCCGGCCGCCTGCAGATGAGGTCGGACACGGAAAGAGAGTGGACGGACAGCTCCCGGATGGGCATCGTAAATCTCTGCAAACGATGGTTTAAAAACACAATCATAGGCAGGATTGTCTGGATGGGCCTTCAGTTTCAGAACGTAGCTGAGCATGATTGATTGATTGTACATTGCTTAACGTCCCGACAGCAACAAGGCTTTCTCAGGACGTGCCTGCACTGCTTGTGAAAAAAAAACTAAACAGAAAATTGAATGTATGTCGCCAGCCGGTCAAATACGTTAAATAAACCTACAACATGGGGCCTAAATAAAGCTAAGACCATTTAGCAACACACATCCAATATCAAGAGCTACAGGCAGTGCAGACAGTAGGGAGAGTTTTAAAAAGGCAAATACAGGTGAATGGACAAAGGGTAGACAGAAACACATGCCCCAGAATAGAGAGAAAAACCCACCCTGTGGGGCTGACCAGGGTGACCCTGGGAACTAAAAAATACCTAACCCCACCCAAGTCCCCCAAGACAGACCCGGGTGGGGTGTAGCTGAGCATGAGGCGGATGCGGCGGAGCTTGAGAGAAGGCTCCCCTGCCTCGGCATACAGACTAGGAACTGGAGACGTCCTGAAGGCCCCAAGACATATCCGCAGACCCTGATGGTGAATTGTGTTCAGACGCTGTAGCACAGACTTGGAAGCTGAGCCATACACCACAGAGCCGTAATCCAGTTTGGACCGAACAAGGGCCCGGTACAGACGAAGTAAGACAGTACGGTCCGCACCCCAGTCAGTACGACCGACGACACGAAGAATGTCGAGAGCCTTCTGACAAGAGGTTCTAAGGTAATTAATATGGTTGCGGAAGGTATGTCTTTTGTCAAAAATGACCCCCAGAAACTTTGCCTCCTCGGCCACCTTAATTGGCACTCCAGCAATGCTCAGGCTAGGTTCTGGAAAAAATTTCGTCTGGTTAGTAAAATGCACACAGACAGTCTTGGAGGGCGAGAACCTGAATCCATTGAGAGACACCCACCCCTGGATGCGATCAACGCACAGCTGCAAGCGCCTCTCAAGGGACGCAAGTCCTCGACCATGTGCGCACAAAGCAAAGTCATCAACAAACAAAGAGCATTCAGAATCATCCTTGACGGCCTTTACAATGTTATTAATTTTAATACTAAATAAAACAGGAGATAGAATGCTGCCCTGTGGGACACCCATCTCCTGTTCAAAGGAGTCGGAGAGGGTGGAGCCCACACGGACATGGAACGACCGGTTAGTCAAAAAATTGTGAATAAAAACGGGCAGGTGCCCTTTAAAACCCATGTCCAACAAGTCAGACATTATGCCATACTTCCAGGTAGTGTCATATGCCTTCTCAAGATCGAAGAAAATTGCATAGACATGCTGCTTGTTGACAAAAGCATCTCGAATAAATGATTCCAAGCGGACTAAATGGTCAGTTGTACTACGGAAGCGTCGGAAACCGCACTGGAGGTCTGTGAGGAGACCCTGTGACTCAAGATGCCACACCAGGCGGGCGTTGACCAGGCGCTCCGTAGTTTTACATAAACATGATGTCAAAGCGATAGGCCGGTAGTTGCCCGGGTCGGAAGGATCCTTATCCGGCTTATGGATCGGTACAACCACAGCCTGGCGCCAAGACGGCGGAAAATGACCAGTTCTCCAGATATGGTTAAAGGCCTTGAGAAGTACAAGGAGTGACCTCTCAGGCAGATGCGTTAGGAATTGATAGTGGACGGTATCTAGGCCAGCAGCAGAGTCATTACATTTCTGCAAGGCTTGCTGCAATTCTGATAATGTAAATGGGACATTATAGTCTTCTGAGTTATTGGACTTAAAATCACAAATACGAGACTCTCGCTTCTCCTTCTCTCTCTGGAAGAATTGATTGATTGATTGTACATTGCTTAACGTCCCGACAGCAACAAGGCTTTCTCAGGACGTGCCTGCACTGCTTGTGAAAAAAAAAGAAATAAACAGAACATTGAATGTATGTCGCCAGCCGGTCAAATACATTAAATAAACCTAACACATGGGGCCTAAATAAAGCTAAGACCATTTAGCAACACACATCCAATATCAAGAGCTACAGGCAGTGCAGACAGTAGGGAGAGTTTTAAAAAGGCAAATACAGGTGAATGGACAAAGGGTAGACAGAAACACATGCCCCAGAATAGAGAGAAAAACCCACCCTGTGGGGCTGACCAGGGTGACCCTGGGAACTAAAAAATACCTAACCCCACCCAAGTCCCCCAGGGCAGACCCGGGTGGGGTCTCTGGAAGAAAGGTGAATAGTGCTCCGTTGAAGAATTATGGGCAATTGTGGAGGCAAGCAAATTGGCCACAGCTTTTTTTATCTGTAACCAAGCCGGCACCATCTCTAAGATGGCCAACAGAAGCCGAGCCAACCCTGCCCCTAATTCTCCGAACAGCCTTCCATACTTTCTGGGACGGAGTTTGAGAAGTTAAAGATGAGACGAAGCGTCTCCAGGAAGCACGGCGTTCACGTTTAAAAATGTAACGAGCTTTCGCCCTCTGTCTTTTAAAGGTTAAAATATTCACTTGCGACGGATTACGGAAAGCACGTCGCTGAGCAGATTTGCGCGCTATTTGGGCCTTGCGGCACTCTTCGTTGAACCATGGTACTCTCGGCTTTCCAGGGACTGATGCGGAAGTTTTAGATTGATTGATTGTACATTGCTTAACGTCCCGACAGCAACAAGGCTTTCTCAGGACGTGCCTGCACTGCTTGTGAAAAAGGAAAAAAGAAACAGAACATTGAATGTATGTCGCCAGCCGGTCAAATACGTTAAATAAACCTAACACATGGGGCCTAAATAAAGCTAAGACCATTTAGCAACACACATCCAATATCAAGAGCTACAGGCAGTGCAGACAGTAGGGAGAGTTTTAAAAAGGCAAATACAGGTGAATGGACAAAGGGTAGACAGAAACACATGCCCCAGAATAGAGAGAAAAACCTACCCTGTGGGGCTGACCAGGGTGACCCTGGGAACTAAAAAATACCTAACCCCACCCAAGTCCCCCAGGGCAGACCCGGGTGGGGTTGCGGAAGTTTTAGGGATGGTTACAGTTAGTTAGTTAGTTATATGGGTTTAACGCCGAGCAGGCGACTAAGGCCATCTCACGGCGGGATGGGTAAAAATCTGGTCAGCCAGACTAAAAGCAAGGTCTTAAGACAAGATGTAAATACATGTATAGATTAAAAATCTCAGGCTAAAATGTCGCACATGTCTGGAAAAGAAACGTCTACAGACTCTCAAAAAGGGCAAATAAAAAAATTCACATAGTCTATGAATGCTCAGATCTTGTTAAAAATATTGCATTCTCTCAAAAAATTAAAGATTTTGTCCGGGGGAACATCCCGGAACAAAACCTTCAAGGAGTCTGCTGTGAAGTGTTTATATCTGGTGTCAATTAGGTCAGCACAATACAGCAAAAAGTGTCGAACAGAAAACTGCTCATCACAGGCAAAACACCATGGACGCTCATCCTGTTTAAGTAAGTAAGAGTTCGTAACATATGTGTGCCCGATGTGGAGCCGAGCAAGGACAGTCTCCTCACGGCGGCTGCCGCAGCGGAAAGGTAGACTGTCAGACAACTTAGGAAGAGCTTCATGAAGCTTGTTCCCTTCCTCTTTGTCCCACTCGGACTGCCACTCGCGGGCTATGTACGCACTAATAACAGGTTTAAAATCACTATAGACAGTCTGGTGTGTCAGGGACAGGGTCACTGCGGGCACTGTTGGCAGCAGAATCTGCGATTCTGTTGCCTTCGATGCCCACATGGCCTGGGACCCAAATAAAAATGATGTCATAATATTCCTTCATCAAGTCCGCGTAGAGCTCTCTAATCTGCACCAGCAGTGGATGGTCTGTTCCCGCGCCCTGAAGGGCCTGCAGGGCAGAAAGAGAGTCAGACAGAATCAGGAAGTTCCTTTCCCGAGACTGATAGGCATGCTTGAGTGCTAGCAGAATGGCCTGCAGTTCTGCACTAAATACAGAGGAATGGTCAGGGAGACGGAGCTTAAATGGGCGTCTAGGATGGCGAGAGGACACTGCAGCCGCAGCCACTCTTCCATCCTCAGACTTGGACCCATCCGTATAAAGACGACAATAGCCAGGAAAAATTGAAAGGAGTTCATTGAGGCTCTGTTGGTATATGGCTGGTGGAGTACAATCCTTCTTGTGGGCAGTCAAGTCCAGCAAGATGTCAGGAACTGGTAGTAGCCAGGGTGGAGTGACGTGTTGCAGAGATTCCGAAACTTTGTCCAGGTCCACTCCGGCCGCCTGCAGCCAAAAACTGGAAACGGTTAAGAAATTCAAATACTTAGGAGCCATTGTGACAGATGATGGATCAAAACCAGAAATACTGTCCAGGATTGCGCAGACAACAACAGCACTGACAAGATTGAAACCATATGGAAGGACAGAAACATCACACTCTGCTCCAAGATCAGACTGATGCGCGCCTTAAGGCCCGGTCACAGTGCACTTGCGGATGCAAAGAGGATGTAAAACGTAAAAATAATCTTGCCATCCATTGGAAACCGCTATGCATCCGTTGTGTACTCATTGCATTCGTGTTTCATACGCTCTATCCATTGAGCATCCGTCCACTGTGATTTCATCCGCGCAAAATGTTTTGAGCTGCACAAAACTTTTAAAACGGATGAACGTACGATGTAAATCCGCGACACATACGAGCAGCAAACATACTATGTTCGTAAACATCCGTTAAACGTCCGCTGTATCCTCTCTGCATCCTCTGGGGATCCTCGCGACTCGCATCCGCTGCAGGTGAAAACGGAAAGAGAAAGGAAAGATAAGGTAAATGGAACATCTATACATTGTTAGTAGCACGGAAATAGAAAGGATGTAAGCGTATGCATCTCGTATATAAAGTATTCTAAACAGACACAACGTTTGTATCTGGGATGTATCTCGTATATTTAGGATGTCCAGAGTATGTAGAAGGACAATTTGCGGACTTCCGATATTTTGTATAAAATAGAGGAGAAAATCATCTGGATCTCAGTATGGGTCGAGCAGCTGTGGTGTACAGACCTCATCACCCTCAGTCTTGGTCTTCAGCATCATCAATTGTTCTCCACCATGGATGATCAAAGAGTCCATCTGATAGCTGCGCTCATTCAACAGCAGAACCACAACCTGTTCAGACTGTATCAAGTTTTAGACAGAAGGAGAAGGAGAAGAAGACGTCAAAAAGCAGTGTGGGTCCGAGGATGGATCGAGAGAAGAATGGAGTTTGGACTGTATCACCAGTTGATGGTGGAGTTGAGGAATGAAGACCCTCGTGTATTCCATCACTTCATGAGGATGCCACCAGCCATGTTTGACGAACTTGTAGAGCGTCTGAGACCCAGGTTGACCAAGCCAAGCATCAACTTCCGTCCCAACCTGGACCCTGGACTGAAGGTGGCACTGACTCTGCGGCACCTAGCCTCTGGAACCACATACAGAAACATGCAGTATGCATGGAGGGTGCCACACAACAGCATCAGCAATGTCGTCAGAGAAGTTGTACAGGCCATCATTGAAGAATACGCGGACGAGCTCCTCGGGTGCCCCACCACTGAACAAGGCTGGAGACAACTTGCAGAAGATTGGTATCTGAGGTGGAATTTTCCCCACACCGTTGGAGCCATAGATGGGAAGCACGTGGCCTGCAAAGCACCAGCCAACTCAGGGTCCACCTACTACAACTATAAGGGTTTCTTTAGCATCATCCTCTTTGCCATGGTTGCTGCTGACTACAAGTTCATCTACATCGATGCTTCAGGCAACGGGTCAGCTTCAGATGCCCAGATATACAACGCAAGTGACCTCAAGGATGGGCTGGAACGCAACCTCATCATGGGGTTTCCAGGCCCAGACCCCCTTCCCAATGACACACAAGATGTGCCCTACTTCATAGATGGTGATGACGCGTTCACCCTCAGAACCTACCTCGTGAAGCCGTACAGTTCAAGACACCTCACCCGTGAAGAGAGGATCTTCAACTACAGGCTGTCCAGGGCAAGACGGGTGGTGGAGAACGCCTTCGGCATCCTGGCCAACAGGTTCCAGATACTTCTCACCACCATGCAGCATGACCCAGAGACTGAGGAGTGAGTGAGTGAGTATAGATTGCTTTACGTCCCGCAAGCGACATAGGCCTTCTCAGGACGTGCCTGCGCTAAATGAAGAAGAGAACTGCAAGAAGCACAGACAGGAGGGAGAATTTCAAAAGAAAAATACAGATGAATGGACCAGAAAGACAGAAATACAAACCCCCAAAAGAGTAGAACCCACCTTGCAGGGGTTAGACAAGGTGACCCTAGGAACTAAAAAGTAGACAACCCCACCAAGGTCCCCTAGGGCAGACCCGGTGGGGGAGAAACTGTGAGGAGAATCGTGGAAGCTTGCTGCATCCTGCACAATCTCATGCGCACCCGATACCCAGTGTTGCAGAACAGACTTGTCGACCGTCAACAAGGGAACGGGGACATGGAGCCTGGTGAATGGAGGCAAGGACGTAACCTGATGGACACTGTGGATGTACAAGGCCCCAACAGAGCTTCTCGTAAAGGGAAGAAGCAGCGCAACCTCCTGAGGCACTGGTGCAACTCCCCAGCTGGATCAGTGGAGTGGCAAGAGAGGATGATAGATGATTAGAATGGATACTGCCTTGAGACTGTTGCATAAGACTGATGAGATAGAGATTGTGCCATTAAAGAACACTGCATTACTATGTTGTTGTATACTTTTAGCTGTTTATTTTTATTAGATTATATTGTGGGTTGCTACAATGGATAAATTAATAAACAGCTTTGCTTTAATTTAAAATGTGTTGATTACTGAATAAATTGCTCTTGATAATAAAAGTTCATATGTGTGGCAGCTGGGATGGTGTACTATCCAGTCCCAGTATGGTTGCACTGCAAGCCGGCATTTCCCCAAGCCCAAAGGTCTTTTTCCCAAATAATAATAAAGTACAGCATCCCTTGTGGAAAGGGCCCTCTTTGCCCATCAATAAAAAATAAAAAATAAGGGCCTTCAGTGCCTTGTTCAGAGCCTTCTCGGCCTTGAGCATCAGGGCCTTCAGGTTCTTGAACAAAAGGACCTTCAGCAGCAGGACTTTGAGGGACTTGAAGGCTTTGGGGCTGGTCCACCACAGCAGCAGCAGCTTCACCATCAGAGTCAGTGTCAGGGGGTGGGGTTCTGGCCGTTCTGGCCTTTTTCACCTTGCCAGAGCTTGAACGAGTAGGCAGGGACTTCTGTTTCTTGCCTGACTGACGCACCATGGACTTCTGTTTCTTGCCTGACTGACGCACCATGGTTTTGATAAAATATATTGATGTAGCCAAGAAGTCAAGAACAGTGACATGGCAATTGCCAGGAGGCCTGGTCCATAACCAGATTGACTTCATCTTGCTGCCTCGACGATTCAAATCCAGCGTTAACAAAGCACAAACGAGTTAGTTAGTTATTTGGGTTTAACGCCGAGCAGGCGACTAAGGCCATCTCACGGCGGGATGGGTAAAAATCTGGTCAGCCAGACTAAAAGCAAGGTCTTAAGACAAGATGTAAATATAGATTAAAAATCTCAGGCTAAAATGTTGCACGTCTTTAAAAGAAATGTCTACAGACTCTCAAAAAGGGCAAATAAAAAAGATTCACATAGTCTATGAATGCTCAAATCTTGTTTAAAATATTGCATGCTCGCAAGAAATTGAAGATTTTGTCCGGGGGAACATCCCTGAACAAAACCTTCAAGGAGTCTGCTGTAAAGTGTTTATATCTGGTGTCAATTAGGTCAGCACAATACAGCAAAAAGTGTCGAACAGAAAACTGCTCATCACAGGCAAAACACCATGGACGCTCATCCTGTTTAAGTAAGTAAGAGTGCGTAACATACGTGTGCCCGATGTGGAGCCGAGCAAGGACAGTCTCCTCACGGCGGCTGCCGCAGCGGAAAGGTAGACTGTCAGACAACTTAGGAAGAGCTTCATGAAGCTTGTTCCCTTCCTCTTTGTCCCACTCGGACTGCCACTCGCGGGCTATGTACGCACTAATAACAGGTTTAAAATCACTATAGACAGTCTGGTGTGTCAGGGACAGGGTCACTGCGGGCACTGTTGGCAGCAGAATCTGCGATTCTGTTGCCTTCGATGCCCACATGGCCTGGGACCCAAATAAAAATGATGTCATAATATTCCTTCATCAAGTCCGCGTAGAGCTCTCTAATCTGCACCAGCAGTGGATGGTCTGTTCCCGCGCCCTGAAGGGCCTGCAGGGCAGAAAGAGAGTCAGACAGAATCAGGAAGTTCCTTTCCCGAGACTGATAGGCATGCTTGAGTGCTAGCAGAATGGCCTGCAGTTCCGCACTAAATACAGAGGAATGGTCAGGGAGACGGAGCTTAAATGGGCGTCTAGGATGGCGAGAGGACACTGCAGCCGCAGCCACTCTTCCATCCTCAGACTTGGACCCATCCGTATAAAGACGACAATAGCCAGGAAAAATTGAAAGGAGTTCATTGAGGCTCTGTTGGTATATGGCTGGTGGAGTACAATCCTTCTTGTGGGCAGTCAAGTCCAGCAAGATGTCAGGAACTGGTAGTAGCCAGGGTGGAGTGACGTGTTGCAGAGATTCCGAAACTTTGTCCAGGTCCACTCCGGCCGCCTGCAGATGAGGTCGGACACGGAAGGAAAGTGGACGGACAGCTCCCGGATGGGCATCGTAAATCTCTGCAAACGACGGGTTAAAAACACAATCATAGGCAGGATTTTCTGGATGGGCCTTCAGCTTCAGAACGTAGCTGAGCATGAGGCAGATGCGGCGGAGCCTGAGAGAAGGCTCCCCTGCCTCTGCATACAGACTAGGAACTGGAGATGTCCTGAAGGCTCCCAGACATATGCGCAGACCTTGATGGTGAATTGTGTTCAGACGATGCAGAACAGACTTGGAAGCCGAGCCATATACCACAGAGCCGTAATCCAGTTTGGACCGAACAAGGGCCCGGTACAGTCGAAGTAAGACGATGCGGTCCGCACCCCAGTCAGTACGACCAACGACACGAAGAATGTCGAGGGCCTTCCGACAAGAGGTTCTAAGGTAGTCAACATGGTTGCAGAAGGTCAATCTTTTGTCAAAGATGACCCCCAAAAACTTAGCCTCTTCGGCCACCTTAATTGGCACTCCAGCAATGCTCAGGCTAGGTTCTGGAAAAAATTTCGTCTGGTTAGTAAAATGCACACAGACTGTCTTGGAGGGCGAGAATCTGAATCCATTCAGAGACACCCACCCCTGGATTCGATCAACGCACAGCTGCAAGCGCCTCTCAAGGGACGCAAGTCCTCGACCTCGTGCACACAAAGCAAAGTCGTCCACAAACAAAGAGCATTCAGAATCATCCTTGACGGCCTTTACAATGTTATTTATTTTAATGCTAAATAAAACAGGAGATAGAATACTGCCCTGCGGGACACCCATCTCCTGTTCAAAGGAGTCGGAGAGGGTGGAGCCCACACGGACATGGAACGACCTGTTGGACAAAAAATTGTGAAGAAAAACGGGCAGATGCCCTTTAAAACCCATGTCCGACAAATCAGACATTATACCATGCTTCCAGGTAGTGTCATATGCCTTTTCAAGATCAAAGAAAATTGCATAGACATGCTGCTTGTTGACAAAAGCATCTCGGACAAAAGATTCAAAGCGGACTAGATGGTCAGTTGTACTACGGAAGCGCCGGAAACCGCACTGGAGGTCTGTGATGAGACCCTGTGACTCAAGATGCCACACCAGTCGGGCGTTGACCAAGCGTTCCATAGTTTTACATAAACATGATGTCAAAGCTATTGGCCGGTAGTTGCCCGGGTCGGAAGGATCCTTACCTGGCTTGGGAATTGGCACAACCACAGCCTGGCGCCAAGATGGCGGAAAATGACCGGTTATCCAGATATGGTTAAAGGCCTTGAGAAGTACAAGGAGTGAATCCTCAGGCAGATGTGTTATGAGCTGATAATGGATGGTATCTAATCCATTGATTGATTGATTGTACATTGCTTAACGTCCCGACAGCAACAAGGCTTTCTCAGGACGTGCCTGCACTGCTTGTGAAAAAAAAAAACAACCAACTAAACAGAACATTGAATGTATGTCGCCAGCCGGTCAAACACATTAAATAAACCTAACACATGGGGCCTAAATAAAGCTAAGACCATTTAGCAACACACATCCAATATCAAGAGCTACAGGCAGTGCAGACAGTAGGGAGAGTTTAAAAAAGGCAAATACAGGTGAATGGACCTCGGGTAGACAGAAACACATGCCCCAGAATAGAGAGAAAACCCCACCCTGTGGGGCTGACCAGGGTGACCCTGGGAACTAAAAAATACCTAACCCCACCCAAGTCCCCCAGGGCAGACCCGGGTGGGGTGGTATCTAATCCAGCAGCAGAGTCAGTACATTTCTGCATGGCTTGCTGCAATTCTGAAAACGTAAAAGGGGCATTATAGTCTTCCAAGTTATCCGATATAAAATCACAAGCACAAGATTCTCGCTTCTCCTTCTCTCTCTGGAAGAAAGGTGAATAATGCTCTGTTGAAGAATTATGGGCAATGAGGGAGGCAAGCAAATTGGCCACAGCCTTTTTATCTGTGACCAAACTGGCACCATCTCTAAGATGGCCGACAGAAGCCGAGCCACCCCTGCCCCTAATTCTTCGAACAGCCTTCCAGACTTTTTGGGACGGAGTCCTAGAAGATAAAGATGAGACGAAGCGTCTCCAGGAAGCACGGCGTTCACGTTTAAAAATATAACGGGCTTTCGCCCGCTGTCTTTTAAAGGTTAAAATATTTGCTTGCGACGGATTACGAAATGCACGTCGCTGAGCAGATTTGCCCATTGTTTGGGCCTTGCGGCACTCTTCATTGAACCATGGTACTCTCGGCTTCCGAGGGAGTGATGTGGAAGTTCTAGGGATGGTTTCACCTGCAACCTCCAACAAAATAGAAGTAAAACAAGAAACAGGTTCTTCAGCTGACATGACCACCTCCTCTGTAAGATGAGACTGACAGAGAGAGGCAAACAGAGACCAGTTAGCTTTCTTGAGATTCCAGCGCCCCACCGGCGAATCCTCCTCACAGCTGACCGATGACAGAACTACTGGGAAGTGGTCACTACCACACAGGTCGTCGTGAACCTTCCAGTCAAAGTCCAGCATGAGAGAAGGATCACACACAGTGAGGTCTAGAACAGAACTAGATCCGGAACCTGAGTTAGAGTATGTAGGTGAGCCATCGTTAAAGACACATAGGTTAAGTTGAGAAAAAACATCTTCTAACATCTGACCTCTGCCATCATAGTGGTCACTACCCCAAAGGTGAGCATGACCGTTAAAATCCCCCATGAGAATAAAGGGAGGGGGCAGTTGATCTACTAAGTGAAAAATATCATTGCTACAGACCCGCAGTGATGGTGGCAGGTAAATACTGCATATGGTTATGGTCTTTTTTAAGGTAACCCGAGCAGCGACAGCCTGAAGACAGGTGTCGATGCTAACGGGGCTACATAAAATTTGGCTACTAATGAGAAGAGCCGCTCCACCCGAGCGACTCTCCGAATCAGAGCCTTTATGTATAACATTAAAACCATTAAAAGACACAGGGTCAGAAGTCTTCAGGTAAGTCTCCTGAAGAGATATTACTGAGGGGTTATAGAACTTGACTAAAAGACGTAATTCCTCAAAGTTAGCTCGAAAACCACGACAATTCCACTGAAGCAAAGAGTCCATGATTAAGTCTTATCTGGGGGTAAGGAGTTTTCCCCCCCTTTTTCCTTTACCTTGGAAGGAGTTGAAGAAACAGAGGGGGGCCGGCTCCCGGGCCTCCTCTGGTTCTTCGGAGAGGAAGGGGGTGGAGCTGCCGCAGCATCAGCAACAACAACCTCCACTCCCTCCATCCGCTCCTCCAGTGCAGCATATTTGTTTTGAAGGGGGACATCTGTGTTCCCCTTCTGGGCCCGTGCGCACAGCGGTCCCATAGATTTCTTAGACTTCTGGTCCTGGGCAGCGTTCCTGCCGCTAGAGTTAGCGGCCTTAGAAGGCTGACCAGAGCCAGAAGCCTTTGGAGTTGACTGACTAACAGGTTTGGGTGGGGGCTGAGGCTTAGGGGCAACAGAAGGCGGCACAACCGGACCGGCAGTGTCCGCCTTCTGCGTTCCCTGGCTCCTTGTCACCACCGGAGGAGGGTTACTCTCCAGGGGCGAGATGAGCCGAGGCTCCGCCCCCAACCAAGAAGTTGGGGTCTGACATGAAAAGTCTTTGGTGGGGCACTTGCCTGCCACCGCTGCACTAAAAGTATACACTGAGGTGTTAGAGGTTGGGGCAGCGGCAGCTGCACCAGGGCCTTCAACCAGTTTTTTGGCATCCAGAAAGGACAGCCCCTTCTCCACACGCACCTGCTGAATCTTGCACTCGGATATCCAACGAGGGCATTTCTTATCTGAAGCCATATGCGCCCCCTGGCAATTCACACACAAGGGGGTGGCTGTGCAGGACTCAGCAGAGTGTCCGGGCCTAGTGCAACGGGCGCATGAAGCCTCTGCCTGACGGCATGTCTTCTGCCCATGGCCATACTTTTGGCACTTAAAGCACCGGAGGGGAAGAGGGACGTACTTTTTCACTCTCAGGGAGTAGTAACCTCCCCAGATGGTAGTAGGAGGGGTGGGGGTGCCAAACGTCAGGATGATGGTAGGGAGACGGATCTCCCCACCACCTCGCTTGGAAGCGAAGCGCCTGACGTAAGTCACCCCCTGAGACTTAAGGTTCCTTACAAGTTCATCTTCTGACAGTTCTGCCAAAGCTTGATCTTTGATTACGCCTCTTGACGAATTCATAGTTTTGTGGGGTGTGACTTCCACAGGAGTGTCTCCGATGGAAGAGAGCCCCAGCAGCCCGCTGGAGTGTGCCCGAGTACGGCACTCCACCAGCAAGTCACCAGACCTGAGGCGCTGAGCGACAGGCCTGCCAACACGGCTCCTGAGGGTCTCCCCCACCAGAAAAGGATGCAGCTTGGTAACTGGTTTCTCCTTCACCTTGCTATGGACAATGAGGAAGCGAGGCCATACGGCCGACGCCTGAGGCGTCGCTTCCTCACAGTCTGAATCACTGTCATTTGCAATGCCGGTGTCTATGTGTCGTTTCTGTGCTAGTTTTGGTTTTTTGGTTTTATCCATATTATATTAGTAGAGATATTCATCCCCCGGGGGTCCCCGCCCGCCACCGAGCCCAACAAGGGAAAGTGCAACTGTCGGCGGGTCTCCAGCCGACGCACAATTGAGACTGCCCGAAAGATATACTCAAGGGGGTAAGCCCGATTGAACCGTTTGAGCCACCGCCTTCTATCACACCGTTGAATGCAGGGGAATACTGGCGTAAAGCACCTAATCAGCAGCAGAAGCTATAGCATGGTGCTCCGTATAGCAACCCGCATGTCAACAGTGGGATAGGGCTCAACGTGACAAGAGCCGATTGACTAGGCCGGTACGACTAGCCTCCCGTTTAGGTAGAAGTCAAGGCCGAAGTGGAGTGTTGGCACCAGTGAGCCGCAGCCCAAAGGGAACCTCAGCCACCAGGACCCTCTTCTCCCCCGACACGGGTCTCCAAGCACGGCAAACACTTGGGATCCAAAGGACCAAAAAGTCACGAGTATTTTTAAGGACCAATCCAACATGGTACGACCTAGGTTAGCACAGCTCCTTAAAAACCGGACCAGTGAAAAGGCTGAACAACATATCTGCTGACATCAAGTCCTAATCCTGGACAAAGATGGCACCCGTCCGCTAGCCCACTCAGTCAGGGACTGAGCGGACTACCCACCTACGCCACGTGGAGGCCGGTGCCGGGTAGGCAAAGCACAAACGAGGTCCTTTCCTGGCGCTGATATTGGCAGCGACCACAACCTCGTCCTTACTAGCCTCAAGTTGAAGCTGGCATTGAAACGAGATAGCAAGAGCCCTCGCATCAGATTCGACCTCCAGAAGCTAAAAGACCCGGAAGTAGAAGAGCTCTTCCAAGCCCAGGTGGGAGGCAGATTTGCAGCCTTGGCTACTTTGGACTGCGACGTAGACACCCTTGCTGGAAATATAAAAGAGGTGTTACTTTCTACAGCAGAAGAAGTGCTGGGGAAGCAGAGGAAGCGCAAACAGCCCTGGGTCACCGATGACATCCTCGATCTCTGTGATGAGAGGAGAGCCTGGAAGAAAAAGAGAGGCCAAGACCTCACATCAGCAAACAAGTACAGACTTGTCAACAAGAAGATCAGGAAGAGGATGAAAGAAGCCAAAGAAGATTGGATTGAAGACCAGTGTTGTAGCGTGGAAGAGGGCATGGCAAACGGCAACAGCAAGAAGGCTTATGAAACGCTAAGGACCCTCACCAAGACTCAACAGCGAACAGCCACAGTCATCGAAGACAGCAGCGGCCAACTCCTTACGGAAAACACTGCTGTACTAAACAGATGGACTGAGTACTGCCGAGACTTGTATAACTACAAGGCTGAGCCAGACACCAGCATCCTCCAAAACAACCAGGCTGGGGCCAGGAAGGCTGAAGACCTGCCAGTGTTAGCTGAAGAGGTGGAAGCAGCCGTACGCGGCCTGAAGGGAGGAAAGTCTCCAGGTGTAGACAACATACCTGCTGAACTGTTGAAACATGGAGGAGAAGTAACAACGAAGGTCCTCACTACACTCTGTCAAAAGATCTGGGAGCAAAAGAAATGGCCAGTAGAATGGACACAGTCTCTAGTGATCCCGCTCCCCAAGAAAGGAAACATGAAACAGTGCCAGAAGGCTTCAGAGTTGGAAGAAGCACTGTAGAGCAGATTTTCAACTGCCGCGTCCTGATCGAGAAACATCTGCAGCATCAGCGCGAACTCTACCACAACTTCATTGATTTCAGGAAAGCATTTGATCGCGTCTGGCACGACGGACTCTGGCAAGTCATGAGATCGTTCAACATAGAGGAGGGACTGATCCAAATGATAGAAGCGCTTTACAAGAACGCCTGCAGCGCGGTTCTACTTAACAATCAGTCAGGCGAGTTCTTCAGGACGACGATCGGTGTCCGTCAAGGATGCCTGCTCTCTCCTGTCCTTTTCAACATATTCCTGGAGAAGATCATGCAGGAAACCCTCCACGACCACCATACTTCAATCTCTATTGGTGGCAGATCCCTGTGCAATCTTCGATTCGCAGACGATATTGACCTCATGGCAGGCAGCAATAGTGAGCTCCAAAACCTGACAGACAAACTTTCAAGTAGCGCAGGGTCTTATGGCATGGAGATCAGTACGGAGAAAAGCAAAGTGATGATCAACACCACAAGCGACAGCAGCAGCAACATTCATATGAACGGCCAGAAGCTAGAAGAGGTCAATAGCTTCAAGTACTTGGGAGCCACCCTGTCCAAAGACGGTAGTTGCGTAGCAGAGATCCGTATCAGGATAGGTACAGCAACATCCGCAATGGCCAGGCTGGACAGGATATGGCGAAGTAACTCCATCAGCTTCACCATCAAGTACAGGCTTTACAAGTCCCTCGTAGTGTCTATTCTACTCTACGGCTGTGAGACTTGGACACTGCTTGCAGACTCAGAAAAGAAAATCCAGGCCTTTGAGAACAAGTGCCTGAGGAAGTTGCTCCGCATCTCGTACCGCGAGCACAAAACCAACGAATATGTACGAAGCATCGTCACTTCCCTGGTGGGCCCACATGAACCTCTTCTGGCAACCGTGAAACGGCGCAAGCTTGCTTGGTTTGGCCACGTGACCCGACACAACACCTTGTCCAAGACTATCCTCCAAGGCACTCTCGAAGGAAGTCGTCGGCGAGGTCATCAGAGAAAGAGTTGGGTCGCAAACATAAAAGAATGGACCGAACTCGAGATGCCAGACTTGCTTGCCACCGCCCAAAATAGAACTCAGTGGAGAGCACTGTCTGTTGCTGCTGCCTTTCAGTCCCCCCCCCCCAACGCCCAGTTCGGGCAAGGGACTGATGATGATGATGATTAATGTAGCCGCCAGCACGTCTTTCCGCTGTATGCTGACTGCGTGCGTGTTGCATTCTTTTATAACCACAGAGCTGACGCAATTCATACCCCCCGATGCGCAGTGAACGGTTTGTATCTGATATTCATCCGCGCGGCATCCCCTTTGTTTCCGTTAGGCATACGTGATGCATCCGCTTCATCCGCTATGCATCCGCTCTTTCCGCTATGCGTCTGCTTCGCCATTATCCCCGGTTACCCCTTCGGAGCTGTCATCCACTTTCATCCTCTAGGCATCCTATGAACATCTGTTTGGTTTAGCATCCCCGCCACATACTACCCACTTCCGATATTTTCCGTTCTGTTTTCGCAAATGTTCGCCAATTTTGTCCATTTTTGGAGCGGATGAAACTGGATGGAGCTACCCCCGAAATTTTGCTCGTCCGCTGTGTCCTTTTTGCATACGTTTTGTGTCCATCGGCCACTGTGACCGGGGCTTTAGTCATCTCAGTGTTCTTGTATGCCTGCCAGTCATGGACCCTCACAGCAGACCTTGAAAGGAGGATACAAGCCACTAAAATGAGATGTTTTCGAAGGCTGCTTGGCATTTCATACAGAGATCACATCACAAACGAGGAAGTGGGAAGCAGAATCAGGCAAGCAATCGGGCCCTATGAAGACTTATTAGCCATTGTGAGAAAACGCAAACTGAAGTGGTATGGGCATGTCACGCGATCAGCAGGGCTTGCCAAAACAATCCCGCAAGGCACTGTGCAAGGAGGACGAAGGAGAGGAAGACAGAGGAAAAGATGGGAGAATAATATCTCTGAGTGGACAGGACTGAAGCTGGGCGATACGCTGAGAATGGCAGAGAACAGAGAGGAATGGAGGGAGCTGGTTGTCAAGTCATCAGTGGTGCCCCAACGGTCGGCTAGACTACGGGATATAGATAGATGACGTAGTACTTGTGTCAGACACACCACGTGGTCTGCAAAATCAGCTTGATATTTTTATTAAAAATGCTGATGCTATGGACTTGTCTGTTAACCTGGCAAAGTCAAACATTGTTGTCTTTCGTAAAGGAGGGTACTTAGCACGCAGAGAGAAGTGGTTTATTAAGATAAGATAAGATAAGATAAGATGGTTTATTGCCATATGTTTCCATGTACAAAACAATAAAAACATTGGAATTTGTCTTGATGTCAGTTACTAAGACTAAACACACACACACACACACACACACACACACACACACACACACACACACACAGAGAGAGAGAGAGAGAGAGAGAGAGAGAGAGAGAGAGAGAGAGAGAGAGAAACATCTGATACAGTTAAAAACTGACTGTACACAATCATTCTCACTCGCCACTCGCGCTCTCTCCAATTAGTCCGGTTGATCAGAGAGAGCGTGAACAGCAAGAGGGAAAAAACTGTTGCGGAATCTGCTGGTCCTGGTACTGATGGACCTGTACCTGCGCCCTGATGGTAAAATTTGAAAAAGCTCATTGCCGGGGTGGGTGGAATCACTGGAGATAAGACGTGCTCTACGTAAGAGACGCTGCTGGTACAGTGAGTCCAGGCTAGGAAGATCTCTGCCTATGATTTTTGAAGCGGTCTTGACCACCCTACTCAGTCTGATTTTCTCTTTGGCCGTGATGGAACCATACCAAACCGTGATCGAAAAGGTGAGCACGCTCTCAATCACAGCTCGGTAGAATTGCATCAACATGTGGGCACCGAGACCGAAACTTTTCAGTTAGTTAGTTATTTGGGTTTAACGCCGAGCAGGCGACTAAGGCCATCTCACGGCGGTCGAAACTTTTCAGACGTCGCAGGAAGAACAAGCGCTGCTGTGCTTTTTGGACGATAAGGCGAGTGTTTTCCTCCCACTTCAGGTCACATGACAGGGTAGTGCCAAGAAACTTAAAGTTCTGGACTGTTTCAATGATTTCACTATTGATCACAAGAGGGGGAGGGGGAGGGGACTGTTTCTTTCTAAAGTCCACAATCATTTCTTTTGTTTTGCCAGAGTTCAGTTCAAGGTTGTTGTTATTACACCAACTAATTAGAGTCTCAACCTGACTACGGTAAGCGGATTCGTCTGAGTTTGTAATGCACCCTTCCACTGTGGTGTCATCTGCAAATTTCAGAACTTTAGTACTGGCATGGCATGAAGCACAGTCATAAGTAAACAGGGAGTAGAGCATAGGGGAGAGCACGCACCCCTGAGGCGTGCCCGTGGATAAAGTGAGGGTGGATGACACATTTCCACCAATTTTAACGACCTGTGGTCTCATCAACAGGAAATCGAGGGTCCAGAGGCACAATGTCTCTGGAACTCCGATTTGCTGGATCTTCTGGTACAATTTGGATGGAATAATGGTGTTAAAAGCAGAACTGTAATCAACAAATAAAATTCTGGCATAGGTGTTTGGGATTTCAAGGTGTTGTAAAACATAAAAATTAAAAAATTAAAGGTACACAAGTGTCAGTAGTTAATGCTTTGGAAAAGACTGTTGGGTCACTCGTGTTCATGATGAACTGTACCGGTATGGTTTTGGTTTTGTATGGGAGAACCAAGGCGTTGGCAATGTTGACAGGTTTTGGCTAGAATATAAACAAAGATTGATTGATTCGTTTGGGCAGGCCTGGCATAGTTACTTGGCAGACAGTCCACGATTCAATGTTTATAAGCATTTTAAAGCATCTTTATATTTAGAAACCTACTTCTTTGATATTCACAATAAACATTTACGGGACCTTCTTATACGGTTTAGAATTGGGACTTCAGAAATTAATACGCACAAATTCAGATATACCAACGATACCAATTTTGCCTTTATTTGTCCATTATGCAACTGCCGACTTGAGGACGAAATGCATTTTTTTGTTTCATTGCAGATCACTTGAAGACCTTAGACAAAAGTTTATTCCTATTAAATACACCCTTTATGCTAATTATGGGTCCCCTAGTCGTCTGCTTAATGACCGAGAGTCGGTGCAAATGTTGTCCGATTCATTTATTTCAGTTTAAAATGCCGCCGTGAGGTCCGCTGATATTTGTGTGGCTCACGGGCTTGCCAACACTGCGGCCATATTTTGAAAACGCAGCTGGTCCATTCTTGGCAAGAATAAACTTACTTCGTTTTTCATGACACGGCATGAAATACGCATGGAGCGTGTAAACAACTTATTCGCATTTTGTAATATTTTGTGTTGTTGTTGTTGTTGTACGTTTTTACAGAGTTTTCATGTGATGGGCCGATGGCCTTAACAATAAAATGATTGAGTCTTGACACCTCTCAGTAAATAGCCTTTTTTCAAAAACCTTAGAGCCGGCTTATTCATAAAAGTGTCCCCTCTCACAATGAATAGCGACGTGCCACTGTGCGGCGTGTGGCAACGATTAGACAACACAAAGGTAAACAGGTGAGCTGGCTTACAAAATGACATGCGTCATAAAGTCCCCTGTAACTTACTCATTGAGAGGAAGCTGATTTAAATGTATAAGTTTCACATGAGTGGAGTCTTGTCATAGACACCAATCTATGTCTGTGTTGACAGAGCGGGTCTCTCTCTCTCTGTGTGCAAGTAGCTCAGAGGGATTGTATATGTGTGTTTGAGTGTTAGCCATTTGAATTTGTTTGAAGGGTGTACACATAATTGAAAAAAAAAAAAATTCCTTCTTGAATTTCGAGTCAGGTAAAAATTTCTTATGAATATCGTGTCAGGTGTGGTGCAAATCGATCCGATTGAAAAAAATTTGATTCAGGTTTCAAAGGCAAGCTAGTCAGAAATTAAAAATGTGAGTAATTGTAGGCCCTTAAATTTTTTCTTTTCAGAACAAGTCTATTCATAACATACCTGAATTGAGGTGGAGGTCTTTCAGAACCAGTCAAGCTTAGACATGAGATGTTTGTGTATGTGATCGCTCTGGGGTTACCCGCACTTGTTTGACCGGGTGTTTTGTCTGGGGGGGGGGGGGGGAGATTTGAAGTATTATTAACACTATAGTTAACCCCCTAAATTCTCAGTCATTGTGTTAATGAAGATTCAGTTCTCTCTTTTATATCTAATTTACAGAGAAAAAAAAAATTTGAGAAAAATGCGAGGCGAGGTCGTATGCGTTTTATAAGCAAAATTGGAGAAAATAAGAAGTCGGCATAAAATTCTCTTTTCCTCTCATATTTCCCATCTCCAACGGGCCTCCAGGTGCAGCTTTAACCGTTGTTTTATGTTGCCTAGATAGGAGATTATTTTCCTTTCGACGGTAATTTGTTTCTGTTGTTAACTTGTAGTTTATGTACTAGCTTTTGTCAAGTAGGAATTTAACAAAAGAGCATATACTAGTGTGTTCAGGAGACTTAGGGCTGTCTTAGCATTCTGTTTGTGTCAGGGAGGTTCGGGTCGGGATGAGGCCACTGGCGCCGTGCTGCCACTAGATGTCTTGGTGACGGGCTTCACCCGTCCCGAGTCATTGTCCATTTTGTAGCTCTGTTATTGTAATTTGTGGAATGAGCGAGTGATTGAATATTCGTGAGCAGCACCTGCGGTGGCAAGACAATTTTTGCTGTGTATGATTATTTTCTATCACAGCAACAATAAAGTCAATAAAGTCATAAAGTCATCTTAATAATTAAAAATAATAATTACGGTATTTATAATGAGCTTATCTTATAATAATTATAACTCTAAGCGCGCACTCACAACTCGCACATGCATGCGCATGCTTTAGACAATGACTCACGTAACACAAATAGTGAAAATACATTACGACGGTCAGCTTGGGGTGGGGAGTGTGGTGATATAGTGCTAGAACTGTTGAAAGAGCTGAGTTTTGAGGGCGGACTGGAAGGAGGAGAGCGAGTGTTTCTGACGGAGAGAGAGTGGGAGAGTGTTCCTGGTAGATGGACCGTATACTGAGAAGGAGCGGGGGCCGAAAGTGCTGAGTTTGGTGCGGGGGATGAGGCAGCGGAGAGGGTCGGAGGCGGAGCGGAGGGAGCGGGGAGGAGTGTAGGGGTGAAGTAAGTTGGAGAGATAGGCAGGAGCGTAGTTGTTCAGGGATTTGTAGCAGAGAGACAGAATCTTGTATTGGATGCGTTGCGGGATGGGGAGCCAATGAAGGAGCTTGAGCAGGGGAGTGATGTGGTCATATTTTTTCTTTCTGAGGACGAGGCGGGCAGCATTGTTCTGGACGCGCTGGAGAGTGAGAGTGGTGGAGTGAGGGAGGCCGGAAAGGAGAGAGTTGCAGTAGTCGATGCGAGATAAGATGAGAGAGACAGCGAGTTTGGTGGCAGCTTCGGTAGTGAGGTATTTTCTGATCTGACTGATGCGGCGGAGGTGGAAATAACATGCCTGGGCCGTGGCGGAGACGAAGCTGGTCATGGAAAGAGAGGAATCGAGGTTAACGCCAAGGTTCTTGACCGAGTCAGAGAGGGAGATAGGGGTGCTGTCGAGTTGAAGGTGGAGAGAGGGAGGGAGCTGGGAAAGTTTCTGTCGAGTGCCTACCAGCATGGCTTCCATTTCGTCGTCGTTCAGTTTGAGCTTGTTTGCTGTCATCCAGTTTTTCACGTCTTCATAGCAGTCAGCCATGCGAGTCAGTAGTGTCTTGAGTGTTGTCGAGTTTGTCTTTGTCTAGTAGTTGTGAGTCGTCAGAGAGGGGGAATATGAGAGTTTTAAAGAATCTTCTATGGTCCTCATTTTTCTATGTTATTCGCTCACAAAAACGCACACGACCTTGCCTTTCCTTTTTCTCAAATTCCTTTTATTTTTCTCTGTAATTAGATATATAAAGAAAGAACTGAATCTTCATTAACACTATGACTGAGAATTTAAGGGGTTAACTCAGTCATAGTGTTAATAATACTTCAAATCCCCCCCTCCCCATAGACAAAACGTCCGATCAAACCAGTGCTTGTAACCCAAAGCAATTACATATAATACATAAACACCTGATGCCTACGCTTGACTGGTTTTGAAAGACCCCCACTTCAATTCAGGTAAGATATGAATAGACCTGTTCTGAAAATAGCAATTATTCACATTTTCTTGTCGGGACGAGATTGCCTTTTGAAACCGGGATAAATCTTTTGAATCAGATCGGTATGTACCCACACTGTCTCGCTATTCATAAAGGAATTTTTTATTTTTCCAATTATGTGTCTACCCGTTCGATTTGACATTAAAATGCAAATGGCCAACAGCCAACGCGCCGACACAGTAGGGCGCCGCTATTCGACTTAGTAAGGGAACACTCTATGAATAAACCGGCTCTACAGCTTTGAAAAGGCTATTTGCTGAGAGATGACAAGAAGAGTTTTGAAATTGACTTCATATTTACTCAATGACTGGTTCCCGAAAAATCAGACGGTGGTTATACTGTGCACTATAAACAGTTTGATAAGAAACTAACAAGTAATATTTAACGCACACACACAGACGTACAGACAAAACACACAGACGCGCACACAAACAAACAAACAAACAAACAAACAAACAAACAAACACACAATCAAACAGACGTACACACACACACACACACACACACACACACACACACACGCACTTACAGACACTCATGTCAGTACAATTTTATCGTAAGCATGAGCTGCCAGGTGGTGTCACGGTTGATCGCCTTTTGTGTTGCCTCACGCCGCGCTATTAGCGGCCGCATTCCATTCCTTTTCAATTCAGACACGAGCCGCATTTTGAAAAGGCTCTCACCCGTCAAAGGCCTTTATAGCTAAACCCTTTCAAATCGCTAAGTAATGACAAAGTTCAACAAGGGGAACGTTATTATTTGAAAGGAGGGGGATCATTTACAAAACGGTTCTACATGTGAGGGCTTAATGTACTCATGTCTGGTTTACTGACAAAGAAACAAATGTGTTTATAAATTATCTTTTTTAATTGCATTATAAAATGAACACAGACGAACTCCTTCTATTAAATGATATTGGCGCTGTAGAAAACATAGAGTTAGCTTTGAAAAGGGAACGACTTTTATCTGTAGTGGTTTCTGGTCATTCGAAATCTTATCTTGGGAAGCTTTATTCAACTGAAGATATACTATCCCTCACGGCTGCTGATTTATTTAAACTTCATTTTAAATATGAACAGCACATGGCTTCACTAATGACCCGTGATTTGAGCAAATCAATTGTCTGCTTATATTCAAAAGCTGTGAGTTACGCTCTCCCTGTAGACATTGAAAATCTCACAAATGACCTCGAGAGTAACCCCATTGTAACGAGTGCAATTGGTAAATTAGCTTGCCTTTTATTCTACAGATTTGGCAATTTGCTGGCTCCTCTGGTAACATTAATTGTAACTAGCAGCCATATCGATTTCACGAAATTAAATTTTTTTGCTGATAAAAATGGACGACCAACAGACGACCCCCCAAACGACCCCACAGATGAACCCTGCCTCAGACCCTGCCCAGACTCAGATTCACACAGTGACAAAAATTAAAAATGCAGGAAGGGTTCAGTCTGGTAAACGTTTAGCCGAATGGAACAAGCAGAAAAAGTTACAGCTACAGGCGCTAACAGAAAAGGCTCATCTAAGTGACCCGCCGTCAACACCGTCAGGACCGTCAGGACTGACGGAACTGACAGGACTTTCAACACCCCTGTCACACCCACATCAAAGTGAAAGACCTTCAACCCAGTCTAATTCTGAAACAGCAAGATATGCAGTTGCCGCATTTGTTGTCGGATCTGGTTTTGTAGCTTACCAATTATACAAAAAATACAAGCCGCAGACTCGTACAGTGACCAAAAAATTAAACACTCCATCATCAAAAACAGAAGTCTCCACATTACCAACAATACCCAAAGTTGTCGACCCATTTATCATGCAGTAATAAATTTATTATTTTAATTTTTTCTTGCCTAAGAAATGAATGACTCAAAGAATTTAATGAATCTTGTGTATCACTCTGCAGTAATCAGTGCATTAGCAGTAACGTTTTCTATGCTGGGAAAAAATCTACTCAAAATGAAATCACCAGACCTCAGTAGACTCGATTTCGAAGACAGCGCTAAGCTAATTGTAGTTGTAACAGCGTCAATCGCCACGAAAGACCTTCTTGTTAAACAAGGAATTATTCCCGAAAATATATCTATGTAAATAAAAAAAATATGGCGACGATAGCTATTATGGTGGGAGGAGCGATGGTCAACGCCCTCGCATTCAGTGGCTCTAATTATCTCTTTTCTAAAATGGGTAGAGAACAATCTGCAGAAGAAATAAAGCGTCATAATGAAGCGTCAGAAAAATTAGCACAGGCAGAACAGGATTACGAAAAGAATAGAATTGAGAAACTTGATTTCATCAATGAAAAACTCAGGCTAGAAGGTCACGCACAACATACGTTTTCAAATACAGACGACGCAATCCGTGAGTATTTTTTAGTCACGGGTGAAGATATGTCTATCCCAAAACCAAAACTAAGTGACTACTATCAACCAAGCCCAGAACAAAGAAACGGGGAGATAATCTTTGTTCTAGTGGGAATGATATTTGTTTATTTTACTGGAGTTTTCATTGCTAGAAAAAATGGCAGCCGAAAATAAACTATCGAAAATATATTACTCACCATCAGGGTATTATAAAGGAGCAACCGCTATTCAGAAATTACATGCCGCTGTGGGCGGAGATATATCACTCAATCAGGTCAAGCAATGGTTACAGAGACAGGCAATTTGGCAAATTTATTTACCTGCTCCAAGAAAGATATCTAGACCCCATTTTGAGAACACAACACCTAATGACACGCACCAAATGGACCTCCTGTTCCTACCACATGACACAATAAGAAAGAAACGATACAAGTACGCTTTGACTGTTGTAGACATTGCTTCAAGGTATAAAGACGCTGAACCCATATCTGACAAAACAGCCAGTACAGTTGCTACTGCTTTATCAAAAATATATAGTCGTGGCCCTTTAAGATACCCCAGACTAGTGCAGGTCGATGACGGATCAGAATTCAAAGGTGCTGTTAATCAGTTATTTGCGAAGCATGGCGTACTGGTCAGACGTGGAATTCCAGGTGTACACAGATCGCAGGCAATTGTAGAAAACTTTAACAAACAGTTATCAGAAAGACTTTTCAGTTACCAGTATTCAAAGGAACTCATGCATGACACCCGTAACACTGAATGGGTACAAAGGTTACCACATGTGATAAAAGCAATGAACAATGAAGGACACCCAAAACCTGCTGATGCTATTAAATTGAAAACAATTACAGAGCCAAAAACAGCCCCAACCCCAGCACCCGACACAAGTTTATTTACTAAACAGGTGAGATATTTATATCAACCAGGTGAAGCTGAAAATGACATAAAGCGCAGAGCGACAGACCCCATTTGGTCAACATCCGTTCATAATATAAAAAAAATAATTCCCGGCGCAGACGCAACAATATATTATCTGTATGACCCTGCACCCCAGAGGGCATTTGTCAGAGAAGAATTACAGATTATTCCCTCAGACACCGTTACTCATTTCAGTAACTAACTCATCAATTAATTCATCAACCAGTTCGTCAGCTATTTCTTCAGATAACTTGAGCCTGTAATGTCCAGGTGCATAAGCTTTTTCCTTAGTGTGAAACACTCTTTTTGTGTCTCCAACTGCAAGTGATTTCTTATGTGTTTGAATTATTTCAAGATTATGTTTGTTTGATCTCAGTGACTTGTTTGGATAATCAGGCATTAATGCACCATCTAATACTTGCTTGTAATGTTCATGACGAATGTCTTTATTTTTTATCGCTGTTTTTTTTATTCCTTTGGCTTTTGACTGACTACCTTTCTGGTGCAGTATAGAATACATTTTTGATCTCAGTCCAACGTACTCAACTATTGGCACACCATTCAGTTCATCCTTAAACTTACCAGGCACTTTTTTATTTTGTGTGCTGTACAGTGGATGATCTTTAGGGTAGTCAGACGTGTCATACATGTGTAGTTCTGTTTTCATGTCTTCATAAAAGTCTTCAGTACACACATCAATGATCATAGAGTCAGTGTCAGTGTATAACAGACGGCAGTCAGGATACTTTAATTTGAAGTAATCATAATAAAATTCAAGCATCACCAGTTTTGACAATTCAAGAATTGCCATACCAATAAATACTGGCTTGTCCAGTTTAACAATCTTTTTTTTGAGTGACACTGCATACAATGATGAATGAAACTCTTTGTACCCAGTGTATTGTGGCTTGCCTGTAAGTTTAATTGCACCCAATTCAGTTGTGACCAGTCTCACATCTTTTCTGTGATGAGGATTTTCCATAGTCTTGCCAAAACAGGCATTGTTCATAAGCTTAAAGAAGTCTTTGTCAAATGCAGTGTTGCCGTCTCTGGCACGAAGGGTTGTGTTCTTCATTATGTAATCTTTCATGAAAGCACTCTGATCAAATTGAATTCCTCTGTGAACTTTCTTTAGTACTAACCCATGTCTGATGTAAAACTGCAGCAAGCGGTAGTGACAAACGTAATTGAATTTGTCATTTAAATTTGGCACAAGCTTAGTGTCTTCTTTTTTCCCCGTCATACTCATTTTCTCAACAGCCAACAGATAATCATTATGGTAATCGTGTAGATGATGCGGGTACTCCAGGTCTACTTCAAAGATCCAACCCTTCGCGTCGTTTCGGTCAAGAGTCATAATATAGTTTGTTAACCCTGTGACTGTTATGTCATACTGTGACAAATCATACAGACAAAAGTTTTTCAAGGGCAATAATTCACACATCGCGAACCCATAAAGGTTATTAGCGTCCAAATACGTAATGAATGACCTTGACCCCGGGCTTGAGGGGTCAAAGTCCGGGCCGTCCAAATATTTGTTGTTGGCTCTGGCATAATTGTTCGATGCAATACTAATCCCTCCCCTCAATCCGCGTTCCACCATTTCACCCATCGTACGATCAGACAACAGGTCTATAAATATCTTACTGGATTTCAAAAATGCATCCCATGTCATGCCAGGACTAGTGATGTAACAAGCAGGGTCAAGTCTGTAGTGTAACAAACCCTTCTCACAGTAACTTTCAAATACGTCTGCTAGCAAACAAACGTCAGCCTTTAAGTACTGATCGTGGTAGTCACCAATTGTCTGACATCCTAATTTCCCCCACGCATCAAGAGCATGCTGATATTCAGAGTCAGAAATACCTTTTCCAGTTAGTGTAGAATAAAATTTCTCTTTTGGTGGCAGTCTTGTTTCCTCAAACACAACCCAGTGATCAATATACTCATATGGATAGACACCTTTCTTAATCAAGTCTGGCTCAAAATATTTACTTGTTATTGGATACTCAGTCAGTCCTTCTGCCAGACTAGCCAACCCTAAAGACAAATGTTGCATGGAGTCATAAAATGCTAATTTATCCAACCTAAAAGTCAAGTACTTCTCAGTTGTCTGGGCAATACAACTTATGTTTTTGTAAGACTCATCTACAGCCTGCATGATGATGTGTGAATCATATCCTTTGAGATTGTGGAAAAAGATTGGTAGTTTGTATGTCTTAGGATCTATTTTTAATTTCAAGTTACAATCACCATGTGCAGCACCTCTGTAACGCCCAGTTATGTGATCGTGGTCACGAACTTTATCACCACCTAAAGGTTGTTCACAAATCCAACACGTCTCAGCTGTATCAAATTTCAGTTTGTCTTCTTCTGTCATCACCAAAGGCATCTGACATGTTGTGAGATACTGTACTACCTGACTATACAGATGTCTCATTTCTGTTAAAAACAGACAAGCTGCATTTTCACCTCTGTAGATAACAGGCTCTGAATGAAGACCGTCTGACCTAACAATAATGTATCCAAAAGAACACACCACTTGGTCACTTAGTTTTATAGTCTTTGGTAATGACTCTGGAACAGGACCTTCAAATTGAATAACCAGGGATTCAAAATCAGCGTATACTACAAACGGCAATTTTTGCTGATTCCCATAGTTCTTAAAATACACTTGACTACCAGGATCTGGATACTTAAGTACTGTTTGTATGTCATCAGCTGACCTGCAGTGTAAAACATGTTTGTGCGCTACGTTTATGGAGGAGAATCTTTGTAAACATCTTTTACACACTTCCTGTTTCCCATTGTGTTTTGTTGTATGTGAATGAATTAGACGTGACATATTCCTGATAATTGTGTAGTGAAAGTTATTGTCATCTCCGATTAGCAACATGTCAACATGTTTATCTTCTGACTGCCCATATGTTGGGGCAATTGGAGATACTCTAATTGGCTGTAACTTGTTTTCAGATTTATTATCCCACACATACACATTCACAGATATACCAGGATTTAGTTTTTCAAACAAGTCTATGTCTTCTATTTTAACAGGGAACTCAATGCCACTAAAGTTGAGTTCATTTACAAATTTGATGTAGTTAGATACGCGATCAGGTCTTGACCTCACAAAGTGTAGTTTAGCAAGTACACACCACATGAAACAGAAATTGTCATTGTTCTGTATGTTGACAACTGCCTTCTTGTTCGAAACTTCTGTTGGCAGTGGTATCCATGCTTTACCTAATATAGGATGATACCTAGACTGCTTTAGTTGTAGTTCATGTACATGCCCTTCGTGCCAGCCAGACCCCTTCATTTTTGCACTGTCGATTGCCTGGAGAAAGTCTGGTAATAGTCTGTCTCTAAACACGTTCTCTACCTCCGGTTCTCTTCTTGTGTTAACTGTGTGTTGTCTTGTTGATATATACGATACAATCACCTCACCGTCTACTCTAGTGAATTCAATTTTTGCAACAATTTGAATCTTAACACTGCCTGTAAGAAGATTTTGTTGTATGACAGAAAAAGAGTTTTCTATTGATTCGTAAACATTATTAGTATTGGATATAGGCAAGTCTGTTGTGTGAAACACGTTACGTAGGCCTGATGAGCCAGGGTTTGATGGGCCAGGGCTTTGTGAATTGTCCGTCATTTTTATTTGACCGACAAAATAATAAAATAAAAAATATTAACGTTAACTCTGCTGGCTCACCTTGTGTAATTCCACTTTATTAACTGCAACACTGTCAATATAAACATTTAGTTTGCGTAGTTGTTTAAATATGCTATAACAAACTTCCCCTAACCAGCCATAGTTGGTATCATCAACTTTAAAAGTAGGTGTCTTTAAATCAACTGTCATGTGCTCCACATTTGGATGCTCATCGACATAAACCAAAGTCACACTATATGAAACATATATTTCTGATGGTGCTGAAAGGCTTATGTAAGTCTGTTTGGGTGATGTTATTAAATCAGTAAAGTGCGTAACATCTTTGAAAAGGTGTGTGAGATCAAGCACCTGTATGATTTGTCCGTCTGTCATTTTTATTGGACAAACAAATGTATAAATTAATTTACATCAATTTACTAACCCATACCCTGTGGGCTGATCTGTCTTTAAAATGAGCTTCAGATGCTTAGTTGATTTCAGTTTATTTTTTACATCATCCCGTTCATGCTTATTTGGGATGACATCGTTCTCTCTGAGACAGTCTTCGAAGCTGTCACAATCCTTACAGTAAAACAAACAGATAAACTTTAACTGTTCTCGAAAATCTTTCAGTACAGCATTATATTTCTGAGTGAGAATCCATACACTGACATTTGCGTGTCTGCCACTGAAGGCAAGTTCTGCTAGAGTGTTTCTCTTCTTGACAATGTCTTTCTCTGCAGAGCAGTCATCAACAATAAACAATGTTGACTGCCCTTCAAATTGCTTGTAAAAATATTGTAGGTAGTCATTCAGTTTTTTCTCAGGGTCGACTAAGTATATGTTGCTGTCAGTCCAAATGAATAAACGGTTGTGATAAGCTTTGTTGTGTTTGATTGTAGGACAAAATATTACAATGTTTTCAAAATGGTGTATGTATCTTGTTTGTAAGAGGTTAAGTACAAATTCAGTTTTCCCACACCCTGTGGCACCAACAAATAAGCCACAGTGTGGATCGAGTGTCATTAAGCTACAGTTCATTTTAATACACAATATAATTTTAATATATGTGTCCACTCAGTCTGCTTTCTGCAATATTGAGTTGTGCGTCATATATCAGGTACAAATATATGTTAATGGCTGCAGCAGTTTCAACCTTCTTTTGTATCTGAATTGTTATTCCATCACTACCATTCTCGACAGTTCGTCCTGACCCATGAAGATAATCGTCATCTGTACTACGAAGGTCTAGCCACAGTGCATACTTGTTTGTAAGGTATTGTCCGATCCTAACATCATACAGATGTAGATCTTTGCACGCAATGTTTGCAGGTTTATCTCTAATCCTTCCTCCTGCAAAATACTTTGTGGTTTCGTCATAGTGTTGATAAGGTAACATTCCTGAAGCGTACACTTGATTAGGGCGGCCTTCGATTGTACAGGACAAATGTGTAATCTTAGGATTGTAGAATTTTTCTGAATCTCTTTTGTATGGACTCACCGGTTCAACAAACAACATAAGAATACCTTTCAGTGACCTGGCTGGTGTGTTTAAGTTTAAGTTCCACATTGGGTCACTCTTGTCTTTGGGAATTAAACTATGTCTAATCACCCTGTCATAATAAATTGGAAGTCTTGACTGGTACTGATTTTGAATGAGTCTGGCTAGTTCAATATGTGTGACAATTTCATATTCCAAGGAAATGTTAGAGATCTTGTATGTTGCATCTGTGGCAGATGATTTAATAACTTTGGAGTAGTCATTGAAAGTTAGTTCAAAGCTCAGACGGTCATTCAGTGCCCCTTGGTAATAAGGCAGATGAGCTGTTAGGATTTCAAACTCAAGTGGAATGTAAAATCTGGTTCCATATGTTTCTGCTAATATAACATCCTTTGGTACCCCAGTAGTTGTTTTGTCTCCGGCATTGATTCGAAGTTTACAAACATTATCTGGCTGTATGCCTTGATAAATACGATCCTCTCGTTCTTCTCTTGTGAGCCAAAGATCTTTGTAACAGTAAAATACATCTGAGTCGTCAAGACTAAACACTTCCTGTCCTTCAAGTTTTACTTTAATAGTCCTAACAATTGCTCTGCCAAGATTGTCAACCAGTGTTCTGTTTACGTCTGCGTCTGATGATAGTTCAATATTAAATGCAAGGCGTGCAGTGCCAGGAACAATAACGTCACTGGGACCTAGGTTTGGAAACTTGACTGTAAGTGTTTGGTTCTGGTCTATGGTACTTGGATTGTTCGTGATGACTATCGATTGTCTAATGCCCTTAACACCCAGGGGCTCATGTAGTTTTCTGTATGGGTCTAACTTTGATCCGTAAGACTGTGTCATTTTTATTATGCACAATAAAAAATAATAAATTAATAAAACAATGGCAGCGGGAGGATTTAATCATAAAGATTTTAAAATGGATGACATGGATGTCTCAGATACCAGTATCACAGATATCACTGGAATGGTAACTACTTCTCCTTTGTATCACGAACTGTTAAAAGATAAAGTAAACTCATTTTATGAAAGTGTTGGAGCGCGCCCAGATGTCTTGGATCCTAACCAGTTTGAATATGATAAAGGGCACTTATTTGTAAATACAGACAGAGGGAAAATATATCTAACACATAAAAATAATCCTTCTAAGTTTAGAGTTTTAAGTACAATTAAAGGTGAAGTCGGTGGTAACTCTGGGTTGGCAAGGTACCTTGGAATTGGAGGGTCTCCCGTTCCCCCAAGACTGGTTAGTGTTCTTCACGACACGCAAACAAAGTTGCCAACAGGGCAAGAAATTGAAATGGCACCAGTAACAAGCCTACCAGAAATAGCAAACACTGTGATACAAGAAACCTCATTTACTGAAGGTCAATTAAATGATGCTATGAAAACAATAGATGATCCACCTTTGACAATGAGGGAGATTATGGGATTGGATAAATCACTGCAGACAATAAGAGGTGAGATGGTTAATAATCTTGCCAAACTGGGAGAGCTTGATAAACACATAGAACGTGAAAAGGAGAAACTGGCTACAGCAGACAATGGGAATCTTGACACAGAAATGAAAGAGAGAATACAGCACAGATTAAATGATTTGCAGATAGAAAGATCAGGACGGTTAGAAGTGATTAGTATTGCAAGAGGAAAACTGAAAACCCAAGTTAACAGAATTAGAGAAACTATTCAGAAAATACTTCACGAAGACACTACTCTGGCTGAGAGACTTAAAACACTTTTCAGAGAGCAGGGTATTACAATTGCTAGTTTAATTACTGCTCTTGGGTTTATTATCGGCACTGTAGTGCTGGCTGTCTCCGGTGTTGGGGTTGGTGGGGGTGCAGCCCTGACACCGCCACCCCCGGGCCCACCGGCTCCCACAGATCCAAAAGATTTACAGTCGTGGGTAAAGAAACAGTTGTCTCACATATCAGACTTGCTTAAGAAATTGGCTCTGAAAGCAGTAGACACGTTGCCTGACATTTTAGGCTCTGTTGTCAGCTGGTTGATTAGTACAGCGGCAAAGGTAGTTGGGTTTATGGCAGAACATGTGTGGGTATTTTTGGTGACAGTAGGAGGGTTAATGGTGGGTTATTTAATAAAACAGGTAAAGAAGTAATACTCCTAGCCCTGTTAATCCTATTACTAATGCAGTTCGTTCTGACTCATGTGTGTCAGGGGTTATTACTGACTGTATGGGTACCAGTGGTGGGGCAGGGGAAGTAACCTCCTGTAATGATTTTAATGACAGTACATGCGCAGTTGTTGCTCCTAAGTTTACACTTTTATTGAGTCCTAATTTCTGACCAACACCTGCAACAATGATTTCATTATTATAATTTGTTATTGTACCCATTTGGAGTTGAAGATCAGATGGTAACATGTATAACCCAGTGCCAACTACAAAGTCAACTTTCGATCTGGCATATCTGAGTACGTTTTGGTAGCGCTGTATGCTAGATGGGAGATCAACTGTTGAATTAATTGAATCTTCAAGATTTGCAAGAAACTGTTTTTGAGATTCAAATATTCCACTTCCATTCAAAATATTCGATTTTGTTAGTGATTGTGCTCCTAGTATACACCAGACATATGTTCTGATAGACTCATTGACGCGCTCGACTCCTGCTTGAGTAAACCCGTCAGATTTATCTAAAATAAATGTGGTCCAGGCGTTTGACTGCTTCTGCTCTATTGATCCTATCCAGACTTGTGATTTTGATGAGAATGAAGTGTAACCAGGGTAGTAATCTTGTGGGTATTGTCTGTGACTCATAGCGTAATAAAGTGTACCCATGCCCTTGTGATCATCAAGTTTTTGTGTGAAGTCATACTTAGTGCCAGGGTTAATGTTAAATTCATTACAGATGCGTTCAAATGCTTTCATATCCATGGGGTTGTTATACCTGTTGAAACTGGATTCAGTTGGTAATGGTGTATGAAGTTCTGACAGTATTCTTCTAAGCTGGTAATAAACATGGAAACGATACACAGACTTAATTAGTTTGTTTGAGTGATTCAAGTGGTCTGTAAATGAAACACCACAGCCTGTAGTTGAGCATATTATTGCAAAGTTGAGTTGGTTTTGAAACATCTGTAGTGGACTTGAAGACCACTTTCTTGCAGTTGAGTCATCTGTTATTGGAGGGTTTAGGTAATGGTCAAACGGATTCGGTACTTTGACTTGGAATAGATCTTGTACGCTTGCGTCAGACACAGCTATGTCAAGCTGATTTAGTTGAATTATTTTCTGTTCATAAGTAGGTGCGACATTGTATTTGGCATCCACATTAAATTGAAATGCGTTTGTAGTGGTGATGGTTGGTGATTTAAATTCCATCCTTTTTTATATGAGATAATAAAAATGTTTATTACCTTAACAAATCTTGACACAAGCAAACCAGTGTGGTTAACTAATGGGATTGATAATCGTGATGGTAGCAAGGCTGCAGCTATCCATGAAATGTTCTATACAGTAAAATGGTTTAATGTAGAAGATAATATATATAATAAAGTAATTTTTGATGGTAAGACTGAAGCTTTACCACCTGGTTATTATGACTTTTGTACTATAGCTGAATGGTTTCAAAGTAATTTTAAAATTAAAGCAACTTTAAATCCAGCTAACCTACTTGTTACATTAGAATTTCTAACACAAAATTGGTTAAGGATCTCAGATAAATTTGCATATTTACTTGGATTTTATATTGACGAAGATTGGCATAGATCAGATAATTTAGGTGAAGCTATGTCCGGTATTATAACAATGAAGATTAAAAAACTTAAAATAACTGGAAAACGCCCTGTCAATTTGTCAGTGCACACAGTATTAAATGTTCATTTGAAAGAACTAAACACATCTGAGAATGTTCACATTGGAAAGCCTTCAACTTTGTTGAGATGTTTACCAACTGGAACTGCTCCGTATTGTGAAAGTGTAGTTGTTAGATTTCCTAATTTGCAGTTTAAGAAATTAGGTTCTAGTTTCTTTGAGTCACTGAGTATATCTGTAACTAATCAGGATGACAAACCAGTTCTTATGCATGATTTTAGTGTTGTGTTGGAAATTAAATAATTTTATTTTTGTTTATAAAAAATGAGTGGTGGTCCAAAGTCGAGAATCATACCAGTTGCGTGTCCGGTAACAGAGTTGAAAGATTTGGCAGACGTCCAGGATTTTGAGAAGGAAGGAGAAATTGGAGAAATATATGGTTTTGAACTTGATTCAAATGGCATGTACAAGAGGAAAGTAATTGTTGACATGAAAGACGGTGAAAAACAGATTCCTAAACTTGGTCAGCTGCGTGATGTTACTGTACCTACTCCACCTGTAAATAATGCGCCTTACAACTTAATACATGTGGGTAGTAAGTGGGTGGTTTCACCTGTACCTGTTCCACCACCCACAATTGACTGGGACATAAAGTTGGAATTTATTAGTCCTTATGTATACACTGATGACGAAGGTGCCTTAGTGTTTAGGAAAGTTGTTAATTCTGGGCCGCTTATTGTAAGTCTTGTTCCAAGTTTTGCCCCAGACAACAATAGCAGAGAAAAACTGAAAGTTGAAAATTATGAGAGACGGCGGTATCTTCTTACAACTAGAAAGGGTAGATCAGATACTTCTGTTGTGTTTATGCCAGCAAGCTTAGTCGTGGCTAGAGAAGCGACAATAGTATTTGAAATTATCATGAAATCAGTAACTACTGCTAAAGAGGCTCAAATTGCACAGGGAATTAAACTTACATGGGATGAAACAGTAACAGAATCATCAAAGGTCTTTATTGCTATTACAAAAAATAATGATGTTATTAATGTTTCGAGCAGTGTTCCAGCTGTCAAGGTGGTGGTCGACAAAACAACTTTTGTTCGTCTAACTTACATAAACCTTGAACATATTGATCTTGTTGCATTTTATTATGCCAGCAAATTGTATACTTTTGAAGAGTTGCAAAATGTAATTGCTGATTAAATAAAAAAAAAATATTTGTCAATAAAAAAAATGGTAAACTTCTATCCGCAACTACCGACGCTTGATCCGACTGAAACAAATGTGATGACTAAAACAACACTTGCGCCTGATCCACATATGCCAATTGCTTCAGATAAAACATTACAGGCAGATGCATTCAGATTAAATAATATTACAGAAGCTTTGAAATATTTGGAGAGTGAGGAGGCTAAGTACTCACGGTGCAAAAGACGGTATAAGACCGTTTTCAATTCTGTTCAAAACACTTCTATGGCTATTGGTGCAGTTTCAGCTTCATGTTCTGTAGGGGGCATTGTTTTGTTCGCCACAGGAATTGGGAGTTTGGCTGGAATAGCAATTGAGGGTCTAAGCGTTGCTACATGCCTAGCATGCTTTGGTTTGGAGGCCTTGAACAAGAGGTTTCACACGAAATTAGAAAAACATGAAGCATTGAGTACTTTGGCGGGTGCAAAGCTGAGCAGTCTTAAACTTATTATCAGTAAGGCATTGAATGATAATTGTATTAATGACGAGGAATTTAAACGAGTCCAGGATGATTTAAATAACTACAAACAACAAAAGTCTGAAATACAAAATAAGATGCGTAGTCAATCTCCCGTGAATGTTGAAGAACTGAAGGCTAGTTTTTTAGCGGAAGGAAAAAAGATAGGTGTTCAGGAAACCACAGAAAAGCTACACAATCTTTTAAACAAATAAAAATCAGATTTGGTAATCGTTTATTGATGTCATACACTTCACAGAGAGATGTCATGCCACTTACACAGTTTAGGCCTGCACCATCTGCACCACCAGAATATTATTGAGAAAAAAAAGTTTTCCGGTGCCCTTGTGTCTTGGTAAAAAAGACTTAGTATACGTGACTAGAGTCAAGTTGTTATTAAGTACTTGCAAGTAATTAGGATAAGTAATTAATAAGTTCTTAATGATAAGTAGTTAATAAGTTCCTATTGTAACTCACTTTAAGGTAACCTTTAAGTGAGTTGTGACTTATTGTTTTTACTTGGTATTTTCTTATCCAGCTGTTTTTTCAGTGCCTGTATAGTGTAATAACCACCAGTTGATTTTCTAATTCCTCAGAAACCACATGAGTACATTAAGCCCACTTGTACAAATCCCCCTCTTTTTGAAAAGTAATATGTCCCCCTGTTGATCTTTGACACAACTTAGCGATTTGAAAGGGTTTAGCTATAAAGGCCTTTGACGGGTGAGAGCCTTTTCAAAATGCGGCTCGTGTCTGAATTGAAAAGGAATGGAATGCGGCCGCTAATAGCGCGGCGTGAGGCAACACAAAAGGCGATCAACCGTGACACCACCTGGCAGCTCATGCTTACGATAAAATTGTACTGACATGTGTCTGTAAGTGCGTGTGTGTGTGTGTGTGTGTGTGTGTGTACGTCTGTTTGATTGTGTGTTTGTTTGTTTGTTTGTTTGTTTGTTTGTTTGTTTGTTTGTGTGCGCGTCTGTGTGTTTTGTCTGTACGTCTGTGTGTGTGCGTTAAATATTACTTGTTAGTTTCTTATCAAACTGTTTATAGTGCACAGTATAACCACCGTCTGATTTTTCGGGAACCAGTCATTGAGTAAATATGAAGTCAATTTCAAAACTCTTCTTGTCATCTCTCAGCAAATAGCCTTTTCAAAGCTGTAGAGCCGGTTTATTCATAGAGTGTTCCCTTACTAAGTCGAATAGCGGCGCCCTACTGTGTCGGCGCGTTGGCTGTTGGCCATTTGCATTTTAATGTCAAATCGAACGGGTAGACACATAATTGGAAAAATAAAAAATTCCTTTATGAATAGCGAGACAGTGTGGGTACATACCGATCTGATTCAAAAGATTTATCCCGGTTTCAAAAGGCAATCTCGTCACGACAAGAAAATGTGAATAATTGCTATTTTCAGAACAGGTCTATTCATATCTTACCTGAATTGAAGTGGGGGTCTTTCAAAACCAGTCAAGCGTAGGCATGAGGTGTTTATGTATTATATGTAATTGCTTTGGGTTACAAGCACTGGTTTGATCGGACGTTTTGTCTATGGGGGGGGGGGATTTGAAGTATTATTAACACTATGACTGAGTTAACCCCTTAAATTCTCAGTCATAGTGTTAATGAAGATTCAGTTCTTTCTTTATATATCTAATTACAGAGAAAAATAAAAGGAATTTGAGAAAAAGGAAAGGCAAGGTCGTGTGCGTTTTTGTGAGCGAATAACATAGAAAAATGAGGACCATAGAAGATTCTTTAAAACTCTCATATTCCCCCTCTCTGTCGTCAGCGTAGAGGTGGTGGTGTATGTGGTGAGACTGGATGATGTTGGACAGGGGGGAGATGTAGAGTGTGAAAAGGACCAGGCCCAGGAAGGACCCCTAAGGAACGCCGCAGGAGAGCCTGACTGGGTTGGAGGAGACGCCGTCAATGGTGACGGACTGCTGTCTGTCGGAGAGGTAGGAGAGAAACCAGGAGTGAGCAGAGTCAGTGATGCCAAAGGAGTGGTGAAGGCGGTGGAGGAGGATAGAGTGGTCTATGGTGTCGAAGGCGGCAGAGAGATCGAGTAGCGTAAGAAGGGAGATGTTGCCCGAGTCAGTGGAGAGAAGCAGGTCGTTAAGGATATGTAGAAGGGCTGTTTCAGTGCTGTGATGTTTGCGATAGGCAGACTGGAAGGGACTGAGGAGGTTGTTGTCGGCGAGGTGAAGGTTGAGTTGGTTCAGGACAACCTTCTCAAGAAGCTTGGACAGGAAAGAGAGATTGGAGACTGGCTGGTAGTTCTTGAGTTCGTTTGGGTCGAGGTTGTGTTTTTTGAGGAGAGGACGGACGATGGCAGACTTGAAGATATCGGGGACGGAGCCATTCTCTAGAGATGTGTTATGATGTCGGTAATGAAGGGCAAAAGTTTTGGGAGGCCGTCCCGGTAGAGGGAAGCTGGGAGGGGGTCTAGTTCGCAGGTTTTGAAAGGCATGGACTTTATGGTCTTGAGGACTTCATCCTGAGAGACGGGGCGAAAGGACGAGAGGGGAGTGCCGGAAAAGGGGGGGGGGGGGGGGTCAGGAAGGCAAGGCGGAGAAGGCAGAGTGTCGATTGTGTTGCGCAGAGTTTGGATTTTGTCGGAGAAATAGGAGGAAAAAGGGGACGGAAGTTCTTCTTTGCTGTGTGTGTTGGGAAGAGGAGAGTCTTTAGAAGTGCCTAGGAGTGTGTTCATGGTAGCGTAGAGGGTTTTGGGAGAAGTGGATTCCAGGATTTTGTTTCGTTTTGTTTTATCTTGAACTCAGGCGACAACTGATCAGAAAACAGGTAAAAACAGCTGAAGCAAGAACATCCAGAGATAATGCTTTGAAAGAATTGCAGCACACTAAGAAACAGTTGAACAGTGACATCCAAAGAGAAAGGAGAAGGAGTGAAGATCTACTTTTTTTCTAAGGAAAACCAGCGACTTCGTCAAGACATAGAGAACAATGTCCTTCTGGCAGACGTGTGCGCGACATTATCAAAGTTTGTGTTTCGTTGGCAACTGGAGGTCAACCCCGTGACGAATGATGGGCAGGTGTGGTGTGTATGCCAAATTCGAGACACATGTTGTGCATACGCAAGCATCCAGGATCAGAACCGCTGAACATGCTGCTGCAATCTTTTCATTTCTGTTTGGGATAAACAATTTTGTGTTGTTTGTCAATTTTTATATTTGGTTCCAAGTAGTGGTAAATTTTTTTTTCGGTGGGGGGGGAGGGGGGGGGCCAAAAAAAACAAACTTCTTTGTTTATAGTCTATCCTGTTCCATTACACAGATCTCATTATCCTGATCATTGTGATGCTTGAAAGATGTTTTATCTTAATTACAACCCAAGATACGATTTTTGTTGTGTTTGATTATTTTCAGCCATCAAAATCAGTGATTTTCCTAAGTTTGAGGATCTTTTTCTGCAAGATGTCCTTCTTCAAGAACCTCGAAAAAAACTAGGCTGTCAATGATTACTATAATTATATTGGTACCGGCAGCCAAAATTTGCATCAACACACAGTCATCAGAAAACATGATAGGGTCACAGTGCATAACAAAACAAATAAAACACACAAAAAGTAAGTGTCTAGCTTGAAAAATAAGGATTTTACAAGCTTTTAAACTTTATTGAAAATCCGTAAATTTTGGCCGTTCACAAAGTGCCATTTTCAGGGTCACACCAATACAACAGCATTGGGATGATCAGCTTTCTAAATATGGTTGTATAAAGCTGTATATACATACAGCTCCATTTTTTTTCAGGCTTCCCAGTGACTGCTGAATAAAAAGACAAGCAAATGAAAAAAGCTTTTCATTCAATTTGTGCAACAGCCAACTGTTACAAGACACCCAAAAAACAGCGTGCGGGACCCATATGTAAACGAGCATAACTCTTGAACTAAACATTCGATTTGAAAAAGGTTTGAGGTTTTGAAGACAGAAAGACACATGACATGAAAAGATATGCAAATCTTATTTTAACTTACACAAGACATCATTATTTTTTGTGTGATGTTAAAAATTGCCATTTTGATGAAAACGCAGGAAGTCAAGTTGTTCAATAATTAACCTTTTAACTACCAACTTATTTTTCTACAAATTGCCCTGTGTCCCTAACTTTTTTTCATTCAAACCAAGTAAAAAAGGGGTACATAATTCAAACTGTAAGTATGATGTTAATTCTGCTTCAAAATGTACCAAATTTTGACATGCTGTTGGAAAATACTTACAGTATAATCATAGCTTGTCATTTTAAGTGTTTGTGTGCCACAGTCTTTGTTTACCTGTCATATATCTCAGTAAAAGGTGCTAAACCATACCTCTGTCAGAAATTCCATCCAGAAAACAACAAAACTGTTTAGAAACATACCAGTGGCAGTCAGGAAGTCACCACAGGAACCACTCTACTCATTCCATGATACTGATCACGTACATATATCTCATGACATACCCACAGGTGACAAGTCAGGTAGGTCTCAGAACTGTATTCAGTTTTAACGATTTTGACGTAATTCCATTTGAAGAAAATATGAGAAAAATATTTTTGAATGTCAAAGAAACTTAACATAAGTCTAAACCGTCATGTGGCCAGTACTACACAGGTCAGAGTCATCTTCCGCTTTACACAGGTATGTACAGGTAGCTCTTTGTCATGATCGTTGATATCGGACTCAAAATTAGTAAGATCTTCAATGTGCACTGAACTGAAGCTGAAGTCCGATTCAGAGTCATTTTCTCTGACTGTAAATTCAGGGTCGCATTCACTCTCCATGCTCAAGTCACGTTGTAAGCGAAACAGTCTCGAAAAACATCTAACTTTTGATTCAAAACAAACTCGAAAGGCATCCCACATGTAGCGGAAACGTAATCAGGCATATCCCACAATGCATTGATTCTGTTAAAAGAAAAACAGAAGATAGTGGTAGAAAACCCTTTAAAATAGAAACAAATAACAACGTTTCGGATCAAAGATCCTTCCTCAGGTGACATGGAAACAAACGTAGAACAGAAAAGAACACCAGAAAGAAAAGACGTCATCCTGTATAGAGAGAATTTAGAATGACGTAAAAAAAAAAAAAAAAAAAAAAAAAAACCCACACACACACACACACATAATGACGCAAATACACATGCACAAAACACGTACATTCGCATGCACTCGTGCCTACTGCAGCTCACGCACATGCACACACACACACACACACACACACACACACACACACACACACACACATACACACACAAAAGAAAGACATATTTCCTGAGCCTCCGCTGGTCGCTTACAAACGTGACACTAACCTAAGCGATCATCTTGTTCACAGTTCACTTCGCGCATCTAACACCTTACCACCTGGCACACACCCTTGTCAGCAACCACACTGCAAAGCATGTCCGTACATCAACACATCCCCCGTCATCACCGGACCCCTGTCATCTTTTCATGTCCACCGATCATTCACATGCCAGTCATCGGATATTGTCTATGTCATCTCATGTTCTCACTGCCCAAAGATGTTGTATGTGGGGGAGACATACCGTACACTCCCTGAACGCTGCGAGGAGCATGTTCGTTCGATCCGCCTCGGATACAACAACCAGGTTGGACGTCATTTCAACGAACCGCCTCATAGCCTCACACATTTCAGCATACGCATCCTTTGGCAAAATACATCCCACTTCATCCGCCGCAAAATGACAGAATCCTTTTTCGCGGACAGGCTTGGCACTTACCATCCGCGCGGCTTGAACATTCGCCCCTAGGGATGTATGCTCGGCCTGATGGGTAGTTGGTGCCAGGCTTGACCTCACTGTTGATACTGGATGCTACCTTTGAGTGTGTGTGTATGTGTGTGTGTGTGTGTGTGTGTGTGTGTGTGTGTGTGTGTGTGCATGTGCGTGAGCTGCAGTAGGCACGAGTGCATGCGAATGTACGTGTTTTGTGCATGTGTATTTGCGTCATTATGTGTGTGTGTGTGTGTGTGTGTGGGTTTTTTTTTTTTTTTTTTTTTTTTTTACGTCATTCTAAATTCTCTCTATACAGGATGACGTCTTTTCTTTCTGGTGTTCTTTTCTGTTCTACGTTTGTTTCCATGTCACCTGAGGAAGGATCTTTGATCCGAAACGTTGTTATTTGTTTCTATTTTAAAGGGTTTTCTACCACTATCTTCTGTTTTTCTTTCACGTGAAACCCTAGCGGCAACAGTTTTACTACATTCTGTTAAAAGTTGGAATGGGTGCGAAATGAACCGGAATTGAGTGGAAAGTAAAAGTAGGTATGTACGGGCGGTAAGGGCCGGTATGATCGTACATGGAGTGGTATGTCACGGGCGGAACCGGGCGGTATGGTAGTTAAAAGGTTAACATAACTCTGGAATACAATTCTAAAAATGTTTGGTGCAGTCATTACACACTCTCTAGGTAATATTACAAATATAACTATGTCCACAGATGTCCCAAAAACAAAACAAAAAAAGCTGCAGGGACTGTCCTTTTCTGAGTTGGCAATATTGTTCCGTGTACACCGTGTATTTTCAGGGCACAATGATTCTGCATGTTTGACAGTCTCTTGGAGAAGGCCTCGATACTTTCTCCTAGGATAGTCTTTAGTTTAAAGCATGCACTTTGTTGAAGAATGTCTTCAAGCTTGACCCAGAACATTCCAGTTTCTTCCTTGGCACGGAATAACTGCAGGAGGAGTTTGTTGGTGACCGCAGTTGAAGTTTAGGTGGCCTGCCTTTCCCCCTGGCATGGTTAAACGCCCTAAGATGTTTTGATAACAGTCATCATCTAAAAAAAAACAATTGTGACCATCGTATAGTTTATAGGACTGCTTATTTTTGTAAGAAAGTTCAACAATACTTAGAACAAACTCCCATTCACTCCTCCTACCCATTTTGTGTCTGCTGTACTAACTACTATCATTGCAAGTGATGATTCGCCACTAGAAACGGTAAAAGGTCAGAATAAATCATCTTCCTTAAAAACAAAAGTGCTAGTTTCTTCTCAAATAATGCTGTAAATACACATTACACAGACTAGAATTGTACTGAAAACATCAGGTGTTGATGAAACGGCCGGCTCGAGCAGACGACAGTGACAAAAATGGCAACCCCAACCGGAAGCAGGCCTTCGAATTTTGATCATGATTTTTCACTCAATCGTTTACTAAACCTAGCGTATAAAACACATTATTTTCAATAATTTACTGATCTTAAAGGATAATTGAATAAAGAATTGCATTCTTATGCTATCATTTTATTCTACAAGCCAAGGGTAAAAAATACAAAGTGATGGGGTCTACTCGGCTTGCTCTATTCCGTGTAATGCAATGTCTCCACACACCCAACAATCTGAATTTACAGAATTTTTACCAAGATATGTCTTAAATACACTTTAGAAAAGCAATAATTGGCAATATTAACCTAAGTTGTAATCATCAAAAGAGTGTGGAATGCAAAAACTTACTAATTCTTTTGTCAATCGGTCGGGGAATGAAGCGAGTCAAAGCACCCGCCATGGCGTGTAGTACTGTGTACTGCACTACCCAACCCTCCTGGCAGAGCCTGCTGAAAAGGACAAGTTTTACACTGACCTGCGCAGCCTCCTACAGAGTACCCCTGCAGACGACAAAGTCATCATCCTTGGCGACTTCAACGCCAGAGTGGGCCAGGACTCTGAAGCCTGGAAAGGAGTCCTCGGCAAGCATGGCGTGGGGAACTGCAATGACAATGGCCGCCTACTGTTGGAGTTCTGTGCGGAGCAGCAACTGGTCATCACCAACACTACTTTTCAGCAAAAGGACAGTCGAAAGACCACCTGGATGCATCCTCGCTCCAAACACTGGCACCTTATCGACTATGCCCTAGTGCGTCAGAGGGACCGCAGTGACGTCCTCCTCACCAGAGTGATGCCCAGCGCAGAGTGCCACACTGACCACCGCCTTGTCCGCTGCAAACTCAGGCTCCACTTCAAGCCAAAACCCAAGAAATGGGGGCCCCCCAAGAAAAAGCTTGACGTTGCCAGCCTTCAGCGTGACGATGTGAAAGCTGCCTTTCAGACAGATTTACAGCGCAGGCTCAAAGACACAGCGGACCCAGTAGACTCCTCCCCTGAAACACTTTGGGAACAACTGAAAACTGCTATTGCAAAATCCTCTGCAGAAGTCTTGGGTTTCGCCAGAAAGAAGAACAAAGACTGGTTTGACGAAAACGATGTAGAGATCCAGGAACACCTAGCAAAAAAAAGAGCCGCCCATCAGGCCCACCTAGCCCAGCCTTCCTGCCCTGTGAAGAAATCTGCCTTCCGCCTCGTCTGCAGCAGTCTCCAGCGCAAGCTCAGAGATCTCCAGAATGAGTGGTGGACCAGACTTGCACAGAGGACCCAGCTTTGTGCTGACAATGGTGACTACAGGGGCTTCTACGAAGCACTGAAAGCAGTGTATGGCCCCAGGCACCTGGTACAAAGTCCCCTGCGAAGCGCGAATGGCCAGGCACTCCTCACAGATAATACTTCCATCTTGAACCGCTGGTCGGAATACTTTCAGAGCCTCTTCAGCGCTGAGCGCACTGTTCAAGAAGCAGTCGTCCTACAAATCCCACACCTCCCAGTAAAGGTTGAATTGGACGAACCGCCCACCGCTGAAGAGACCCTCACAGCCATCCACCAGCTCAAGAGTGGCAAAGCAGCAGGCATTGATGGAATACCGCCAGAGATCTGGAAACATGGAGGCACAGCACTGCACAACAAGCTCCATGACCTCTTTCTCTGCTGCTGGGAGGAAGGAACACTACCAAAAGATCTCCGTGATGCAGTCGTTATCACCCTGTACAAGAACAAAGGCGAGAAGTCTGACTGTTCCAACTATCGGGGAATTACCCTGCTGTCCATTGCTGGGAAAATCCTTGCAAGGCTGCTCCTGAATCGGCTGGTACCTGCCATCGCTGAAGACCAACTCCCAGAGGGCCAGTGTGGCTTCAGAGCAAACAGGAGCACCACCGATATGGTCTTTGTGCTGAGACAGCTACAGGAGAAGTGCCGCGAGCAGAACAAAGGGCTGTACGTAACATTTGTCGACCTAACAAAAGCGTTCGACACTGTGAGCAGGCAAGGCATGTGGCAGATCCTGGAGCGACTTGGCTGTCCCCCAAAGTTCCTCAACATGATTGTCCAGCTACATGAGGACCAGCAAGGCCAGGTCAGACTCAACAATGATCTCTCAGAACCATTCCCTATTCTCAATGGCGTAAAGCAGGGCTGCGTGCTGGCACCGACCCTCTTCACCATCTTTTTTAGCATGATGTTGAAGCAGGCCACAGTGGACCTCGATGATGACGATGCAGTGTACATCAGGTATCGTCTCGATGGCAGCCTATTCAACCTTAGACGACTGCAGGCCCACACGAAAACCCTAGACCAACTGATTCGTGAGCTGCTTTTTGCTGATGATGCTGCCCTCGTTGCACACACAGAGAGAGCCCTGCAGCGCATCACGTCTTGCTTCGCAGATGCTGCCCAGCTCTTTGGACTCGAGGTCAGTCTGAAAAAGACAGAGGTCCTCCATCAGCCGGCACCCAAGACAGTGTATCGCCCTCCTCACATCACCATTGGCGAGTCTGAACTAAAGTCAGTGCACCAGTTTACTTACCTTGGCTGCATTATCACGTCGGACGCCAAGCTGGACAAGGAGCTTGACAGCAGGCTGGCAAAAGCGAACAGCGCTTTCGGGCGACTTTTCAAGCGGGTGTGGCACAATCAACAGCTGAAAACAGGCACCAAGATCAGCGTGTACAGAGCTGTGGTCCTCACCACCCTGCTGTATGGTTCCGAGTCTTGGGCCCTCTACCGCAGCCAACTACGACTCCTCGAACGCTTCCACCAGCGCTGCCTGCGTACCATCCTGGGCATTCACTGGAGTGACTATGTCACCAACGTCGAGGTCCTTGAACAGGCTGAAACTGTGAGCATCGAGGCTTTGCTGCTGCGGACACAGCTCCGCTGGGCGGGGCATGTCTCCAGGATGGAGGATCATCGCCTACCAAAGATCACCCTGTTCGGCGAGCTTGCTACTGGACACCGTGACAGAGGGGCACCAAAGAAGAGATACAAAGACTGTCTCAAGAAGTCACTTAGTGCCTGCCAAATCGACCACCACCAGTGGTCTTCGCTTGCTGCGGACCGTGACACCTGGCGCTCCACCATTTACAAGGCAGCTGTCTCCTTTGAGGACTCTCAGAGAGTTAGCCTTAAGGACAAGCGGCTCAGGAGAAAAAACAGAGATGCCGCAGCTCAGAACCCTGGCCATACCTTCCCCTGCAGCCACTGCGGTCGAACCTGCCTGTCTCGGATTGGCCTCCGCAGCCACGAACAAGCCTGCAGACGTCGTGGGCAACTCCTATAAAATCTTCGTTCGCGAAGTCAAGCCAAGAGACTACTCGTGGGTTGGTTCAAATATCGGCCAATCGAATGCGTTCTATTTATAGGAGCGTGACACAATGGGTACCCTCGGATTCTGTACAAAATAAGCTTTCCAACGAACCTACACTCATGTGTCAAATATTTTACCGAAGATGGTGATTTTGCAATTTGAAACTTTCTTTTTGAAAACAAAATCATCAATTATAAACAAAACATGTCTTGGTTATAATCATTAAAAAGCTCGCGATCTGCTCTTCTAATTAGTGTGTTCTTCTATTTATAGTACAGATTCGATCGTGTAAGAGATGCGAGTGTGTCGTTTTCGGAGCCGCGGCTAGACGGCAGTCGGCGGCGAGTGGACGCTCAGAGTATTCGTTTTTCAAGCTCATTCACAAACTTCTTACACCTCATAAACATTCAGATTTGTAAGCAAATACAAGAAAACAACTTCCTGAACATGTGGGTATGCATTTTCAATTGATTTTGACCACCAAACAACATAGATATCACACATAAAGATAAGTCACATTTGGGTCTACTCTGAACAGCCATATAGACTGCCGGTACCTACTATTTAGTTGATTATATGTAACATAGTGAACTGAACTCAGTGTCTGATCTGTACTCACCATCACTATATTTCACAGCAATCTATACTCACTATACTGTATTTGACATTGGCTTGCCACCGGTTGTACTCTTGACACGCTGCACCCGACTGCTGGTGGGGTAAGTTTATTGTCTATTTTATTTGATTATTATAATTATGATCGTATGTATGTCGGATTAGAATGATTTTTGTGTGTTTGGCGTTAGGATTGAATGGTGTCGTTTGATTACGTTTATAGCATTCTCCCTGATCAATCTTGACTGTGTGAGTCTTGGAGCAGATTGATCAGTGTGTGCTCTTTAATATTTATAGTGTTCATTCTTAAGTGTATTTTGTAGATTGTTCTGGTTTTGATTCGGAATCATTTGGTTTTGTAACTATTTTTGTCAATATTATCGATTCATTATTTTGTGTGCATGGTTACATGATTTATATAGAAAAGTGAATGTTATATTTATTTATATCAGTTATATTTATGTGGTGTTAATATGTACTTTCGATGTTTATTTATTTATGTTGATTTGTCTTTGTCAGGGTTTGCTTAATAAACCACAAGGAACCCTTACTGCGACTTCGCGTCTGTTACATCTAGTAGAATTTAGTATCATTGTCACCATAAGGTTGGTTCTGTGAAATTCCAAAAATACCAAATCATTCAATTTTCACCGACGCCAAAAAGGCGTAAAAATAAATAAACAAAATAATTCATAACTTTTGTTCTAACTGTCCAATTATTTTCAACTTGATATCATTGGAATTAGAAAATAAGACCTATGTGAAAAACATATTTACAAATGTGATCCTGTAACTTAAAAAATCACTTTGGAGTACCCAAGTAATACTACTTTTCATAGATGACTGATCTTGCCTTTAAATTGTTTTACTTTTGAGAATATACCTATCACCATCAATGGCGTCTCTTCCAACCCGGTAACGCTCTCCTGCGGAGTTCCACAGGGATCCGTCCTGGGCCCGGTCCTTTTCACACTCTACACCTCTCCTCTGTCCAACATCATCCAGTCTCACCGCATACACCACCACCTCTACGCTGACGACTCACAACTGCAAGACAAAGACAAACTCGACAACACTCAGTCACTACTGACTCGCACGGCTGACTGCTACGAAGACGTGAAAAACTGGATGACAGCAAACAAGCTGAAACTGAACGACGACAAAACGGAAGCCATGCTGGTAGGCACTCGCCAGAAACTCTCCCAGCTCCCTCCCTCTCTCCACCTTCAACTCGATAGCACCCCCATCTCCCTCTCTGACTCGGCCAAGAACCTCGGCGTCATCCTCGATTCCTCTCTGTCCATGACCAGCTTCGTCTCCGCCATGACCCAGGCATGCTATTTTCACCTCCGCCGCATCAGTCAGATCAGAAAATACCTCACTACCGAAGCTGCCACCAAACTTGCTGTCTCTCTCATCTTATCTCGCATCGACTATTGCAACTCTCTCCTTTCCGGTCTCCCTCACTCCACCATCTTCACTCTCCAACGCGTCCAGAACAATGCTGCCCGCCTCGTCCTCAGAAAGAGAAAATCTGACCACATCACACCCCTGCTCAAACTCAGTCTCCAAACTCGAGTTTGCACTGCCGTGAACCTAAAGGGAGCATGAGCATCGCGCTATTCTACGGCTATTCTACGCCGCAGTGCCGGGACGGTCGTCGAATCACACGTGTTGACAGCGATGGGTGTTTTGTTTTGGGCTCGGTGGTCGCGATTTCATCCTGGCTGCGTAAACATAGCAGCATAGAGGCAACACTAGCCACCAAGATACATATAGTACATGTAGCTTCTCACAAGCCCCCGCACTCTGCGCGGAACTCATGAAGATCTATGCCTCTTGGGGAGTTTTGTCTTTGGTTATGGGCGAACATTGCTAGGCAGTGAATGCCATCCGTCTGATGTAAAAACAAGTATATATTTATCCTCGTGAAAGTGTGCGGTAACGGTGGAATGAATGTTTCTTGATAGGTTCATTTGTCTCTGTGCACATCAGACGGAACAGAGAACCTTCTGCCATACCATCTGACGGCAGTTCCGATGAAAGCGGCCTTCAAGGCTGGCTAATAAAGCCTTGTACTGTCCCAAGCCCTCAACCAAATAATAGCCCTATCCAAGCCCAGTTTAGTATATATTTTTAATTTGTAACCTTGCTTTTTAATTTCTGCCCGTATAATAATGTGCGGCCTCAGCAGATCCAAGTTTATTCCGTAGTGAACCCGAATCTGTCTTTAACAGAACAATAGAGGGCGGGAAAGTGTGTTCATTTATATGGTCATTGATGTACGGTTATTAAAAAACAAAAGAAACGGCAGAATTGATTGATTGTACATTGCTTAACGTCCCGACAGCAACAAGGCTTTCTCAGGACGTGCCTGCACTGCTTGTGAAAAAAAATAAATAAACAGAACATTGAATGTATGTCGCCATCCGGTCAAATACGTTAAATAAACCTAACACATGGGGCCTAAATAAAGCTAAGACCATTTAGCAACACACATCCAATATCAAGAGCTACAGGCAATGCAGACAGTAGGGAGAGTTTTAAAAAGGCAAATACAGGTGAATGGACAAAGGGTAGACAGAAACACATGCCCTAGAATAGAGAGAAAAACTCACCCTGTGGGGCTGACCAGGGTGACCCTGGGAACTAAAAAGTACCTAACCCCACCCAGGTCCCCCAGGGCAGACCCGGGTGGGGGAGAAACGGCAGAAACTCACTGCAAACCACAATAAGCGCACCTCCCTTCACCCTCCCCCACTCAACCTGGAAATTAAAATTGTGTGAACTGAAAAAGCAAAACCTAGGCACAGATTCTCATGGGTCACGATCCTATAACTTGCATGACGGACTTCTGAGGATCTATGCCTTTTCTCATCAGTAGAAAGGGCCACTATCACACTGAATTAGATACACTCACTGATACGCACCTTCTGTCAGTCTGGAATAAACATAGATGCTCATGGCGCCCGCAGATGCGAAAACTAATGAGAATCATGCCTCTTGCCTGGCTCTATCATTACGCTGGTCCTTACATACAAGAAGCTACGCGAGCTGATTCACTGACTGCCTTCCATAGTGTAATAGACGCATTGACAGCAATTATAAACAAACCGCTGGGCTGAAGAAAGAATAAGAATAAGAATAAGAGTACTTTATTATCTCGAAAAGAGAAATTCGCTTGTGGTACATTTATCAGTAACAAATAGTACAAACAAGACATAAAAACATTATAGCATAATTATGAACATTTTCTCCCTGCACTTGCACAGCTACAAATTCCAAATGGATATAAAGTAAACACTACAAAATCTTTACACATAACTCTTACACATCTCACACAAACATCTTTTATGGACTGAACTGAGCGGCACTTATACATTCACACCCACCTCTACATATGCATACATAATACGCGTGTTTCAACTTAGTCCTAACCCTCACTACTTATTATACAAACATCTCAGTACATTATTACACATTATTACACAAGCTGCATAATTAAAGTCTACCATAGTAAAATAATTAGTGGGTAAACACTCAGTAACAACAATACCAATATGTCCATGTTCACCACCAAATGAAACGCAATAAAATCTAACATCTAAAATCAACAAGCTCCATTCGTACTGATTGCACAGGTAAAGGGGGATAGGGGGAGGAGTTAGGTTTGGGTATGCGTGGATGTACCTACAGATTGCTTAGAGTGATGGATTTGGGGATGAAACTGTGCTGTAGTCTAAGTGTTCTAGCTTTGTGCGTGCGGAGTCTGCGGCCAGAGGGGAGGAGTTCATAGAGGTGGGCAAGGACATGGGATCTGTCTGAAGCTATCCGCCTACCCTTTCTCACCACACGCTGTTCATACAGGGACTCCACACTGTTTTGCTTACTGCCAGTCACTTTGCTGCAGATGTTTACCATTCGTGCCAGGGTGTTCTTGTTCTTCACACTCAGACCTCCATACCAGCACACAGAAACAGAATAGATAGAGCTCACATTTTTCCATCGAATGAAAATGATTAGGCTTTTGGAGAACTGTGTCAGTATATATTTTAAATTTGTAACCTGGCTTTTAAATTTCTGAGTTTTCAGAATTATATGTGCCTCAGCAGATTCAAGTATATTCCGTAGTGAACCCGACTGTCTTTACCAGAACAAAAGGGGGGGGGGGGGGGGAAGTGTGTTCATTTATAATATGGTCATTGATGTACGGTTACTGGAAAACAAAAGAAACGGCTGAAACTCACTGCAAACCACAATAGCGCATCCCCCACTCAGCCTGGAAATTAAAATTGTGTGAACTGAAAAAGCAAACCTTAGGCACAGATTCTCATGGGTCACGTTCCTGTAACTTGCGTGGCGGACTCTTGAGGATCTATGCCTTTTCTCATCTGTAGAAAGGACCACTATCACACTGTCCGAGATACACTCAATGATAAACACCTCCTGTCTGGAATAAACATAGATCCCCATGGCGCCCGCAGATACGAAAGCTCATGAGAATCCGGACTCTTGCCTGCCTCTATCATTATGCTGGTCCTTACATGCAAGAAGCTGCGCGCGCTGATTCAGTGACTGCCTTCCATAGTGTATTAGACGCGATGACAGCAATTATAAACAAACCGCTCGGCTGAAAAAAGGGACCGAAACGAGAAGAGCGCGCGCTCACATTCCATCGAATCAAAATGATTAGGCTTTTCGGAGTCTGAGTTAGAACTGAACTCCTTCACTGGCTCCCCATCCCCCAACGCATCCAATACAAAGTTCTGACTCTCTGCTACAAATCCCTGAACAACTGCGCTCCTGCCTATCTCTCCAACTTACTTCACCCCTACACACCTCCCCGCTCCCTCCGCTCTGCCTCCGACCCTCTCCGCCTCCACATCCCCCGCACCAAACTTAACACTTTCGGCCCCCGCTCCTTCTACGTCTACGGTCCATCCACCTGGAACACTCTCCCACTCTCTCTCCCGTCAGAAACACTCTCTCTCCTCCTTCCAGTCCGCCCTCAAAACTCACCTCTTTCAACAGTTTTAGCACTATATCACCACACTCCCCACCCCAAGCTGACCGTCGTAATGTATTTCACTGTTTGTGGTACGTGAGTCATTGTCTAAAGCGTGCGCATGCGTGCGCGAGTTGTGAGTGTGCGCTTAGAGTTATAATTATTATAAGATAAGCGCATTACAAATACCTTAATTATTATTTATTTATTACCCAGCTTTGACTAGTATTTGTGAAGCAGTCAGATCTGCCAGCTATGTGGCGTTGATATGTAGAAGAATTTTAGAGAAATGAGCAGTACTTTTTGGTGTCAATTTGACTGTCCCACCAGCACTCTGTTAGGATATTAACCCTTTGAACCCGGCAAACCGCTGTAGCGGTTGGCGGCCTCGTATGCCGTTGAGTGAGTTAGTTAGTTATTTGGGTTTAACGCCGAGCAGGCGACTAAGGCCATCTCACGGCGGGATGGGTAAAAATCTGGTCAGCCAGACTAAAAGCAAGGTCTTAAGACAAGATGTAAATATAGATTAAAAATCTCAGGCTAAAATGTCGCACGTCTTTAAAAGAAATGTCTACAGACTCTCAAAAAGGGCAAATAAAAAAGATTCACATAGTCTATGAATGCTCAAATCTTGTTAAAAATATTGCATGCTCGCAAGAAATTGAAGATTTTGTCCGGGGGAACATCCCGGAACAAAACCTTCAAGGAGTCTGCTGTAAAGTGTTTATATCTGGTGTCAATTAGGTCAGCACAATACAGCAAAAAGTGTCGAACAGAAAACTGCTCATCACAGGCAAAACACCATGGACGCTCATCCTGTTTAAGTAAGTAAGAGTGCGTAACATATGTGTGCCCGATGTGGAGCCGAGCAAGGACAGTTTCCTCACGGCGGCTGCCGCAGCGGAAAGGTAGACTGTCAGACAACTTAGGAAGAGCTTCATGAAGCTTGTTCCCTTCCTCTTTGTCCCACTCGGACTGCCACTCGCGGGCTATGTACGCACTAATAACAGGTTTAAAATCACTATAGACAGTCTGTGTGTCAGGGACAGGGTCACTGCGGGCACTGTTGGCAGCAGAATCTGCGATTCTGTTGCCTTCGATGCCCACATGGCCTGGGACCCAAATAAAAATGATGTCATAATATTCCTTCATCAAGTCCGCGTAGAGCTCTCTAATCTGCACCAGCAGTGGATGGTCTGTTCCCGCGCCCTGAAGGGCCTGCAGGGCAAAAAGAGAGTCAGACAGAATCAGGAAGTTCCTTTCCCGAGACTGATAGGCATGCTTGAGTGCTAGCAGAATGGCCTGCAGTTCTGCACTAAATACAGAGGAATGGTCAGGGAGACGGAGCTTAAATGGGCGTCTAGGATGGCGAGAGGACACTGCAGCCGCAGCGACTCTTCCATCCTCAGACTTGGACCCATCCGTATAAAGACGACAATAGCCAGGAAAAATTGAAAGGAGTTCATTGAGGCTCTGTTGGTATATGGCTGGTGGAGTACAATCCTTCTTGTGGGCAGTCAAGTCCAGCAAGATGTCAGGAACTGGTAGTAGCCAGGGTGGAGTGACGTGTTGCAGAGATTCCGAAACTTTGTCCAGGTCCACTCCGGCCGCCTGCAGATCAGGTCGGACACGGAAGGAAAGTGGACGGACAGCTCCCGGATGGGCATCGTAAATCTCTGCAAACGACGGGTTAAAAACACAATCATAGGCAGGATTTTCTGGATGGGCCTTCAGCTTCAGAACGTAGCTGAGCATGAGGCGGATGCGGCGGAGCCTGAGAGAAGGCTCCCCTGCCTCTGCATACAGACTAGGAACTGGAGATGTCCTGAAGGCTCCCAGACATATGCGCAGACCTTGATGGTGAATTGTGTTCAGACGCTGCAGAACAGACTTGGAAGCCGAGCCATATACCACAGAGCCGTAATCCAGTTTGGACCGAACAAGGGCCCGGTACAGTCGAAGTAAGACGATGCGGTCTGCACCCCAGTCAGTACGACCAACGACACGAAGAATGTCGAGGGCCTTCCGACAAGAGGTTCTAAGGTAGTTAACATGGTTGCAGAAGGTCAATCTTTTGTCAAAGATGACCCCCAAAAGCTTAGCCTCTTCGGCCACCTTAATTGGCACTCCAGCAATGCTCAGGTTAGGTTCTGGAAAAAATTTCGTCTGGTTAGTAAAATGTACACAGACTGTCTTGGAGGGCGAGAATCTGAATCCATTGAGAGACACCCACCCCTGGATGCGATCAACGCACAGCTGCAAGCGCCTCTCAAGGGACGCAAGTCCTCGACCTCGTGCACACAAAGCAAAGTCGTCCACAAACAAAGAGCATTCAGAATCATCCTTGACGGCCTTTACAATGTTATTTATTTTAATGCTAAATAAAACAGGAGATAGAATACTGCCCTGCGGGACACCCATCTCCTGTTCAAAGGAGTCGGAGAGGGTGGAGCCCACACGGACATGGAACGACCTGTTGGACAAAAAATTGTGAATAAAAACGGGCAGATGCCCTTTAAAACCCATGTCCGACAAATCAGACATTATACCATGCTTCCAGGTAGTGTCATATGCCTTTTCAAGATCAAAGAAAATTGCATAGACATGCTGCTTGTTGACAAAAGCATCTCGGATAAAAGACTCAAAGCGGACTAGATGGTCAGTTGTACTACGGAAGCGCCGGAAACCGCACTGGAGGTCTGTGATGAGACCCTGTGACTCAAGATGCCACACCAGTCGGGCGTTGACCAAGCGTTCCATAGTTTTACATAAACATGATGTCAAAGCTATTGGCCGGTAGTTGCCCGGGTCGGAAGGATCCTTACCCGGCTTGGGAATTGGCACAACCACAGCCTGGCGCCAAGATGGCGGAAAATGACCGGTTATCCAGATATGGTTAAAGGCCTTGAATTGAATTGTACATTGCTTAACGTCCCGACAGCAACAAGGCTTTCTTAGGACGTGCCTGCACTGCTTGTGAAAAAGAACTAAACAGAACATTGAATGTATGTCGCCAGCCGGTCAAATACGTTAAATAAACCTAACACATGGGGCCTAAATAAAGCTAAGACCATTAATTTAGCAACACACATCCAATATCAAGAGCTACAGGCAGTGCAGACAGTAGGGAGAGTTTTAAAAAGGCAAATACAGGTGAATGGACAAAGGGTAGACAGAAACACATGCCCCAGAAAAGAGAGGAAAACCCACCCTGTGGGGCTGACCAGGGTGACCCTGGGAACTAAAAAGTAGCTAACCCCACCCAAGTCCCCCAGGGCAGACCCGGGTGGGGGTGTTAAAGGCCTTGAGAAGTACAAGGAGTGAATCCTCAGGCAGATGTGTTATGAGCTGATAATGGATGGTATCTAAACCAGCAGCAGAGTCAGTACATTTCTGCATGGCTTGCTGCAATTCTGAAAACGTAAAAGGGGCATTATAGTCTTCCAAGTTATCCGATATAAAATCACAAGCACAAGATTCTCGCTTCTCCTTCTCTCTCTGGAAGAAAGGTGAATAATGCTCTGTTGAAGAATTATGGGCAATGGTGGAGGCAAGCAAATTGGCCACAGCCTTTTTATCTGTGACCAAACTGGCACCATCTCTAAGATGGCTGACAGAAGCCGAGCCACCCCTGCCCCTAATTCTTCGAACAGCCTTCCAGACTTTTTGGGACGGAGTCCTAGAAGATAAAGATGAGACGAAGCGTCTCCAGGAAGCACGGCGTTCACGTTTAAAAATATAACGGGCTTTCGCCCGCTGTCTTTTAAAGGTTAAAATATTTGCTTGCGACGGATTATGAAATGCACGTCGCTGAGCAGATTTGCGCATTTTTTGGGCCCTGCGGCACTCTTCATTGAACCATGGTACTCTTGGCTTCCGAGGGAGTGATGTGGAGGTTCTAGGGATGGTTTCACCTGCAACCTCCAACAAAATAGAAGTAAAACAAGAAACAGGTTCTTCAGCTGACATGACCACCTCCTCTGTAAGACGAGACTGACAGAGAGAGGCAAACAGAGACCAGTTAGCTTTCTTGAGATTCCAGCGCCCCACCGGCGAATCCTCCTCACAGCTGACCGATGACAGGACTACTGGGAAGTGGTCACTACCACACAGGTCGTCGTGAACCTTCCAGTCAAAGTCCAGCATGAGAGAAGGATCACACACAGTGAGGTCTAGAACAGAACTAGATCCGGAACCTGAGTTAGAGTATGTAGGTGAGCCATCGTTAAAGACACATAGGTTAAGTTGAGAAAAAACATCTTCTAACATCTGACCTCTGCCATCATAGTGGTCACTACCCCAAAGGTGAGCATGACCGTTAAAATCCCCCATGAGAATAAAGGGAGGGGGCAGTTGATCTACTAAGTGAAAAATATCATTGCTACAGACCCGCAGTGATGGTGGCAGGTAAATACTGCATATGGTTATGGTCTTTTTTAAGGTAACCCGAGCAGCGACAGCCTGAAGACAGGTGTCGATGCTAACGGGGCTACATAAAATTTGGCTACTAATGAGAAGAGCCGCTCCACCCGAGCGCCTCTCCGAATCAGAGCCTTTATGTATAACATTAAAACCATTAAAAGACACAGGGTCAGAAGTCTTCAGGTAAGTCTCCTGAAGAGATATGACTGAGGGGTTATAGAACTTGACTAAAAGACGTAATTCCTCAAAGTTAGCTCGAAAACCACGACAATTCCACTGAAGCAAAGAGTCCATGATTAAGTCTGATCTGGGGGTAAGGAGTTTTTCCCCCCTTTTTCCTTTACCTTGGAAGGAGTTGAAGAAACAGAGGGGGGCCGGCTCCCGGGCCTCCTCTGGTTCTTCGGAGAGGAAGGGGGTGGAGCTGCCGCAGCATCAGCAACAACAACTTCCACTCCCTCCATCCGCTCCTCCAGTGCAGCATATTTGTTTTGAAGGGGCACATCTGTGTTCCCCTTCTGGGCCCGTGCGCACGGCGGTCCCATAGATTTCTTAGACTTCTGGTCCTGGGCAGCGTTCCTGCCGCTAGAGTTAGCGGCCTTAGAAGGCTGACCAGAGCCAGAAGCCTTTGGAGTTGACTGACTAACAGGTTTGGGTGGGGGCTGAGGCTTAGGGGCAACAGAAGGCGGCACAACCGGACCGGCAGTGTCCGCCTTCTGCGTTCCCTGGCTCCTTGTCACCACCGGAGGAGGGTTACTCTCCAGGGGCGAGATGAGCCGAGGCTCCGCCCCCAACCAAGAAGTTGGGGTCTGACATGAAAAGTCTTTGGTGGGGCGCTTGCCTGCCACCGCTGCACTAAAAGTATACACTGAGGTGTTAGAGGTTGGGGCAGCCGCAGCTGCACCAGGGCCTTCAACCAGTTTTTTGGCATCCAGAAAGGACAGCCCCTTCTCCACACGCACCTGCTGAATCTTGCACTCGGATATCCAATGAGGGCATTTCTTATCCGAAGCCATATGCGCCCCCTGGCAATTCACACACAGGGGGGTGGCTGTGCAGGACTCAGCAGAGTGTCCGGGCCTAGTGCAACGGGCGCATGAAGCCTCTGCCTGACGGCATGTCTTCTGCCCATGGCCATACTTTTGGCACTTAAAGCACCGGAGGGGAAGAGGGACGTACTTTTTCACTCTCAGGGAGTAGTAACCTCCCCAGATGGTAGTAGGAGGGGTGGGGGTGCCAAACGTCAGGATGATGGTAGGGAGACGGATCTCCCCACCACCTCGCTTGGAAGCGAAGCGCCTGACGCAAGTCACCCCCTGAGACTTAAGGTTCCTTACAAGTTCATCTTCTGACAGTTCTGCCAAAGCTTGATCTTTGATTACGCCTCTTGACGAATTCATAGTTTTGTGGGGTGTGACTTCCACAGGAGTGTCTCCGATGGAAGAGAGCCCCAGTAGCCCGCTGGAGTGTGCCCGAGTACGGCACTCCACCAGCAAGTCACCAGACCTGAGGCGCTGGGCGTCAGGCCTGCCAACACGGCTCCTGAGGGTCTCCCCCACCAGAAAAGGATGCAGCTTGGTAACTGGTTTCTCCTTCACCTTGCTATGGACAATGAGGAAGCGAGGCCATACGGCCGACGCCTGAGGCGTCGCTTCCTCACAGTCTGAATCACTGTCATGTGCAATGTCGGTGTCTATGCGCCGTTTCTGTGCTAGTTTTGGTTTTTTGGTTTTATCCATATTATATTAGTAGAGATATTCATCCCCCGGGGGTCCCCGCCCGCCACCGAGCCCAACAAGGGAAAGTGCAACTGTCGGCGGGTCTCCAGCCGACGCACAATGGAGACTGCCCGAAAGATATACTCAAGGGGGTAAGCCCGATTGAACCGTTTGAGCCACCGCCTTCTATCACACCGTTGAATGCAGGGGAATACTGGCGTAAAGCACCTAATCAGCAGCAGAAGCTATAGCATGGTGCTCCGTATAGCAACCCGCATGTCAACAGTGGGATAGGGCTCAACGTGACAAGAGCCGATTGACTAGGCCGGTACGACTAGCCTCCCGTTTAGGTAGAAGTCAAGGCCGAAGTGGAGTGTTGGCACCAGTGAGCCGCAGCCCAAAGGGAACCTCAGCCACCAGGATCCTCTTCTCCCCCGACACGGGTCTCCAAGCACGGCAAACACTTGGGATCCAAAGGACCAAAAAGTCACGAGTATTTTTAAGGACCAATCCAACATGGTACGACCTAGGTTAGCACAGCTCCTTAAAAACCGAACCAGTGAAAAGGCTGAACAACATATCTGCTGACATCAAGTCCTAATCCTGGACAAAGATGGCACCCGTCCGCTAGCCCACTCAGTCAGGGACTGAGCGGACTACCCACCTACGCCACGTGGAGGCCGGTGCCGGGTAGGCAAATCTGACGACGAAGGTGATGATCTTGACGATATACCTCTTTTCTACCTGGCGCCCACCTTCACCTGGGCTGCTGATTTACCGCGGTATGGTGACGTAGGTGACAGTGTGGACACCAGTGACAAGAATCGGATGTATATAGTATGTATAGACAGGTAGTATTGTTAGCGACTCACAAACTAATGTGCATATAATTGTGACAACAACTGAAAACAGTAAGCTTTGTGGAACATTTTCTCTTGTGTGCTGTGGATATACCGTATCAACGACAGGTGTAGAGAAGGACAACTAGAGACCAGGTAGGGGACAATACAGTGTATCGGCATGCTGGCAGTGCATGGGCAGTAATGTGGCACTGTGACTGACATCATAGTTAGTGTTGCATGGAGCTAGATAATTATTCTCAGTAGGAAGCATCCAACTTTTTCAGGTTTTTCTCTCACCTGTCACTATTTTCGTCACCAAACACCGTGACAGAGGGGACACAGTCTTGTAACATAAACAAAATAGTTCGTCCAATGACAAGTCTGTACATATATACTTTTATGGTGATATCTGCAATAGTTATTTTTTATTATTTTTTAATCTGAGGTACTCATATCTAGACTAAAAGCTCTCAAATAAAGTCAGGGTTGAAGGGAATACAGTCTTGTTATATACTCAGGGTTCAAAGGGTTAAAATGGCTTTTTAATAAACCAAAATTTTACATATTCTGACCACCACCACTACCACAAGGAACACCAACATCACGTATCACATATCCCACTATTCCAGCCCCTTGGTGCATGGAAATTTAAATCTAGGTCCCCCAAGTGGGGGTCCAGATATCTAGCCGGTGTGGACAGCTGTTTCAGTCTAGGCGACCTCATCAGCACACCATCGGCAACACTGGAGGAAGAGACGGAACTTCTGCATACCTGAAAAGTAGACCACATTTTACATGCCTCCACCTAGAGCCAAATAAATTTTTATGCACCCAGAGAGAACTTATAAGTGCCGTAAAAGACCCCACTTGGCAGACCTAGATTTAAATTTCCTGCAAGGGAGCCGGGCTGGAACAGTGGGATATGTGATACGCCCCCCTTTGGGGGGGGGGGGGGGCTTCCATATGCATTGCTTCGTCGCTTACTTAGCGCACCCCCTCTTTCCTATCTTTTGTGTGTGTGTGTGTGTGTGTGCTTGGACCAAAGTAGATCTATGATCATTGGTCGATCATGCACAATTCTCTCCCTTGACAGTGCTTTTTCCTACTCACTTGGTAGTTTCTTCTAAATTACAAGCCCTGGCAGTCAACTCTTTAGGGTTTATATTTGATTATATTTGAGCCCAGAAACGCTCAAGTTATGTTCTCTTTGAATGTCAACTGATTATCATGGTCCGCTCATAGCATAATGTCTTCCATTAAATAGCATCCGGGATGAAACGTCATGGGACGAAATGTGTTTGAGACGGAACGGTGTGGGCGAATGCGCATAGGGCAAAGATAGGCATAGATTAAGAGGCTCAAAGAACAAGCCCTTCGAAGCTTTCTAACGCTAAATAAACTTTTATGGCACCTAAAACCTCAAATAATATATGAACATTACTACTTAAAGTACTTAATACTATGTGTTTATGTGGTTATTTGGGCTTAGGAGAGGTTATTTCGACTGGTTTCGGACAGCACGATCGTGTAGCAAGGGAAGTAATCGACGTGTCAACGGTTGTGGAAAAGGGCTTACTAGTACAACTAAATCAACTTTTCTTCTTCTTCTTCTGAAACGCCGTCACACTTGGAGTTTGGCTCTCAAAATGAAATCTGTGGTCTTCTGTAGCACCTCCACAGGTCCGTACAGTTTCTCTTGTAGAGTGGCGGGCTTCTGCCTATCTCCTCTCTCAACAGCTGGTGGTTCCCACAGTCCTGGAGGATGTGCTCTGTGGTCTGCTCTGCTTCTCCACAAGGGCACAGGGGAGATGGCACGAGGTGAAAGAGTCTGTGCAGGTCGAAATTGAGTCGGTTGTGCCTGGTCCTCAGACGGAAGATGGTCACCTGCTCTTGTCTGGACAGCTGATGGTAAATGTCTAGGGGCCGTTGTGGTGGTCAGACTAAATCAACTTTAATGTAACCCAAATTTCTAACACATGATTTTGCGTTTAGGTACGCAATAATTGAATAATAGTTATGGATATGGTTATTTTAGCTTAGGACAGGTTATTCCGGGTTTTAGTAGGACCCAATTATTATTATTAGATACTCGGAAGAAAGAAAAAAACTACAGCTTGACTGTTGTCATTCTACCCACAGAAATAAATCTCTGTGTGTATAGTGGCAGCATTCAATCAACCGTGTTAATTTATTCCAGTTACTGATACACATATATGGTCTTAATGTGCACAGTTGTAGCAGTCACGTAGATGGCGATTAGTGTATGGCAATGATTTAAAAAGTGAAAACATTAAGAATGACAAAACGTACCTTTAAATCTGTGGAGAAACGTCTGAGCAGCCCGGTCGTTTGCAAAATCAAGCGTACAATTGGTACACTTTCATTCATTCTGAAAAAAATCAGTAGAACAAGCTTAGTGGGCAGCATCCTAGAAACAACCTTTCTTCCTTTTTTACACAACGTGCGAGCTCTCCTGCACTGAAAATGGTGAATACAGTCGAATCAGCGCAAAGCCCTCTAAAAGGTTCTGTAAGAAAAGCATTTCTGGTTTGGTTTTGTGATGTGGGATCAAAACCAGAAATACTGTCCAGGATTGCGCAGACAACAACAGCACTGACAAGAATGAAGACCATATGGAAGGACAGAAACATCACGCTCTGCTCCATGATCAGACTGATGCGCTCCTTTAGTCATCTCAGTGTTGTACGCCCGTGATTGATTGATTGTACATTGCTTAACGTCCCGACAGCAACAAGGCTTTCTCAGGACGTGCCTGCACTGCTTGTGAAAAAAAACTAAACAGAACATTGAATGTATGTCGCCAGCCGGTCAAATACATTAAATAAACCTAACACATGGGGCCTAAATAAAGCTAAGACCATTTAGCAACACACATCCAATATCGAGCTACAGGCAGTGCAGACAGTAGGGAGAGTTTTAAAAAGTCAAACACAGGTGAATGAACAAAGGGTAGACAGAAACACATGCCCCAGAATAGAGAGAAAAACCCACCCTGTGGGGCTGACCAGGGTGACCTTGGGAACTAAAAAATACCTAACCCCACCCAAGGTACGCCCGTGAGTCATGGACCCTCACAGCAGACCTTGAAAGGATACAAGCCACTGAAATGAGATGTTTTTGAAGGCTGCTTGGCATTCAGTTCATACAACCAGGGGCGGTCCGTGGCGCAGTGGTTAAGGCGCCTGCTACCAATGCCAAAGGTGCGAGGTCCGATACCGGGTTCCGGCATTGGACTTTTCTCCTCTGGTAAGTGTCACCGTTAATTCGAGCGGACCGTCGGGGGTTCTTTCTCCGGGTACTCCAGTTCTTCCACCCACCCCCCTACCCCCCACACTTTGGTACCGGTCTCAGGCCACTTTACAAATTTCAAATACAAGCGATCAAAAATCTCTGTAACTTCAGTAGCTGAAGTGGCCCTTCATCTGTCTTGTACTGTGTTCGTCTAAATGGTGTAAATCCGTGTTACGCGAGTGTGTGTGTTGGGTTTCAGTTTGCGGCGCTTTGAGTCGATTTCCCCAAAATTGAGAAAAAGCGCCTATATAAATAATAACGATATTATTGATATTATTGATACTGTTATTATTATACAGAGATCACATCACAAACGAGAAAGTGGGAAGCAGAATCAAGCAAGCCATCAAGCCCTATGAAGACCTATTAGCCATTTATGGGCATGTCACGCGTTGAGCAGGGCTTAACAAAACAATCCTGCAAGACACTGTGCAAAGAGGACGAAGGAGAGGAAGACAGAGGAAAAGATGGGAGGACAATATCTCAGAGTGGACAGGACTGAGGCTGGGCAATACGCTAAGAATGGCAGAGAACATTGGAATGGAGGGAGCTGGTTGCCAAGTCATCAGGGGTGCCCCAACGGTCGGCAAAGACTACGGAATATAGATAGATAAGAAAAGCATTGTCAGAAGACTCACTACATTGTCTTAGAAGCCGCTTGGAGGCCAGTCTATAAGCCATTTGTGGGCTCTAAACTTATGATGGACGGCATAGGGCCATATAAAACAGTTATGAATGTGTTCAGGATGCATTTCTATATTAAAAAAAGATGGATTGATTGATTGATTGTACATTGCTTAACGTCCCGACAGCAACAAGGCTTTCTCAGGACGTGCCTGCACTGCTTGTGAAAAAAAACAACCAACTAAACAGAACATTGAATGTATGTCGCCAGCCGGTCAAACACATTAAATAAACCTAACACATGGGGCCTAAATAAAGCTAAGACCATTTAGCAACACACATCCAATATCAAGAGCTACAGGCAGTGCAGACAGTAGGGAGAGTTTAAAAAAGGCAAATACAGGTGAATGGACCTCGGGTAGACAGAAACACATGCCCCAGAATAGAGAGAAAACCCCACCCTGTGGGGCTGACCAGGGTGACCCTGGGAACTAAAAAATACCTAACCCCACCCAAGTTCCCCAGGGCAGACCCGGGTGGGGTTAAAAAAAAAAAAAAAAAAAAAAAAAAAAGATGGACATTAGAGGGCACAACGATTCGTTATGCCATCGAACGGTATTTGCGTAACCCTTTCATTACTGAATTTTCTGGTTCGTGAATACCACCGAGTACTGCTTTTATAAAGTTCTATATTACCCCTGCATACTGAGTTTAGAGACTAGAAAAATACCAAAATATAGTAGTGTACGGGAAAGGCTGATAGCGGAGTACCCATCCACCGCAGATACCCATAACCCTGTATTATATTGCTGTGACGGGCTTTGGAAGGGCTACACATTGACGTCATGTGCAAGTGTCATGTGGTTGATTAAAGTTGGTGACACACAGGTGCAAATATGTGACAAAATGACAGTACATTAACAACACACACCTATGAAGCAAGCAAACATGCATGAAAACAGGTCCAAAAGTGTTTGCATGCTCTTACCATAACGATGTGTTGGGAAACTCATAATTCAAACTTGTGGCTGTGTCATTGTCTGTTTATTGATGTCACATAGCAGTGTGCCCAATGCACACACAGGTGTCAAAAATAAAAAAAATAACTGTACAAGATCCACTATTATATATACACCTCGATTGTCCATGCTTACGCATTACACTATGTACAGTTACTGGGAGTCTGAAGATGAAATTACTACACCGTTATACACTGTCACACACTGTCACCCTGTATTTACAGTTGTACCTGTGTGTGGTACCAAAAAAGAAACAGTTGTTGTCACTACAAACAAAGGTGCACGTCAAGTCCGCGTAGAGCTCTCTAATCTGCACCAGCAGTGGATGGTCTGTTCCCGCGCCCTGAAGGGCCTGCAGGGCAGAAAGAGAGTCAGACAGAATCAGGAAGTTCCTTTCCCGAGACTGATAGGCATGCTTGAGTGCTAGCAGAATGGCCTGCAGTTCTGCACTAAATACAGAGGAATGGTCAGGGAGACGGAGCTTAAATGGGCGTCTAGGATGGCGAGAGGACACTGCAGCCGCAGCCACTCTTCCATCCTCAAATTTGGACCCATCCGTATAAAGACGACAATAGCCAGGAAAAATTGAAAGGAGTTCATTGAGGCTCTGTTGGTATATGGCTGGTGGAGTACAATCCTTCTTGTGGGCAGTCAAGTCCAGCAAGATGTCAGGAACTGGTAGTAGCCAGGGTGGAGTGACGTGTTGCAGAGATTCCGAAACATTGTCCAGGTCCACTCCAGCCGCCTGCAGATGAGGTCGGACACGGAAGGAAAGTGGACGGACAGCTCCCGGATGGGCATCGTAAATCTCTGCAAACGACGGGTTAAAAACACAATCATAGGCAGGATTTTCTGGATGGGCCTTCAGCTTCAGAACGTAGCTGAGCATGAGGCGGATGCGGCGGAGCCTGAGAGAAGGCTCCCTGCCTCTGCATACAGACTAGGAACTGGAGATGTCCTGAAGGCTCCCAGACATATGCGCAGACCTTGATGGTGAATTGTGTTCAGACGCTGCAGAACAGACTTGGAAGCCGAGCCATATACCACAGAGCCGTAATCCAGTTTGGACCGAACAAGGGCCCGGTACAGTCGAAGTAAGACGATGCGGTCTGCACCCCAGTCAGTACGACCAACGACACGAAGAATGTCGAGGGCCTTCCGACAAGAGGTTCTAAGGTAGTTAACATGGTTGCAGAAGGTCAATCTTTTGTCAAAGATGACCCCCAAAAACTTTGCCTCTTCAGCCACCTTAATTGGCACTCCAGCAATGCTCAGGCTAGGTTCTGGAAAACATTTCGTCTGGTTAGTAAAATGCACACAGACTGTCTTGGAGGGCGAGAATCTGAATCCATTGAGAGACACCCACCCCTGGATGCGATCAACGCACAGCTGCAAGCGCCTCTCAAGGGACGCAAGTCCTCGACCTCGTGCACACAAAGCAAAGTCGTCCACAAACAAAGAGCATTCAGAATCATCCTTGACGGCCTTTACAATGTTATTTATTTTAATGCTAAATAAAACAGGAGATAGAATACTGCCCTGCGGGACACCCATCTCCTGTTCAAAGGAGTCGGAGAGGGTGGAGCCCACACGGACATGGAACGACCTGTTGGACAAAAAATTGTGAATAAAAACGGGCAGATGCCCTTTAAAACCCATGTCCGACAAATCAGACATTATACCATGCTTCCAGGTAGTGTCATATGCCTTTTCAAGATCAAAGAAAATTGCATAGACATGCTGCTTGTTGACAAAAGCATCTCGGATAAAAGACTCAAAGCGGACTAGATGGTCAGTTGTACTACGGAAGCGCCGGAAACCGCACTGGAGGTCTGTGATGAGACCCTGTGACTCAAGATGCCACACCAGTCGGGCGTTGACCAAGCGTTCCATAGTTTTACATAAACATGATGTCAAAGCTATTGGCCGGTAGTTGCCCGGGTCGGAAGGATCCTTACCCGGCTTGGGAATTGGCACAACCACAGCCTGGCGCCAAGATGGCGGAAAATGACCGGTTATCCAGATATGGTTAAAGGCCTTGAGAAGTACAAGGAGTGAATCCTCAGGCAGATGTGTTATGAGCTGATAATGGATGGTATCTAATCCAGCAGCAGAGTCAGTACATTTCTGCATGGCTTGCTGCAATTCTGAAAACGTAAAAGGGGCATTATAGTCTTCCAAGTTATCCGATATAAAATCACAAGCACAAGATTCTCGCTTCTCCTTCTCTCTCTGGAAGAAAGGTGAATAATGCTCTGTTGAAGAATTATGGGCAATGGTGGAGGCAAGCAAATTGGCCACAGCCTTTTTATCTGTGACCAAACTGGCACCATCTCTAAGATGGCCGACAGAAGCCGAGCCACCCCTGCCCCTAATTCTTCGAACGGCCTTCCAGACTTTTTGGGACGGAGTCCTAGAAGATAAAGATGAGACGAAGCGTCTCCAGGAAGCACGGCGTTCACGTTTAAAAATATAACGGGCTTTCGCCCGCTGTCTTTTAAAGGTTAAAATATTTGCTTGCGACGGATTACGAAATGCACGTCGCTGAGCAGATTTGCGCATTGTTTGGGCCTTGCGGCACTCTTCATTGAACCATGGTACTCTCGGCTTCCGAGGGAGTGATGTGGAGGTTCTAGGGATGGTTTCACCTGCAACCTCCAACAAAATAGAAGTAAAACAAGAAACAGGTTCTTCAGCTGACATGACCACCTCCTCTGTAAGACGAGACTGACAGAGAGAGGCAAACAGAGACCAGTTAGCTTTCTTGAGATTCCAGCGCCCCACCGGCGAATCCTCCTCACAGCTGACCGATGACAGGACTACTGGGAAGTGGTCACTACCACACAGGTCGTCGTGAACCTTCCAGTCAAAGTCCAGCATGAGAGAAGGATCACACACAGTGAGGTCTAGAACAGAACTAGATCCGGAACCTGAGTTAGAGTATGTAGGTGAGCCATCGTTAAAGACACATAGGTTAAGTTGAGAAAAAACATCTTCTAACATCTGACCTCTGCCATCATAGTGGTCACTACCCCAAAGGTGAGCATGACCGTTAAAATCCCCCATGAGAATAAAGGGAGGGGGCAGTTGATCTACTAAGTGAAAAATATCATTGCTACAGACCCGCAGTGATGGTGGCAGGTAAATACTGCATATGGTTATGGTCTTTTTTAAGGTAACCCGAGCAGCGACAGCCTGAAGACAGGTGTCGATGCTAACGGGGCTACATAAAATTTGGCTACTAATGAGAAGAGCCGCTCCACCCGAGCGCCTCTCCGAATCAGAGCCTTTATGTATAACATTAAAACCATTAAAAGACACAGGGTCAGAAGTCTTCAGGTAAGTCTCCTGAAGAGATATGACTGAGGGGTTATAGAACTTGACTAAAAGACGTAATTCCTCAAAGTTAGCTCGAAAACCATGACAATTCCACTGAAGCAAAGAGTCCATGATTAAGTCTGATCTGGGGGTAAGGAGTTTTTCCCCCCTTTTTCCTTTACCTTGGAAGGAGTTGAAGAAACAGAGGGGGGCCGGCTCCCGGGCCTCCTCTGGTTCTTCGGAGAGGAAGGGGGTGGAGCTGCCGCAGCATCAGCAACAACAACTTCCACTCCCTCCATCCGCTCCTCCAGTGCAGCATATTTGTTTTGAAGGGGCACATCTGTGTTCCCCTTCTGGGCCCGTGCGCACAGCGGTCCCATAGATTTCTTAGACTTCTGACATGTTGTGAGATACTGTACTACCTGACTATACAGATGTCTCATTTCTGTTAAAAACAGACATGCTGCATTTTCACCCCTGTAGATAACAGGTTCTGAATGCAGACTGTCTGACCTAACAATAATGTATCCAAAAGAACACACCACTTGGTCACTTAGTTTTATAGTCTTTGGTAATGACTCTGGAACAGGACCCTCATACGGTACTACTAATGATTCGAAATCAGTGTACACTACAAACGGCAGCTTTTGCTGATTCCCATAGTTCTTAAAATACACTTGACTACCAGGATCTGGATACTTAAGTACAGTTTGTATGTCATCAGCTGACCTGCAGTGTAAAACGTGTTTGTGCGCTACGTTTATGGAGGAAAACCTCTGTAAAGATGTCATCTTTTACAAACTTCCTGTTTCCTACCATATTTTGATACATGATTATGAATTAGACGTGACATACTCCTGATAATTGTGTAGTGAAAGTTATTGACACCGACAGGGCCGATTAGCAACATGTCAACATGTTTATCTTCTGACTGCCCATATGTTGGAGCCAGAGGTGATACTCTAATTGGCTGTAACTTGTTCTCATATTCATTATCCCACACATACACATTTACAGATATACCAGGATTTAATTTTTCAAACAAATCTATGTCCTCTATTTTAACAGGGAACTCAATGCCCCTGAAGTTGAGTTCGTTTACAAATTTAGTGTAGTTAGATACACGTTCTGGTTTTGATTTTACAAAGTGTAGTTTAGCAAGCACACACCACATGAAACAGAAATTGTCATTGTTCTGAATATTAACAACAGCCTTTTTGTTTGCTACTTCTGTTGGCAGTGGTATCCATGATTTACCTAATATAGGATGATACCTTGACTGCTTTAATTGTAGTTCATGTACATGTCCTTCGTGCCAACCAGACCCCTTCATTTTTGCACTGTCAATTGCCTGGAGAAAGTCAGGTAATAGTCTGTTTTTAAAAACGTTTTCTAATTCTCTTTGTGTGTTAACTGTGTGTTGTCTTGTTGATATATACGAAACAATTACCTCACCGTCCACCCCAGTGAATTCTATTTTCGATTGATTGATTGATTGTACATTGCTTAACGTCCCGACAGCAACAAGGCTTTCTCAGGACGTGCCTGCACTGCTTGTGAAAAAAACAAAACAGAATATTGAATGCATGTCGCCAGCCGGCCCAATACGTTAAATAAACCTACAACATGTGGCCTAAATAAAGCCAAGACCATTTGGCAACACACATCCAATATCAAGAGCTACAGGCAGTGCAGACAGTAGGGAGAGTTTTAAAAAGGCAAATACAGGTGAATGGACTAAGGGTAGACAGAAACACATGCCCCAGAATAGTGGGGAAAACCCACCCTGTGGGGCTGACCAGGGTGACCCTGGGAACTAAAAAATACCTAACCCCACCCAAGTCCCCCAGGGCAGACCCGGGTGGGGGGAATTCTATTTTCGAAACAACCTGAATTTTAACACTGCCTGTAAGGAGATTTTGTTGTATGACAGAAAAAGAGTTTTCTATTGATTCATAAACATTATTAGTATTGGATATAGGTAAGTTTGTTGTGTGAAACACGTTTCTTAAACCAGATGAGCCAGGGTTTGATGGGCCAGGGCTTTGAGTATTGTCCGTCATTTTTATTTGTCCGACAAAATAATAAATATAAAATATATTACCACTGTCACACCATATGTAACACTGTATTATCTGTAGTTATGATAAACAAGTCAACTACTTTCCTGAAGTCTTGTCCTGCAGGTGTAATATCACTTTATTAAATGTAACACTTTCAACATAACAATGTAGTTTTCTTAATTGATTAAATATGTCTTCACACAGTACCTCAAACCAACGCAAGTGGCCACTGTTAGCATTATAAACTTTAAAAGCATTTGTCTTAAGATCAACGGTCTCATAATCATAACGTGGTAATCCATCTGAATATTCCAAAGTAACGTTATATGTCGTGTATATTCTTATTGTCGGTGTTGAGAGTTTAAAGCTGGGTTCAAACACACGTGATTTTAAGTCAGTAAAGTGCATAACATCTTTGAAGCATTCTGTAACATCAAACACTTGGGTTTGTCCGTCTGTCATTTTTATTAGACAAACAAAAGAATAAATTAATTTACTAACCCATACCCTGTGGGCTGATCTGTCTTTAAAATGAGCTTTAGATGCTTAGTTGATTTCAGTTTATTTTTCACATCACGTTTATGCTTATTTTGTATGACGTCGTTTTCTCTGAGACAGTCTTCAAAGCTGTCACGGTCCTTGCAGTAAAACAAACAGATAAACTTTAACTGTTCACGAAAATCTTTCAGTACAGCATTATATTTCTGAGTGAGAATCCATACACTAACATTTGCATGTCTGCCACTGAAAGCAAGCTCTGCTAAAGCGTTTCTCTTCTTGACAATGTCTTTCTCTGCAGAACAGTCATCGACTATGAACAATGTTGGCTGTCCTTCAAATTGCTTGTAAAAATATTGTAGGTAGTCATTCAGTTTTTTCTCAGGGTCAACTAAGTATATGTTGCTGTCAGTCCAAATGAATAAACGGTTGTGATAAGCTTTGTTGTGTTTGATTGTTGGACAAAATATTACAATGTTTTCAAAATGATGTATGTATCTTGTTTGTAACAGGTTAAGTACAAATTCAGTTTTACCACACCCTGTGGCACCAACAAACAATCCACAGTGTGGGTCAAGGGTCATTAAGCCCCGGTTCATTTTAATACACAATATAATTTTAATATATGTGTCCACTCAGTCTGCACTCTTGTATGTTGAGTTGTGCGTCGTATTACTTACTTACGCCTGTCACCCCTACCCGGGTATAGGCCGTCGACGAGATACCTCCAGCAACTCCTGTCCTGTGCTTCTCCTTCGATTCTACTCCAGGTGGTTCCCAGTCTCTTGATGTCTGCTTGGAGGTCTCGACGCCAGGAGTTTCTCGGCCTACCTCTTTTCCTCTTTCCCTGGGGGTTCCATGACAATGCCTGCCTAGTGATACTGGAAGCTGGCTTTCTCAGACTGTGACCGATCCATCCCCATCTTCTTCGCCCAATTTCATTCTCTGCTGTTATCTGCTCTGTTCTCTCCCAGAGTCTGACGTTGCTGATCTTCTCTGGCCAGTGGATTTTCAAAATTCTTCTAAGGCAACTGTTCATGAAGGTCTGTACTCTGTTGACTGTGGTTTTTGTCAATCTCCATGTCTGCTCCATATAGGAGAACTGCTTTTACATTGGAGTTGAAAATCCGGACTTTGGTGTGTTGTGACAGCTCTCTGGAACTCCACACTTTTTTCAACTGGAGAAAGACTGCTCTGGATTTACCAATTCGTGCTCTGACATCTGCATCAGTGCCGCCTTTTTTGTCTATGATGCTCCCGAGATAGGTGAAGGACTCCACCTCCTCCAACGGGGTGCCAGCAAGCAAGACTGGTTCTTCCCTGGTTGCGTTCAGCCTCATTGTCTTTGTTTTCTGCTTGTGAATGGTGAGGCCCACTTGGGACGAGATGTCAGCAAGCCTCGTGGTCTTGTCCTGCATTTGTTGATGAGTGTGGGACAGTAATGCCAAGTCGTCTGCAAAATCGAGGTCGTCAAGCTGTGTCCACAGTGTCCACTGTATTCCACTTCGTCTGTGCTCTGTGGTCATCTTCATGACCCAGTCTATGGCCAGTAGGAAGAGGAATGGAGACAGCAGACACCCCTGCCTGACACCAGTTCTGACCTGGAGCTCTATGGTGAACTGCCCTTCGTGGATCACGCGACATGTCATGCCATCAAAGCTGCTCTTGATCAGGCGGACGAGCTTTGTGGGTACACCGTAGTGTCGTAGGAGTTTCCACAGAGTCTCTCGGTCCACGCTGTCTAATGCTTTCTCATAATCCACAAAGTTGACGTACAGCGGGGAGCTCCACTCCAGAGACTGTTCCACGATGATGCGGAGAGTGGCGATCTGGTCTGTACATGATCGGTTCTTCCTGAATCCTGCTTGCTGGTCTCTCAGCTGGGGTTAGTTATTTGGGTTTAACGCCGAGAAGGCGACTAAGGCCATCTCACGGCGGGATGGGTAAAAATCTGGTCAGCCAGACTAAAAGCAAGGTCTTAAAACAAGATATAAATATAGATTAAAAATCTCAGGCTAAAATGTCGCACATGTCTGGAAAAGAAACGTCTACAGACTCTCAAAAAGGGCAAATAAAAAAATTCACATAGTCTATGAATGCTCAGATCTTGTTAAAAATATTGCATTCTCTCAAAAAATTGAAGATTTTGTCCGGGGGAACATCCCGGAACAAAACCTTCAAGGAGTCTGCTGTGAAGTGTTTATATCTGGTGTCAATTAGGTCAGCACAATACAGCAAAAAGTGTCGAACAGAAAACTGCTCATCACAGGCAAAACACCATGGACGCTCATCCTGTTTAAGTAAGTAAGAGTGCGTAACATATGTGTGCCCGATGTGGAGCCGAGCAAGGACAGTCTCCTCACGGCGGCTGCCGCAGCGGAAAGGTAGACTGTCAGACAACTTAGGAAGAGCTTCATGAAGCTTGTTCCCTTCCTCTTTGTCCCACTCGGACTGCCACTCGCGGGCTATGTACGCACTAATAACAGGTTTAAAATCACTATAGACAGTCTGTGTGTCAGGGACAGGGTCACTGCGGGCACTGTTGGCAGCAGAATCTGCGATTCTGTTGCCTTCGATGCCCACATGGCCTGGGACCCAAATAAAAATGATGTCATAATATTCCTTCATCAAGTCCGCGTAGAGCTCTCTAATCTGCACCAGCAGTGGATGGTCTGTTCCCGCGCCCTGAAGGGCCTGCAGGGCAGAAAGAGAGTCAGATTGATTGATTGATTGTACATTGCTTAACATCCCGACAGCAACAAGGCTTTCTCAGGACGTGCCTGCACTGCTTGTGAAAAAAAACAACTAAACAGAACATTGAATGTATGTCGCCAGCCGGTCAAACACATTAAATAAACCTAACACATGGGGCCTAAATAAAGCCAAGACCATTTAGCAACACACATCCAATATCAAGAGCTACAGGCAGTGCAGACAGTAGGGAGAGTTTTAAAAAGGCAAATACAGGTGAATGGACAAAGGGTAGACAGAAACACATGCCCCAGAATAGAGAAAAACCCACCCTGTGGGGCTGACCAGGGTGACCCTGGGAACTAAAAAATACCTAACCCCACCCAAGTCCCCCAGGGCAGACCCGGGTGGGGGAGAAAGAGAGTCAGACAGAATCAGGAAGTTCCTTTCCCGAGACTGATAGGCATGCTTGAGTGCTAGCAGAATGGCCTGCAGTTCTGCACTAAATACAGAGGAATGGTCAGGGAGACGGAGCTTAAATGGGCGTCTAGGATGGCGAGAGGACACTGCAGCCGCAGCCACTCTTCCATCCTCAGACTTGGACCCATCCGTATAAAGACGACAATAGCCAGGAAAAATTGAAAGGAGTTCATTGAGGCTCTGTTGGTATATGGCTGGTGGAGTACAATCCTTCTTGTGGGCAGTCAAGTCCAGCAAGATGTCAGGAACTGGTAGTAGCCAGGGTGGAGTGACGTGTTGCAGAGATTCCGAAACTTTGTCCAGGTCCACTCCGGCCGCCTGCAGATGAGGTCGGACACGGAAGGAAAGTGGACGGACAGCTCCCGGATGGGCATCGTAAATCTCTGCAAACGACGGGTTAAAAACACAATCATAGGCAGGATTTTCTGGATGGGCCTTCAGCTTCAGAACGTAGCTGAGCATGAGGCGGATGCGGCGGAGCCTGAGAGAAGGCTCCCCTGCCTCTGCATACAGACTAGGAACTGGAGATGTCCTAAAGGCTCCCAGACATATGCGCAGACCTTGATGGTGAATTGTGTTCAGACGCTGCAGAACAGACTTGGAAGCCGAGCCATATACCACAGAGCCGTAATCCAGTTTGGACCGAACAAGGGCCCGGTACAGTCGAAGTAAGACGATGCGGTCTGCACCCCAGTCAGTACGACCAACGACACGAAGAATGTCGAGGGCCTTCCGACAAGAGGTTCTAAGGTAGTTAACATGGTTGCAGAAGGTCAATCTTTTGTCAAAGATGACCCCCAAAAACTTAGCCTCTTCAGCCACCTTAATTGGCACTCCAGCAATGCTCAGGCTAGGTTCTGGAAAAAATTTCGTCTGGTTAGTAAAATGCACACAGACTGTCTTGGAGGGCGAGAATCTGAATCCATTGAGAGACACCCACCCCTGGATGCGATCAACGCACAGCTGCAAGCGCCTCTCAAGGGACGCAAGTCCTCGACCTCGTGCACACAAATCAAAGTCGTCCACAAACAAAGAGCATTCAGAATCATCCTTGACGGCCTTTACAATGTTATTTATTTTAATGCTAAATAAAACAGGAGATAGAATACTGCCCTGCGGGACACCCATCTCCTGTTCAAAGGAGTCGGAGAGGGTGGAGCCCACACGGACATGGAACGACCTGTTGGACAAAAAATTGTGAATAAAAACGGGCAGATGCCCTTTAAAACCCATGTCCGACAAATCAGACATTATACCATGCTTCCAGGTAGTGTCATATGCCTTTTCAAGATCAAAGAAAATTGCATAGACATGCTGCTTGTTGACAAAAGCATCTCGGATAAAAGACTCAAAGCGGACTAGATGGTCAGTTGTACTACGGAAGCGCCGGAAACCGCACTGGAGGTCTGTGATGAGACCCTGTGACTCAAGATGCCACACCAGTCGGGCGTTGACCAAGCGTTCCATAGTTTTACATAAACATGATGTCAAAGCTATTGGCCGGTAGTTGCCCGGGTCGGAAGGATCCTTACCCGGCTTGGGAATTGGCACAACCACAGCCTGGCGCCAAGATGGCGGAAAATGACCGGTTATCCAGATATGGTTAAAGGCCTTGAGAAGTACAAGGAGTGAATCCTCAGGCAGATGTGTTATGAGCTGATAATGGATGGTATCTAATCCAGCAGCAGAGTCAGTACATTTCTGCATGGCTTGCTGCAATTCTGAAAACGTAAAAGGGGCATTATAGTCTTCCAAGTTATCCGATATAAAATCACAAGCACAAGATTCTCGCTTCTCCTTCTCTCTCTGGAAGAAAGGTGAATAATGCTCTGTTGAAGAATTATGGGCAATGGTGGAGGCAAGCAAATTGGCCACAGCCTTTTTATCTGTGACCAAACTGGCACCATCTCTAAGATGGCCAACAGAAGCCGAGCCACCCCTGCCCCTAATTCTTCGAACAGCCTTCCAGACTTTTTGGGACGGAGTCCTAGAAGATAAAGATGAGACGAAGCGTCTCCAGGAAGCACGGCGTTCACGTTTAAAAATATAACGGGCTTTCGCCCGCTGTCTTTTAAAGGTTAAAATATTTGCTTGCGACGGATTACGAAATGCACGTCGCTGAGCAGATTTGCGCATTGTTTGGGCCTTGCGGCACTCTTCATTGAACCATGGTACTCTCGGCTTCCGAGGGAGTGATGTGGAAGTTCTAGGGATGGTTTCACCTGCAACCTCCAACAAAATAGAAGTAAAACAAGAAACAGGTTCTTCAGCTGACATGACCACCTCCTCTGTAAGACGAGACTGACAGAGAGAGGCAAACAGAGACCAGTTAGCTTTCTTGAGATTCCAGCGCCCCACCGGCGAATCCTCCTCACAGCTGACCGATGACAGGACTACTGGGAAGTGGTCACTACCACACAGGTCGTCGTGAACCTTCCAGTCAAAGTCCAGCATGAGAGAAGGATCACACACAGTGAGGTCTAGAACAGAACTAGATCCGGAACCTGAGTTAGAGTATGTAGGTGAGCCATCGTTAAAGACACATAGGTTAAGTTGAGAAAAAACATCTTCTAACATCTGACCTCTGCCATCATAGTGGTCACTACCCCAAAGGTGAGCATGACCGTTAAAATCCCCCATGAGAATAAAGGGAGGGGGCAGTTGATCTACTAAGTGAAAAATATCATTGCTACAGACCCGCAGTGATGGTGGCAGGTAAATACTGCATATGGTTATGGTCTTTTTTAAGGTAACCCGAGCAGCGACAGCCTGAAGACAGGTGTCGATGCTAACGGGGCTACATAAAATTTGGCTACTAATGAGAAGAGCCGCTCCACCCGAGCGCCTCTCCGAATCAGAGCCTTTATGTATAACATTAAAACCATTAAAAGACACAGGGTCAGAAGTCTTCAGGTAAGTCTCCTGAAGAGATATGACTGAGGGGTTATAGAACTTGACTAAAAGACGTAATTCCTCAAAGTTAGCTCGAAAACCACGACAATTCCACTGAAGCAAAGAGTCCATGATTAAGTCTGATCTGGGGTAAGGAGTTTTTCCCCCCTTTTTCCTTTACCTTGGAAGGAGTTGAAGAAACAGAGGGGGGCCGGCTCCCGGGCCTCCTCTGGTTCTTCGGAGAGGAAGGGGGTGGAGCTGCCGCAGCATCAGCAACAACAACTTCCACTCCCTCCATCCGCTCCTCCAGTGCAGCATATTTGTTTTGAAGGGGCACATCTGTGTTCCCCTTCTGGGCCCGTGCGCACAGCGGTCCCATAGATTTCTTAGACTTCTGGTCCTGGGCAGCGTTCCTGCCGCTAGAGTTAGCGGCCTTAGAAGGCTGACCAGAGCCAGAAGCCTTTGGAGTTGACTGACTAACAGGTTTGGGTGGGGGCTGAGGCTTAGGGGCAACAGAAGGCGGCACAACCGGACCGGCAGTGTCCGCCTTCTGCGTTCCCTGGCTCCTTGTCACCACCGGAGGAGGGTTACTCTCCAGGGGCGAGATGAGCCGAGGCTCCGCCCCCAACCAAGAAGTTGGGGTCTGACATGAAAAGTCTTTGGTGGGGCGCTTGCCTGCCACCGCTGCACTAAAAGTATACACTGAGGTGTTAGAGGTTGGGGCAGCCGCAGCTGCACCAGGGCCTTCAACCAGTTTTTTGGCATCCAGAAAGGACAGCCCCTTCTCCACACGCACCTGCTGAATCTTGCACTCGGATATCCAACGAGGGCATTTCTTATCCGAAGCCATATGCGCCCCCTGGCAATTCACACACAGGGGGGTGGCTGTGCAGGACTCAGCAGAGTGTCCGAGCCTAGTGCAACGGGCGCATGAACCCTCTGCCTGACGGCATGTCTTCTGCCCATGGCCATACTTTTGGCACTTAAAGCACCGGAGGGGAAGAGGGACGTACTTTTTCACTCTCAGGGAGTAGTAACCTCCCCAGATGGTAGTAGGAGGGGTGGGGGTGCCAAACGTCAGGATGATGATAGGGATTGATTGATTGTACATTGCTTAACGTCCCGACAGCAACAAGGCTTTCTCAGGACGTGCCTGCACTGCTTGTGAAAAAAAAAAAAAAAAAAAAAAAAAACTAAACAGAACATTGAATCTATGTCGCCAGCCGGTCAAACACATTAAATAAACCTAACACATGGGGCCTAAATAAAGCTAAGACCATTTAGCAACACACATCCAATATCAAGAGCTACAGGCAGTGCAGACAGTAGGGAGAGTTTTAAAAAGGCAAATACAGGTGAATGGACCTCGGGTAGACAGAAACACATGCCCCAGAATAGAGAGAAAAACCCACCCTGTGGGGCTGACCAGGGTGACCCTGGGAACTAAAAAATACCTAACCCCACCCAAGTCCCCCAGGGCAGACCCGGGTGGGGTGTCAGCCGGTTTGACCATATATGCAAACTGCTGCCTGTAACAGCTGGAAACAAACTCCACTTCCAGTATGGCTAGTATTACCAATGACAGTCCATTAAAAATATGTACCTTTAATGCCAATGGTCTTGGCCAGTATCAGAAAAGGAAAGATGTGCTAGACTACCTCAGACAGCTAAAGGCTTCTATCTACTTTTTGCAAGAGACACATCTCAAGACTAAAAATGAACACATGCTAAGGGCCATGTGGGGCTTTGAATGTTTTCTATGTGGTAATGATACAAATAGCAAAGGAGTTGCAATTCTGTTTAACAACAACTTTAAGTATAAAGTACATAATGTGATTAGAAGTAATGATGGCGCTTATATTGTACTAGATATTGACATACAGGGTAAGCGGATGACTATTGTTAACCTGTATGGGCCTAGTAATGGGGACTCTCCCATCTTTTTTGAAACTGTCTTTGAAGAAGTAGGTAGGTTAGATAATCAATATGTAATAGTAGGCGGTGACTGGAATGTTGTACTGGATGTTAATATGGATACGTACAGGTATAGAAATATTAATCGCCCTCGATCAATGCAAAAGGTGCTTGAATGTATGCAGGTGTATGACCTAGTGGATGTATGGAGGGTGCTTCACCCAGCATCTAGACAGTACACATGGCGTCGCTTTAACTCTGCTCAACAAGGCAGATTAGATTATTTCCTGGTATCGGATTGATTGATTGATTGTACATTGCTTAACGTCCCGACAGCAACAAGGCTTTCTCAGGACGAGCCTGCACTGCTTGTGAAAAAAAACAACCAACTAAACAGAACATTGAATGTATGTCGCCAGCCGGTCAAATACATTAAATAAACCTAACACATGGGGCCTAAATAAAGCTAAGACCATTTAGCAACACACATCCAATATCAAGAGCTACAGGCAGTGCAGACAGTAGGGAGAGTTTAAAAAAGGCAAATACAGGTGAATGGACCTCGGGTAGACAGAAACACATGCCCCAGAATAGAGAGAAAACCCCACCCTGTGGGGCTGACCAGGGTGACCCTGGGAACTAAAAAATACCTAACCCCACCCAAGTCCCCCAGGGCAGACCCGGGTGGGGTTTCCTGGTATCGGAATGTTTGATGGTAGAGGTTACTAAGGCAAACATTAACTCAGGTTATCGTTCAGATCATTCGCTTGTGTCTATTGATTTTTTTGTATCGCTTCCTAAGAGAAATAGAACTTACTGGAAATTCAACAATTCACTTCTTAAGGACAAGTCATTTGTAGAAATGGTAAAAAAATTGATTCTGGACTTGAAGAGGCAATATGGACTTTTGATTTATAACATGGATTCTATTAACAATGTGAGAAATGATGACCTACAATTTTGCATTAGTGATCAAACCTTTTTTGAGATGATACTCCTAGAAACTCGGGGCCAGTCCATCTCATATGCTAGCCACAAGAAAAAGGAAGAAACCAAAAAAGAAGATTCTCTTAAGAACGAGATTAAAAACTTAGAACGTAGTATCCAGCACAATAATATCCCTCTTCTTGAGGCTAAAAAAGCAGAACTTGTGGAATTACGCAAGAAAAAGACAGAGGGTATGATTGTCCGGTCCCGAGCTAAGTGGATCCAAGATGGGGAAAAGACATCAAAATACTTTTGTAGTTTGGAAAGTAGGAATTTTGTTAGTAAATCAATGAACTACTTAGAGAACGATAACGGAGAAGTGATAAATAATGTGAATGCTATTGTAAAAGAAACTCAAGCGTTTTATGAGCAATTGTACGCTTCAAGGGAAGCAGAGTTAGTTGAGGTTGACCTCCCCTCCACTGTTTTTGCACCCTCGTTGTCTGATGATGCGAAGATGTCTATTGAAGGCCCCATTTCGATGGAGGAGGCATTAGAATCATTGAAAAGAATGTGTAACAATAAATCTCCAGGTTCAGATGGTTTTACCACCGAATTTTTAAAATTCTTTTGGGCTGATATTGGTCATTTTCTGGTGAGATCTATAAATTATGGCTTTCAGCATGGCCAGCTGTCAGTAACACAAAAGCAAGGGGTGATCACTTGTATACCAAAAGAGGGATTGATTGTCGATTGTACATTGCTTAACGTCCCGACAGCAACAAGGCTTTCTCAGGACGTGCCTGCACTGCTTGTGAAAGAAAAAATAAACAGAAAATTGAATGTATGTCGCCAGCCGGTCAAATACGTTAAATAATTTGGTTAGTTATTTGGGTTTAACGCCGAGCAGGCGACTAAGGCCATCTCACGGCGGGATGGGTAAAAATCTGGTCAGCCAGACTAAAAGCAAGGTCTTAAGACAAGATGTAAATATAGATTAAAAATCTCAGGCTAAAATGTCGCACATGTCTGGAAAAGAAACGTCTACAGACTCTCAAAAAGGGCAAATAAAAAAATTCACATAGTCTATGAATGCTCAGATCTTGTTAAAAATATTGCATTCTCTCAAAAAATTGATTGATTGATTGATTGTACATTGCTTAACGTCCCGACAGCAACAAGGCTTTCTCAGGACGTGCCTGCACTGCTTGTAAAAAAAAACAACTAAACAGAACATTGAATGTATGTCGCCAGCCGGTCCAATACGTTAAATAAACCTAAGACACGGGGCCTAAATAAAGCTAAGACCATTTAGCAACACACATCCAATATCAAGAGCTACAGGCAGTGCAGACAGTAGGGAGAGTTTTACAAAGGCAAATACAGGTGAATGGACAAAGGGTAGACAGAAACAAATGCCCCAGAATAGAGAGAAAAACCCACCCTGTGGGGCTGACCAGGGTGACCCTGGGAACTAAAAAATACCTAACCCCACCCAAGTCCCCCAGGGCAGACCCGGGTGGGGATCAATGATTGATTGATTGTACATTGCTTAACGTCCCGACAGCAACAAGGCTTTCTCAGGACGTGCCTGCACTGCTTGTGAAAAAAAAACAACCAACTAAACAGAACATTGAATGTATGTCGCCAGCCGGTCAAACACATTAAATAAACCTAACACATGGGGCCTAAATAAAGCTAAGACCATTTAGCAACACACATCCAATATCAAGAGCTACAGGCAGTGCAGACAGTAGGGAGAGTTTAAAAAAGGCAAATACAGGTGAATGGACCTCGGGTAGACAGAAACACATGCCCCAGAATAGAGAGAAAACCCCACCCTGTGGGGCTGACCAGGGTGACCCTGGGAACTAAAAAATACCTAACCCCACCCAAGTCCCCCAGGGCAGACCCGGGTGGGGTCGGGTGGGGATCAAAAAATTGAAGATTTTGTCCGGGGGAACATCCCGAAACAAAACCTTCAAGGAGTCTGCTGTGAAGTGTTTATATCTGGTGTCAATTAGGTCAGCACAATACAGCAAAAAGTGTCGAACACAAAACTGCTCATCACAGGCAAAACACCATGGACGCTCATCCTGTTTAAGTAAGTAAGAGTGCGTAACATATGTGTACCCGATGTGGAGCCGAGCAAGGACAGTCTCCTCACGGCGGCTGCCGCAGCGGAAAGGTAGACTGTCAGACAACTTAGGAAGAGCTTCATGAAGCTTGTTCCCTTCCTCTTTGTCCCACTCGGACTGCCACTCGCGGGCTATGTACGCACTAATAACAGGTTTAAAATCACTATAGACAGTCTGTGTGTCAGGGACAGGGTCACTGCGGGCACTGTTGGCAGCAGAATCTGCGATTCTGTTGCCTTCGATGCCCACATGGCCTGGGACCCAAATAAAAATGATGTCATAATATTCCTTCATCAAGTCCGCGTAGAGCTCTCTAATCTGCACCAGCAGTGGATGGTCTGTTCCCGCGCCCTGAAGGGCCTGCAGGGCAGAAAGAGAGTCAGACAGAATCAGGAAGTTCCTTTCCCGAGACTGATAGGCATGCTTGAGTGCTAGCAGAATGGCCTGCAGTTCTGCACTAAATACAGAGGAATGGTCAGGGAGACGGAGCTTAAATGGGCGTCTAGGATGGCGAGAGGACACTTAGTTATTAGTTTAGTTATTTGGGTTTAACGCCGAGCAGGCGACTAAGGCCATCTCACGGCGGGATGGGTAAAAATCTGGTCAGCCAGACTAAGAGCAAGGTCTTAAGACAAGATGTAAATATAGATTAAAAATCTCAGGCTAAAATGTCGCACATGTCTGGAAAAGAAACGTCTACAGACTCTCAAAAAGGGCAAATAAAAAAATTCACATAGTCTATGAATGCTCAGATCTTGTTAAAAATATTGCATTCTCTCAAAAAATTGAAGATTTTGTCCGGGGGAACATCCCGGAACAAAACCTTCAAGGAGTCTGCTGTGAAGTGTTTATATCTGGTGTCAATTAGGTCAGCACAATACAGCAAAAAGTGTCGAACAGAAAACTGCTCATCACAGGCAAAACACCATGGACGCTCATCCTGTTTAAGTAAGTAAGAGTGCGTAACATATGTGTGCCCGATGTGGAGCCGAGCAAGGACAGTCTCCTCACGGCGGCTGCCGCAGCGGAAAGGTAGACTGTCAGACAAATTAGGAAGAGCTTCATGAAGCTTGTTCCCTTCCTCTTTGTCCCACTCGGACTGCCACTCGCGGGCTATGTACGCACTAATAACAGGTTTAAAATCACTATAGACAGTCTGTGTGTCAGGGACAGGGTCACTGCGGGCACTGTTGGCAGCAGAATCTGCGATTCTGTTGCCTTCGATGCCCACATGGCCTGGGACCCAAATAAAAATGATGTCATAATATTCCTTCATCAAGTCTGCGTAAAGCTCTCTAATCTGCACCAGCAGTGGATGGTCTGTTCCCGCGCCCTGAAGGGCCTGCAGGGCAGAAAGAGAGTCAGACAGAATCAGGAAGTTCCTTTCCCGAGACTGATAGGCATGCTTGAGTGCTAGCAGAATGGCCTGCAGTTCTGCACTAAATACAGAGGAATGGTCAGGGAGACGGAGCTTAAATGGACGTCTAGGATGGCGAGAGGACACTGCAGCCGCAGCCACTCTTCCATCCTCAGACTTGGACCCATCCGTATAAAGACGACAATAGCCAGGAAAAATTGAAAGGAGTTCATTGAGGCTCTGTTGGTATATGGCTGGTGGAGTACAATCCTTCTTGTGGGCAGTCAAGTCCAGCAAGATGTCAGGAACTGGTAGTAGCCAGGGTGGAGTGACGTTTGCAGAGATTCCGAAACTTTGTCCAGGTCCACTCCGGCCGCCTGCAGATGAGGTCGGACACGGAAGGAAAGTGGACGGACAGCTCCCGGATGGGCATCGTAAATCTCTGCAAACGACGGGTTAAAAACACAATCATAGGCAGGATTTTCTGGATGGGCCTTCAGCTTCAGAACGTAGCTGAGCATGAGGCGGATGCGGCGGAGCCTGAGAGAAGGCTCCCCTGCCTCTGCATACAGACTAGGAACTGGAGATGTCCTGAAGGCTCCCAGACATATGCGCAGATCTTGATGGTGAATTGTGTTCAGACGCTGCAGAACAGACTTGGAAGCCGAGCCATATACCACAGAGCCGTAATCCAGTTTGGACCGAACAATGGCCCGGTACAGTCGAAGTAAGACGATGCGGTCTGCACCCCAGTCAGTACGACCAACGACACGAAGAATGTCGAGGGCCTTCCGACAAGAGGTTCTAAGGTAGTTAACATGGTTGCAGAAGGTCAATCTTTTGTCAAAGATGACCCCCAAAAACTTAGCTTCTTCAGCCACCTTAATTGGCACTCCAGCAATGCTCAGGCTAGGTTCTGGAAAAAATTTCGTCTGGTTAGTAAAATGCACACAGACTGTCTTGGAGGGCGAGAATCTGAATCCATTGAGAGACACCCACCCCTGGATGCGATCAACGCACAGCTGCAAGCGCCTCTCAAGGGACGCAAGTCCTCGACCTCGTGCACACAAAGCAAAGTCGTCCACAAACAAAGAGCATTCAGAATCATCCTTGACGGCCTTTACAATGTTATTTATTTTAATGCTAAATAAAACAGGAGATAGAATACTGCCCTGCGGGACACCCATCTCCTGTTCAAAGGAGTCGGAGAGGGTGGAGCCCACACGGACATGGAACGACCTGTTGGACAAAAAATTGTGAATAAAAACGGGCAGATGCCCTTTAAAACCCATGTCCGACAAATCAGACATTATACCATGCTTCCAGGTCGTGTCATATGCCTTTTTCTCCACCCGCCATTGCTGCTGGGTGGAGAATCTTTTTGTCGCGTTTGGAATTGAAAATCGGTTTTTCTGATGAAAAATAGGTCTCTGCACAAACTGTGTTGATTTCAAGGCGAAATTCCGACTTTGACTTCCATCGTGATAGCTGGGTGGAATGGAGCAGGCCCCCCAAGCAGGGTCCGCCATTCCTGCTGGGTGGAGAATCTTTTTGTCGAGTTGGTCGTCGAAAATAAGTTTTTCTGAAAGGGGAAGGGCCTGTGAGCAGGCGCTCTTGATTTCACGGTGAAATTCCGACTTTGACTTCCATCGTGATAGCTGGGTGGAATGGAGCAGGCCCCCACCCCAAGCAGGGTCCGCCATTGCTGCTGGGTGGAGAATCTTTTTGTCGCGTTTGTGGACTTGAAAATCGGATTTCCTGATGAAAAATAGGCCTCTGCACAAACTGTGTGTTGATTTCACGTTGAAATTCCGACTTTGACTTCCATCGTGATAGCTGGGTGGAATGGAGCAGGCCCCCCAAGCAGGGTCCGCCATTGCTGCTGGGTGGAGAATCTTTTTGTCGCGTTTGGACTTGAAAATCGGATTTTCTGATGAAAAAAAGGCCTCTGCACAAACTGTGTTGATTTCAAGGCGAAATTCCGACTTTGACTTCCATCGTGATAGCTGGGTGGAATGGAGCAGGCCCCCCAAGCAGGGTCCGCCATTGCTGCTGTGTGGAGAATCTTTTTGTCGCGTTTGGACTTGAAAATCGGATTTTCTGATAAAAAATAGGCCTCTGCACAAACTGTGTTGATTTCAAGACGAAATTCCGACTTTGACTTCCATCGTGATAGCTGGGTGGAATGGAGCAGGCCCCCCAAGCAGGGTCCGCCATTGCTGCTGGGTGGAGAATCTTTTTGTCGAGTTGGTCGTCGAAAATAAGTTTTTCTGAAAGGGGAAGGGCCTGTGAGCAGGCGCTCTTGATTTCACGGCAAAATTCCGAATTTGACTTCCATCGTGATAGCTGGGTGGAAAGGAGCAGGCCCCCCAAAGCAGGGTCCGCCATTGCTGCTGGGTGGAGAATCTTTTTGTCGCGTTTGGACTTGAAAATCGGATTTTCTGATGAAAAATAGGCCTCTGCACAAACTGTGTGTTGATTTCAAGGCGAAATTCCGACTTTGACTTCCGTCGTGATAGCTGGGTGGAATGGAGCAGGCCCCCCCAAGCAGGGTCCGCCATTGCTGCTGGGTGGAGAATCTTTTTGTCGAGTTGGTCGTCGAAAATAAGTTTTTCTGAAAGGGGAAGGGCCTGTGAGCAGGCGCTCTTGATTTCACGGCGAAATTTCGACTTTGACTTCCATCGTGATAGCTGCGTGGAATGGAGCAGGCCCCCCCAAGCAGGGTCCGCCATTGCTGCTGGGTGGAGAATCTTTTTGTCGCGTTTGGACTTGAAAATCGGATTTCCTGATGAAAAATAGGCCTCTGCACAAACTGTGTGTTGATTTCACGGCGAAATTCCGACTTTGACTTCCATCGTGATAGCTGGGTGGAATGGAGCAGGCCCCCCAAGCAGGGTCCGCCATTGCTGCTGGGTGGAGAATCTTTTTGTCGCGTGGACTTGAAAATCGGATTTTCTGATGAAAAATAGGCCTCTGCACAAACTGTGTTGATTTCAAGGCGAAATTCCGACTTTGACTTCCATCGTGATAGCTGGGTGGAATGGAGCAGTCCCCCCCAAGCAGGGTCCGCCATTGCTGCTGGGTGGAGAATCTTTTTGTCGCGTTTGGACTTGAAAATCGGATTTTCTGATGAAAAATAGGCCTCTGCACAAACTGTGTTGATTTCAATGCGAAATTCCGACTTTGACTTCCATCGTGATAGCTGGGTTGAATGGAGCAGGCCCCCCAAGCAGGGTCCGCCATTGCTGCTGGGTGGAGAATCTTTTTGTCGAGTTGGTCGTCGAAAAAAAGTTTTTCTGAAAGGGGAAGGGCCTGTGAGCAGGCGCTCTTGATTTCACGGCGAAATTCTGACTTTGACTTCCATCGTGATAGCTGGGTGGAATGGAGCAGGCCCCCCAAGCAGGGTCCGCCATTGCTGCTGGGTGGAGAATCTTTTTGTCGCGTTTGGACTTGAAAATCGGATTTTCTGATGAAAAATAGGCCTCTGCACAAACTGTGTTGATTTTTAAGGCGAAATTCCGACTTTGACTTCCATCGTGATAGCTGGGTGGAATGGAGGAGTCCCCGCCAAGCAGAGTCCGCCATTGCTGCTGGGTGGAGAATCTTTTTGTCGCGTTTGGACTTGAAAATCGGATTTTCTGATGAAAAATAGGCCTCTGCACAAACTGTGTTGATTTCAAGGCGAAATTCGGACTTTGACTTCCATCGTGATAGCTGCGTGGAATGGAAAAGGCCCCCCCAAGCAGGGTCCGCCATTGCTGCTGGGTGGAGAATCTTTTTGTCGAGTTGGTCGTCGAAAATAAGTTTTTCTGAAAGGGGAAGGGCCTGTGAGCAGGCGCTCTTGATTTCACGGCGAAATTCCGACTTTGACTTTTATCGTGATAGCTGGGTGGAATGGAGCAGGCCCCCCCCCCCCAAGCAGGGTCCGCCATTGCTGCTGGGTGGAGAATCTTTTTGTCGCGTTTGGACTTGAAAATCGGATTTCCTGATGAAAAATAGGCCTCTGCACAAACTGTGTGTTGATTTCACGGCGAAATTCCGACTTTGACTTCCATCGTGATAGCTGGGTGGAATGGAGCAGGCCCCCCAAGCAGGGTCCGCCATTGCTGCTGGGTGGAGAATCTTTTTGTCGCGTTTGGACTTGAAAATCGGATTTTCTGATTAAAAATAGGCCTCTGCACAAACTGTGTTGATTTCAAGGCGAAATTCCGACTTTGACTTCCATCGTGATAGCTGGGTGGAATGGAGCAGGCCCCCCAAGCAGGGTCAGCCATTGCTGCTGGGTGGAGAATCTTTTTGTCGCGTTTGGACTTGAAAATCGGATTTCTTGATGAAAAATAGGCCTCTGCACAAACTGTGTGTTGATTTCACGGCGAAATTCCGACTTTGACTTCCATCGTGATAGCTGGGTGGAATGGAGCAGGCCCCCCAAGCAGGGTCCGCCATTGCTGCTGGGTGGAGAATCTTTTTGTCGTGTTTGGACTTAAAAATCGGATTTTCTGATGAAAAATAGGCCTCTGCACAAACTGTGTTGATTTCAAGGCGAAATTCCGACTTTGACTTCCATCGTGATAGCTGGGTGGAATGGAGCAGGCCCCCCAAGCAGGGTCCGCCATTGCTGCTGGGTGGAGAATCTTTTTGTCGCGTTTGGACTTGAAAATCGGATTTTCTGATGAAAAATAGGCCTCTGCACAAACTGTGTTGATTTCAAGGCGATATTCCGACTTTGACTTCCATCGTGATAGCTGGGTGGAATGGAGCAGGCCCCCCAAGCAGGGTCCGCCATTGCTGCTGGGTGGAGAATCTTTTTGTCGAGTTGGTCATCGAAAATAAGTTTTTCTGAAAGGGGAAGGGCCTGTGAGCAGGCGCTCTTGATTTCACGGCGAAATTCCGACTTTGACTTCCATCGTGATAGCTGGGTTGAATGGAGCAGGCCCCCCAAGCAGGGTCCGCCATTGCTGCTGGGTGGAGAATCTTTTTGTCGAGTTGGTCGTCGAAAATAAGTTTTTCTGAAAGGGGAAGGGCCTGTGAGCAGGCGCTCTTGATTTCACGGCGAAATTCCGACTTTGACTTCCATCGTGATAGCTGGGTGGAATGGAGCAGGCCCCCAAGCAGGGTCCGCCATTGCTGCTGGGTGGAGAACCTTTTTGTCGCGTTTGGACTTGAAAATCGGATTTTCTGATGAAAAATAGGCCTCTGCACAAACTGTGTTGATTTCAAGGCGAAATTCCGACTTTGACTTCCATCGTGATAGCTGGGTGGAATGGAGCAGGCCCCCCAAGCAGGGTCCGCCATTGCTGCTGGGTGGAGAATCTTTTTGTCGCGTTTGGACTTGAAAATCGGATTTTCTGATGAAAAATAGGCCTCTGCACAAACTGTGTTGATTTCAAGGCGAAATTCCGACTTTGACTTCCATCGTGATAGCTGGGTGGAATGGAGCAGGCCCCCCAAGCAGGGTCCGCCATTGCTGCTGGGTGGAGAATCTTTTTGTTGAGTTGGTCGTCGAAAATAAGTTTTTCTGAAAGGGGAAGGGCCTGTGAGCAGGCGCTCTTGATTTCACGGCGAAATTCCGACTTTGACTTCCATCGTGATAGCTGGGTGGAATGGAGCAGGCCCCCCCAAGCAGGGTCCGCCATTGCTGCTGGGTGGAGAATCTTTTTGTCGCGTTTGTGGACTTGAAAATCGGATTTCCTGATGAAAAATAGGCCTCTGCACAAACTGTGTGTTGATTTCAAGGCGAAATTCCGACTTTGACTTCCATTGTGATAGCTGGGTGGAATGGAGCAGTCCCCCCAAGCAGGGTCCGCCATTGCTGCTGGGTGGAGAATCTTTTTGTCGCGTTTGGACTTGAAAATCGGATTTTCTGATGAAAAATAGGCCTCTGCACAAACTGTGTTGATTTCAAGGCGAAATTCCGACTTTGACTTCCATCGTGATAGCTGGGTGGAATGGAGCAGGCCCCCCAAGCAGGGTCCGCCATTGCTGCTGGGTGGAGAATCTTTTTGTCGCGTTTGGACTTGAAAATCGGATTTTCTGATGAAAAATAGGCCAGAGATAGAAGATTGGACAGTTGATACCCACCTAATCAATAATCGATCATTTTATTTAATCCTCTCGGTAATTAAGCAAGCCCACGTCAACAAAGACACCCAATACCTTTATTACCTAGCCATTTTAGTTCCACTCCAGAAATCATTCAAGCTACGTTTTTTGATCAGCTATCAACCCACGATTATTAAGGTAGATACCCACCCCACCCCTCCCCCAAACAATTGATTTATTCTAATTAACACGGTAATTAAGCAAGCCCACATCAACAAAGACACCCAATACCTTTATTATCTAGCACCACTAGCTGGACTGAACCAGCATTAACAAAATGACTGAATTAACCTACTTAATTTTATTTTTTTGGCCATCCATATTTATGTCTCCCACACAGAGTAAATACCATTGGAAGTTACTCCCTAAATCATTATTATTTAAGCAGCCACATTTTTATGAAAAATCAAAAATAATACTTAAGGGGTTAACTCAGTCATTGTGTTAATAATACTTTAATTCTCTCAGTATTTCTATCTCTCTTTATACGTTACTAATAAGTTACAACTAACTTTTAAGAACCTGCAGAGGTAACCTTTAAGTGAGTTGACATAAGAACTTATTAATTACTTATCATAAGAACTTATTAATTACTTACTGTAAGTTCTTATAAGTTTTTAAAACAACTTGACTCAAGTCCCAAGACACTGAGACAGTTTTATCAAGATACAAGGACAATGAAAAAACTTTTTTTTCTCAGTAGTACTCTGGTGGTGGTGCAGATGGGGTTAAATAATCAGGCACAAGTGGTGTAAGTGGCATGGCATTTTTCTGTGAAGTGTATGACATTAATAAATGATTACCAAATCTGATTTTTATTTGTTTAAAAGATTGTGTAGTTTTTCTGTGGTTTCCTGAACACCGATCTTTTTCCCCATCTCTAAAAAACTAGCCTTCAGTTCTTCAACATTCACGGGAGACTGACTACGCATTTTATTCTGTATTTCAGACTTCTGTTTTTTGTAGTTATTTAAATCATCCTGGACACGCTTAAATTTTTCGTCATCAATACAATTATCATTTAATGCCTTACTGATAATAAGTTTTATACTGCTCAGCTTTGCACCAGCCAGAGTACTCAATGCTTCATGTTTCTGTAATTTTGTGTGAAACCTCTTGTTCAAGGCTTCCAAACCAAAGCATGCCAGGCATGTAGCAACGCTGACACCCTCAATTGCTATTCCAGCCAAACTCCCAATTCCTGTGGCGAACAGAGCTATACCTCCTACAGATAATCCGGCCGAAACTGCACCAATAGCCATAGAAGTGTTTTGAACAGAATTAAATACTGACTTATACCTCCTTTTGCATCTGGAGTACCTAGCTTCTTCACTCTCCAAATATTTAATTGCATCTGTAATATTATTTAATCTGAATGCGACTGATGGTAATGTTTTATCTGAAGCAATTGGCATATGTGGATCAGGTGCAAGTGTTGTTTTTGTTGTCACATTTGTTTCAGTTGGCTCAAGCGTTGGTAGTTGCGGATAGAAGTTTACCATTTTTTTTTATTCACAAATATTTTTTATTTAATCAGCAATTACATTTTGCAACTCTTCAAAAGAATACAGTTTGCTGGCATAATAAAATGCAACAAGATCAATGTGTTCTAGTTTTATGAAATTTAGAAAAACAAAAGTTATTTTGTCGACCACCACCTTGACAGTGGGAACACTGCTCGAAACATTAATAACATCATTATTTTTTGTAATAGCAATAAAGACCTTTGTTCATTCTGCCACTGTGTCATTCCATGTAAGTTTTATTCCCTGTGCAATATCTGCCTCTTTTGCAGTAGCTACAGATCTCATGATAATTTCAAATACTATTGTCGCTTCTCTTGCGATGGTAAAGTTTGATGGTGCAAACACGACCCTTGCATCAGACCTACCCTTCCTGTGCGTAAGAAGATACCGCCGTCTCTCATAATTTTCAACTTTTAGTTTTTCTCTGCTATTGTCGTCTTGTGCAAAGCTTGGAACAAGACTTACAATCAGCGGCCCAGAGTTAACAACCTTCCTAAACACTAAGGCACCTTCGTCATCAGTGTATACAAAAGGACTAATAAATTCAATCTTTATGTCCCAGTCAATTGTTGGCGGTGGTGCAGATACAGGTGGCACAGGTGAAACAACCCATTTAGTACCCACATGTATTAAGTTGTAGGGCACATTATTTACAAGATTAGGCGCAACTGGTACAGTAACATCACGAAGTTGACCAAGTTTAGGAATTTGTCTTTCACCATCTTTCATGTCAACAATTACTTTCCGCTTGTACATGCCATAGGAATCAAGTTCAAAACCATATATTTCTCCAATTTCCCCTTCCTTTTCAAAATCCTGTACGTCTGCCAAATCTTTCAACTCTGTTACCGGACATGCAACTGGTATGATTCTAGGCTTTGGACCAAGACCACTCATTTTTATAAACAAAAATAAAATTTATTTAACTTCCAAAACAACATAAAAATCATGCATTACAACTGGTTTACCATTCTGATTAGTTACAGATAAGCACAATGACTCAAAGAAACTAGAACCTAATTTCTTAAACTGCAAATTAGGAAATCTAGCAACCACACTTTCACAATATGGAGCAGTTCCAGTTGGTAAGCACCTCAACAAAGTTGAAGGCTTTCCATTGTGAACATTTTCAGTAGTGTTCAGTTCTTTCAAATGAACATTTAGCACTGTGTGTACTGACAAATGAACAGGATATCTGCCAGTTATTCTTGTTTTTTTTGGTGATAGTAGACTACCAACTGATTGTGACCAATCTTCATCTGGATGTGTTATTTTTTTTAAAAATCCAAGTAATAATAAAAGACTATTTGATAAAGAAAACTGACCACTTTTCGGAAAATCAATTGTAACAAGTAAATTAGCTGGGTTTAAAGTTGCTTTAATTTTAAATTCATTTTGAAGCCATTCAGCTAAAGTACAAAAGTCATAATACCCAGCTCGTAAAGTATCACCCTTTTCTAAACCATCGAGAGTTCCACTTACAGAATAATTTTCATCATCCGTTACATTAAACCACTTTACTGTGTAGAACATTTCATGGATAGCTACAGCTTTGCTACCATCACGATTATCAATCCCATTAGTTAACCACACTGGTTTGCTTGTGTCAAGATTTGTTAAGTTAATAAACATTTTTATTATCTCATATAAAAAGGATGGAATTTAAATCACCAACCATTGCCACAACAAACGCATTTCAATTTAATGTGGATGCCAAATACAATGTTGCACCTACTTATGAACAGAAAATAATTCAACTAAATCAGCTTGACATAGCTGTGTCTGAACAAGATTTATTTCAAGTCAAAGTACCCAATCCATTTGACCATTACCTAAACCCTCCAATAACAGATGACTCTACTGCAAGAAAGTGGTCTTCAAGTCCACTACAGATGTTTCAAAACCAACTTAACTTTGCCATACTGTGTTCTACTACAGGCTGTGGTGTTTCATTTACAGACCATTTGAATCACTCAAACAAACTTATTAGATCTGTATATCGTTTTCACACATATTACCAGCTTAGACGTATACTGTCAGAACTGCATACACCACTACCAACTGAATCCAGTTTCAACAGGTTTAACAACCCCATGGATAGGAAAGCATTTGAACGCATCTGTAATGAATTTAACATAAGCACTAAGTATGACTTTGCACAAAAACTTGATGATCACAAAGGTATGGGTACACTGTATTATGCTTTGAGTCACAGACAATACCCTCAAGATTACTGGCCTCCCTACACTTCATTCTCATCAAAATCTGAAGTCTGGTTAGGCTCCATTGAACAGAAGCAGACTAATGCCTGGACCACATTTATTTTAGACAAAAGTGACGGATTTACTCAAGCAGGAGTCGAGCGCGTAAATGAGTCAATCAGAACATATGTCTGGTGTATACTAGGTGCACAATCACTAACAAAATCAAACATTTTGAATGGAAGTGGAAAGTTTGAGGCACAAAAACAGTTTCTCGCTAATCTAGAAGATTCAATTAATTCAACAGTTGATCTCCCATCTAGCATACAACGCTACCAAGACGTACTCAGATATGCCAGATCAAAAGTTGACGTTGTAGTAGGCATCGGGTTATACATGTTACCATCTGACCTGCAACTCCAAATGGGTACAATAACAAATTATAATAATGAAATCATTGTTGCAGGTCGTGACCAGAAATTAGGTCTCAATCAATCTGTAAACTTGGGGGCCACAACCACACATGTACAGTCATTAAAACCATTACAGATGGTAACACCCATGGCACCTGTACAGACAGTAACAGCTCCAGCTTTGACACCGGTACCCATGCAAGCGATAACACCATCCCTTGACAAACATGAGTCAGAGAGAACCGCATTAACAATAGGTCTCACTGGATTAGGAGTATTACTTCTTTATCTGTTTCATTAAATAACCCACCATCAACCCTCCCACTGTAACCAAAAAGACCCAAACATGCTCTGCCATAAACCCTACTACCTTTGCTGTAGTACTAATCAACCAGCTGACAACCGTGCCTATAATGCCACGCAACGCATCTACTGCTTTCAGAGCCAATTTCTTAAGCAGGTCTGATATGTGAGACAACTGTTTCTTTACCCATGACTGTAAGTCTTTTGGGTCTGTTGGTGGACCAGGGGTTGGTGGTGCCGGTGTTGGACTACCACCAGAGACAGCTAACACAACAGTACTGATAATAAAGCCAAGAGCTGTAATTAAACTAGCAATTGTGATACCCTGTTCTTTGAAAAGTGTTTTAAGTCTCTCAGCCAGAGTAGTGTCTTCGTGAAGTATTTTCTGAATAGTTTCCCTAATCCTGTTGACCTGTGTTTTCAGTTTCTGTCTCCCAATACTAATCACTTCTAACCGTGCAGATCTTTCTATCTGCAAATCACGTAATCTGTGCTGTATTCTTTCTTTCATTTCTCTGTCAAGATTCTCATTGCCTGCTGTAGCCAGTTTCTCTTTTTCACGTTCTATGTGTTTATCAAGTTCACCCAGTTTGGCAATATTGTTTATCATCTCACCTCTTATTGTCTGCAGTGATTTATCCAAACCCATAATCTCTCTCATTGTCAAAGGTGGGTCATCTATTGTTTTCAAAACATCATTTATTTGTCCTTCAGTAAATGAGGTTTCTTGTATCACTGTGTTTGCTATTTCTGGTAGGCTTGTTACTGGTGCCATTTCAATTTGTTGTGCTGTTGGCAACTTTGTTTGCGTGTCGTGAAGAACACTAACAAGTCTTGGGGAAACAGGAGACCCACCAATTCCAAGGTACCTTGCCAACCCAGAGTTACCACCAACTTCACCTTTAATTGTACTTAAAGCTCTAAACTTAGAAGGATTATTTTTATGTGTTAGATTTATTTTCCCTCTGTCTGTATTTACAAATAAGTGACCTTTATCATATTCAAACTGATTAGGATCCAAGACTTCTGGGTGTGCACCAACACTGTCATAAAATGAGTTTACTTTGTCTTTTAGCAGTTCGTGATACATACTACTACTAGTTCCCATTCCAGTCATATCTGTGATACTGGTATCTGAGGCATCCATGACATCCTTTTCAAACTCTTCATGATTAAATCCTCCCGCTGCCATTGTTTTATTAATTAATTATTTTTTATTGTGCATAATAAAAATGACATCAGCCTACGGATCAAAGTTAGACCCACACAGAAAACTACGTGAGCCCCTGGGTGTTAAGGCCATTCGACAATCAATAGTCATCACGAACAATCCTAGTACCATAGACCAGAACCAAACACTTACAGTCAAGTTTCCAAACCTAGGTCCCAGTGACGTTATTGTTCCTGGCACTGCACGCCTAGCATTTAATATTGAACTTTCATCAGATGCAGACGTGAACAGAACACTGGTTGACAATCTTGGCAGAGCAATTGTTAGAACCATTAAAGTAAAACTTGAAGGACAGGAAGTGTTTAGTCTTGACGACTCTGATGTATTCTACTGTTACAAAGATCTTTGGCTCACAAGAGAAGAACGAGAAGATCGTATTTATCAAAGCATACAATCTGTTAATGTTGGGAAACTTCGAATAGATGCTGGAGACAAAACAACTACTGGGGTACCCAAGGATATTATTATAGCTGAAACATATGGAACCAGATTTTACATTCCACTTGAGTTTGAAATCCTCACAGCACATCTGCCTTATTATCAAGGGGCACTGAATGACCGTCTGAGTTTTGAACTAACCTTTAATGACTACTCCAAAGTTATTAAATCATCTGCCACAGATGCAACATACAAGATCTCTAACATTTCTTTGGAATATGAAATTGTCACACACACTGAATTAGCCAGACTTATTCAAAATCAGTATCAGTCAAGACTGCCAATTTATTATGACAGGGTGATTAGACATAGTTTAATACCCAAAGATAAGAGTGACCCAATCTGGAACATAAACTTGAACACACCTGCTAGGTCACTGAAAGGTATTTTTATGTTGTTTGTTGAACCAGCAGCTCCATACAAACGGGATTCAGAAAAATTCTACAATCCTAAGATTACACACTTGTCCTGTACAATCGAAGGCCGCCCTAATCAAGTGTACGCTTCAGGAATGTTACCATACCAGCACTACGATGAGATCACAAAGTATTTTGCAGGAGGAAGGATTAGAGATAAACCAGCAAACATTGTGTGTAAAGATCTACATCTGTATGATGTTAGGATCGGACAATACCTGACAAACAAGTATGCACTGTGGTTAGACCTTCGCAGTACAGATGACGATTACCTGCATGGGTCAGGTCGAACTGTCGAGAATGGTAGTGATGGAATAACAATCCAGATACAAAAGAAGGTTGAAACTGCTGCAGCCATAAACATATATTTGTACCTGATATATGACGCACAACTCAATATTGCAGAAAGCAGACTGAGTGGACACATATATTAAAATTATATTGTGTATTAAAATGAACTTAATGACACTCGATCCACACTGTGGATTATTTTGTGGTGCCACAGGGTGTGGTAAAACTGAATTTGTATTTAATCTGTTACAAACAAGATACATCCACCATTTTGAAAACATTGTAATATTTTGTCCAACAATCAAACACAACAAAGCTTATCACAACCGTTTATTCATTTGGACTGACAGCAACATATACTTAGTTGACCCTGAGAAAAAACTGAATGACTACCTACAATATTTTTACAAGCAATTTGAAGGACAGCCAACATTGTTTATTGTTGATGACTGTTCTGCAGAGAAAGACATTGTCAAGAAGAGAAACACTCTATCAGAACTGGCCTTTAGTGGCAGACATGCAAATGTTAGTGTATGGATTCTCACTCAGAAATATAATGCTGTACTGAAAGATTTTCGTGAACAGTTAAAGTTTATCTGTTTGTTTTACTGTAAGGACCGTGACAGCTTTGAAGACTGTCTCAGAGAAAACGATGTTATTCCAAATAAACAAGAAAGAGACTGTGTAAAAAATAAATTGAAATCGACTAAACATCTTAAGCTAATGTTAAAGACGGATCAACCAACAGGGTATGGGTTAGTAAATTAATTTATAAATTTGTTTGTCTAATAAAAATGACAGATAGACAAAATTGGCCTATTAGTGAAATCATAGATATTACAGACTTTTTTAAAGATGTTAAATATTTAAGTCAGCTTAATAATAAAGATTCACCCGGTAATTTTTTTATATTGCCAAAAACACTGTATTTGACTGGTAATATAACTTTAAGTATTGATAATCAATTTATAAAAAAATAACTGTTAATATTAAGACACAATCATATACTGTTAATGAATATTTAAATGGATGGTTTATTAAATTGTGTAGTGATATAGCAAAAGAACTATATAAAATAAATTTATATTCTAACGCTATTACATTTAATAAAATGGTATTGCACATACAAGACCAATAAATTTATTTAGTATGTTTATTATAGGAGTTACAGTCAATAAAAGTGTTATTTTCATTATATAATTTTCTATTTATTTTTTTGTCGGACAAATAAAAAAGATGGACAATCATCAAAGATTAAGAAACGTGTTTCACACAACTGACTTACCTATATCTAATATTTACAATGTCTATGAATCAATAGAAAGATCTTTTTTAGTCATACAAAATAACCTTCTTTCTGATAGTGTAAAGATTCAGATTGTTGCAAAAATAGAATTTGTCAGAGATGTTGGTGAAGTTATTGTAACGTATATCTCGACAAGGCAGCACACAGTTAATTCGAGAAGAGAACTAGAGAAAGTGTTTAGAGAAAGATTGTTACCAGACTTCCATGAAGCAATTGACAGAGCAGAAATGCAAGGGTCTGGCTGGCATGAAGGCCTTGTACATGAACTACAACTGAAGCAGTCAAGATATCATCCTATACTAGGTAAATCATGGATACCACTTCCAACTGAGGTTGCAAACAAAAAGGCTGTAGTCAATATTCAAAACAATGACAACTATTGTTTCATGTGGTGTGTGCTTGCTAAACTACACTTTGTAAAAACAAAACCTGATCGTGTATCTAACTATACCAAATTTGTAAACGAACTCAACTTCAGTGGTATAGATTTTCCTGTTAAAATAGAGGACATAGACTTGTTTGAAAAACTAAATCCTGGTATATCTGTAAATGTGTATGTATGGGATAATGAGTCTGAGAACAAGTTACAACCAATTAGAGTATCACCAATTGCCCCAACCTATGGACAGTCAGAAGATAAACATGTTGATATGTTGCTAATAAGCTCTGGTGATAACTTTCACTACACAATTATTAGAAATATGTCAAGACTAATTCATCATACAACAAAACATGATGGTAAACAGGAATTTTGTAAAAAATGTTTACAGAGGTTTTCCTCTATTAAAGTAGCACACAAACATGTCCAGCACTGCAGGTCAGCTGATGACATACAAACAGTACTTAAATACCCTGAACCTGGTAGTCAAGTGTGTTTCAAAAACTATGGGAATCAGCAAAAGCTGCCGTTTGTAGTGTATGCTGATTTTGAATCACTGGTTGTACCATATGAGGGTCCTGTTCCAGAGTCATTACCAAAGACTATAAAACTAAGTGACCAAGTGGTGTGTTCTTTTGGATATATTCTTGTTAGGTCAGACGGTTTGCATTCAGAGCCTGTTATTTACAGGGGTGAAAATGCAGCATGTCTGTTTTTAACAGAAATGAGACATCTGTATAGTCAGGTAATACAATATCTCACAACATGTCAGATGCCTTTGGTGATGACAGAAGAAGACAAACTAAAATTTGATACAGCTGAGACGTGTTGGATTTGTGAACAACCTTTAGGGGGAGATAAAGTTCATGACCATGATCACATAACTGGATGTTACAGAGGTGCTGCACATAACAATTGTAACTTGTTATTAAAAATAGATCCTAAGACATATAAGTTACCAATCTTTTTCCACAATCTCAAAAGTTATGATTCTCACATTATCATGCAGGCTGTGGATGATTCTTACAAAAACATAAGTTGTATTGCTCAGACAACTGAGAAATACTTGACTTTTAGGTTAGATAAATTAGCATTTTATGACTCTATGCAACATCTGTCTTTAGGGTTGGCTAGTTTGGCAGAAGGACTGACTGAGTATCCAATAACGAGTAAATATTTTGAGCCAGACTTGATTAAGAAAGGAGTCTATCCCTATGAGTACATCAGTGACTGGGTAGTGTTTGAAGAAAGGAGACTGCCTCCAAAAGATAAATTTTATTCTACACTAACTGGCAAAGGTATTTCTGACTCTGAATATCAACACGCACTTGATGCATGGGATAAATTAGGATGTCATACAATTGGTGATTACCACGATCAGTACTTAAAAGCAGACGTTTGCTTGCTAGCAGACGTATTTGAAAGTTATCGTGAAAAGGGGTTGTTACACTACAGTCTTGACCCTGCTTGTTACATCACTAGTCCTGGCATGACATGGGATGCATTTTTGAAATCCAGTAAGATATCTATAGACCTGTTGCCTGATCGTACAATGGGTGAAATGGTAGAACGTGGATTGAGGGGAGGCATTAGTCTAGCAGCAAACAATTATGGCAAGGCCAACAACAAATATCTTGACGACTTTGACCCCTCGAGGTCAAGGTCATTCATTACGTATTTGGACGCAAACAATTTGTATGGGTTCGTGATGTGTGAGTTATTGCCCCTGAAAAACTTTTGTTTGTATGATTTGTCACAGTATGGCATAAAAAAAATTAACAAAATATATTATGGCTCGATGTCAAAATGATGAAAAGGGTTGGATCTTTGAAGTAGACCTGGAGTATCCACACCACCTACATGATTACCACAATGATTATCCGTTGGCTGTTGAAAAAATGAGTATGACAGGGAAAAAAGAAGACACCAAACTTGTACCAAATTTAAATGACAAATTTAATTACGTGTGTCACTATCGCTTGTTGCAGTTTTACATCAGACATGGGTTAGTACTAAAGAAAGTTCACAGTGGTATTCAATTTGATCAGAGTGCTTTCATGAAAGATTACATAATGAAAAATACAACATTGCGTGCCAGAGACGGCAACACTGCATTTGACAAAGACTTCTTTAAGCTTATGAACAATGCCTGTTTTGGCAAGACAATGGAAAATCCTCATCACAGAAAAGATGTGAGACTGGTCACAACTGAATCGGGTGCAATTAAACTTACAGGTAAGCCCCAGTACACAGGGTATAAAGAATTTCATTCATCATTGTATGCAGTGTCACTCAAAAAAAAGATTGTTAAACTGGACAAGCCAGTATTTATAGGTATGGCTATTCTGGAGTTGTCAAAATTATTAATGCTTGAATTTTATTATGATTACTTTAAACCAAAGTATCCTGACTGCCGTCTGCTATACACTGACACTGACTCTATGATCATTGATGTACCTACTGAAGACTTTTATGAAGACATGAAAACAGAACTGCATATGTATGACACATCTGACTACCCTAAAGACCATCCACTTTACAGCACACAAAACAAAAAAGTACCTGGTAAGTTTAAGGATGAACTAAATGGTGTGCCTATAGTTGAGTACATTGGACTGAGATCAAAAATGTATTCTATACTGCACCAAAAAGGAAGTCAGTCGAAAGCCAAAGGTATCAAGAAAACAGCAATAAAAAATAAAGACATCCGTCATGAACATTATAAGCAAGTGTTAGATGGTGCATTAATGCCTGATTATCCAAACAAGACACTAAGATCAAACAAACATAATCTTGAAATGATCCAAACACATAAAAAGTCTCTGGCAGTAGGGGATACAAAACGAGTGTTTCATAGTAAGGAAAAAGCTTATGCACCTGGGCATTACAGGCTTAAGTTATCTGAAGAAATAGCAGATGAACTGGTTGATGAATTAATTGATGAGTTAGTTACTGAAATGAGTAACGGTGTCTGGGGGAATAATCTGTAATTCTTCTCTGACAAATGCCCTCTGTGGGGCAGGGTCATACAGGTAATATATTGTTGCGTCTGGACCGGGAATTATTTTTTTTATGTTATGAACGGACGTTGACCAGATGGGGTCTGTCGCCCTGCGTCTTATGTCATTTTCAGCTTCCCCTGGTTGATATAAATATCTCACCTGTTTAGTAAATAAACTTGTGTCTGGAGGTGGGGTTGGGGCTGTTTTTGGTTCTGTAATTGTTTTCAATTTAATAGCATCGGCAGGCTTAGGGCGCAAGCCATGGCCTTCATTGTTCATTGCTTTTATCACATGTGGTAATCTCTTAACCCATTCTGTGTTACGCATGTCATGCATGAGTTCCTTAGAATACTGGTAACTGAAAAGTCTTTCTGATAACTGTTTATTGAAATTTTCTACAATTGCCTGTGATCTGTGTACACCTGGAATGCCTCGTCTGACCAGTACGCCATGCTTTGCAAATAACTGATTAACAGCACCTTTGAATTCTGATCCATCATCAACCTGCACTAGTCTGGGGTATCTTAAAGGGCTTCGACCATATATTTTTGTTAATGCTGTAGCAACTGTACTGGCTGTTTTGTCAGATATGGGTTCAGCGTCTTTGTACCTTGAAGCTATGTCAACGACAGTTAATGCATACTTGTATCGTTTCTTTCTTATTGTGTCATGTGGTAAGAACAG
>BTPG01000004.1:3373038-3548248 GCA_036245525.1 Semisulcospira habei
TCACTGCGCCGGAGAAGATGAAAGATGTAGTGTCAGAGCTCATTACGAACAATCAAGACTTGTTCGCGAATAGCGACCTTGATTTAGGGGCTACTGACACTGTCACGATGAAACTAGATACCGGCGATCATCCTCCCATTAGGATAAAACCGTATAGAATCCCGCTTCAAGATAGAGAGATTGTTGACAAGGCTCTAGAAGAGATGTTACAGGCAGGTGTGATAAGACGTTCTCAGTCCCCATGGTCTTTTAGTTTAGTGATTGTATCCAAGAAGGATGGGTCAAAACATTTATGTGTTGACTTTAGAAAACTGAATGAGGTTACAAAGAAAACATCGTACCCACTACCGCTGATAGATGACATTTTGTCACTGCTTGGAAAGGCCAAGTATTTTACCAGTCTGGACCTTAAGTCGGGATACTGGCAGGTCAAGATGGCGGATCAGGAGAGTAGGGATAGAGTAGCATTTGCATGCCACAAGGGATTACTCAAATTCTCGAAAATGCCTTTTGGTTTGGTGGGAGCACCGGGATTGTTCATGATGCTTATGAATATCGTGCTAGCCGGTTTAGAAAGTTTTGCCTGTGCCTATCTCGATGACATTTTGATCTTCTCAGAAACAATAGAAGACCATCTGTGTCACCTTCAGACAGTCTTTGATCGATTGAGACAGCATGACCTGAAGCTGAAACTCAAGAAGTGTCAGTTCTTTGAGGAAGAAACCAAATACTTAGGGTTTGTCATTAGTAACCAGGCGATAAAACCGGAGGAGGAAAAGGTAAAAGTCATTAGGGCTATGGCGGCTCCGACCTGTGTCAGAGAGTGCCGTTCGTTCATTGGTATGATTGGGTTTTACAGGGAAATGATTCCTAATTTCTCCCAGATGGCTGAACCAATCATAGCACTGACACGAAAGTATGCGAGATTCAGTTGGACAGAGGAATGCCAGAAAGCATTTGATTTGATGAAGGAAACGTTAGCTGTAGCACCAGTGTTAGCCTATCCAGATACACGGCGTCCGTACATCCTTTACACGGATGCCAGCGACACATGCGTGGGGGCATGTCTCGCGCAAAGATGCGATGAGGATTCAGACATTTCCCCAGGCTCAAAGGTAGAAATACCTATTTACTTTCTATTCCATAAACTTAGTACCAGTCAGAGGAAATGGTCGACAATAGAGAAAGAGGCTTTTGCGATCCATTATGCGCTTCAAAAGCTAAATCACTACTTGCATAATGCGGAGTTTGTAATCCGCACGGATCACATGCCTCTTAAGTATTTGCTTAATTCACCAATGCAGAATAAGAAGGTGCAGATGTGGGCCCTTGGCATTTCAGGATATAACTGTACTATTGAATATATCCCAGGTCCCGAAAATGTTTTGGCAGACTTACTATCCAGAATGCCGAGTGGTACTCACATGCCAGAGCATGAGGAAGAAGTAGAGGTAACCAGAGAGGTCAATGACAATGCTTTTGTCATAGGAGTCATAAACTCCAACCAATTCACCCCCAAGCAGTTCGCTAGTTGTACAGTAAGGGCAGGGTGTGACGAGAAGCTGGAAAAAGTTGATCTTCCAGGGTTTGATATTATTGAGGAACAGGAGAAGGATTCTGAAATAGTGCGCTTAAAGGACTTATTGATTAGTGAACAAGGAACTATGACAGTCAATAGGAGATACATGCTGATAGAGGATGTTCTATATTTCTTGTCTCATCCTGATGATGAACCAGTAGCCAGATTGTATGTTCCGTCTCACTTGGTAGAGTACGTAGTCAGACAGTACCATGACGAAAATGGTCACTTAGGAATAGACAAGACGCATGACACAGTCAGTAGAAAGTATTACTGGCCTAACATGTACAAACAACTGTATGAATATGTTAGTGGGTGTGTCATCTGTCAGTCTAGAGTGTTACAAAAGAAAAGGGCCCCCGTACAGGAAATGGACATTCCTCCATACCCATTCGCTAAGTTGTCATTGGACTTGGCAGGTCCGTTTGACCGCTCCCTTAGCGGGAATCGCTATGTCATAGCATTCATCTGTCATCTGACAGGTTGGGTAGAGGCGTTCCCTGTACCAGATAAAACGCCGCAGTCAGTGGTACAGCTCCTCGTTGAAGAAATTCTACCCAGACATGGCTGTCCATTGCAGATAGTATCAGACAATGGATCTGAGAATGTGAATAGGGTTATGGCAGAAACGCTGGCAGAACTGAACATAGATCATGTCACAACCAGTCTTTATCATCCACAGTCCAATGCTAAGGTCGAACGTTTTCACAGAACTTTTAACGACATTCTGTCCAAAAAGATACAAGAGGATTTTTCGACCTGGGACGTGCATATTAACCAGGTACTAGCAGCTTATAGGGTTTGTGTTTCGGAAACTACGCAGGAATCTCCTTTCTTTTTACTGTACGGTCGCGATCCAGTGCTACCGTTAGATAACATCCTTAGACCCCGAAGAAAATACGCTGGTGAAGATTTTCACAAGATAGCGCTTGAGCAGCAACACAAGGCCTTCACCCAGGTGTATCGGCGAATTAAGAAAGCACAGAAGAAGGGGGTTAAGTATGCTAATAGAGGTGTACAGCCTGTCGAGATTAAGGTCGGTGATCCAGTGTACCTTCGTAATCACCGTAGACACAATAAGTTAGACAGTAAGTGGAGGTCGCACTATAGAGTGGTGGAACAATTGTCGCCTGTCACATTCAGGGTACGACATCAACTAGATGGCACTGAGGTCAGTTCACATGCTGAACACTTGCGGATAGCCAAAATTAGCGAGTGGCCTATTCCAAAAGCCAGGGGGAGAACATTACGTAAAGCCACACAGGTTGTAGCTCCAGAATCATCCGATAGCGACAGTGACGATGCAGTAGGGCAAGAGAACGCACGAGACAGACTGACTAGGGGGGTGCGAAAAGAGCGTGAGAATTCTTCATCCGAGGAGGACGTTCCGTTAATGGAGTTAAGAAAGCGCCTAAAGACAAGAGAGACAAGATCTCTCTCAGCAGTAAACGTTAGTTGTAACAAGGGCACATCAGACAGTTCTGATGATGGGGAGATCGACGACAATCGCTCGATTCAGCCTAGTTTACAGACTAATGGGGTTAGGGAAATTCTTGAAGCGATACTGACTCTTCTGCCAAAGAAGGCTTCAAATTAGAAATGCGACTCTCAGACAGTATCTGGGAGAGGACTATTGTAATGTGTAAATCATGAAGCATGATTTGAGTTTTGTCAGTGGTGTAAGTCTCTGGTGATATCTTGTACTGCAGACAACAACAAGATGAAGTTTTTCTTGAGTCTGATAGTATTTGGGGCTAGCACAGGGTTTAAATATTAATCACAATGTCGTATTTCAAAAACTTGATGAAGTTACCACTAGTAACTGGAGATTCAGGTCGGCCTGCGCCAGAATCAATGACGGCTCAGTATGACTTAGAATCCACAACAATAGCAGTAGACGCGCAACGTACGCGGTTCGCGCTCCTTACGGAAGCTGAACTTGAAGCTTGTTCCAAACCCTTGATAGGATTCTGTGCAATTCGAAGTGCAATATATCCTATGAACATTAATCAGTTTTGTGTTACGGCGCTGTTTTTAAACAATTCAGACGTAATTGCAACACACTGCCAAACAAAGGTCAAGTTGGGTACAGTGTTACCTATGGCACGGTATATAATGGATGGGCTATGGGTCATTAGTAATCATAGTCCACTAAAGATGAGTATTAGTTGTCACGGTAAAGGGGTCACGTACCAACAAATCAACCCACCATTATCGCTAATCCGCCTCAATGAATCATGTACGGCTATTAGTGATAGATTGATGTTAACCCCTTACTACCAACAAGAAAGCCAGTATCAGGTGGAAGACAAATTGATGGGATGGATGGAAAACTATGCATTTTCCAATATAATGTTATGGAAACCATTTCATAGCGCTTTACCAGACTACGATCCCATCTCTTTGCCCAAAGAGTTAGATGAAATTAAGGAAATGCCAATGGATCATCTAATTGCTCGACTTCAGGGCATGCGATTCGTTAAGCCAAAACAAGAATGGGCGATATGGAAACAGATCATCATTGGTTCTATCGTAGGGACAGTTGTAGTGATCAATAGTTGGGGTAGGGTGTATACGATATAAGAAGAAAACTAGCGCATGGTTTGGCTCCATACTATCACGACTCAGGAAGGGTGAACGTGAGGTCACTGTGCCTACGTTGTGATTTCGGCGGCTGTGCAATCAGCAGACGTGAATGACGTCGCAAGAGCGAAGGACTCTACGCCGATGATGGAGGGAGGAGTGCAGTTACTCCCCGCCTCGAACGTTGTCAAGTTTTACCCGTCGTTGGGGTAACCAAGGATCAACGCTGTTGCGATCCAGGAAGGATCGTGAAGAATAACGAACACATGTGCAAAGACATAACTGAGTCGACGATTTTGATGTGAACATTTATTGGCGTGATTACGCCGGACAATAATAATTTTTAATAAGGAGTGACCGATTTAAATAAGCGGTCATTCCGAAAATGATGTATTTTGTGGATAACATGTTTAATTGTTTGAAATGATTTTGTGGTCTGAATATTATGTAGTCAAAAAAAAACGAATCTTGTGAATTAAGATTCCTTTTTTTTCGGATAGGTTTGGTAGGAATGTTACACTATAAGTGTATACGGCCAATATCACGGTCGGGTAATTTTATAATTTCCCTTGATATGAAAATAACAAGAATATAATTAGCGGTCCCAATGCGGGCAGTAGCGAACTGGGAGCTGGGATTAATGAATAAATAATGAGCCCTCGTTAGTAGTGAGGAACACAGACTCCTGCTGACAAGGAATAATTATGAGAGTCAGTAATAGGTTACTGGTCAGCTAAGATCAGAGGACGCTGACCACCATAATAGATGTGGAATAATTAGGAGAGACAGTAATGGGTTCCTGGTCAGCTAAGATCAGAGGACGCTGACCACCATAATAGATGTGGAATAGTTATGAGAGACAGTAATGGGTTCCTTTGATAGCTAAGATCAGAGGACGCTGACCACCATAATAGATGTGGAATAATTATGAGAGACAGTAATGGGTTCCTTTGATAGCTAGGATCAGAGGACGCTGACCACCATGATAGATGTGGAATGTTATGGGTGACAGTAATAGCCCCTTTGACAGATAGGGTCAGGGGACGCTGGCCACCATGATAGATGTGGAATAATATGGGTGACAGTAATAGCCCCTTTGACAGATAGGGTCAGGGGACGCTGGCCACCATGATAGATGTGGAATATTATGGGTGACAGTAATAGCCCCTTTGACTGATTGAGACAAAGGGGCGAGGCCCTCGGCCAGAACGGGTATATATAGTGGGGGGAAACACCAGAACAGGAGAGCTCACAACGAAGGGAACGAGATAGAGAGGGAGCTCGCACAATGACCAGAACAAGAGAGCTCACAACGAAGGGAACGAGATAGAGAGGGAGCTCGCACAATGAAGAGATAGATAGAGAGTACACAACGAAGAGAGAGAGAGAGATAGATAGATAGATAGAGGGAGCTGAGAAGCGAGAGACCGAGCTCCGGTATTTTCGCCATTTCAGTATGCCATGCTAGTAGGTTGGTTGTGCCCAACCTATTAGACCCACGATGACCAAGAAATAAAAGACTCTTCTGGAAACACTCTTGTCTGGCTGCGTCTTCCATCAACGACACCTTGCGTGTGGCTGCGGTAGTGTAACACATACAAATGTAAATCTTTACACGCAATGTTTGCTGGTTTATCTCTAATCCTTCCACCTGCAAAATACTTTGTGATATCATCGTAGTGTTGATAAGGTAACAAACCTGAAGCGTACACTTATTAGGGCGGCCTTCAATTGTGCAAGATAAATGAGTAATCTTTGGATTGTAGAATTTTTCTGAATCCCTTTTGTATGGGACTGCTGGTTCAACAAACAACATGAGTATGCCTTTCAGTGACCTGGCAGGTGTGTTCAAGTTTATGTTCCACATTGGGTCGCTCTTGTCTTTATGCATTAAACTGTGTCTAATCACCCTGTCATAATAAATTGGCAGTTTTGTCTGGTACTGATTTTGAATGAGAGTAGCTAGATGAGCATGTGTGACAATTTCATATTCCAAAGAAATGTTAGAAATCTTATACATTGCATTGAGATCAGATGATTTTATAACTTTGGAGTAGTCATTGAAAGTTAGTTCAAAGCTCAGACGGTCATTCAGTGCTCCTTGGTAATAAGGCAAATGAGCTGTTAGGATTTCAAACTCAAGTGGAATGTAAAATCTGGTTCCATATGTTTCAGCCATTATAACATCCTTGGCTACCCCAGTAGTTACCTTATCTCCGGCATCTATTCAAAGTTTACCAACATTATCAGATTGTATGCCTTGGTAAATATGATCCTCTCGTTCTTCTCTTGTGAGCCACAAATCTTTGTAACAGTAGAACACATCAGCATCGTCAAGACTAAACACTTCCTGTCCTTCAAGTTTTACTTTAATAGTTCTTATAATTGCTCTGCCTAGATTGTTAACTAGTGTTCTGTTTATGTCTGCGTCTGATGAAAGTTCAATATTAAATGCAAGGCGTGCAGTGCCTGGAACAATAACATCACTGGGACCTAAGTTTGGAAACATAACTGTAAGTGTTTGGTTCTGGTCTATGGTACTTGGATTGTTTGTGATGACGATTGTTTGCCTAATGCCCTTAACACATAGCTGCCAACCCTCCCGATTTTATCGGGAATTTCCCGATTTTTTTTTCAATTCCCGATTCTCCAGTTTTTTGTACATTTCTCCCGATTTTCATATTTTCAAGCTTTGTTTTAAAATTCAAGGCATTTTGGCGTACCGCGCGGGGTCAAGCGCGTGTAGTTGAGAGCCTACCGCTATACTGTACCGCTAAGCTTTCGGGGACCCACAGCCAGTCTTGATTACGCATGCGCGGCAAATTCCGTCCATTCTGTTTGTTCCGGTTCCTTCAAATTTGCCCTCGAGCACATGCTCAACGATCTTCACAACTGGTCACAGAGTATTTTCGATTTTCAACAAAATCATGCCTCCTAAGAAGAAGTGTTTGGTGAAGTTCCATCCAGACTACAAGCGTTCCTTTCCTTACATCGACGAATCGAGAAAGGGGGAACACTTTGCCTTTTGTAAAATGTGCCGGGCGGACATAAACATCGGTCACGGCGGCCAAAAAGACATCAGTCTGCACGAAAAACGTAAGAAACACCAAGTATAAGTATAAGTAGCGAAGTATAATGAAGAAAAAATAAAGACTGTCTGGCGGTCAGACTGAATGATGAATTGAATAAACGAAGGAATACATGAAAAAGTAAGAGCATCTTGTGAAATAATTATGAAAGTGTGGAACACAAACCGAAAGAGACGAGAGAGAGAGAGAGAGAGGACTTGCTGTTGAAGGCAAAATCAGCAACATCTCAGTCCCTGAAGGCTGCTGCAAACCCTTGCCCACCATCAAAAGAGTAGATAAACTTTGAATTTTGCTTCAAAGAGAGGCCTTCAAAATGCTGATTTTCGTTTCCATTGTCCTTCATTTAGTTTGTTCAGCTATGATTTTTGTGTGCTGATGTGAATGTAAATAAACTTCAAACTGTAGGATACAAACCTTTTGCTTCAAGGAGAGGCCTCCAGACTGCCTTCAAAATGCTGATTTTTCGTTTCCATTGATTTATTTTGTTCAGCCATGATTTTTTTTGTGCTGATGTGAATGTAAATAACTTCAAACTAAAGGATACAAACTGGTTATTATTTTGAATTTTGCTTCAAGGAGAGGCCTCCAAACTGCCATCAAAATGCTGATTTTCGTTTACCTGGACCCCGGCCAGTCAGGATTTTTATTTCTCCAAAGTTGGCAGCTATGCTAACACCAAGAGGCTCACGTAGTTTTCTATATGGGTCTAACTTTGATCCGTAAGACTGTGTCATTTTTATTATGCACAATAAAAAATATTAAATTAATAAAACAATGGCAGCGGGAGGATTTAATCATGAAGATTTTGAAATGGATGACATGTATGATTTTGGAAATACAACAGATATGACAGGTACAAGAAATATTTACAGTTTACGTCATGAACTTTTAGAAACCAAAGTGAACTCATTTTATGATCATGTTGGTGGCCGCCCAGACAACGTAGATCCTAATCAGTTTCAACTTGATGGCAAGGGTCATTTATATTTAAATACTGTTGACAAAGGTAAAGTACTATTGACTAACAAAAAAGACCCTGGTAAGTTTAGGGCTTTAAGTACAATCAAAAATGAAGGTGGTGTTGGTGCCTTGCGTCAACTTGGTATTGGTGGGTATCCTGTCACACCGCGTCTTGTTAGTGCGCTTCATGACACGCAAACAAAGTTACCAATGGGGCAAGAGATTGAAATGGCACCAGTAACAAGCCTACCAGAAATAGCAAACACTGTGATACAAGAAACCTCATTTACTGAAGGACAAATAAATGACGCTATGAAAACAATAGATGATCCGCCTTTGTCAATGAGGGAGATTATAGTGTTAGATAAATCACTGCAGACAATAAGAGGTGAGATGGTAAATAATGTAGCCAAACTAGGTGAGCTTGATAAACACAGAAATGAAAGAAAGAATACAACACAGATTAAATGATTTGCAGATAGAAAGATCTGGAAGGTTAGAAGTGATTAGTATTGGAAGAGAAAAACTGAAAACACAAGTTAACAGGATTAGGGAAACTATTCAGAAAATACTTCACGAAGACACAACATTGGCTGAGAGACTTAAAACACTTTTCAGAGAACAGGATATTACAATTGCTAGTTTAATTACTGCTCTTGGATTTATTATCAGTACTGTTGTGTTAGCTGTCTCTGGGGGACCCGGGGTTGGTGGTTCTCTACCTCCAGCACCACCAGGCCCACCGGCTCCCACAGACCCCAAAAGATTTACAGTCATGGGTAAAGAAACAGTTGTCTCACATATCAGACTTGCTTAAGAAATTGGCTCTGAAAGCAATGGATTCATTACCCGGTATAATAGGCAGAGTTGTCAGTTGGCTTATTAGTACAGCAGCAAAAGTAGTTGGATTTATGGCAGAACATGTATGGGTCTTTCTGGTTACAGTAGGAGGGTTGATGGTGGGTTATTTAATGAAACAGGTAAAGAAGTAATACCCCCAGTCCAGTGAGGCCTATTACCAATGCAGTTCTCTCTGACTCATGTGTGTCAAGGGTTGGTGATGGTGTCTGTTGTACTGGTGTTACTGTCGTTACTGGCATTACTGTCTGTATGGGTGCCTGTGTCAGGGGTGTTACCGTCTGTAATGATTTTAATGACTGTACATGTGTGCTTGTGGCCCCTAAGTTTACAGATTGATTGAGCCCTAATTTCTGACCAACACCTGCAACAACTATTTCATTATTATAATTTGTTATTGTCCCCATTTGTAATTGAAGGTCTGATGGTAACATGTATAACCCAATGCCTACTACAAAGTCAACTTTTGATCTGGCATATCTGAGAACGTCTTGGTAGCGTTGTATGCTTGACGGGAGATCAACCACTGAATTAATTGAATCTTCCAGGTTTGCGAGAAACTGTTTTTGTGCCTCGAACTTCCCACTTCCATTCAAAATGTTTGATTTTGTTAATAATTGTGCACCTAGGATACACCAGACATAATATGTTCTGATAGACTCATTTATGCTCTCGACTCCTGCTTGAGTAAACCCGTCACTTTTGTCTAAAATAAATGTAGTCCAGGCATTAGTCTGTTTCTGTTCTATTGATCCTAACCAGACTTCAGATTTTGATGAGAATGAAGTGTAACCAGGGTAGTAATCTTGAGGGTATTGTCTGTGACTCATAGCATAATACAATGTACCCATACCATTGTGATCATCAAGTTTTTGTGTAAAGTCATACTTGGGGCTTATGTTAAACTCATTACACAGTCTATAACTCAGCATGCCTACAGTAAGTATCACTTACCGGATTTTGGATTCATAGTGGGGGGCGGAAGCAGGAGGGTGGTTAATGAGGTCACTGACAGGTCGCGTGTTCTGGCATTTCTCGCCCGCAGCCGTCTCGGTACTCCACAGACTGCTATTGCCATCCCGAAATACGATCAGTCCATAACAGGTCACAATATTCAACAGTGTTTTTAAACATACCTTGAGGTTTAACACATTTTCTGACACACTAAACATAAGAACCGTTTTACGGTGAGTAGACGTCGGCGGAATAAAAACTTGTATACCACTATCACCTTCATTAGTGCTGTTATCAGTGTCAGTGTTATGAGTGTCACATTCCGCGGATCGAAACGATCGTTTCTTTCCATGCCGGGAACCCCGCTTCGCTGGTCGTCCTCCTTTACCTAGCTACATGAAGTGAACACACGCGACACATTCTTCAACACTCGTATTTGGATGGAACATGGTCCAAATGTGTTGTGATGAGGCAATATCAGACGCCGCATTTCGCGTTGTCTCCTCGCACACACGTGTTTCAGTCGAGTCTATCCATTTCATCCGACAATAGCAACTCCTACACATTGTTTTGGAGTGCATCATGTCTTTGTCTTCCTGGATATTAATTCAATAACACTTGTGGATTAAGTGTTCATAATTGATACAAAGAAATGACTTTTTATCCGTGTATCTCTTTTGTGATCAGTCTCGCCACATATTCTGCACAATGCATTAACTCTCATTGCATGGAACACACCTGTGTGTACACAGACTGTACGCGTTTCATCAGACTCCATCATGATCAAAAGTTAAATCAAAAGTACATTTACAAGGTTGACTGTTAGTGTTACACTATTTCCCAAGAAAGAAACGTGGCTATCTCCTCAATAGTATCCGTGTAACTAAGCCCTCTCTTTCCCCAATGCCGGGAGTGTACACCAAGTCGGATGTCTGGAACTTGTCTGTCGACACCTGTCAGTGACCTCATTAATTACCCTCCTGCTTCCGCCCCCCACCATGAACCCAAAATCCATTAAGTGATACGTACTGTAGGCATGCTAACCCTTATGCATGCAAGTGTGTTTCACTGGGAAAAGTAGCGTCTTTGTGTTATGGCTGTGGGAACTTTGTCAATTTCACAATAAATTCTCGTTTTCGTACATCAACAAATTCCCGTTCTCTTAAGTTATTTTCACCATGACCTGCTACACAAGTGCAAGTCGTAATGTTGTCATGTTTGGTATCAGTGTGTAGGTGAGAATTTCAACATTTGAACGATGTTGCTTCCACAACAGTCACTTTAGGCAGAGATGTGTTATGAATACAAATGTGTAGGTAGTTGTTATAGCGGCAGAGAGCCGGTCACGCCGTGTAAAGCTCAGTAGTGCGATATAAATAGAATGAGCGGGCGAGAGTGGAACTCGCGGCAGCCTTATCTCTCTGGCAGCTGGAAGCGAACTAAGTGTCGGCTATGGTAAAGGCGTGCGGACAGGGAAAAAAGGTCCCTGAATTCCGGCAAGTATGAGTGCAAGTCAGTTATCATCAAGCTGTCGTGAGAGATGTCTGGCACATATCAAACCCGCCGCGAGCGTCTTTCCTCCCCTCCTACCCCCACCCGGGTCTGCCCTGGGGGACTTGGGTGGGGTTAGGTATTTTTTAGTTCCCAGGGTCACCCTGGTCAGCCCCACAGGGTGGGTTTTTCTCTCTATTCTGGGGCATGTGTTTCTGTCTACCCGAGGTCCATTCATCTGTATTTGTCTTTTTAAAACTCTCCCTACTGTCTGCACTGCCTGTAGCTCTTGATATTGGATGTGTGTTGCTAAATGGTCTTAGCTTTATTTATGCCGCCCCACCCGGGTCTGCCCTGGGGGACTTGGGTGGGGTTAGGTACTTTTTAGTTCCCAGGGTCACCCTGGTCAGCCCCACAGGGTGGGTTTCCTTTCTATTCTGGGGCATGTGTTTCTGTCTACCCTTGGTCCATTCACCTGTATTTGTCTTTTTAAAACTCTCCCAACTGTCTGCACTGCCTGTAGCTCTTGATATTGGATGTGTGTTGCTAAATGGTCTTAGCTTTATTTAGGCCCCATGTTGTAGGTTTATTTAACGTATTTGACCGGCTGGCGACATACATTCAATTTTCTGTTTAGTTTTTTTTTTCACAAGCAGTGCAGGCACGTCCTGAGAAAGCCTTGTTGCTGTCGGGACGTTAAGCAATGTACAATCAATCAATCAATTTATTTATGCCCCATGTTGTAGGTTTATTTAATGTATTTGACCGGCTGGCGACATACATTCAATTTTCTGTTTAGTTTTTTTTTTCACAAGCAGTGCAGGCACGTCCTGAGAAAGCCTTGTTGCTGTCGGGACGTTAAGCAATGTACAATCAATCCTCCCCTCCTTTTTTGCTCCTGCGACTCCCTGACCAAAAGCTTTTCGAGTTTTTCAGTTCACGGATAGTACGACTGTGTCTTCACTTTTACCGTGTATACACTATTTAGTTATAACCACTTTTTACACTTTATTATCACTAGGCTGTTGTTTTCTCTCTCTCTTAATAAAGTTTCATTTCATCTCTCTTTCTCTCTCTAAGAATGTTGTAGTTTAGCAAGGACAAACACGAAAAGAGGCCTGTGCGCCTATTGTTTCCCAAAAAAATGCGCTAACCCATACACGCACTAAAAAATTCTAGAGTTCATTTGTTTTTAAATGAAGTTGATGTGAATTTTCAATGATTTCACACAAGTTCACCTTATTTTGCGCACGCAGTCAAGGAGACAAGGGACGAAAAAGGAAAGTGAGAAACGGGATGGCTACGTCTGCCGTCCGCTGTAATATAAACAATTCCGCAATAACGCGGATGGTAAGGAGCACGTGGGGCCATGTGTTTTTGGAGCTGTAGTGACTACCTCAGTTCGGAGTAATCTCTGTGTCCGTTGAGTTATAGACTGTACAAATCCGTTCAACGGCTTTCATATCCATGGGGTTGTTAAACCTGTTGAAACTGGATTCAGTGGGTAGTGGTGTATGCAGTTCTGAGAAAATATGTCTAAGCTGGTAATAAACATGGAAACGATACACAGACCTAATCAGTTTGTTTGAGTGATTCAAATGGTCTGTAAATGAAACACCACAGCCTGTAGTTGAACACAGTATGGCAAAGTTGAGTTGGTTTTGAAACATCTGTAGTGGCTTTGAAGACCACTTTCTTGCAGTTGCATCGTCTGTTATTGGAGGGTGTAGGTAATGATCAAAGGGATTTGGTACTTTCACCTGGAATAAATCTTGTTCATTTACAGCTATATCAAGCTGATTTAGTTGTATTATTTTCTGTTCATAAGTAGGTGCAACATTGTATTTGGCATCCACATTAAATTGAAATGCGTTTATTGTGGTAATGGTTGGTGATTTAAATGCCATCCATTTTTTTATATGAGATAATAAAACTGTTTATTACCTTAACAAATCTTGACACAATCAAACCAGTGTGGTTAACTAATGGGATTGATAATCGAAATGGTAACTTACTTGTTACATTAGAATTTTCTTCTGAGCGTAGGATAACATTTTCAGATGATCTTCTATTATTACTTGGTTTAATAAATGAAACTGAAGCTAAAACAAGGCTTTGGAAAATAGAGATGATTGATGGAAAATTAACTGGAAAATATCCTGTTCATTTGTCAGTACACACAGTACTAAATGTTTATTTGAAAGAACTAAACACATCTGAGAATGTTTACGATGGAAAGCCTTCAACTTTGTTGAAATGCTTGCCGACTGGAACTGCACCCTATTGTGAAAGTGTGGTTGCTAGATTTCCTAATTTGCAGTTTAAGAAATTAGGTTCTAGTTTCTTTGAGTCACTGTGTATATCTGTAACTAATCAAGATGATAAACCAGTTGTAATGCATAATTTTAGTGTTGTTTTAGAAGTTAAATAATTTTATTTTTGTTTATTAAAAAATGAGTGGCGGTCCAAAGCCGAGAACCATCATACCAGTTGCGTGTCCGGTTACAGAGTTGAAAGATTTGGCTGATGTACAGGATTTTGAGAAGGAAGGAGAAGTAGGAGAGGTGTATGGTTTTGAACTTGATTCGACTGGTATGTACAAGAGGAAAGTAATTGTTGACATGAAAGACGGTGAAAGACAGATTCCTAAACTTGGTCAGCTGCGTGATGTTACTGTTCCTACTCCGCCTGTAAATAATGCGCCCTACAACTTAATACATGTGGGTAATAAATGGGTGGTTTCACCTGTGCTGGCACCGCCACCACTTGCGCCCACAATTGACTGGGACATAAATTTGGAATTTTTTAGTCCTTATGTATATACTGATTACGAAGGCGCCTTAGTGTTTAGGAAGGTTGTTAATTCTGGGCCGCTGATTGTAAGCCTTGTTCCAAGTTTTGCCCCAGACAACAATAGCAGAGATAAACTGAAAGTTGAAAATTATGAGAAACGGAGATATCTTCTTACACATAGGAAGGGCATAACTGATGCGAAGGTCGTGTTTGCACCAGCAAACTTTCTGATTGCAAGAGAAGCGACAATATTATTTGAAATTATTATGAGATCTGTAACTACTGCAAAAGAGGCAGATATTGCACAGGGAATAAAGCTTACATGGGATGAAACAGTATCAGAATCAACAAAGGTTTTTATTGCCATTAGAAAAAATGATGTTGTTTTTGAAGTTTAGAGCAGTGTTCTAGCTGTCAAGATATTAGTCGACAAACTAACTTTTGTTCGTCTAAGTTACATAAACCTTGAACACATTGATCTTGTTTCATTTTATTATGCCAGCAAATTGTATACTTTTGACGAGATGCAAAATGTAATCACTGATTAAATAAAAAATATTTGTGAATAAAAAAAATGGTAAACTTCTATCCACAACTACCAACGCTTGAGACTGTGTCGTTGTTTGCACCTGATCCACATGTGTCAATTGCATCAGATATAACATTACAGGTAGACACATTCAGATTAAATAATATTACAGAAGCAATTAAATATTTGGAAAGTGAAGAGGCGAGGTACTCCAGATGTAAAAGGAGGTATCAGACCGTTTTCAATTCTGTACAAAATACTTCAATGGCTGTTAGTGTCGTTTCAGCTGGATGTTCTGTAGGGGGTATTGTTCTGTTTGCCACAGGAATTGGAAGTATAATTGGAATTGCAGTTGAGGGTGTTAGCGTTGCTACATGCCTGGCTTGCTTTGGTTTGGAAGCCTTAAACAAGAGGTTTCATACGAAATTACAAAATCATAAAGCATTGAGTACGCTTGCTGGTGCAAAGCTGAGCAGTATGAAACTTATTATCAGTAAGGCATTGAACGATAATTTTATTGATGACGAAGAATTTAAGCGAGTCCAGGATGATTTGAATAATTACAAACAACTGAAGTCTGAAATACAAAATAAAATGCGTAGTCAATCTCCTGTAAATATTGAAGAACTGAAGGCTAGTTTTTTAGCGGAAGGAAAAAAGATCGGTGTTCAGGAAACCACAGAAAAGCTACACAATCTTTTAAACAAATAAAAATCAGATTTGGTAATCGTTTATTAATGTCATACACTTCGCAGAAAGATGTCATGCCGCTTAACTATTTAACCCCATCAGCTCCACCACCACCACCTGACTATTACTAAAAAAAAGTTTTTTCATTGTCCTTGTATCTTGTCAAATCTGTCTGAGTAAGTTGTGACTTAAGTCAAGAACTTACAATTTGTTGTGTTTAAGTTCTTATAAGTTCTTGACTTAAGTCACTTATAACTAATTATAGGATCTTAAAAGGTTACCTGTAAAGTTATTTGTCAGTTATAAGTGACTTTGGAAATTTATTATCAAGTATCTGTAGGTAACTTTAATAATTTGTTATCAAGTGCATATAGCAATGTTTTTGTGTGTGTGTGTGTTTGAGTGGTTATTATTTAAATAACTATGTTTTGGGGTATTGACACAGAGACAATGAAAAATAAAATGTTCTTGGAATGTCATTTCTTTATCTCTAACACACATATATACATGCACGCAAACACACATACATACAAACACACACGCAAACACGGACGCACATACACATATAAACACATGCACGCAAACACACATACATACATATATACAAACACACATGCACTCACACAGACAAACACATGCACTCACACACATGCACTCTCACACACATGCACGCACACAAACAAACATACACACTCACATGCATACATACATACGCATACACACACACACACACACACATATAAACACACACACTCATACACGCATGCACTCACACACACATGATAAACACACACTCATACACGCATGCACTCACACATACACGCACTCACACATACCTACAAACACACGCGCATAGACAGACAGACAAACACAAATCTTTATTCTTCATGAATATTGTAGACTCGTCCGCAAAACACCGTCAGGCGAAAACACCGTTGTATGACACGCGATACACAGGCTGTGTACTCAAATCGTCACTGCGCACTTCATCCCGTTACTAAGGCTCTACGTCATTTGTTTACGTTAGATAACAGTCCCCCAGTGGGGGACGATTCGCTAAGGATATACGTCATTTGTTTACGTTAGATACCGGTCCCCCAGTGGGGGACAATTCACTAAGGATGTACGTCATTTGTTTACATTGGATACCGGTCCCCCAGTGGGGGACGATTCGCTAAGGATATACGTCATTTGTTTATGTTAGATACCATGATTTGAAGGCTTGAATAGGGCGCTGAGTGATTTATAAATCAATTATTTAGATACAAAACCAATAAACACCTTTTTTTGACAGCGTGCTACAAGTGGGTTGACCAGGGTGCTGTTTTGTAAATCAATTATTCAGATACAAAGCCAAAAATCATCTTTCTTTGCCATTGTGCTACAGGTATACCCCACCGTCAGTCCTGTTACTAAAACCTATGTAAAATCCGTTTCAATTCACTTGCAAGAAGCAAGCTACTTGCATGAGGGTGGGAAAAAACTCTCACATTTGGTCCATAACATTTGGGATAATACAAACATAAAAAGCATGGTTACGGGTCGTTAGACCACGCCAGAGCCTTTTTGCAACGTGACAACACAAACAAAACAAATAAGATTATGGTCCTCCAGAGTCTTTTTGTTCAATTTCAGTACTGAACAAGGTTACGAACTGTTTAAAACAAAAGGTTACGAGCATTTAAAGCCACGCCAGAGCCTTTGTCTTAAACAGTAATATTATGGTTCTTTTGGTCGTGCCAAAAACTTTTGTTCAATTTCAGTACTGAACAAGGTTATGAACCGTTCAAAACAGTAGGTTATGGGCCTTTTAAGCCGCGCCAGAGCCTTTGCACAAACAAACAAACAAACAATAAACAAGGTTACAGACCAGCGTTAGGGGTTTTTCCAAAAATTGGCTATTTGCTGTATTTTCAGCATTTGTTCAATTTGCTCCCGCAAACTAAACACCTTTCGGAAAGACAGTGCAAGAAAATGAAATTTGGGGTACCCTCGTAGCAGCCTGGCTAGAACACACAATCGATGAGCATACGACTTGGAAATTTTTACGTTTAATTTTAGCCAATCTGGCCAGTTCAATTTAGTATGTTTTCGTATTTTCTGTATTTTATGGATTTCGGAACCCTGGATTAGCCACTCTCCAAAGCAGATTGCAGCTGAAATGTTTAGGTGTTTGGTTCCCTGAAGTATTTTGTAGCCGTCTTCCAAATTCTTTTTTAACATGTCTAAAGTAAATATAGTCAAATCACATTGTTCTACTCTACTGCACGCAGGCGGCTTGCCATCAGAAAGATTTTGTCTAAAGAACAAATCAAATTCTTTTGGTTCTTTATTTGTCTTTTGTTTTTTCGAACCACTGTTGAGTATATCACTCAAATTTCCAAGTGGTTTTCCCGGTTTTTCAAGCCAAAATTCCGGAGCTTTTGTTAAAACGGAATGAATGAAAGCTGTCATTTTTTCATGGTATTCACCATGAGATCGCAAGATTGACACCTCTTCCTGAGTCCAATTCATTTTCTGAAATGAGTGAATGTTAGTGAGTGTAGCCTGGATAAATGAAACTAGACCGGTCTGGTTAACTATTGAACAGTAAGACTTAGCGCAATGCAGGCTAACCGCGAGGACTTTTCCTGTTTCTAAATGTGACAAATTAAACAGACAAACTATCGATCTTACCATCATATATATTCACAAGATTTATCGATCACTGAATATCGCCTCTGAGAATCAAGTCAGTCCTCAAAACATGTCTTTCTCCTACAAAGCCCGCTTAACAGAAAGAAACATGACTGGCTTGGTGTCACCTGACTGTTGTTAACAAGTCCGGTCTGCAATAGATTTCTAAGGGAAGTAACTGCTGTATGCTGTTTTGCTTATTACCAAAACTTAGCTCCCTTGTTGTCTTTGCTGTTTGCTTGTGTGTGTGTAAAATTGACGAAGCCGGTGTACAAACAAGGCTATTTAGTAGGCAGATTTGATTGCTCTTATTTGATTGAGAAAATAGATTTAGTCAGTGTGTTTACCACTGATTTTTTTTATTGGCATAAGTGCGCGCGTGGTGATTGTTAAATAATAATAATGCAGTAGGGGTTGGTATGAAGGACAAAACTGTTGGGGTGCTGTTTTAATACGAACGTATATGGGAAAAATGGATGGCGTAAAGGTGTGGAAGATTTGCGGGCAAAAAATAGTGGAAATTTGGGATCGATAGAAATTGTCCAAATTCTTATTCTCTATTTTTCAAATAAAAATAAAGAAAATATGGGGGAAATGCATGGTGTGACTAAATGTGTGTTTTGTGGGCAAATATCGTAAAATTAAGAGGTCAATAGAAATTGTCCATTTCCACTCATATTTCCTATCTCTTATGAGCAACTGCAACTCTACATCTTCTAGTCCACTCTGCACTTTAACCAATAGTAACACCCTCAACTTTAGGATGCAGACGAGGCCAATCTATGCAAAAGGTCAAAAAGAGCACGTTGATTCACAGCAGCCTTTGCAACATGCATGGGCTCATAAAAATGTATGAGCAAGTTCAGTCTTGTGGATGGAAGGCCCTGGATACGCAAGCCAAAATAGTCTGCAGTGGCTTACTCATCCGAGGGATCTAATAAGGATGTAAAGTGAGTCTGCAAAATGCACAGATTCCCATGAGCCGATTCAATATCTGGGGGTTCAAAGTGATCTATGTCAACTGCAGTTGCACTGGTCTGACTTAGCTATTAGACACTGTTACCAGCTAAAATGAAGAGAGGACAGAGTAGCGCCAGAATAACGGCTTAACAAAACAAACATGGGGTGACAGATAGCTTGACAGATAGCGTGACCCTCACCCACCTAACTTACCACAACCCTAACCCTCCCCTTGGCGTTGGTCCTATGAGTGTATGGCTGTGGGAACTTTGTCAATTTCACAACAAACACCGACATCGTACATCAACAAATTCTCGTTCCCTTTATTTTCATCATAACCTGCTACGCAAGTATAAGTCACGTCACTAAGTGGTAATGTTGTCACGTTTGGTATCAGTGTGTAGGTGAGAATTTCAACTTTTGAACGATGTTGCATCCACAACAGTCACTTCAGGCAGAGATGTGTTATGAATACAAACCAGTGGGTAGTTGTTATTGCGGCAGAGCGCCGGTCATGCCTTGTACCACGCAGTAGCAGGTGCGATAAAAATAGAATGAGCGGGCGAGAGTGGAATTTGACCTCGCGGCGCCTTATCTCTCTGGCAGCTGGAAGCGAACTAAGTGCTAGGCGCGAGCACTTGCTGGTATAGCCGTGGAGTGCCTCCCGGGTTGTGTAGGAACACAACAGGTTCTTAGGCTAAAATTGAGTAAGTAGTAGACACTTCCAGACAGTAATGTCATCGGTAAGTATTTTTCAAAAATATATATTTTAGAGAAAAATTAATTTTTCAAACTTGGCACAAAGGTAGGTGATGATGAGAATAGAGATCTTCTAATGCATACAAATTGGTTTGACTCCTAACAAAGATCAAGGGTTATGGAAGGTTGACAAATCTGTGAAAAATGCTTATTATTTGCATTTCGCTGGTACAAAAGCCAACCCTTTACTCATGTTAAGACACCTGACACATGCTTATTTCAGTGACCTTGTGTATAGGTCAAGGTCACAAAGGTCAGATTATTTGTGAGGACTAGTTATGTACATGTGCTGTAAGAGCTTTGCCATTATTCTTATGTTTTGCAGTGGTGGATTTACTGGCAGAACTGCATGGCTTGATGAATGTCTACCATAACCTGATTGCCAATTTTATTGAATGTGGTCACATCAAGAGAGCCAGGAAAATTCTACAGGTATGGAGTTGTATAGCTCTTTTTGAGCTTTTTTGTTGTTGTTTTAGATAATGCAGCGAGGTAGGCACTCGGATCTAGCGCCCATGTGGTGCATACAGTGCTGAACTTGCAAACATTGCAGATATATTTACAGGCTTTCCGCTAGGATTTAAAATTGTCCGTCATGGGGACAGACAGCATAACAAATAATACATCCCAGGCGCTTTACAGTTCCTCATGTACTTGAGACACGGCAGTGCTAAGTCAATTTATTCTCAAGATTGTCTGGCTTAGGGATGGATGGCCTTCCATTTTTCCCATCCCTGTCAATATTAATTTTGTCCATTACATATGGAGAATTTTCCATTAATGGAAAGCCTTTATTTAACACTTTTCATCCTGATACACTATTGCTAATAAATGTGACAATCATTGTTCAAGGATGGTGCCAGAACAGCTTGGTGCCTCCTAACTCCTAAATAACTGAGAGCGCTTGACGCTTTTCTATGAAAACTTATGTGCCAGAAAGCACACTCGCTTGACAAGGTTAATAGAGCTAAGTGTTATTCTACAATCACGCAAGATGTGCAGTTAGTATGTGATGATCAGGTTTGCTTTTCCACCCTGAAGCCCTGATGCCGCTCTGTACGAGAAGACTACTCAATTGCCAGTAAAACTACTCATTTTGACCCTGGTGACTACTCCTGGCAAGTTGGATGGGTAGGCAGGTCTGTGTATGGCTCAGCTTCCAAGTCTGTGCTACAGCGTCTGAACACAATTCACCATCAGGGTCTGCGGATATGTCTTGGGGCCTTCAGGATGTCTCCTGTTCCTAGTCTGTATGCCGAGGCAGGGGAGCCTTCTCTCAAGCTCCGCCACATCCGCCTCATGCTCAGCTATGTTCTGAAACTGAAGGCCCATCCAGACAATCCTGCCTATGATTGTGTTTTTAATTAAACCATCATTTGCAGAGATTTACGATACCCATTCGGGAGATGTCGGTCCACTTTCTTTCCGTGTCCGACCTCATCTGCAGGTGGCTGAATTGGATCTGGACAGAGTTTCGGAATCCCTGCAACACATCACTCCACCCTGGCTCTTACCAGTTGCTGGACTTGACTGCCCACAAGAAAGACTCTACTCCACCAGCCATATACCATCAGAGCCTCAATGAACTGCTTTCAATTTTTCCTGGCTATTGTCGTATCTATACGGATGGGTCAAAGTCTGAGGATGGGAGAGTGGCTGCGGCCGCAGTGTCCTCTCGCCATCCTAGACGTCCATTTAAGCACAGCCTCCCAGACCACTCATCTGTATTTAGTGCGGAACTGCAGGCGGTTCTGCTGGCACTCAGGCATTCTTATCGATCTAGAAAAAGGAACTTCCTGATTCTTTCTTACTCTCTTTCTGCCCTGCAGGCCCTTCAGGGCACGGGAAATGACCACCCACTGCTGGTGCAGATCAGAGAGCTCCATGCGGACTTGATGAAGGAATATTATGACATTTTATTTGGGTCCCAGGGCATGTGGGCATTGAAGGCAACAGGATCGCAGATTCTGCTGCCAACGATGCCCGCAATGACCCTGTCCCTGACACACAGACTGTTTATAATGATTTTAGACATGTGGCTAGTGTGTACATAGCCCGTGAGGGGCAGTCCGAGTGGGACAAAGAGGAAGCTAACAAGCTGCATGAAGCCCTTCCTAAGTTGTCCGACGGTCTACCTTATCACTGCGGCAGCCACCATGAGGACACTGTCCTGGCTCGGCTCCACATCGGGCACACGTATGTTATGTACTCCTATTTACTAAAACGCCTACCCGGCACCGGCCTCCACGTGGCGTAGGTGGGTAGTCCGCTCAGTCCCTGACTGAGTGGGCTAGCGGACGGGTGCCGTCTTTGTCCAGGATTAGGACTTGATGTCAGCAGATATGTTGTTCAGCCTTTTCACTGGTCCGGTTTTTAAGGAGCTGTGCTAACCTAGGTCGTACCATGTTGGATTGGTCCTTAAAAATACTCGTGACTTTTTGGTCCTTTGGATCCCAAGTGTTTGCCGTGCTTGGAGACCCGTGTCGGGGGAGAAGAGGATCCTGGTGGCTGAGGTTCCCTTTGGGCTGCGGCTCACTGGTGCCAACACTCCACTTCGGCCTTGACTTCTACCTAAACGGGAGGCTAGTCGTACCGGCCTAGTCAATCGGCTCTTGTCACGTTGAGCCCTATCCCACTGTTAACATGCGGGTTGCTATACGGAGCACCATGCTATAGCTTCTGCTGCTGATTAGGCGCTTTACGCCAGTATTCCCCTGCATTCAACGGTGTGATAGAAGGCGGTGGCTCAAACGGTTCAATCGGGCTTACCCCCTTGAGTATATCTTTCGGGCAGTCTCCATTGTGCGTCGGCTGGAGACCCGCCGACAGTTGCACTTTCCCTTGTTGGGCTCGGTGGCGGGCGGGGACCCCCGGGGGATGAATATCTCTACTAATATAATATGGATAAAACCAAAAAACCAAAACTAGCACAGAAACGGCACATAGACACCGACATTGCACATGACAATGATTCAGACTGTGAGGAAGTGACGCCTCAGGCGTCGGCCGTATGGCCTCGCTTCCTCATTGTCCATAGCAAGGTGAAGGAGAAACCAGTTACCAAGCTGCATCCTTTTCTGGTGGGGGAGACCCTCAGGAGCCATGTTGGCAGGCCTGACGCCCAGCGCCTCAGGTCTGGTGACTTGCTGGTGGAGTGCCGTACTCGAGCACACTCCAGCGGGCTACTGGGGCTCTCTTCCATCGGAGACACTCCGGTGGAGGTCACACCCCACAAGACTATGAATTCGTCAAGAGGCATAATCAAAGATCAAGCTTTGGCAGAACTGTCAGAAGATGAACTTGTACGGAACCTTAAGTCTCAGGGGGTGACTTGCGCCAGGCGCTTCACTTCCAAGCGAGGTGGTGGGGAGATCCGTCTCCCTACCATCATCCTGACGTTTGGCACCCCCACCCCTCCTACTACCATCTGGGGAGGTTACTACTCCTTGAGAGTGAAAAAGTACGTCCCTCTCCCCCTCCGGCTCGGCGTTAAACCCAAATAACTAACTAACTAACCTTCTAGCTGACCCATCAGGATCTATGCAATCCTCATCAGCTCCTACAGCTGACGCATGAGGATCTATGTAATCCTCATCAGCCCCTGCAGCTGACCCATCAGTATCTAATTAATCCTTGTCATCCCCTGCAGCTGACCCAGGAGGATCTATGTAATCCTCATCAGCCCCTGTAGCTGACCCATGAGGATCTTTCTAATCCTCATCAGCCTCTACTGCTGACCCTTCAAGATCTATGTAATCCTCATCAGCCCATACAGCTGACCCATCAGGATCTATGTAATCCTCATCAGCCCCTGCAGCTGACCCATCAGGATCTATTTAAGCCTCATCAGCCCCTGCAGCTGACCCATCAGTATCTATGCAATCCTCATCAGCCCCTAAAGCTGACCCATCAGGATCTATGTAATCCTCATTAGCCCCTACAGCTGACCCATTAGGATCTATGTAATCCTCATCAGCCCCTACAGCTGACCCATCAGGATCTATTCAATCCTCATTAGCCCCTGCAGCTGACCCATCAGGATCTATGTAATCCTCATCAGCCCCTGCAGCTGACCCATCAGGATCTATGTAATCCTCATCAGCCCCTGCAGCTGACTCAGTATCTGTGTAATCCTCATCAACCCCTGCAGCTGACCCATGAATATCTATGTAATCCTCATCAGCCCCTGCAGCTGACCCATCAGTATCTATGTAATCCTCATCAGCCCCTACAGCTGACCCATTAGGATCTATGTAATCCTCATCAGCCCATGCAGCTGACCCATCAGGATCTATGTAATCTTCATCCGCCCCTACAGCTGACCCATCAGGATCTGTTTAATCCTCATCAGCCCTTACAACTGACCCATCAGGATCTATGTAATCCTCATCAGCCCCTACAGCTGACCCATTAGGATCTATGTAATCCTCATCAGCCCATGCAGCTGACCCATCAGGATCTATGTAATCTTCATCCGCCCCTACAGCTGACCCATCAGGGTCTGTTTAATCCTCATCAGCCCTTTCAACTGACCCATCAGGATCTATGTAATCCTCATCAGCCCCTGCAGCTGACCCATGAAGATCTATGTAATCCTCATCAGCCCTTGCATCTGACCCATCAGTATCTATGTAATCCTCATCAGCCCCTGCAGCTGACCCATCAGTATCTATGTAATCCTCATCAGCCCCTACAGATGACCCATTAGGATCTATGTAATCCTCATCAGCCCATGCAGCTGACCCATCAGGATCTATGTAATCTTCATCCGCCCCTACAGCTGACCCATCAGGATCTGTTTAATCCTCATCAGCCCTTACAACTGTCCCATCAGGATCTATGTAATCCTCATCAGCCCCTGCAGCTGACCCATGAAGATCTATGTAATCCTCATCAGCCCCTACAGCTGACCCATCAGTATCTATGTAATCCTCATCAGCCCCTACAGCTGACCCATCAGTATCTATGTAATCCTCATCAGCCCCTGTAGCTGACCCATGAAGATCTATGTAATCCTCATCAGCCCCTACAGCTGACCCATCAGTATCTATGTAATCCTCATCAGCCCCTACAGCTGACCCATCAGTATCTATGTAATCCTCATCAGCCCCTGCAGCTGACCCATGAAGATCTATGTAATCCTCATCAGCCCCTACAGCTGACCCATGAAGATCTATGTAATCCTCATCAGCCCCTGCAGCTGACCCATGAAGATCTATGTAATCCTCATCAGCCCCTGCAGCTGACCCATCAGGATCTATGCCTCTTGCAGGTGTACATTGCATGCTTCCACTGTTTACAAACTTCAGTATTTTGTTTCAGACTCCAGGATTTCGAGCCAACATGCAGAGACTGAATTACTACTGCCAGAGTTTCATAGAACGAAATAAAGTGAGTATTGTATTTCCTCATTTCCTTGGGAAAGGACAGTAATCAGAAAAGTCTATTTGATAAAACAATATTTTTATATATCATGTAAGGCTGTTATCTATAAGTATACAACATCTATTCAAAAAATCAACATGTATTGTTGCAGGTGACACTCGTTAAAACAGGTTTTCTTCAATTGATTTTCGGATAGAGATGTCATCAACACATCAAACTCTTAAGACTAAGAAGAATTGCAATGACCGATGCTAGCCTGTATACAGGGTTGAGATTCTCTCTGTGTTTTTTCAGATCAAGGAGCTGGAGATGTTAGTGGAGGTGACCAGAGATCTGTTTGGTGTTGATAGAGACAACATGCTCTTCCACCTCATCCAAGGATATGGTATGTTAAACGGCTTACCTCTAGAGGAGATGGACCGGAGAGAGGGGGGTGGGGGCATCTGGAAGAAATGGGACAAGGATGGGGTGGGGTGTGGATGTCCAAATCTACCACCACCACCACCCGCTTAGCCCACCCCCACCCCCTGCAGCAGCCTACCCGGCACCGGCCTCCACGTGGCGTGGGTGGGTAGTCCACTCAGTCCCTGACTGAGTGGGCTAGTAGACGGGTGCCATCTTTGTCCAGGATTAGGACTTGATGTCAGCAGATATGTTGTTCAGTCTTTTTCACTGGTCCGGTTTTTGAGGAGCTGTACTAACCCAGGTCGTACCATGTGTTGGATTGGTCCTTAAAAATACTCATGACTTTTTGGTCCTTTGGATCCCAAGTGTTTGCCGTGCTTGGAGACCCGTGTCGGGGGAGAAGAGGATCCTGGTGGCTGAGGTTCCCTTTGGGCTGCGGCTCACTGGTGCCAACACTCCACTTCGGCCTTGACTTCTACCTAAACGGGAGGCTAGTCGTACCAGCCTAGTCAATCGGCTCTTGTCACGTTGAGCCCTATCCCACTGTTGACATGCGGGTTGATATACGGAGCACCATGCTATAGCTTCTGCTGCTGATTAGGTGCTTTACGCCAGTATTCCCCTGCTTTCAACAGTGTGATAGAAGGCGGTGGCTCAAACGGTTCAATCGGGCTTACCCCCTTGAGTATATCTTTCGGGCAGTCTCCATTGTTACCCCACCCGGTCTGCCCTGGGGGACTTGGGTGGGGTTAACTACTTTTTAGTTCCCAGGGTCACCCTGGTCAGCCCCACAGGGTGGGTTTTCCTCTCTATTATGGGGCATGTGTTTCTATCTACCCTTTGTCCATTCACCTGTATTTGCCTTTTTAAAACTCTCCCTACTGTCTGCACTGCCTGTAGCTCTTCATGTTGGATGTGTGTTGCTAAATGGTCTTAGCTTTATTTAGGCCCCATATGTTAGGTTTATTTAATGTATTGGACCGGCTGGCGACATACATTCAATGTTATGTTTAGGTTTTTTTTTTTCACAAGTAGTGCAGGCACGTCCTGAGAAAGTCTTGTTGCTGTCGGGACGTTAAGCAATGTATAATCAATCTATAATCAAGTCTCCATTGTGCGTCGGCTGGAGACCCGCCAACATTTGCACTTTCCCTTGTTGGGCTCGGTGGCGGGCGGGGACCCCCGGGGGATGAATATCTCTACTATTATAATATGGATAAAACAAAAAAAAAAAACTTGCACAAAAGTGGCACATAGCCACCAACATTGAACATGATAGTGACTCGGACTGTCAGGAAGCGACGCCTCAGGCGTCAGCCATATGGCCTCGATTCCTCATTGTCCATAGCAAGGTGAAGGAGAAACCTGTTACCAAGCTACATCCTTTTCTGGTGGGGGAGACCCTCAGGAGCCGTGTTGGGCAGGCCTGACGCCCAGCACCTCAGGTCTGGTGACTTGCTGGTGGAGTGCCGTACCCGGGCACACTCCAGCGGGCTACTGAGGCTCTCCTCCATCGGAGACACTCTGGTGGAGGTCACACCCCACAAGCCTACCCGGCACCGGCCTCCACGTGGCGTAGGTGGGTAGTCCGCTCAGTCCCTGACTGAGTGGGCTAGCGGACGGGTGCCATCTTTGTCCAGGATTAGGACTTGATGTCAGCAGATATGTTGTTCAGCCTTTTCACTGGTCCGGTTTGTAAGGAGCTGTGCTAACCTAGGTCGTACCATGTTGGATTGGTCCTTAAAAATACTCATGACTTTTTGGTCCTTTGGATCCCAAGTGTTTGCCGTGCTTGGAGACCCGTGTCGGGGGAGAAGAGGATCCTGGTGGCTGAGGTTCCCTTTGGGCTGCGGCTCACTGGTGCCAACACTCCACTTCGGCCTTGACTTCTACCTAAACGGGAGGCTAGTCGTACCGGCCTAGTCAATCGGCTCTTGTCACGTTGAGCCCTATCCCACTGTTGACATGCGGGTTGCTATGCGGAGCACCATGCTATGCTGTACACCAGTATTCCCCTGCATTCAACGGTGTGATAGAAGGCGGTGGCTCAAACGGTTCAATCGGGCTTACCCCCTTGAGTATATCTTTCGGGCAGTCTCCATTGTGCGTCGGCTGGAGACCTGCCGACAATTGCACTTTCCCTTGTTGGGCTCGGTGGCGGGTGGGGACCCCCGGGGGATGAATATCTCTGCTAATATAATATGGATAAAACCAAAAAACCAAAACTAGCACAGAAACGGCACATAGACACCGACATTGCACATGACAGTGATTCAGACTGTCAGGAAGCGACGCCTCAGGCGTCAGCCGTATGGCCTCGCTTCCTCATTGTCCATAGCAAGGTGAAGGAGAAACCTGTTACCAAGCTACATCCTTTTCTGGTGGGGGAGACCCTCAGGAGCCGTGTTGGCAGGCCTGACGCCCAGCACCTCAGGTCTGGTGACTTGCTGGTGGAGTGCCGTACCCGGGCACACTCCAGCGGGCTACTGAGGCTCTCCTCCATCGGAGACACTCTGGTGGAGGTCACACCCCACAAGCCTACCCGGCACCGGCCTCCACGTGGCGTAGGTGGGTAGTCCGCTCAGTCCCTGACTGAGTGGGCTAGCGGACGGGTGCCATCTTTGTCCAGGATTAGGACTTGATGTCAGCAGATATGTTGTTCAGCCTTTTCACTGGTCCGGGTTTTAAGGAGCTGTGCTAACCTAGGTCGTACCATGTTGGATTGGTCCTTAAAAATACTCATGACTTTTTGGTCCTTTGGATCCCAAGTGTTTGCCGTGCTTGGAGACCCGTGTCGGGGGAGAAGAGGATCCTGGTGGCTGAGGTTCCCTTTGGGCTGCGGCTCACTGGTGCCAACACTCCACTTCGGCCTTGACTTCTACCTAAACGGGAGGCTAGTCGTACCGGCCTAGTCAATCGGCTCTTGTCACGTTGAGCCCTATCCCACTGTTGACATGCGGGTTGCTATGCGGAGCACCATGCTATAGCTTCTGTTGCTGATTAGGTGCTTTACGCCAGTATTCCCCTGCATTCAACGGTGTGATAGAAGGCGGTGGCTCAAACAGTTCAATCGGGCTTACCCCCTTGAGTATATCTTTCGGGCAGTCTCCATTGTGCGTCGGCTGGAGACCCGCCGACAGTTGCACTTTCCCTTGTTGGGCTCGGTGGCGGGCGGGGACCCCCGGGGGATGAATATCTCTACTAATATAATATGGATAAAACCAAAAAACCAAAACTAGCACAGACACGGCACATAGACACCGACATTGCACATGACAGTGATTCAGACTGTGAGGAAGCGACGCCTCAGGCGTTGGCCATATGGCCTCGCTTCCTCATTGTCCATAGCAAGGTGAAGGAGAAACCAGTTACCAAGCTGCATCCTTTTCTGGTGGGGGAGACCCTCAGGAGCCGTGTTGGCAGGCCTGATGCCCAGCGCCTCAGGTCTGGTGACTTGCTGGTGGAGTGCCGTACTCGGGCACACTCCAGCGGGCTACTGGGGCTCTCTTCCATCGGAGACACTCCTGTGGAAGTCACACCCCACAAAACTATGAATTCGTCAAGAGGCGTAATCAAAGATCAAGCTTTGGCAGAACTGTCAGAAGAGGAACTTGTAAGGAACCTTAAGTCTCAGGGGGTGACTTACGTCAGGCGCTTCGCTTCCAAGCAAGGTGGTGGGGAGATCCGTCTCCCTACCATCATCCTGACGTTTGGCACCCCCACCCCTTCTACTGCCATCTGAGGAGGTTACTACTCCCTGAGAGTGAAAAAGTACGTCCCTCTTCCCCTCCGGTGCTTTAAGTGCCAAAAGTATGGCCATGGGCAGAAGACATGCCGTCAGGCAGAGGCTTCATGCGCCCGTTGCACTAGGCCCGGACACTCTGCTGAGTCCTGCACAGCCACCCCCCTGTGTGTGAATTGCCAGGGGGCGCATATGTCTTCGGATAAGAAATGCCCTCGTTGGATATCCGAGTGCAAGATTCAGCAGGTGCGTGTGGAGAAGGGGCTGTCCTTTCTGGATGCAAAAAAACTGGTTGAAGGCCCTGGTGCAGCTGCGGCTGCCCCAACCTCTAACACCTCAGTGTATACTTTTAGTGCAGCGGTGGCAGGCAAGCGCCCCACCAAAGACTTTTCATGTCAGACCCCAACTTCTTGGTTGGGGGCGGAGCCTCGGCTCATCTCGCCCCTGGAGAGTAACCCTCCTCTGGTGGTGACAAGGAGCCAGGGAACGCAGAAGGCGGACACTGCCGGTCCGGTTGTGCCGCCTTCTGTTGCCCCTAAGCCTCAGCCCCCACCCAAACCTGTTAGTCAACTCCAAAGGCTTCTGGCTCTGGTCAGCCTTCTAAGGCCGCTAACTCTAGCGGCAGGAACGCTGCCCAGGACCAGAAGTCTAAGAAATCTATGGGACCGCTGTGCTCACGGGCCCAGAAGGGGAACACAGATGTCCCCCTTCAAAACAAATATGCTGCACTGGAGGAGCGGATGGAGGGAGTGGAAGTTGTTGTTGCTGATGCTGCGGCAGCTCCACCCCCTTCCTCTCCGAAAAACCAGAGTAGGCCCGGGAGCCGGCCCCCCTCTGTTTCTTCAACTCCTTCCAAGGTAAAGGAAAAAGGGGGGAAAAACTCCTGACCCCCATTACCCCACCCGGGTCTGCCTTGGGGGACTTGGGTGGGGTTAGGTATTTTTTAGTTCCCAGGGTCACCCTGGTCAGCCCCACAGGTTGGGTTTTTCTCTCTATTCTGGGGCATGTGTTTCTGTCTACCCTTTGTCCATTCACCTGTATTTGCCTTTTTAAAACTCTCCCTACTGTCTGCACTGCCTGTAGCTCTTGATATTGGATGTGTGTTGCTAAATGGTCTTAGCTTTATTTAGGCCCCATGTTTATTTAACGTATTTGACCGGCTGGCGACATACATTCAATTTTCTGTTTAGTTTTTTTTTCACAAGCAGTGCAGGCACGTCCTGAGAAAGCCTTGTTGCTGTCGGGACGTTAAGCAATGTACAATCAATCAATCAATCCTTACCCCCAGATAAGACTTAATCATGGACTCTTTGCTTCAGTGGAATTGTCGTGGTTTTCGAGCTAACTTTGAGGAATTACGTCTTTTAGACAAGTTCTATAACCCCTCAGTAATATCTCTTCAGGAGACTTACCTGAAGACTTCTGACCCTGTGTCTTTTAATGGTTTTAATGTTATACATAAAGGCTCTGATTCGGAGAGGCGCTCGGGTGGAGCGGCTCTTCTCATTAGTAGCCAAATTTTATGTAGCCCCGTTAGCATCGACACCTGTCTTCAGGCTGTCGCTGCTTGGGTTACCTTAAAAAAGACCATAACCATATGTAGTATTTACCTGCCACCATCACTGCGGGTCTGTAGCAATGATATTTTTAACTTAGTAGATCAACTGCCCCCTCCCTTTATTCTCATGTGGGATTTTAACGGTCATGCTCACCTTTGGGGTAGTGACCACTATGATGGCAGAGGTCAGATGTTAGAAGATATTTTTTCTCAACTTAACCTATGTGTCTTTAACGATGGCTTACCTACATACTCTAACTCAGGTTCCGGATCTAGTTCTGTTCTAGACCTCACTGTGTGTGATCCTTCTCTCATGCTGGACTTTGACTGGAAGGTTCACGACGACCTGTGTGGTAGTGACCACTTCCCAGTAGTCCTGTCATCGGTCAGCTGTGAGGAGGATTCGCCGGTGGGGCGCTGGAATCTCAAGAAAGCTAACTGGTCTCTGTTTGCCTCTCTCTGTCAGTCTCGTCTTACAGAGGAGGTGGTCATGTCAGCTGAAGAACCTGTTTCTTGTTTTACTTCTATTTTGTTGGAGGTTGCAGGTGAAACCATCCCTAGAACTTCCACATCACTCCCTCGGAAGCCGAGAGTACCATGGTTCAATGAAGAGTGCCGCAAGGCCCAAACAATGCGCAAATCTGCTCAGCGACGTGCTTTTCGTAATCCGTCGCAAGCAAATATTTTAACCTTTAAAAGACAGCGGGCGAAAGCCCGTTACATTTTTAAACGTGAACGCCGTGCTTCCTGGAGACGCTTCGTCTCATCTTTATCTCTAGGACTCCGTCCCAAAAAGTCTGGAAGGCTGTTCGAAGAATTAGGGGCAGGGGTGGCTCGGCTTCTGTCGGCCATCTTAGAGATGGTGCCAGTTTGGTCACAGATAAAAAGGCTGTGGCCAATTTGCTTGCCTCCACCATTGCCCATAATTCTTCAACAGAGCATTATTCACCTTTCTTCCAGAGAGAGAAGGAGAAGCGAGAATCTTGTGCTTGTGATTTTATATCGGATAACTTGAAAGACTATAATGCCCCTTTTACGTTTTCAGAATTGCAGCAAGCCATGCAGAAATGTACTGACTCTGCTGCTGGATTAGGTACCATCCATTATCAGCTCATAACACATCTGCCTGAGGATTCACTCCTTGTACTTCTCAAGGCCTTTAAAGCCCCTAAGTTTCTAACTGGTCTAAAAAATCGTTGAAAAAAGTGTTTGTCGAGTATGCATATTTTATACACATAAAACACACTTACTAGTCAAATGATGACGCTACGGAACCGTCAGACCGTGTCATTTGCCCGGGTTCTTGCATACTGCTTTGTTTTGCGTTTTGCCGGCTGCTGGCTTCGAAGTTCCCACACAGCCATTTTTCTCGGTAGACCCATACCATAAGTCGGATTTGTGACGTCATGAAACATCCGCCAGCTTCTCCGTTGTCAACATGGTGAGTATCAATGTTACGTCGCATCAGATACATTGTAAACCTTGTGTGCATCTGAAGTTGCTGATTTCGTAGCCTGTAGTTTTGCTTCAAATAAATATTTCGCGGTAGTTTGATTTTTGCCAGTAAACATTTTTTTTTAAAACCTAAAACTAGTTTGCCTGCCCTCAATGCGCCTCAGACATGTTCAGTCGTGAGATACGAAGTTATGTAACCGTAAGTATTGTTTGTGTTTATTTGTGCAGGAATATTCTGTCCTAGTTATTTGTATACAGTGCAAGTAGTATATAACTTTAAAATGGGTGCATTGTTTTTATTTGCTCGCTCAATCTAGTCAGTCATCAACCACAGAGTCGTACACTCCGGCGGCCGCGACGCACGCGTAATGGAAGCAAAGCCTCATCTCCAGCTCCTCGCCCTGGAGGAAGTACTACTTCGTCTCCAGTGGTTCTGCCGACAAGGACAAGAAAAAGAAGGGTTGGTCAGTGCCCTTCCGTAGAAGTAACAGCCTCTAAGTTGTACTAGTGCAACGAGAGGAAGAGGTCGCAGACGAGGAGCACACATCGACACTACACAAACCATTAGGAATATGTTGATAGAAAGGAAGCAAGACTCAAGGCAAGTAGACAGGGAATTGTATTTTTAGAAGGGATGAGACTTTGCTATGTCAACATTGTGTAATATTGTTTGTGTTTACATGTGCTGCAGTAAATTATAATGTACTATTTTATATTGACGCTGATCCAATTTATGTGGTTGATATGAAATCAAGTTCTCAAGGTCATGAAAACACTATATCAATCAATTTTTTTTTCAGGAGCAGGTAGAAAAAAATACCCGCTGAGAGACTGCTAGAAATTTTCGCAGGTATTAGTGAGGGACAGCATAATGTTATGATGTTCAGCATAATGGAGGCTGAAGAGCACCAACCAGGCGGTCACCACCCTCCACCAGCCATCATGGTGTTGCTGCAGTGTCAAAATATGCCAACAGACATTAAAAAACTGTGCTGTGGATATGGCAACTGTCTTTCTCTCGTACCTGTAAGTACACAAACTGTACCTGTAAATGCATCATGTAAATGTACACTGTGCAGTTTCTTCTGATGTATGTTTGGTATACCTAAAGTAAGTACTCTAACACTGTATGATATGTGTCGGTGTAAAAAATATTCCACAGGCTACAGTGCCATAAGAAGATATTTTTCATTTGGTGGTGGTGGCGTGTGTGTGTGGGGAGGGGGGGGTGGGGGTGGGGGGGGGGCTGGTGCCCGACGGTTAATTTCTTGCCAAAAATTCTAAGGGTGGGGGTCAGCAGAGCAATCCAACCAAGTGACAGTCTGGTCTTGTAAAAAAATAACAATATTAATCAAAATCTTGATATTCTGCTCTTAAAATAATAGTACTAATAATAAAAGGGTTTTTATATAGCGCTAAATCCCCATTGCTATGCTGAAAGCTCTTTACAAAGCATGTGATGTGATTGTGGTGCAGCGTGCACTCTCCTCCAACCCGAAGCACCACCGGAGCAGTGTTGCTAACTGTACATGTACAGTAAGCAGACATGAAAAAAGCATGGTGCACAAATAAAGATATACAATTTATACATTTTTCACTTCAGAAATATTTACCCCCACTATAAACATTCTATTGTGGCTGATTCGTGCCAGAAAGAACCAAAAATGCCGATAGCCCCTTTTCCAATGTTTTGGTCTCGATTTTCTAAATTAGTGCACACCTAACACAGGAAGACATGCTATGATGAGCTAAGATGGGTACATAGTATATATATTATGTTATATTGAGCAACATTTTGCTTGATAACGATATAGTGCCGATAATGGGCAGATGTGTTTACAAGACCCGAATCGCAAGACAAGGATATTTTGATTCAGGTTTAGCAGTCACATCTGTCGGTTATCAGCACGATTATGAAGCAGAATGTTGCTCAATATAATTTATGTACCCATTATAAAACAAAACTGTGCCTTTCCTGTGTACTTTGATGTTTTCCTCTGATGCATCTTTGTTGTGACACCCATTGGGTTTTGTATGTTCGCCGCCCCCCTCCCCCCCCCCCCCCCCACTCCCAACACCACACAACAAACTCAGTTCTTGTGATTTAGAAATTCAAGGTTTATTCTGTACATACTTCAGAGCTTTGCAGGTGTGAATAGTAATTATTAAAAAAATGATACTCGTAGGAAAAAAGCGCTAATTAGTATAAAGAAAAATACAACATATAGTTTTCACATCAAGATAATACAAAATATTTGTATATAATTCACAGAATAAAAGACAAGTCTGATTTATCCTAGGCATCTGTTAAAGTTTATGGCGAAATATTGCTTTTTACAGTGCATTACCTCGGCATGTATGAGCTTACTGAACTCGTATTCTTTCCCCCAGGAAATGCAGTACTTACTTTGGACTCCATGGTCCTGCAGCTGGCATGAGTAATGAAGAGGGACATATTTTGGTCTTTGATGATGAGGAGGGTGAAGTAAAGGCCAACAGACACGCTGCCTATCGCCAGTTTACCATGTGACGCCATAGCCGACTTGATGCGGGAGAGAGACGGGTCATACCTTCGTGCTGTGTCTGGGCTGTTCGAGATCGTCATCCTGATCTCTTTGGCCAGTACACTGGTTTTATTCCATCAAGATTTAATTGTTTCTCTCAAACAGAACCAATTCGGTCTTGGTGGAGTAAATTTTGGAACGCTTAAACTGCTATTCTGCAAGATGACGGTAGCCACATTTTTAATTATGTAACTATGAACTTTTCGCTGGATCAATGGCATATGCAATGCATACAGCAATTTCTTTTCTAACACTGGAGTCACAGCTGTGATGGTTTTAGACAAGGTTCTTACATAGATTGGTGCCTACAAAACTTGTTTTATTTTTTGCGCAAATTATCCAAGTCTGTAATTTTTATTCTTTGTCAGACCGAGGAAGAAACTCTCGCCCACTTATTTTGGGACTGCCTGTATGTACAGACTTTCTGGTCTGACATAGGACAATGACTACGAGATAATTGTGCTAACTGTTCCATCTTGATTTTACAAGGAGTCTAGTTGTTTTTGGTATAGCTAGGAATTTTAGACCTGACACTGTCATAGATCTTATTACATTAGTCGCCAAGTTTTATGTCTACATGTGTAGACTACAAGAAGCTCTGCCTGTTTCAGGAACCTTCATTTGAATTACGAGTTACCAGAGTGAGAAGTACATGTTTGGTCAAGGCAACAATTTTTGTCATTTATGGCTCCCTTACACTGCACTTTTTGGCAGACTGCAATGTTCGAGGTTTCAACCATAGGACCTTAACAGGATTGTGCAGATATATAGGGTTTGTTAGTTTTACCAGTCGTGGTTTATGTCTTCTTACAAAACTTGACACGCCTGCAACTACCAGTGCTATTTATAGAACTGGAGGATGCATGCGTGCTGTCTATACTGCTTGTAACTTGATGTGTGTTACTCATATTTGCGAACTTTCCTGTGTACTTTTAATATGTTTACTCTGATGTATCCACCCAAAAATATAAATTTAAAAAGTTTTTCTAGCAACAGTAACAGTTTTGTTGCTTTGTACATAATTGTGCACATTTTACTTATGTAATCAAAATTTGGTCAAAAACTGCAAATAGTCTATTGACAGCTTGGACAGATATATCCCATAACAAGAAAGGCAAAACCCTTATGGCTCACGTGTATGACCAATCTACACATCTGACAATAAGTAAAAGGGATGGCTTCTGCACAAACAAAATCCATGATTTCTCAAAATTTAATCAGTTTTCACGTACACAACTGTGAAACCCCAGTGACCATTGACCTTTGTTATGAGTCAACTAAATTGGGATACATAGGAAGGGCTTATTATCAGCTACCTTTGTGCCAAATCTGATTGAAAAGTTTGCAAAAAATGTTAACTACAATTATTGGCATTTTATACACATTTGACGACCTCTTGTGACCCTTGACCTTTTCTAAGGGTCATCCAAATTAGTATGCATAGATAAGTCTCACCATCAGGTATCTTTATACCACGTTTGGGTCAGACTTTGTGAATAGTATTTGTGAAAAAATAAATTATGTAAAAAAAAAAAAAGCTTTTTTAATATGTTTCCTGATTCCCTGTAACCTTGACCTTTGTGATAGGTAACTGAAATTGGTATGTTTAGAAAGGTCTTGCCACAAAGTATCCGTGGGCCAAGTTTGAAGAGTGTAGCTTGAATAGTCTCGGAGAAAATGCAAACGTTAAAGTTTGCCACAGACTACGGACGGACAACCACTGGCCCAGATCATACTCCATTTTGCTTCGCACATAAGCCAAAAATGACAGTCTGCAGGCTTTCAATCCAATGATTTTATCAAACATAAGTGAATATTCGGGTGCTTTGTAACAAATCGTTTGGATGTAACAAAGCTCCTGGCACCTCCACAAGTTTTAACTCATTCTACCCCAAGACCGAAATCCTTAAATGTTGCCGTTGTCCTCTGAAGACTGCATTGCAGTGCAGGACACAGATTGACCATGATTGTTCAAGGGTTATGCCAGAATAGCTTGGCGCCCATAGGCGCCAAGCTATTCTGGCATCACCCTTGAACTATCATATTCGATCCTTATCTTGCTGTGGGGTGTCTGGGGTAGAATGAGTTAAGACAATGTGTTTTCCCTGAATGAGACTTTGATAACCTTTTTTCTTTCACAACACGAGACCCAAGTCCATGAGCTTTGTTGCAACCAACTGATTATCACAATTAACACCAAAAAAAACCTGTTAGAGTTTGCCTGAAAAACACAAAAACAATACGTATCTGTCTTGATTAAACCACTGGCTTCATGCCCGTGTCGGCCTCAAATTTACATGATCTTAAAAACATTTCACGCCATGTCTGGGGACCTGTCTGCAAATACCAACCCACACACATGGAGACAAAATTGTGCAGTCATGGAAAGGTGTAGAAAAAAAAAAACGTGGGATGGAATTTGTTGACTGGAAGCAAGCTTTTCCCTCAAATAACCGACAAGAATGGCACAACCTTTTTGATTCCATTGTGCACCTGATCTGCACAATTTCAGTGACCTTGACATCCCCATAGATCACATCAAAAGTGTTGATTGTCTTAACATAATTACAGACTCAGCCAAAGTACGTGTGAAATCCTACTTTATTACTTTAATGAACATAATTATGTGCATTTTCACTCACTTGTCAACTACATACATTTTTAACCAAATTAGTGTGTACAAGACAGTCGTATTGTAAAATGCCTTAGCGCTAAGCTAAAAATTTGCCAAAGAGCTGTTGAAAACAATTATTCTACCAAAAATTGTAATTGATGGTCCTTTGCCTTCATTTTACATGCATGATTTTTGGCTCTGGTGTTGAAAATAGAATTTGAGACAACACAACTTTTGTCCAAAAGGTAATTTTGATGTTAAAAATTGAATTTGAGACAATACAACTTTTGTCCAAAAAAGATAATTTTGGCATACCTACTCTTGCTTTGACCTTTGGCAGAGGTCACTGAAAGTGGTATGCCTTGAAAGATCTTGCCACAAAATATCCCTGTACCAAGTTTGAATTATAAGGCTGAAGGGTGGTTATCGAATGGCTCACTACAAAGACTCGCTCATATCATGACTTTTTCTCTGTAACGAGCTGCGCTGTAGGTGGGGGTGCATCAGAGTTCACGAGTGTCAGCAAGGGTCAGCAGCCTCCAGGGGTCTTTGTTCATTCCAACCCTGTAGTGGATACGCAGTTTGAGAGCAGCCAGGACAAGGTCATGAAAGTAGTTGTAGTGCTTTTTTTCCTTTTCTGGAAAGACTGACCATCTCCCTTGGCTGGAAAAAAATGAGTTGAAACTAAGCAAGATATATCCACATTTAGTACTTGAGCATGCTGTGATACTAAGCCATACTGTGGCAGTTCACTGTCATAGGCGATGCTTATGAATATGTTCATAAACTGATCTGACCAACTTTTGTTAAAAAGAATACTAAAAACAGCCATTTTCCACACATTTGCCGACCTTTGATTTTTCCGAGGGGTCCTCCAAATTTGTTTATCATCACGTGAGATATCTGTACCAAGCTTGGATTTGTAGTATTTGAACAAATACAATTTGTGTCATAACATGGCTATTTTCTAGCCCTTTTCTTGAACCCCCGTGACCTTTACTTTTGAGATAGGTCACTGACAGTGATATATTTAGGAAGGTTTTGCCACAAAGTGTCCTTGGGCTCAGTTTGAAGTCTGAGGTTTGATAGTCTTTGAGAAAATGCAAACGTTACAGTTTACCACGGACAACAGACGCTGCATGGCCTATTTACATACTCATTTCGCTGTCACACATAAGCCAGTAAAACATAGGAAATGGACATGCTTTTTCACACAACCTTTTAATTATCTAGTGCATGAACAGATTTAACAATATTTTCATTTTCAATCCTGCATTCAACACTTACTGGACATATCACAGGGCCGGATCACTTTGCTCCTGCAGTGGGGGGAGGGGGGGGGGGGAGGCCCAACTTCTTGTTTGGGACCTTGAACCTACCTGATACAAAAGGCCTCCACGATGCTACACTTTGCTTCAGCGGGGGCCGGAAAATAAAATCGTGAAGGGGCGGGGGGGGGGGGGGGGGGGGGGGGAGGCGACAGACCTTGCTTCCAGGGGCCGAAAAATCAAACAACTTGTGGCGACGGGGGGGGGGGGGGGGGGGGGGGGGGTGTTAGGCCACAGACCTTACTTCCATGGGCCAAAAAATCAAACCGTGGGGGGGGGGGGGGGGGGGGGGGGGATCATGAAAATGTTCCACTTTATTGGAATTTAGAAAATATACAAACCTTCATGATTTTCTTGCCAAGGTTTTTCACCACGTGCCAAATATCACTGGAGTGCTTGATATGTGCATAGGTGCTCCCTGCAGACAGAGAAGAATGGTACATATGAAGCAAAATAAAACAAACACGGCACAAGAACGGCAAAGCCTCATGACTCTTGTGCATGACTGATCTGCACCACCTATCTTGCCTTCCGTGATTATGACCTTTCTGACAAGTCACTGATATGAGCTTACTTACTTTACTTACTTACGCCTGTCACCCCTACCCGGGTATAGGCCGTCGACGAGAGACCTCCAGCAACTCCTGTCCTGTGCTTCTCCTTCGATTCTACTCCAGGTGGTTCCCAGTCTCTTGATGTCTGCTTGGAGGTCTCGACGCCAGGAGTTTCTCGGCCTACCTCTTTTCCTCTTTCCCTGGGGGTTCCATGACAATGCCTGCCTAGTGATACTGGAAGCTGGCTTTCTCAGACTGTGACCGATCCATCCCCATCTTCTTCGCCCAATTTCATTCTCTGCTGTTATCTGCTCTGTTCTCTCCCAGAGTCTGACGTTGCTGATCTTCTCTGGCCAGTGGATTTTCAAAATTCTTCTAAGGCAACTGTTCATGAAGGTCTGTACTCTGTTGACTGTGGTTTTTGTCAATCTCCATGTCTCTGCTCCATATAGGAGAACTGCCTTTACATTGGAGTTGAAAATCCGGACTTTGGTGTGTTGTGACAGCTCTCTGGAACTCCACACTTTTTTCAACTGGAGAAAGGCTGCTCTGGCTTTACCGATTCGTGCTCTTACATCTGCATCAGTGCCGCCTTTTTTGTCTATGATGCTCCCGAGATAGGTGAAGGACTCCACCTCCTCCAACGGGGTGCCAGCAAGCAAGACTGGTTCTTCCCTGGTTGCGTTCAGCCTCATTGTCTTTGTTTTCTGTTTGTGAATGGTGAGGCCCACTTGGGACGAGATGTCAGCAAGCCTCGTGGTCTTGTCCTGCATTTGTTGATGAGTGTGGGACAGTAATGCCAAGTCGTCTGCAAAATCGAGGTCGTCAAGCTGTGTCCATAGTGTCCACTGTATTCCACTTCGTCTGTGCTCTGTGGTCATCTTCATGACCCAGTCTATGGCCAGTAGGAAGAGGAACGGAGACAGCAGACACCCCTGCCTGACACCAGTTCTGACCTGGAGCTCTCTGGTGAACTGCCCTTCGTGGATCACGCGACATGTCATGCCATCATAGCTGCTCTTGATCAGGCGGACGAGCTTTGTGGGTACACCGTAGTGTCGTAGGAGTTTCCACAGAGTCTCTCGGTCCACGCTGTCAAATGCTTTCTCATAATCCACAAAGTTGACGTACAGCGGGGAGCTCCACTCCAGAGACTGTTCCACGATGATGCGGAGAGTGGCGATCTGGTCTGTACATGATCGGTTCTTCCTGAATCCTGCTTGCTGGTCTCTCAGCTGGGGGTCAACGGAGCTCTTCATTCTCTCTAGGATGATCCTGTTGAAGACCTTTCCTGGTACTGACAGCAAGGTGATTCCTCTGTAGTTGGAACACTTGCTGAGGTCGCCTTTCTTGGGAAGCTTGATTAGGTACCCCTCCTTCCAGTCAGCTGGCATCACCTCCTCTTCCCAGATCTTTCCAAACAGTGGGTACAGCATCTCAACTGTTGTCTCTAGGTTTGCTTTCAGAGACTCCGCTGGGATGCCATCTGGCCCTGCTGCTTTGCCATTCTTCAAAAATGCCACTGCTTTTCTGATCTCTTCCCGGCTGGGTCTGTCACAGCTGATGGGTAGGTCGGTCTCTGCCGGCTGGATGTCGGGGGGGTCGGGTGGGCTAGGTCTGTTCAGTAACTCTTCAAAATACTCGGCCCATCTGTCGAGTTGGTCTGCTCTGTCTGCAATAGGCTTGCCTTCTTTGTCTTTTACTGGTCTTTCTGTATGGCCATACTTACCCGACAATCTTCTGGTAGTGTCGTAGAGCTGTTTCATGTTGCCGCTGCCTGCTGCCTTTTCTGCCTCTGCTGCCAGGCTGTCTGTGTAGGCCCTCTTGTCTGCCCTGATACTCCTCTTCACCTCGCGGTTGGCTTCCGAGTATTCCCCCTGTGCCCTTACTTTGGCTGCTCTCGTGCGACTGTTGTTGACCGCTGCTTTCTTCTGCTTCCTCGCTTCTATCTTCTTCAAGGTCTGTGCCGACAGCCAGTCCTTGTGGTGGTGTTTCCTGAACCCTACAGTGTCTTTGCAGGTTGAATTCAGCGCCTCTCTAACTGCCTTCCACTGCTGCTCTGTGGTGACCGCCTCCTCTTCATTTACTAGCTCCTGTAGCGCTTGAAACCGGTTGGACAGCACCAGTTTGAACTCTTCTCTAACTCCAGTTTCTCTCAGGAGGCCTACATTATAGCGCTGTCTTCTTGTTGTCTCTGTGCGGCTTTTCTTTAGCTTGAGCTTCATTCTTAAGGTAAGCAGATGGTGGTCTGAGGCGACATCTGCTCCCCTCCTCACTCGAACATCTTGAAGGGATCTTCTAAATTTCTTGCTAATGCAGATATGGTCTATTTGGTTCTCTGTTGTATGGTCAGGTGAGACCCAAGTTGCTTTGTGTATTCTTCTGTGTGGGAAGATGCTGCCTCCAATGACAAGTCGGTTTAGAGCACAAAAGTCTACAAACCTCTCCCCGTTCTCACTCATCTCCGAGCCTAGTCCCTGTCTCCCCATCACCTCTTCGTAGCCGGTGTTGTCCTCCCCTATTTTGGCATTAAAATCGCCCATGACGATGGTGATGTCTCGCTCCGCACATTTGTCCACGGCACTCTGGAGTCGGTCGTAGAACTCTTGTTTCTCTTCCTCGTCACTGTCATTGGTGGGCGCATAACACTGGATGACGTTCAGCTTGAGCTTTTTCTTGGTTCTAAAGGCTGCTGTTATAATTCTTGGCCCAAGAGGTTCCCAGCCCATCAGCGCTCTCTGTGCCACTGGTGACAGCATGAGTGCTACTCCTTCTGTATGGGGGGCATTCTCCTCTTCATGACCTGAATACAGAATCATCTCCCCACTTAACAGCCTTTTCTGGCCAGACTGCGTCCATCTGGCTTCACTGATGCCTAGCAGGGAAAGGTTGTACTTTTGCATTTCCACTGCTATCTGGGCGGCCTTGCCGCTCTGGTACATGGTCTTGACGTTCCATGTGCCCATGGTTGTATCCCTGGATAGAGAGAGGCGGCTCGGTCCTGTGGCTTCCGAAGACTTCCGGCTTTCACCACAGGACGTCATAAGTCTTCTAGTAGAAGAACCTTCCTCCTCCAGGAAAGGAATTACTGTTAGTCTTTTCGTCGGCGTTTTTGTAGCTATTTCCTTTTTTGCAGGGTGGGGAAGCTACCCCCACGCCCAACCCCCTTACTAGGAGGACCAGGGGTTTTCTGTCGGGGTCACCTTCCCTTAGACCATGTTGGTTCACGGCACCTTATTTCATTTGGTGCACCCCTCTCACGAGGGACCCCCTATCCACCACCCAGGGGACGCGCCTCAACGCCGTATGGTCCCAGCGCGAGGTCACTGATATGAGCAGGTGTTTAAAATGTCAAATAGTACATGCACAATCTTGTCAACATATGCATTTTTCACGCATTGCTGACCTCACCTGTCCCTTGATATTACAATTGGTCAAACAAATTAGCATGGATATGAACATTTTATGATCAACTAACCTTCTGCCAGTTTGACTGAAATATTTGCAAAAGTGCCAAGCAACAATTACAATCTAGTCTACTCAACACTCTGACTCAGCCTCTCCAGAAAAAATAACAAAACTGATGTTGGACAGCTGACAATTGACATTAGATAGCTTATTATAACATTAAAATATCAGGTACAAACGAGGTAGTAAGTCTAAACAAAACTGACTAATTTTGGCACTTTTTTTTAAAGGTACTGCATTTGGCAATTGCAAGTAATAATGAAGTCACTGCAATCCTTGTAGCTACATGTCTCAGTTTCATTTTTAAAATAATGCAGCTGTCACCAGTGCCATACACACACCAAACAAAACATAAAGGCAGACAAGGCCCTAAGTACATGCAACAGAAATAGAGGAACTCACTCATCACATAACCAATACCCACATGGGCATCTCCTTGATGTTCACACCATTACCAAGTAGTTAGGTCATGGCATCAACGAATCCCTGTTTCTCCATCCTTGTTGACTTCCCCCCCCCCCCCCCCTCCCCCCCGTCTCCCGTTTGACGACGGTCTTTAGGGAAAGGATTTTTTTCAACTCCTCCATGATGGTATTGGAGAGATATTGGGCACAGTGTAGTTTCGGCCATCTGAAAAGAGATAATTAATCAATGCTGGAGCCAGGCCCTAACCCAACCCACCATCAGCTGCACAGTATATCATACTAATACTAATAGTGGGTAAAGGATGCAGATGGAAAGAATGGGCAAAATGCAAACCAGATACTGCTTGAAACTCCCTTGTGCATGTAGGCGCTGGTACTGTAAACAGTGCTGGTGGCTGCGTGCACAATGAGTTTGATACTGCCGCCATTACCTTCACCATGAAGGCAGATTTTGCATCTGACCTATTACTGAGGTCATCAAAAGAAAATGTTGATTAAATTGACAAAAGTGCCTACTGTCTGCACAATATTCATAGTAATGCAGCCACTATGACAGTGACCTTTCCAACAATCAAGCATCTATGCAGAAATACATGTCAGTCCTACTAAGAATCCTCCAGCTGCACAAGCCAGCACAATGAAGGCTGCAAGCATTCACACAAGATTGCCTTTCTCCCTCGACATACTTTACAGTAACAGTAAGCACTGTAAGCTTACAAGGCAACAATTTTACATGCCGCAAATGAATGAAGAAAGTGAATGTTTCATAACTGAACATGGTTTTGCACCAAGGACTGACTAACTTTCCATAAAACTGTGTGTCAGTTGAAACAATAGTCGACTTAGCCCAAATTGTCTTCTCCTGCTGCCATGCAGTGTTGCTGCTCTCATAAGGGGAAAAGTCACTCTTCTCAGTGTCTTAGGTGATAGCTTTTCATGTGCATAGTCTTCAGTATTCACGCTACACTACAGGCCACAGGTATATCGCGCCTAAACTCGGTGCCCGATTGGATGACATAGGATCCGGACACGCTAAGCGCAGTAAACCACCTTAACTAATCCTACTGTATGATATACCAGATGAAAACGAAAGCCTGTGAACAGACCACGACATACCCGTGGCATGGAGTATATCGCGAGGACCCAAGATAATGTGCACAGACAGGGATCAACTAAAACACTGAGAATGCTGAATTTAGCCCCCTACTGTGTTTACGCCACCCTGTGGCAGCAGCAGTGAGCTAAGTTGCTCATTGGCCCCACTCCTGACAATTGTGACCTTTCAGCACTGTAACAGAACCAAGAAAAATGTCATTATAAATATCAGAACATAACCAAACATGGGGGTCAAATGATCAATGTTACTGCACAGAATACCAGACTGCAAATTGCAATGGACAAATTCAGGATTACAAAACATTATCATCTGACCTTACAAATACAAGCTGGCAAAATGAATTGTCGAGCTATTTATTTTCATGCATTCCAGTTATACTAATACTAACACTGTCGCAGTAGTATGTATGGCTGATATAATACAATTTTCTCTGGTTTACTGCTAAGTAAAATCTCCAAAACTTTCTGAATCAGCCACTGAAATCTCTGACATGCCAGGAGTTGAGCCATGTAAATAAAGCTGAGCAGGTCCAGGCGTGGATGTCTGGACTGGTCCAGCTGGAGCGTGAACTGAACTTGAGCTGCACACAGAAAGGAACAATTATTGCTATGAGAAGGCAAGAAATGTTTACTTGTAAAGTTAACCACAGGCACAAAATGTGTGTGTAACTGTAAGTTTATTATTTTACATGATGTTTGTGTGTGTAACTCGGATCATTTTACATCAAAGGAACCAGACATTTCAAAACAATACAGTGATACACACACAAATGAAAACATTACAAATTGTTAAAATTACAACTATTATGTGTGTTATTACTAGTTACCCTTTTAGTTATAGTTAAAATGCACATCTTCGTGTGAAATTGTCGATGGCATAAAACTGGCAAACTAGATACATTATATGGACCTGAACTCACCTGACAGTGATGGGCTGCTGGGTCTTTGATGAATCATATCTGAAATAGGATAGGATGGTTTTAAATAATTGTGCACACACACAGTGACAACTGACATGCACATTTCCATCGTTGTCACTAACTGCTAAAAAAAAAATTGCTACACACAATTCATTGTACACAATCTGATAAAGTCAAGTGATTACTTTAGTGTGTAAACAAATTCAGAATTTAGAGGGTGGAACAGTGTGTTTGTGTCCAAACGTGGTGTACTCGCTCGGGTGAGTGTACACAACTCACTCTCAAGGGTGTTTTTAAAATTTGACTTATGTAATGCACTCTAGTTTCTACAAAAGGATGTGGGCGAGAGTATGAAATCTGCTCTTCATACCCCTGCATAATGCCTACAGGGACGAAGGCTTACTATTCTCTAGCAACAAATTGTTTGCTGTACGTCATGAATTCACAATCTGCATCCATTCATTGACTGTGCCACCGAGTGTATATTTGAGTTCACCTTGCAGTTGAATGCACGGAACCGAGTGCGTATAACAACTGCTGCATTGCTTTATCGTCAACTAACTTTCACTCTACACAGCAGTTAGCACATGCATACTGTAGGAGTGTAGGCATACTTTCCAAGTTTGTCTAAAATGGTTTCGATACACTGATACAGTTGGCGATGAGGGGGCCGAAATGCACCAGAACCCTACTACAATGGGCGACACGAGGACACACACATCCCTCTTTGAATACTACTCTCGTCTGCTATTATGTTATAACGAAACATCCGTTAGTGTACTTACAAGTCCAGAAGCAGTTTTGGAGTTTTTCATCTCCTCCTCTAGTCCCCCAAAAGCCGAGAGATTCCTTTGTTTTCGTCCACCTCTGAAACTGATTCCGAATCGGCACATTGCCAGTTTTGGCCCGGATTGTCTTGCTATACACTTTTTGCCTTGCCTTTTTCGCCGATGCCGTCAATGCAGTGGTGCGTTTTCGCTTGGGAGCCGGAGTCTGTTTTGGCGCGACAGATACCGTAGCTTTCGGACGCATGCATCATCCCGGCTCTGATGCCATTTTGATTGCATGATATGCGCATGTCCGAAATTCTGAATGCTATGCGCATGTCCCTGGCTACAGCCGAGACCACAAGTCGTCTGCTTGTAAACTATTTTTAGACGGCTACAGTTACACCGGCAATAAAAGTAGTTGGAGACCGGGAATCAGTCGTCACGCTAACTGACGTAAAACTGTGTACCTGGATGTCTAAATGGACTGAAGCTAAAACGAAATACCGCAAAACAAGGCTATCTGTGCTGTTTTTTGGAGGCAGTATAGGGCCTTTAAGCATATCTGGATAACCGGTCATTTTCCGCTATCTTGGCGCCAGGCTGTGGTTGTGCCAATTCCCAAGCCGGGTAAGGATCCTTCCGACCCGGGCAACTACCGGCCAATAGCTTTGACATCATGTTTATGTAAAACTATGGAACGCTTGGTCAACGCCCGACTGGTGTGGCATCTTGAGTCACAGGGTCTCCTCACAGACCTCCAGTGCGGTTTCCGGCGCTTCCGTAGTACAACTGACCATCTAGTCCGCTTTGAGTCTTTTATCCGAGATGCTTTTGTCAACAAGCAGCATGTCTATGCAATTTTCTTTGATCTTGAAAAGGCATATGACACTACCTGGAAGCATGGTATAATGTCTGATTTGTCGGACATGGGTTTTAAAGGGCACCTGCCCGTTTTTATTCACAATGTTTTGTCCAACAGGTCGTTCCATGTCCGTGTGGGCTCCACCCTCTCCGACTCCTTTGAACAGGAGATGGGTGTCTCGCAGGGCAGTATTCTATCTCCTGTTTTATTTAGCATTAAAATAAATAACATTGTAAAGGCCGTCAAGGATGATTCTGAATGCTCTTTGTTTGTGGACGACTTTGCTTTGTGTGCACGAGGTCGAGGACGTGCGTCACTTGAGAGGCGCTTGCAGCTGTGCGTTGATCGAATCCAGGGGTGGGTGTCTCTCAATGGATTCAGATTCTCGCCCTCCAAGACAGTCTGTGTGCATTTTACTAACCAGACGAAATTTTTTCCAGAACCTAGCCTGAGCATTGCTGGAGTGCCAATTAAGGTGGCCGAAGAGGCAAAGTTTTTGGGGGTCATCTTTGACAAAAGATTGACCTTCTGCAACCATGTTAACTACCTTAGAACCTCTTGTCGGAAGGCCCTCGACATTCTTCGTGTCGTTGGTCGTACTGACTGGGGTGCAGACCGCATCGTCTTACTTCGACTGTACCGGGCCCTTGTTCGGTCCAAACTGGATTACGGCTCTGTGGTATATGGCTCGGCTTCCAAGTCTGTTCTGCAGCGTCTGAACACAATTCACCATCAAGGTCTGCGCATATGTCTGGGAGCCTTCAGGACATCTCCAGTTCCTAGTCTGTATGCAGAGGCAGGGGAGCCTTCTCTCAGGCTCCGCCGCATCCGCCTCATGCTCAGCTACGTTCTGAAGCTGAAGGCCCATCCAGAAAATCCTGCCTATGATTGTGTTTTTAACCCGTCGTTTGCAGAGATTTACGATGCCCATCCGGGAGCTGTCTGTCCACTTTCCTTCCGTGTCCGACCTCATCTGCAGGCGGCCGAAGTGGACCTGGACAAAGTTTAGGAATCTCTGCAACATGTCACTCCACCCTGGCTACTACCAGTTCCTGACATCTTGCTGGACTTGACTGCCCACAAGAAGGATTGTACTCCACCAGCCATATACCAACAGAGCCTCAATGAACTCCTTTCAATTTTTCCTGGCTATTGTCGTCTTTATACGGATGGGTCCAAGTCTGAGGATGGAAGAGTGGCTGCGGCTGCAGTGTCCTCTCGCCATCCTAGACGCCCATTTAAGCTCCGTCTCCCTGACCATTCCTCTGTATTTAGCGCAGAACTGCAGGCCATTCTGCTAGCACTCAAGCATGCGTCAGGGACAGGGTCACTGCGGGCACTGTTGGCAGCAGAATCTGCGATTCTGTTGCCTTCGATGCCCACATGGCCTGAGCCACCAACATTGAACATGACAGTGACTCGGACTGTGAGGAAGCGACGCCTCAGGCGTCGGCCGTATGGCCTCGCTTCCTCATTGTCCATAGCAAGGTGAAGGAGAAACCTGTTACTAAGCTGCATCCTTTTCTGGTGGGGGAGACCCTCAGGAGCCGTGTTGGCAGGCCTGACGCCCAGCGCCTCAGGTCTGGTGACTTGCTGGTGGAGTGCCGTACCCGGGCACACTCCAGCGGGCTACTGAGGCTCTCTTCCATCGGAGACAATCCGGTGGAGGTCACACCCCACAAGACTATGAATTCGTCAAGAGGCGTAATCAAAGATCAAGCTTTGGCAGAACTGTCGGAAGATGAACTTGTACGGAACCTTAAGTCTCAGGGGGTGACTTACGTCAGGCGCTTCGCTTCCAAGCGAGGTGGTGGGGAGATCCGTCTCCCTACCATCATCCTGACGTTTGGCACCCCCACCCCTCCTACTACCATCTGGGGAGGTTACTACTCCCTGAGAGTGAAAAAGTACGTCCCTCTCCCCCTCCGGTGCTTTAAGTGCCAAAAGTATGGCCATGGGCAGAAGACATGCCGTCAGGCAGAGGCTTCATGCGCCCGTTGCACCAAGCCCGGACACTCTGCTGAGTCCTGCACAGCCACCCCCTTGTGTGTGAATTGCCAGGGGGCGCATATGGCTTCGGATAAGAAATGCCCTCGTTGGATATCCGAGTGCAAGATTCAGCCGGTGCGTGTGGAGAAGGGACTGTCCTTTCTAGATGCCAAAAAACTGGTTGAAGGCTCTGGTGCAGCTGCGGCTGCCCCAACCTCTAACGCCTCAGTATATACTTTCAGTGCAGCGGTGGCAGGCAAGTGTCCCACCAAAGATTTTTCATGTCAGACCCCAACTTCTTGGTTGGGGGCGGAGCCTTGGGTCGTCTCGCCCCTGGAGATTAACCCTCCTCCGCTGGTGACGAGGAGCCAGGGAACGCAGAAGGCGGACACTGCCGGTCCGGTTGTGCCGCCTTCTGTTGTCCCTAAGCCTCAGCCCCCACCCAAACCTGTTAGTCAGTCAACTCCAAAGGCTTCTGGCTCTGGTCAGCCTTCTAAGGCCGCTAACTCTAGCGGCAGGAACGCTGCCCAGGACCAGGGGTCTAAGAAATCTATGGGACCGCTGTGCGCACGGGCCCAGAAGGGGAACACTGATGTCCCCCTTCAAAACAAATATGCTGCACTGGAGGAGCGGATGGAGGGAGTGGAAGTTGTTGTTGCTGATTTTGCGGCAGCTCCACCCCCTTCATCTCCGAGGAACCAGAGGAGGCCCGGGAGCCGGCCCCCCTCTGTTTCTTCAACTCCTTCCAAGGTAAAGGAAAAAGGGGGGAAAAACTCTTCACCCCCGATAAGATATAATCATGTACTCTATGCTTCAGCGGAATTCTCGTGGTTTTTAAGCTAACTTTGAGGAATTACGTCTTTTAGTCAAGTTCTATAACCCCTCAGTAATATCTCTTCAGGAGACTTACCTGAAGACTTCTGACCATGTATCCTTTAATGGTTTTAACGTTATACACAAAGGCTCTGATTCGGAGAGGCGCTCGGGTGGAGCGGCTCTTCTCGTTAATAGCCAAATTTTAAGTAGCCCCGTTAGCATCGACACCTGTCTTCAGGCTGTCGCAGCTCGGGTTACCTTGAACAAGACCATAACCGTATGCAGTATTTACCTGCCACCATCACTGCGGGTCAGTAGCAATGATATTTTTAACTTAGTAGATCAACTGCCCTCTCCCTTTATTCTCATGGGGGATTTTAACGGTCACGCTCACCTTTGGGGCAGTGACCACTATGATGGCAGAGGTCAGATGTTAGAAGATGTTTTTTCTCAACTTAACCTATGTGTCTTTAACGATGGCTCACCTACATACTCTGACCCAGGTTCAGGATCTAGTTCTGTTCTAGACCTCACTGTGTGTGATCCTTCTCTCATGCTGGACTTTGACTGGAAGGTTCACGACGACCTGTGTGGTAGTGACCACTTCCCAGTAGTTCTGTCATCGGCCAGCTGTGAGGAGGATTCGCCGGTGGGGCGCTGGAATCTCAAGAAAGCTAACTGGCCTCTGTTCGCCTCCCTCTGTCAGTCTCGTCTTACAGAGGAGGTGGTCATGTCAGCTGAAGAACCTGTTTCTTGTTTTACTTTGATTTTGTTGGACGTAGCAGGTGAAACCATCCCTAGAGCTTCCACATCACTCCCTCGGAATCCGAGAGTACCATGGTTCAATGAAGAGTGCCACAAGGCCCAAAAAATACGCAAATCTGCTCAGCGACGTGCTTTTCGTAATCCGTCGCAAGCAAATATTTTAACATTTAAAAGACAGCGGGCGAAAGCCCGTTACATTTTTAAACGCGAACGCCGTGCTTCCTGGAGACGCTACGTCTCATCTTAATCTTCTAGGACTCCGTCCCAAAAAGTCTGGAAGGCTGTTCGAAGAATTAGGGGCAGGGGTGGCTCGGCTTCTGTCGGCCATCTTAGAGATGGTGCCAGTTTGGTCACAGATAAAAAGGCTGTGGCCAGTTTGCTTGCCTCCACCATTGCCCATAATTCTTCAACAGAGCATTATTCACCTTTCTTCCAGAGAGAGAAGGAGAAGCGAGAATCTTGTGCTTGTGATTTTATATCAGATAACTCGGAAGACTATAATGCCCCCTTTACGTTTTCGGAATTGCAGCAAGCCCTGCAGAAATGTACTGACTCTGCTGCTGGATTAGATACCCTCCATTATCAGCTCCTAACTCATGTACCTGAGGATTCACTCCTTGTACTTCTCAAGGCCTTTAACCATATCTGGATAACTGGTCGTTTTCTGCCATCTTGGCGCCAGGCTGTGGTTGTGCCAATCCCCAAGCCGGGTAAGGATCTTTCCGACCCGGGCAACTACCGGCCAATAGCTTTGACATCATGTTTATGTAAGACTATGAAACACTTGGTCAACGCCCGACTGGTGTGGCATCTTGAGTCACGTGGTCTCATCACAGACCTCCAGTGCGGTTTCCGGCGCTTCCGTAGTACAACTGACCATCTAGTTAGCTTTGAGTCTTTTATCCGAGATGCTTTTGTCAACAAGCAGCATGTATATGCAATTTTCTTTGATCTTGAAAAGGCATATGACACTACCTGGAAGTATGGTATAATGTCTGATTTGTCGGACATGGGTTTTAAAGGGCACCTGCCTGTTTTTATTCACAATTTTTTGTCTAACAGGTCGTTCCATGTCCGTGTGGGCTCCACCCTCTCCGACTCCTTTGAACAGGAGATGGGTGTCCCGCAGGGCAGCATTCTATCTCCTGTTTTATTTAGCATTAAAATAAATAACATTGTAAAGGCCGTCAAGGATGATTCTGAATGCTCTTTGTTTGTGGACGACTTGGCTTTGTGTGCACGAGGTCGAGGACTTGCGTCCCTTGAGAGGCGCTTGCAGCTGTGCGTTGATTGCATCCAGGGGTGGGAGTCTCTCAACGGATTCAGGTTCTCGACCTCCAAGACGATCTGTGTGCATTTTACTAACCAGACGAAATTTTTTCCAAAACCTACCCTGAGTATTGCTGGAGTGCCAATTCCGGTGGCCGAAGAGGCAAAGTTTCTGGGGGTCATCTTTGACAAAAGACTGACCTTCTGCAACCATGTTACCTACCTTAGAACCTCTTGTCAGAAGGCCCTCGACATTCTTCGTGTCGTTGGTCGTACTGACTGGGGTGCAGACCGCATTGTCTTACTTCGACTGTACCGGGCCCTTGTTCGGTCCAAACTGGATTACTGCTCTGTGGTATATGGCTCGGCTTCCAAGTCTGTTCTACAGCGTCTGAACACAATTCACCATCAAGGACTGTGCATATGTCTGGGAGCCTTCAGGACATCTCCAGTTCCTAGTCTGTATGCCGAGGCCGGGGAGCCTTCTCTCGGGCTCCACCGCATCCGCCTCATGCTCAGCTACGTTCTGAAGCTGAAGGCCCATCCAGACAATCCTGCCTATGATTGTGTTTTTAACCCGTCGTTTGCAGAGATTTACGATGCCCATCCGGGAGCTGTCCGTCCACTTTCCTTCCGTGTCCGACCTCATCTGCAGGCGGCCGGAGTGGACCTGCACAAAGTTTCGGAATATCTGCAACACGTCACTCCACCCTGGCTACTACCAGTTCCTGACATCTTGCTGGACTTGACCGCCCACGAGAAGGATTGTACTCCACCAGCCATATACCAACAGAGCCTCAATGAACTCCTTTCAATTTTTCCTGGCTATTGTCGTCTTTATACGGATGGGTCCAAGTCTGAGGATGGGAGGGTGGCTGCGGCTGCAGTGTCCTCTCGCCATCCTAAACGCCCATTTAAGCTCCGTCTCCCTGACCATTCCTCTGTATTTAGTGCAGAACTGCAGGCAATTCTGCTGGCACTCAAGCATGCCTATCAGTCTCGGGAAAGGAACTTCCTGATTCTGTCTGACTCTCTTTCTGCCCTGCAGGCCCTTCAGGGCGCGGGAACAGACCATCCACTGCTGGTGCAGATTAGAGAGCTTTACGCAGACTTGATGAAGGAATATTATGACATCATTTTTATTTGGGTCCCAGGCCATGTGGGCATCGAAGCCAACAATCGCAGATTCTGCTGCCAACAGTGCCCGCAGTGACCCTGTCCCTGACACACAGACTGTCTATAGTGATTTTAAACCTGTGATTAGTGCGTACATAGCCCGCGAGTGGCAGTCCGAGTGGGACAAAGAGGAAGGGAACAAGCTTCATGAAGCTCTTCCTAAGTTGTCTGACAGTCTACCTTTCCGCTGCGGCAGCCGCCGTGAGGAGACTGTCCTTGCTCGGCTCCACATCGGGCACACGTATGTTACGCACTCTTACTTACTTAAACAGGATGAGCGTCCATGGTGTTTTGCCTGTGATGAGCAGTTTTCTGTTCGACACTTTTTGCTGTATTGTGCTGACCTAATTGACACCAGATATAAACACTTTACAGCAGACTCCTTCAAGGTTTTGTTCCGGGATGTTCCCCCGGACAAAATCTTCAATTTCTTGCGAGCATGCAATATTTTTAACAAGATTTGAGCATTCATAGACTATGTGAATCTTTTTTATTTGCCCTTTTTGAGAGTCTGTAGACATTTCTTTTAAAGACATGTGCGACATTTTAGCGTGAGATTTTTAATTTATATTTACATCTTGTCTTAAGACCATGCTTTTAGTCTGGCTGACCAGATTTTTACCCATCCCGCCATGAGATGGCCTTAGTCGCCTGCTCGGCGTTAAACCCAATTAACTAACTAACTAACCTTAAGTCTCAGGGGGTGACTTGCGTCAGGCGCTTCGCTTCCAAGCGAGGTGGTGGGGAGATCCGTGTCCCTACCATCTTCCTGACGTTTGGCACCCCCACCCCTCCTACTACCATCTGGGGAGGTTACTACTCCTTGAGAGTGAAAAAGTATGTCCCTGTCCCCCTCCGGTGCTTTAAGTGCCAAAAGTATGGCCATGGGCAGAAGACCTGCCATCAGGCGGAGGCTTCATGCGCCTGTTGCACTAAGCCTGGACACTCTGCTGAGTCCACAGCCACCCCCCTGTGTGTGAATTGCCAGGGGGCGCATATGGCTTTGGATAAGAAATGCCCTCGTTGGATATCCGAGTGCAAGATTCAGCAGGTGCGTGTGGAGAAGGGACTGTCCTTTCTAGATGCCAAAAAAACTGGTTGAAGGCTCTGGTGTGGCTGCGGCTGCCCCAACCTCTAACACCTCAGTATATACTTTCAGTGCAGCGGTGGCAGGCAAGCGCCCCACCAAAGACTTTTTATGTCAGACCCCAACTTCTTGGTTGGGGGCGGAGCCTCGGCTCATCTCGCCCCTGGAGAGTAACCCTCCTCTGGTGGTGAAGAAGAGCCAGGGAACGCAGAAGGCGGACACTGCCGGTCCGGTTGTGCCGCCTTCTGTTGCCCCTAAGCCTCAGCCTCCACCTAAACCTGTTAGTCAGTCAACTCCGAAGGCTTCTGGCTCTGGTCAGCCTTCTAAGGCCGCTAACTCTAGCAGCAGGAACGCTGCCCAGTACCAGGGGTCTAAGAAATCTATGGGACCGCTGTGCGCACGGGCCCAGAAGGGGAACACTGATGTCCCCCTTCAAAACAAATATGCTGCACTGGAGGAGCGGATGGAGGGAGTGGAAGTTGTCGTTGCTGATTTTGTGGCAGCTCCACCCCCTTCATCTCCGAAGAACCAGAGGAGGCCCGGGAGCCGGCCCCCCACCCCCCTCTGTTTCTTCAACTCCTTCCAAGGGAAAGGAAAAAGGGGGAAAAACTCTTCACCCCCAGATAAGACATAATCATGTACTCTATGCTTCAGTGGAATTGTCGTGGTTTTCAAGCTAACTTTGAGGAATTACGTCTTTTAGTCAAGTTCTATATCCCCTCAGTAATATCTCTTCAGGAGACTTATCTGAAGACTTCTGACCATGTATCCTTTAATGGTTTTAACGTTATACATAAAGGCTCTGATTCGGAGAGGCGCTCGGGTGGAGCGGCTCTTCTCATTAGTAGCCAAATTTTATGTAGCCCCGTTAGCATCGACACCTGCTTCAGGCTGTCGCAGCTCGGGTTACCTTGAAGAAGACCATAACCGTATGCAGTATTTACCTGCCACCATCACTGCGGGTTAGTAGCAATGATATTTTTAACTTAGTAGATCAACTGCCCCCTCCCTTTATTCTCATGGGGGATTTTAACGGTCATGCTCACCTTTGGGGCAGCGACCACTATGATGGCAGAGGTCAGATGTTAGAAGAAGTTTTTTCTCAACTTAACCTATGTGTCTTTAACGATGGCTCACCTACATACTCTAACTCAGGTTCAGGATCTAGTTCTGTTCTAACCCACTGCTGGTGCAGATCAGAGAGCTCCACGCGGACTTGATGAAGTAATATTATGATATCATTTTTATTTGGGTGCCAGGGCATGTGGGCATCGAGGGCAACAGGATCGCAGATTCTGCTGCCAACGATGCCCGCAATGACCCTGTCCCTGACACACAGACTGTTTATAGTGATTTTAGACATGTGGCTAGTGCGTACATAGCCCGTGAGTGGCAGTCCGAGTGGGACAAAGAGGAAGCTAACAAGCTGCATGAAGCCCTTCCTAAGTTGTCCGACGGTCTACCTTATCGCTGCGGCAGCCGCCGTGAGTAGACTGTCCTGGCTCGGCTCCACATCGGCCACACGTATGTTACGCACTCTTATTTACTTAAACAGGAGGAGCGTCCATGGTGTTATGCCTGCGACGAGCAGTACTCTGTTCAACATTTTTTGTTGTCTTGTGCTGATCTAATCGACACAAGGTATAAACATTTCACAGCAGACTCCTTGAAGGTTTTGTTCCGGGATGTGCCCCCGGACAAGATCTTCAGATTTCTGAGAGAGTGCCATATTTTTAATAAGATTTGAGCGTTATAGATTATGATGTTTTTATTATTTTGACCTTTTGAGAGTCTTCCGACGTTTTCTTTAAAGACCTGTGCGACATTTTAGCCTGACATATTTTTAAGGCATATTTACATCATGTCTTAAGACCTTTCTTTTAGTCTGGCTGACCAGATTTTTACCCTTTCCGCCGTGAGATGGCCTTAGTTGCCTGCTCGGCGTTAAACCCAAATAACTAACTAACTAACTAGTTCTGTTCTAGACCTCACTGTGTGTGATCCTTCTCTCATGCTGGACTTTGACTGGAAGGTTCACGATGACCTATGTGGTAGTGACCACTTCCCAGTAGTTCTGTCATCGGTCAGCTGTGAGGAGGATTCGTCGGTGGGGCACTGGAATCTCAAGAAAGCTAACTGGCCTCTGTTCGCCTCCCTCTGTCAGTCTCGTCTTACAGAGGAGGTGGTCATGTCAGCTGAAGACCCTGTTTTTTGTTTTACTTTGATTTTGTTGGACGTAGCACGTGAAACCATCCCTAGAACTTCCACATCATGCAGAAATGTACTGACTCTGCTGCTGGATTAGATACCATCCATTATCAGCTCCTAACTCATCTGCCTGAGGATTCACTCCTTGTACTTCTCAAGGCCTTTAACCATATCTGGATAACTGGTCGTTTTCCGCCATCTTGGCGCCAGGCTGTGGTTGTGCCAATCCCCAAGCCGGGTAAGGATCCTTCCGACCCGGGCAACTACCGGCCAATAGCTTTGACATCATGTTTATGTAAGACTATGGAACGTTTTGTCAACGCCCGACTGGTGTGGCATCTTGAGTCACGTGGTCTCATCACAGACCTCCAGTGCGGTTTCCGGCGCTTCTGTAGTACAACTGACCATTTAGTCCGCTTTGAGTCTTTTATCCGAGATGCTTTTGTCAACAAGCAGCATGTCTATGCAATTTTCTTTGATCTTGAAAAGGCATATGACACTACCTGGAAGTATGGTATAATGTCTGATTTGTCGGACATGGGTTTTAAAGGGCACCTGCCTGTTTTTATTCACAATGTTTTGTCTAACAGGTCGTTCCATGTCCGTGTGGGCTCCACCCTCTCCGACTCTTTTGAACAGGAGATGGGTGTCCCGCAGGGCAGCATTCTACCTCCTGTTTTATTTAGCATTAAAATAAATAACATTGTAAAGGCCGTCAAGGATGATTCTGAATGCTCTTTGTTTGTGGACGACTTTGCTTTGTGTGCACGAGGTCGAGGACTTGCGTCCCTTGAGAGGCGCTTGCAGCTGTGCGTTGATCGCATCCAGGGGTGGGTGTCTCTCAACGGATTCAGGTTCTCGCCCTCCAAGACAGTCTGTGTGCATTTTACTAACCAGACGAAATTTTTTCCAAAACCTACCCTGAGCATTGCTGGAGTGCCAATTCAGGTGGCCGAAGAGGCAAAGTTTTGGGGGGTCATCTTTGACAAAAGATTGACCTTTTGCAACCATGTTAACTACGTAAGAACCTCTTGTCAGAAGGCCCTCGACATTCTTCGTGTCGTTGGTTGTACTGACTGGGGTGCAGACCGCATTGTCTTACTTCGACTGTACCGGGCCCTTGTTCGGTCCAAACTGGATTATGGCTCTGTCTTATATGGCTCGGCTTCCAAGTCTGTTCTACAGCGTCTGAACACAATTCACCATCAAGGTCTGCGCATATGCCTGGGGGCCTTCAGGACATCTCCAGTTCCTAGTCTGTATGCAGAGGCAGGGGAGCCTTCTCTCAGGCTGCGCCGCATCCGCCTCATGCTCAGCTACGTTCTGAAGCTGAAGGCCCATCCAGACAATCCTGCCTATGATTGTGTTTTTAACCCGTCGTTTGCAGAGATTTACGATGCCCATCCGAGAGCTGTTCGTCCACTTTCCTTCCGTGTCCGACCTCATCTGCAGGCGGCTGGAGTGGACCTGGACAAAGTTTTGAAATCTCTGCAACACGTCACTCCACCCTGGCTACTACCAGTTCCTGACATCTTGCTGGACTTGACCGCCCACAAGAAGGATTGTACTCCACCAGCCATATACCAACAGAGCCTCAATGAACTCCTTTCAAGTTTTCCTGGCTATTGTCGTCTTTATACGGATGAGTCCAACTCTGAGGATGGGAGAGTGGCTGCAGCTGCAGTGTCATCTCGCCATCCTAGACGCCCATTTAAGCTCCGCCTACCTGACCATTCCTCTGTATTTAGTGCAGAACTGCAGGCAATTCTGCTGGCACTCAAGCATGCCTATCAGTCTCGGGAACGGAACTTCCTGATTCTGTCTGACTCTTTCTGCCCTGCAGGCCCTTCAGGGCGCGGGAACAGACCACCCACTGCTGGTGCAGATTAGAGAGCTCTACGCAGATTTGATGAAGGAATATTATGACATCATTTTTATTTGGGTCCCAGGCCATGTGGGCATCGAAGGCAACAGAATCGCAGATTCTGCTGCCAACAGTGCTCGCAGTGACCCTGTCCCTGACACACAGACTGTTTTTAGTGATTTTAAACCTGTGATTAGTGCGTACATAGGCCGCGAGTGGCAGTCCAAGTGGGACAAAGAGGAAGGGAACAAGCTTCATGAAGCTCTTCCTAAGTTGTCTGACAGTCTACCTTTCCGCTGCGGCAGCCGCCGTGAGGAGACTGTCCTTGCTCGGCTCCACATCGGGCACACTTGTGTTACGCACTCTTACTTACTTAAACAGGATGAGCGTCCATGTTTGTTTTTTTTTGCCTGTGATGAGCAGTTTTCTGTTCGACACTTTTTGCTGTATTGTGCTGACCTAATTGACACCAGATATAAACACTTCACAGCAGACTCCTTGAAGGTTTTGTTCCGGGATGTTCCCCCGGACAAAAATCTTCAATTTCTTGCGAGCATGCAATATTTTTAACAAGATCTGAGCATTCATAGACTATGTGAATCTTTTCTATTTGCCCTTTTTGAGAGTCTGTAGACGTTTCTTTTAAAGACGTGCGACATTTTAGCCTGAGATTTTTAATGTATATTAATTACATCTTGTCTTAAGACCTTGCTTTTAGTCTGGCTGACCAGATTTTTACCCATCCCACCGTGAGATGGCCTTCGTCACCTCCTCGGCATTAAACCCAAATAACTAACTAACCCCTGCAGCAATTTTCAATTCCCCCATCATTTATCCCTTCCTAATTTTACAACATGACATTCCATGTACATGGGCACGTTGTTGTCAGCTTTTAAATCAGAAAAATGAAATAATCCAATTTTGGAGACACTTTCTAAAGTCTGCCTTAAAGTTCTGGATACAGATCGATCATGATAGTTGAAGGGTGCTGTCAGAATAGATTTGCACCTACAGGTGCCCAGCTATTTTGGCACCACCCTTCAGTTTATCAAGTTCCTGTCGTGTCATCAGGGCTTAAGGGGTTAACAAAAATGATTTGGCCCACTGCAAGAGGCATAGATCCTCATGAGCCCCCGCAGTTGTGGGGGCTCATGAGGATCTATGCCTCTTGCTGACACCCCTGATGACATGAGTGACAAACAACTGTGATGTGGGGCGAAAGGTGTCGGCAGACGTCTATTGCATTCCTCACTTGATTTGTTTCCTCAAAAACATTAGCAATGGCATTACTGATAGGAAGATACGTCTAGCTACCAATTTCAGCTAAGCGTATGACTATGCCATCAGTAAGTATTTTTCGAAAAAAATATATTTGAGAGAAAAATTAATATTTGGTGGATGTGGTTTGCAGTCAGACAGAACAATCTTCAGCTTGCCCAGGATGTCTTGCTGCGTTACGAAGAAGACATGCTTCAGCCCAGTGTACGCACCCTTCATTTTCTGGCCTGCAGTCTAGAGCTAAAGGGCAAGCCTGTGCCATTTGATGTGCCAGAATTTGAACGCCCTGCATCTCTGCCAAAATCCAGGCAGGCAAAGCAGGCCAAACCAAAGACCAAACCAAAGACAAAACAAGAGACGGCACAGAAACGGGAAACACGGCAGTCTCAAGCACCTAAGGTATGTACCATTATGTTATTCCATTTAGCTGCAATGCACTGCAGCAGAAGGTGTCAAGGGGTCGCTGCCTTACTCAAAAGGTGGGGGCCCCAGGGGACAAGTTGCATTGGAGGTGCGGGTAGTGGGGAACTCTTACAGTGCCTCCCCCGGGATCACCCTAGTCTAGGGCCTCTTGGCCTTTGCGAGGCACCCTCGTGTGTAATCCCTCCGGACTTGCATAGCATCCCTCTATCCCAAGACCGCCCATGCGTGGTCCCTGGCCACATCCTCTCCGAGGTGACCCAAAAAACTGGGCAGCATGAGCCCGCAGGCTAAACACGGCGGATCTAGGGAGAGAACCTCAAAAATTAACCAACATTGTCCTGCTGCCTTGCAGGCCTGGCCGCTTGGCTGCAGAAAGGCTAAGGGAGGAAAACCCTGACTTCAAAGCCCCCGTGTCTCTGGGGAAGGTTTTTGAGCCAGAGACTAGGACAAGGACAGTCTGATATAAAACCTACGACCAGAGGACCTCGATGCCATCGTCCCAGCCAAGGGTTTAAAGGGTGGGGCCAGTACTGCACACACTGCACTCCACCAAAAGCTCCACCGCGCAGGCTTTAGGAAACGTCCACTGCTGCGGACCGTGACACCTGGCGATCAACCATTTACAAGGCAGCTGTCTCCTTTGAGGACTCTCGCAGAGCTAGCCTTAAAGACAAGCAGCTCAGGAGAAAAAAACAGAGATGCTGCAACTCAGAACCCTGGCCAGACCTCCCTTTGCAGCCACTGCGGTCGAACCTGCCTGTCCCGGATTGGCCTCCGCAGTCATGAGCATGCCTGCAGACATCGTGGACAACCCCTATAGAATCTTCGTTCGCGAAGTCAAGCCAAGAGACTGCACCAGGAGATGAATCATACATGATAATTCAAGGGTAGTGCCAGATGAGCTTGGTGCCGTCAGGCACCAAGCTTATCTGGCACTACCCTTGAATTATTATGTACGATCCATCTCCTGGAACTGGTACATAGTTAAGGGACACATCAAAAGTGTGGGAAATGAGACTTTGGGATTGGATGAGCTCAACTTGCGGAGTATTTCAGTTAAACCACTTTTGCCTGCAGCCGCCGATACGGTCAGGTGAACAGTGCTGGGGGGAGCATGCACAAGTGGATTAGATTGCGTTTTAGGATCGCCTTATTCATTTATACTGCTTTCCTGTTATAAATAAAGTAACTCACATTTTTGCATTTTACATCACTTTCATAATGACATAGCAACTTGTAATAATGATATCATAGCAACTTGTAATATTTATAAAGAACATTTACATCACCTGTCACGTCCCCCTTGGTTCACATTGTGATGTTGTCATGTCACGTGGCAACATTGGCTATGGAAGGCTAGTGTAAAGCCGTCATACTCCCACATTATGGTGTTGGATGTCTTTCATCACATTTTAGCATTGTCCATGTGATCTCCAGATTTTTTTATTGGAATGCTTCACATAGATGTAGATTTCTCTGAAGATAGTCCACAAAGGTAGTGCCAGCTTATTTTCCTGTGTTAACCCTTTGAAATAAATTTTACTGACAGTTCAAGGGTGGTGCCAGAATAGCTTGGCGCCTGAGGCATCGAGCTATTCTGGCACCACCCTTGAACTAAAACGATTGATGTATCTCCTAATCTGTAATGCAGCCATCATAGGACAAGAGGCAAATTGTACAAAATCAGCCTCAAGATGGAATGGGTTAATCATGCCTTGCCTTTGAACTCTTGTGATATTGTTTATAATCCTTGTCCCATAATACTAAGCAAGAGTCTGGAATCTGTTGACAATTTGTGCTTTATACAGACACAGGAAACCCCAACACAACAGGTCCCATAATACTAAGGGCATGGGTCTGGAATCTGTTGACAATTTGTGCTTTATACAGACACCGGAAACCCCAACACAACAGGTCTCAGCAAAAGTAGCTGCCAGCCCTGAAGTTTTGAAACTGAAGACGCACATTGAGGAGGAGGATGTTGACAAAGTCATGGCCACTCTCAGAAGGTCAGTACAGTCTATATTATTCATTTGGATGACCTCTCTCAAAGGTCAAGGGTCGTGAGAGGTCAGCAGATGTGTGAAAAATGCTTATTGTTTGACTTATTGTTAGTTGTTAGTGGCACTTTTGCAAACTTTTCAATCAATACTTGGCACAAAGATAGTTGATGATAAAACCTTCCTACGCATGGTAATTTGCATGGACCTTTCCTGAAGGAAAAGGTTAACCGATTTAGCCCCAAGGTCACTTATTTCTTCAAAAACGTTACAGAGCCTCAATGAACTCCTTTCAAGTTTTCCTGGCTATTGTCGTCTTTATACGGATGGGTCCAAGTCTGAGGATGGGAGAGTGGCTGCGGCTGCAGTGTCCTCTCACCATCCTAGATGCCCATTTAAGCTCCGCCTACCTGACCATTCCCCTGTATTTAGTGCAGAACTGCAGGCAATTCTGCTGGCACTCAAGCATGCCTATCAGTCTCGGGAACGGAACTTCCTGATTCTGTCTCTCTTTTTGCCCTTCAGGGCGCGGGAACAGACCACCCACTGCTGGTGCAGATTAGAGAGCTCTACGCAGATTTGATGAAGGAATATTATGACATCTTTTTTATTTGGGTCCCAGGCCATGTGGGCATCGAAGGCAACAGAATCGCAGATTCTGCTGCCAACAGTGCTCGCAGTGACCCTACCCCACCCGGGTCTGCCCTGGGGGACTTGGGTGGGGTTAGGTATTTTTTAGTTCCCAGGGTCAACCTGGTCAGCCCCACAGGGTGGGGTTTTCTCTCTATTCTGGGGCATGTGTTTCTGTCTACCCTTTGTCCATTCACCTGTATTTGCCTTTTTAAAACTCTCCCTACTGTCTGCACTGCCTGTAGCTCTTGATATTGGATCTGTGTTGCTAAACGGATTTAGTTTTATTTAGGCCCCATGTTGTAGGTTTATTTAACGTATTTGACCGCCTAGCGACATACATTCAATTTTCTGTTTAGTTTGTTTTTTTTCTCAAGCAGTGCAGGCACGTCCTGAGAAAGCCTTGTTGCTGTCGGGACGTTAAGCAATGTAAATCAATCAATCAATCGCAGTGACCCTGTCCCTGACACACAGACTGTTTTTAGTGATTTTAAACCTGTGATTAGTGCGTACATAGGCCGCGAGTGGCAGTCCGAGTGGGACAAAGAGGAAGGGGAACAAGCTTCATGAAGCTCTTCCTACGTTGTCCGACAGTCTAGCTTTCCGCTGCGGCAGCCGCCGTGAGAAGACTGTCCTTGCTCGGCTCCACATCGGGCACACTTATGTTACGCACTCTTACTTACTTAAACAGGATGAGCGTCCATGGTGTTTTGCCTGTGATGAGCAGTTTTCTGTTCGACACTTTTTGCTGTATTGTGCTGACCTAATTCACACCAGATTTAAACACTTCACAGCAGACTCCTTGAAGGTTTTGTTCCGGGATGTTCCCCCGGACAAAATCTTCAATTTCTTGCGAGCATGCAATATTTTTAACAAGATCTGAGCATTCATAGACTATGTGAATCTTTTTTATTTGCCCTTTTTGAGAGTCTGTAGACATTTCTTTTAAAGACATGTGCGACATTTTAGCCTGAGATTTTTAATCTATATTTACATCTTGTCTTAAGACCTTGCTTTTAGTCTGGCTGACCAGATTTTTACCCATCCCGCCATGAGATGGCCTTAGTCGCCTGCTCGGCATTAAACCCAAATAACTAACTCATTTTTATTTGGGTCCCGGGCCATGTGGGCATCGAAGGCAACAGAATCGCAGATTCTGCTGCCAACAGTGCCCGCAGTGACCCTGTCTCTGACACACTGACTGTTTATAGTGAATTTAAACCTGTGATTAGTGCGTACATAGCCCCGAGTGGCAGTCCGAGTGGGACAAAGAGGAAGGGAACAAGCTTCATGAAGCTCTTCCTACGTTGTCCGACAGTCTACCTTTCCGCTGTGGCAGCCGCCGTGAGGAGACTGTCCTTGCTCGGCTCCACATCGGGCACACGTATGTTACGCACTCTTACTTACTTAAACGGGATGAGCGTCCATGGTGTTTTGCCTGTGATGAGCAGTTTTCTGTTCGACACTTTTTGCTGTATTGTGCTGATCTAATCAACACAAGGCATAAACATTTCACAGCAGACTCCTTGAAGTTTTTGTTCCGGGATGTTCCCCCGGACAAAATCTTCAATTTATTGAGAGAATGCAAAATGTTTAACACGATCTGAGCATTCATAGACTATGTGAATATTTTTTATTTTGCCCTTTTTGAGAGTCTGTATACGTTTCTTTTAAAAACTTGTGCGACATTTTAGCCTGACATTTTTAAGCTATATTTACATCTTGTCTTAAGACCTTGCTTTTAGTCTGGCTGACCAGATTTTTACCCATCCCGCCGTGAGATGGCCTTAGTCACCTGCTCGGCTTTAAACCCAAATAACTAACTAACTAATTCGTGTCATGGGCCCTCACTGGACTTCTTCCGACCGACGTTTACTGTTGGTACTATGGTGGTTCCTAACCCCATCACCGCATCGCCGGAGAGGTAAGGTATCGGTCCTCACCCTCAGCCGGCTCCTGACCAGGTGCCTGCTTTGGTTGGAGGTCTTTGTTTTTGATCAGACCGCTTCGCGCAGATCTATCATTCTCGTTGTCGCGGCCTCACAGTGCTTGCGCCTGGTCGCCTGCTATCTCTGCTTTCTGTTGCAGTAGCCCCGTGCGTATCTGCCAGCGGTGTGGAGCTTTTCAGTGGCCGTGTAAAGCTCATGAATTCTGCCTACCCTGTACGGGCTGCGCCTCTGACCACACTTGCGCAGTCTGTGTCGCCTGGCCGGAGCAATGCAGCTCTCAGCTTTGGGGATTCTACCGGCGCGAGCACCTGCCTCCGACTAGTGACCGTGCGTCCCTCATGGATCCCCCCTCCGTGCCCAGCCCAGCCCTGTGCCCAGTCACACTTGCACTGACGTTGGTGATCAACAGACACGTCGGACAATTGAGCCTCGCTCTTCCCCCAGGACTTCTACTCGGACTCCGCCTGCTGACTCTTACTCCGCCTTAGGGCAGAGCACCTGCCTTACAGAGGCAGGACTGCAGCGACGTGTGCTTGGCGCTGTAATTTGTCCGAAAAGCGTCCTGAGAGGTCTCGCCAGTTAAACCCCGCGTACTCTTACAGTGAGTCGCTCAGTCGGCAGTGTGCCCGCATTACAGAGGCAGGCAAGAGACCCATGTCCCGGCGTCCATGGACTGATGACAGTTTGGCAAATTCTCACTCGGCCACCACTCTTTGACGCTCTAGTTCGTCCCAAGAAGAACGTCAGAAGCATCGTACTGTTCTGTGTACTGGCCGACACAGCCCCCGGCCTGCCTCGTCCTCGTCACCGCCTACCCGGCACCGGCCTCCACGTGGTGTGGGTGGGTAGTCCGCTCAGTCCCTGACTGAGTGGGCTAGCAGACGGGTGCCATCTTTGTCCAGGATTAGGACTTGATGTCAACAGATAATTATGTTGTTCAGCCTTTTCACTGGTCCGGTTTTTAAGGAGCTGTGCTAACCTAGGTCGTACCATGTTGGATTGGTCCTTAAAAATACTCGTGACTTTTTGGTACTTTGGATCCCAAGTGTTTGCCGTGCTTGGAGACCCGTGTCAGAGGAGAAGAGGATCCTGGTGGCTGAGGTTCCCTTTGGGCTGCGGCTCACTGGTGCCAACACTACACTTCGGCCTCGACTTCTACCTAAACAGGAGGCTAGTCGTACCGGCCTAGTCAATCGGCTCTTGTCACGTTGAGCCCTATCCCATTGTTGACATGCGGGCTGATATACGGAGCACTATGCTATAGCCTTTGCTGCTGATTAGGTGCTTTACGCCAGTATTCCCCTGCATTCAACGGTGTGATAGAAGGCGGTGGCTCAAACGGTTCCATCGGGCTTACCCCCTTGAGTATATCTTTCGGGCAGTCTCCATTGTGCGTCGGCTGGAGACCCACCGACATTTGCACTTTCCCTTGTTGGGCTCGGTGGCGGGCGGGGACCCCCGGGGGATGAATATCTCTACTATTATAATATGGATAAAACCAAAAAACCCAAACTTGCACAGAAGCGGCACATAGCCACCACATTTGAGCATGACAGTGACTCGGACTGTGAGGAAGCGACGCCTCAGGCGTCGGCCGTATGGCCTCGCTTCCTCATTGTCCATAGCAAGGTTAAGGAGAAACCTGTTACCAAGATGCATCCTTTTCTGGTGGGGGAGACCCTCAGAAGCCGTGTTGGCAGGCCTGACGCCCAGCGCCTCAGGTCTGGTGACTTGCTGGTGGAGTGCCGTACCCGGGCACACTCCAGCAGGCTGCTGAGGCTCTCTTCCATCGGAGACACTCCGGTGGAGGTCACGCCCCACAAGACTATGAATTCATCCAGAGGCGTAATCAAAGATCAAGCTTTGGCAGAACTGTCAGAAGATGAACTTGTACGGAACCTTAAGTCTCAGGGGGTGACTTACGTCAGGCGCTTCGCTTCCAAGCGAGGTGGTGGGGAGATCCGTCTCCCTACCATCATCCTGACGTTTGGCACCCCCACACCTCCTACTACCATCTGGGGAGGTTACTACTCCTTGAGAGTAAAAAAGTACGTCCCTCTCCCCCTCCGGTGCTTTAAGTGCCAAAAGTATGGCCATGGGCAGAAGACCTGCCGTCAGGCAGAGGCTTCATGTGCCCGTTGCACTAAGCCTGGACACTCTGCTGAGTCCTGCACAGCCACCCCCCTGTGTGTGAATTGCCAGGGGGCGCATATGGCTTCGGATAAGAAATGCCCTCGTTGGATATCCGAGGGCAAGATTCAGCAGGTGCGTGTGGAGAAGGGACTGTCCTTTCTAGATGCCCAAAAACTGGTTGAAGGCTCTGATGCGGCTGCGGCTGCCCCAACCTCTAGCACCTCAGTATATACTTTCAGAGCAGCGGTGGCAGGCAAGCGCCCCACCAAAGACTTTTCATGTCAGACCCCAACTTCTTGGTTGGGGGCGGAGCCTCGGCTCATCTCGCCCCTGGAGAGTAACCCTCCTCCGGTGGTGAGGAAGAGCCAGGGAACGCAGAAGGCGGACACTGCCGGTCCGGTTGTGCCGCCTTCTGTTACCCCTAAGCCTCAGCCCCCACCCAAACCTGTTAGTCAACTCCAAAGGCTTCTGGCTCTGGTCAGCCTTCTAAGGCCGCTAACTCTAGCGGCAGGAACGCTGCCCAGGACCAGGCGTCTAAGAAATCTATGGGACCGCTGTGCGCACGGGCCCAGAGGGGGAACACTGATGTCCCCCTTCAAAACAAATATGCTGCACTGGAGGAGCGGATGGAGGGAGTGGAAGTTGTCGTTGCTGGTTTTGCGGCAGCTCCACCCCCTTCATCTCCGAAGAACCAGAGGAGACCCGGGAGCCGGCCCCCCTCTGTTTCTTCAGCTCCTTCCAAGGTAAAGGAAAAAAGGGGGGAAAGTCTCTTCACCCCCAGATAAGATATAATCATGTACTCTATGCTTCAGTGGAATTGTCGTGGTTTTCAAGCTAACTTTGAGGAATTACGTCTTTTAGTCAAGTTCTATAACCCTTCAGTCATATCTCTCCAGGAGACTTACCTGAAGACTTCTGACCATATATCCTTTAATGGTTTTAACGTTATACATAAAGGCTCTGATTCGTAGAGGCGCTCGGGTGGAGCGGCTCTTCTCATTAGTAGCCAAATTTTATATAGCCCCGTCAGCATCGACACCTGTCTTCAGGCTGTCGCAGCTCGGGTTACCTTGAAGAAGACCATAACCATATGCAGTGTTTACCTGCCACCATCACTGCGGGTCAGTAGCAAGGATATTTTTAACTTGGTAGATCAATTGCCCCCTCCCTTTATTCTCATGGGGGATTTTAACGGTCACGCTCACCTTTGGGGCAGTGACCACTATGATGGCAGAGGTCAGATGTTAGAAGATGTTTTTTCTCAACTTAACCTATGTGTCTTTAACGATGGCTCGCCTACATACTCTAACTCATGTTCAGGATCTAGTTCTGTTCTAGACCTCACTGTGTGTGATCCTTCTCTCATGCTGGACTTTGACTGGAAGGTTCACGACGACCTGTGTGGTAGTGACCACTTCCCAGTAGTTCTGTCATCGGTCAGCTGTGAGGAGGATTCGCCGGTGGGGCGCTGGAATCTCAAGAAAGCTAACTGGCCTCTGTTCGCCTCCCTCTGTCAGTCTCGTCTTACAGAGGAGGTGGTCATGTCAGCTGAAGAACCTGTTTCTTGGTTTACTTTGATTTTGTTGGACGTAGCAAGTGAAACCATCCCTAGAACTTCCACATCAGTCCCTCGGAAGCCGAGAGTACCATGGTTCAATGAAGAGTGCCGCAAGGCCCAAAAAATACGCAAATCTGCTCAGCGACGTGCTTTTCGTAATCCGTCGCAAGCAAATATTTTAACATTTAAAAGACAGCGGGCGAAAGCCCGTTACATTTTTAAACGCGAACGCCGTGCTTCCTGGAGACGCTTCGTCTCATCTTTATCTTCTAGGACTCCGTCCCAAAAAGTCTGGAAGGCTGTTCGAAGAATTAGGGGCAGGGGTGGCTCGGCTTCTGTCGGCCATCTACACCCGGGTCTGCCCTGGGGGACTTTGGTGGGGTTAGGTATTTTTTAGTTCCCAGGGTCACCCTGGTCAGCCCCACAGGGTGGGTTTTTCTCTCTATTCTGGGGCATGTGTTTCTGTCTACCCTTTGTCCATTCACCTGTATTTGCCTTTTTAAAACTCTCCCTACTGTCTGCACTGCCTGTAGCTCTTGATATTGGATGTGTGTTGCTAAATGGTCTTAGCTTTATTTAGGCCCCATGTGTTAGGTTTATTTAATATATTTGACCGGCTGGCGACATACATTCAATGTTCTGTTTATTTTTTTTCACAAGCAGTGCAGGCACGTCCTGAGAAAGCCTTGTTGCTGTCGGGACGTTAAGCAATGTACAATCAATCAATCAATCTGTCGGCCATCTTAGAGATGGTGCCAGTTTGGTCACAGATAAAAAGGCTGTGGCCAATTTGCTTGCCTCCACCATTGCCCATAATTCTTCAACAGAGCATTATTCACCTTTCTTCCAGAGAGAGAAGGAGAAGCGAGAATCTTGTGCTTGTGATTTTATATCAGATAACTCGGAAGACTATAATGCCCCCTTTACGTTTTCAGAATTGCAGCAAGCCACGCAGAAATGTACTGACTCTGCTGCTGGATTAGATACCATCCATTATCAGCTCCTAACTCATCTGCCTGAGGATTCACTCCTTGTACTTCTCAAGGCCTTTAACCATATCTGGATAACCGGTCGTTTTCCGCCATCTTGGCGCCAGGCTGTGGTTGTGCCAATCCCCAAGCCGGGTAAGGATCCTTCCGACCCGGGCAACTACCGGCCAATAGCTTTGACATCATGTTTATGTAAGACTATGGAACGCTTGGTCAACGCCCGACTGGTGTGGCATCTTGAGTCACAGGGTCTCGTCACAGACCTCCAGTGCGGTTTCCGGCGCTTCCGTAGTACAACTGACCATCTAGTCCGCTTTGAGTCTTTTATTCGAGATGCTTTTGTCAACAAGCAGCATGTCTATGCAATTTTCTTTGATCTTGAAAAGGCATATGACACTACCTGGAAGTATGGTATAATGTCTGATTTGTCGGACATGGGTTTTAAAGGGCACCTGCCTGTTTTTATTCACAATTTTTTGTCTAACAGGTCATTCCATGTCCGTGTGGGCTCCACCCTCTCCGACTCCTTTGAACAGGAGATGGGTGTCCCGCAGGGCAGCATTCTATCTCCTGTTTTATTTAGCATTAGCAGTCCGTGGCGCAGTGGTTAAGACGCCTGCCACCAATGCTAAAGATGCGAGGTTTGATTACGGGTTCCGGCGTCGGATTTTTCTCCTCTAGTAAGTGTCACCGTTAATTCGGGCGGACCGTCGGGGGTTCTTTCTCCGGGTACTCCGGCTCTTCCTCCCCCTCCACTTTGGTATCAGTTTCAGTCCACTTAATCAAATTTCAAATACAAACGATTTTGAATTTCCAAAAACTACAGTAGCTCGCTTGAGCTTGCCCTTGGCACCACGTGAAAGTTCTGTGTTTACGTTCAGTGTGTGAGTGAATGCGCGTGATTCACGTGAGCATGCTTGTTGGGTTCAGTTCGCGGCGGCGCTTTGAGCCAATTTTCAATTGGGATAAAGCGCCTATTTAATGCGCTTATAATTATTATTATTAAATAACATTGTAAAGGCCGTCAAGGATGATTCTGAATGCTCTTTGTTTGTGGACGACTTTGCTTTGTGTGCACGAGGTCGAGGACTTGCGTCCCTTGAGAGACGCTTGCAGCTGTGCGTTGATCGCATCCAGGGGTGGGTGTCTCTCAACGGATTCAGGTTCTCGCCCTCCAAGTCAGTATGTGTGCATTTTACTAACCAGACGAAATTTTTTCCAAAACCTAGCCTGAGCATTGCTGGAATGCCAATTCAGGTGGCCGAAGAGGCAAAGTTTCTGGGGGTCATCTTTGACAAAAGATTGACCTTCTGCAACCATGTTAACTACCTTAGAACCTCTTGTCAGAAGGCCCTCGACATTCTTCGTGTCGTTGGTCGTACTGACTGGGGTGCAGACCGCATTGTCTTACTTCGACTGTACCGGGCCCTTGTTCGGTCCAAACTGGATTACGGCTCTGTGGTATATGGCTCGGCTTCCAAGTCTGTTCTACAGCGTCTGAACACAATTCACCATCAAGGTCTGCGCATATATCTGGGAGCCTTCAGGACATCTCCAGTTCCTAGTCTGTATGCCGAGGCCGGGGAGCCTTCTCTCAGGCTCCACCGCATCCGCCTCATGCTCAGCTACGTTCTGAAGCTGAAGGCCCATCCAGACAATCCTGCCTATGATTGTGTTTTTAACCCGTCGTTTGCAGAGATTTACGATGCCCATCCGGGAGCTGTCCGTCCACTTTCCTTCCGTGTCCGACCTCATCTGCAGGCGGCCGGAGTGGACCTGGATAAAGTTTCGGAATCTCTGCAACACGTCACTCCACCCTGGCTACTACCAGTTCCTGACATCTTGCTGGACTTCACCGCCCACAAGAAGGATTGTACTCCACCAGCCATATACCAACAGAGCCTCAATGAACTCCTTTCAATTTTTCCTGGCTATTGTCGTCTTTATACGGATGGGTCCAAGTCTGAGGATGGGAGGGTGGCTGCGGCTGCAGTGTCCTCTCGCCATCCTAAACGCCCATTTAAGCTCCGTCTCCCTGACCATTCCTCTGTATTTAGTGCAGAACTGCAGGCAATTCTGCTGGCACTCAAGCATGCCTATCAGTCTCGGGAAAGGAACTTCCTGATTCTGTCTGACTCTCTTTCTGCCCTGCAGGCCCTTCAGGGCGCGGGAACAGACCATCCACTGCTGGTGCAGATTAGAGAGCTTTACGCAGACTTGATGAAGGAATATTATGACATCATTTTTATTTGGGTCCCAGGCCATGTGGGCATCGAAGGCAACAGAATCGCAGATTCTGCTGCCAACAGTGCCCGCAGTGACCCTGTCCCTGACACACAGACTGTCTATAGTGATTTTAAACCTGTGATTAGTGCGTACATAGCCCGCGAGTGGCAGTCCGATTGGGACAAAGAGGAAGGGAACAAGCTTCATGAAGCTCTTCCTAAGTTGTATGACAGTCTACCTTTCCGCTGCGGCAGCCGCTGTGAGGAGACTGTCCTTGCTCGGCTCCACATCGGGCACACGTATGTTACGCACTCTTTCTTACTTAAACAGGATGAGCGTCCATGGTTTTTTGCCTGTGATGAGCAGTTTTCTGTTCGACACTTTTTGCTGTATTGTGCTGACCTAATTGACACCAGATATAAACACTTTACAGCAGACTCCTTGAAGGTTTTGTTCCGGGATGTTCCCCCGGACAAAATCTTCAATTTCTTGCGAGCATGCAATATTTTTAACAAGATTTGAGCATTCATAGACTATGTGAATCTTTTTTATTTGCCCTTTTTTGAGAGTCTGTAGACATTTCTTTTAAAGACGTGCGACATTTTAGCCTGAGATTTTTAATCTATATTTACATCTTGTCTTAAGTCCTTGCTTTTAGTCTGGCTGACCAGATTTTTACCCATCCCGCCGTGAGATGGCCTTAGTCGCCTGCTCGGCGTTAAACCCAAATAACTAACTCGTCCTTGTCACCTTCATCTCCTTCGCGAGCTTCGGCCCCACGCTCTACTTTACGCCTGCCTCGGTATGCCTCCCCCCGCAGGTTCTGTCGCCCGTCGCCTTCTCCGCCTCGGCCCCGTATTCGGATCTCCGCAGAAAGGGATCACCGTCTCCGCCGCTCACGTCATCGCGGTCGCTCTTCCCGTTACAGGCACACAGCTCGATCCAGGTCCCTGCCTCCCGTTCATGCATTGTCCCCGCCCCTGCTTCACCCTCTCAAGCGGACTCGATGCTAGCCAGTGGCTACGGTTTCTCGTCAGGGCGGGGTCAGCGCCTTTTCCCCCTCCCGGACCCTCCACCAGATCTTGCCCTCTCCGCGGGATGAGGAGACAATTAGTTTTCTCCCGGAGGATTCTGTTTCGGCCCTGCTCAACTTTGGCTGCCGCTCTCTCTTGCCGCACTCCGATGTGACGGTTGATCCTGCGTCGTCTTGGAACCCTTCATCGTCGCGCACGAAAACGCTTCTTGGGATTGGCGAAGCAGCTCGTCTTATCATGGCCACCCTCCCGGCGGACATGTGCCCCCCGTCTCTCCCGCTCAAACAGAAGGTGTCCGCCTTTGTCGATTTGGGCCGTCAGCAGAAGAGATTCAAGTCGCTGCCTCAGCCCCCTGGCTTTTAAGATCTGAGAGATTCCTTCTCCGCTCATCTCCACACAGATTCCCAGGAGTACTCCTTTTTCACGTATCGCAAGTGGCCTGCTGACATCGACATCGTTCCGCCAATCTTGGTATGCAGGCCATTCCCAGTCTTTCCACTGTCCTCTTCCACGGCTTTACCAGCCAGTGCTTGCGCGTAGCACTTAGTTCGCTTCAGGCTGCCAGAGATATAAGGCGCAGCGAGGTCAAATTCCCCTCTCGCTCGCTCATTCTATTTATATCGCACTTGCAACTGATCAGTACACAGCGTGTCCGGCGCTCTGCGCTATAACAACTACCTACACGTTTGTATTCATAACACATCTCAGCCTAAAGTGACTGTTGTGAAAGTAGCATCGTTCAAAAGTTGAAATTCTTACCTACACACCGATATCAAACATGACAACATTACGACTTACACTTGTGTAGCAGATTATGGTGAAAATAAAGAGAACGGGAATTTGTTGATGTACGATGTCGGTGTTTGTTGTGAAATTGACAAAGTTCCCACAGCTATAACACGAAGACGTAACTTTTCCCAACAAAACCCACTTGCATGCATAAGGGTCAGCATGCCTACAGTAAGTATCACTTACCGGATTTTCGCTACGCGCTGAGGGACGGAAGCAGGAGGGTGGTTAATGAGGTCACTGACAGGTCGCGTTCTGGCATTTCTCGCCCGTAGTCCCGGTACTCCACAGACTGCTAATGCCCTCCGTGTACTAAAATCCGATTAGTCCATCACAGGTCACAGTATTCAACAGTGTTTTTAAATATACCTTGCGGTTCAGCACATTTGCTGACACACTAGACATAATAACAATACTGAGTTTCTGTTCACAGATACACAAGACCGACGCCAGCTAAACAGCGTTATATGAAAATTTTTTTCTGTTTTACTACTGGAGGAATGACGGAGTGGAGGACCGGTGACACGAGTGTCATGTGCTTGGTCATGAGCAGTCTGAGTTTTTCCTCCTCTGTTTGCAAGCCAAATGTCCTACTCTTTAAAATGTTAATGGTAGCGTGACTCTCTTCACCTCCCTGCTCACCATGAAGCGCCAAACCAAATCCCCACTTAGTCATAAAGTCAACGCAGTGACATTCCAAGATATGTTGTTTCGGAATGATGCTACTGGCTGGAAAAGTACTTCGAAAAAAACGCATGTAGTTTGCAATCTTGTCATTGATGTCTTGCATTGATTCCTTTCTGCTCTTCACTGGCATTTTGTGAGAAACATTAGTATGGACTTGTGAGTACAGGTCGTTCAGAATTCGGAACTGTTAAGGATAATGTCATGCGCTGCTGCATGAAGTTTAGGATCATCTGTCAGCTTCATGGTATTGCTGAATAACACTAGAGATAAAACAATAGAGTCCCGATAGACAATGAATTCAATAGAGCCGCATCAGTCATTAATTTACATCATTTTTTAATATCATATTTTTGACCCCAATTTTACCCCCCGTTAATTCTGAATCAACCCTTTGATTTTTAAAAAGTGATGAGCATGACTGATGCGGCCTTATTGATCTGATTATCTATCGGGACTCTATTGTTTTATCTCTATAACTATTGTCTCTGTCAACACCTAATGACCTTAATTAATTACTAATTACGGTCATTAACTTTTACATGACCGTTTCTCTCAATACTGCCAGAGTCGATTTCCGAAAAACTCACATGCTATGTCCCACACATATCATTTCAGTTAACGCATGACAAGACTCAATGCCAAACCCTCTTTCAATGAGTTGGGTAAAAGCTTTCACAGCGCCATTCACACGTCACGCGTCAAAAGGTCTATAGAATTGTGTTGTGCAGGGGGGGACCGCTCAGTGCAAACACTTGGCTCTGTATATACAATTGGCTCTGTTTAAGCACGACTCTGAAACATAACAGTCAAATATACGTGCACACGCACAAGCACAGACACGCCAGTTGCAAACCAAGATAATTCAAGGGCAGTGCCAGATTGTCATACAAGTTATATACACAGGCATACATACACACACACACACATACCAACACATAAACACACGCACATGCACACGCACGTACGTACATACATATATACATACTAACATAAAACATGTATAAACAAAAACATTAAGTGCAAACCTTGCAACACAGGTACACATCATTTTCACAAGGGTAATATCCCATGACAATCACATGCCTGACAGAGCTGGTAGACCATGTCTGCCACACACACTCAGTATGCTGTTGTGGTCTATACAATTTCAGCTATGTTACACATGGGCCCTTGCATGCGTGGTGCACAGTAACATGAAAAAGCTTAGACTGTTTGCCTACAGTGAGTCATAAACACCTGTCTGTCTGCACCGAGACGCGAGCCACTGAAACCCACCAGCCCGTGAAAGGATAATAACTCTTATTGAATTTCACGCCCTGTTCGGTTAGGCGGTGTACATGATTGGGTGCCTGATAGGCGGGGGCAGGGGATCTAACTGTTGTCTGTCCAGCGCTGTGATTCCCCTTGGTTTGAGTACTGGTGTACATGACTGTAAAAGCTGAAAAGAGACGCACCTCAGAAAATCATACCTTGCTTTATACACCCATCTGAGTACATATACAACAGATCCTCAAGACACCCCCCCCCCACCCCCCACCCCCACCCCCCCCCACCCCCCCCCACCCAACACACACACACACACACACACACACACACACACGCACACACAGACACACTATCACTCAAACAACACAGACACGCATACACAACTTGGTATGACAGAGCTGACGTCATACATCTCAACCGGCTAATAGTCCAATGAATAAATTATAACAAAAACAACCGGTCATTTTCAAACACTAACCAGCAAGAATAAGTCCGATCCGGCAAAACCTGATCCTAAAATCGATCTTGGTCTTTCCAAAATGTTATCTAAATTAGGAACAAGCCTGACGAGTCTTATGCTACCCGACCAGACTTGTCGAGCAAGTTTTGTGAGCTGGGAGTTTCTGTATGTGTGTTGTTGATTTTCAGTTGCGGCAAGAATTTGCAAGAGCCCTCAGTCACACGCACACACACACGCGCGCACGCACGCACGCACACGCGCACGCACACACACACGCACACACACACTAGCGCACACACAGACACACACAAACAAACAAACAGACGCATAAACAAACAGACACACTCACTTACAAACACACTTACAGACACTCATGTCAGTACAATTTTACCGTAAGCCTGAGCTGCCGGCTAGTGTCACGGTTGGTCGCCTTTTGTGTTGCCCTCACACCGCGCTTTTCAATAGCGGCCGCATTCCATTTCTTTTCAATTCGGGCACAAGCCGCAAGCGGGACTGTGCTTTTGAAAGACCCTCAGCCGTCAAAAGCCTTTCATAAATACAGCCTTTTAAATCACTAAGTGATGTCAAAAGTCAACAGGGACTTTTAAAGAAGGGGTGATTTCAAGTGGGCTTAATGTACTCATGTCTGTGAAATCAAAGGGTGGTCTCTCTCTCTCTCTCTCTCTCTCTCTCTCTCTCTCTCTCTCTCTCTCTCTCTCTCACACACACACACACACACACACACACACACACACACACACACACACAATCTCTCTCTCTCTCTCTCTCTCTCTCTCTCTCTCTCTCTCTCACACACACACACACACACACACACACACACACACTGACACAGACAAACACACGCACTGACACGCACTGACACACACACACACACACACACACACAAACACACAGAACATGTATACACAAACACACAGAACATGTTCTCACATGTAGCCCACTCGATCACAGATTCTTATGAGCATGGCGAGATTCTCAAGAGCCACTGTTTTTAATCGGGTTTGAGTCAACTGTAAAGATTTTTGAATCTCTGCATAATCCAATGACACACACACACACACACACACACAAATAGACATGTCACTGAGCTAAGACTACAAAATGAACATACCTGAAATCATTATCCTTGCTACACACAAACAGGATATCCTCAATGAATACTCACTCACAAATCAGTGACGCAGTTGTCTACCAACTTGGGTATGCAACATATAGTCTATGGGAGACAACTCTGTACAGTGGTTAAATCTTTCAAGTGTTTATGCCCCTTATGTCATTGACTAGGAAATACATAGAGTTTTATACCTGAGTGAGTGTGTCTGTGGTTTGAATCTAAATCCATTTAGCTTACATAGAAGCAGTAACACAGTGTAAATGTAAAACGTTACTGACAACATAGCTGATTGGTGCAAACGTATAAAATTACTATTCAGTGTAATTTCCTAGAAAACATGATTTTGCTTGATAACAATTATTCTTTTGTTTGTCTAATAAAAATGACAGACGGACAAACCCAAGTGTTTGATGTTACAGAGTGCTTCAAAGATGTTATGCACTTTACTGACTTAAAAACACGTGTGTTTGGACCCAGCTTTAAACTCTCAACACCGTCAATAAGGATATACACGACATATAATGTTACTTTGGAATATTCAGATGGATTACCAGGTTATGATTATGAGACTGTTGATCTTAAGACAAATGCTTTTAAAGTTTATAATGCTAACAGTGGCCACTTGCGTTGGTTTGAGGTACTGTGTAATGACATATTTAATCAATTAAGAAAACAACATTGTTATATTGAAAGTGTTACGTTCAATAAAGTAATATTGCACCTGCAGGACAGGACTTCAAGACAAACACCAGGAAAGTAGTTGACTTGTTTATCATAACTACCGATAATACAGTATTACATATGGTGTGACAGTGATAATTTTTTTTTTCATTTATTATTTTGTCGGTCAAATAAAAATGACGGACAATTCACAAAGCCCTGGCCCATCAAACCCTGGCTCATCTGGTTTAAGAAACGTGTTTCATACAACAAACTTACCCATATCCAATACTAATAATGTCTATGAATCAATAGAAAACTCTTTTTCTGTCATACAACAAAATCTTCTGACAGGCAGTGTTAAGATTCAGATTGTTGCAAAAATCGAATTCACTAGATTGGACGGTGAAGTGATTGTATCGTATATATCAACAAGACAACACACAGTTAACACAAGAAGAGAATTAGAAAACGTGTTTAGAGACAGACTATTACCAGACTTTCTACAGGCAATTGACAGTGCAAAAATGAAGGGGTCTGGTTGGCACGAAGGACATGTACATGAACTGCAACTAAAGCAGTCTAGGTTATCATCCTATATTAGGTAAAGCATGGTTGCCACTGCCAACAGAGGTTGCAAACAAAAAGGCTGTCGTCAACATACAGAACAATGACAACTATTGTTTCATGTGGTGTGTGCTTGCTAAACTACACTTTGTAAAAATAAAACCTGAACGTGTTTCTAACTACACCAAATTTGTAAAGGAACTCGATTTTAGTGGCATTGAGTTCCCTGTTAAAATAGAAGACATAGACTTGTTTGAAAAATTAAATCCTGGCATATCTGTAAATGTGTTTGTGTGGGATAATGTGTCTGTTGACAAGTTACAACCAATTAGAGTATCTCCAATTGCCCCAACATATGGGCAGTCAGAAGATAAGCATGTTGACATGTTATTAATCGGCGATGACAATAACTTTCACTACACAATTATTAGGAATATGTCACGTCTAATTCATAATCATACAACAAAACACAAGGGCAAACAGGAATTTTGTAATAGATGTTTACAGAGGTTTTCCTCTATTGCAGTGGCACACAAACATGTTTTACACTGCAGGTCAGCTGATGACATTCAAACTGTACTTAAGTATCCAGAGCCTGGTAGTCAAGTGTATTTTAAGAACTATGGGAATCAGCAAAAGCTGCCGTTTGTAGTGTACGCTGATTTCGAATCACTGGTTGTTCCGTATGAAGGTCATGTTCCAGAGTCATTACCAAAGACTATAAAACTGAGTGACCAAGTGGTGTGTTCTTTTGGATACATTATTGTTAGGTCAGACGGTCTTCATTCAGAACCTGTTATCTACAGGGGTGAAAATGCAGCATGCCTGTTTTTAACAGAAATGAGACATCTGTATAGTCAGGTAGTACAATATCTCACAACATGCCAGATGCCTCTGGTGATGACAGAAGAAGACAAACTGAAATTTGATACATCTGAGACGTGTTGGATTTGTGAACAAGCTCTGGGAGGTGATAAAGTTCGTGACCATGATCACATAACTGGACGTTACAGAGGTGCTGCACATAACAATTGTAACTTATTATTAAAAATAGATCCCAAGACATACAAGTTACCAATCTTTTTTCACAATCTAAAGGGATATGATTCACACATCATCATGCAGGCTGTAGATGAGTCGTACAAAAACATAAGTTGTATTGCCCAGACAACTGAGAAATACTTGACTTTTAGGTTAGATAAATTAGCATTTTATGACTCCATGCAACATTTGTCTTTAGGTCTTGCTAGTCTGGCAGAAGGACTGACTGAGTATCCAATAACAAGTAAATATTTTGAGTCAGACTTGGATAAGAAAGGTGTCTATCCATATGAGTACATTGATCACTGGGTTGTGTTTGAGGAAACAAGACTGCCACCAAAAGAGAAATTTTATTCTACACTAACTGGCAAAGGTATTTCTGACTCTGAATATCAACACGCACTTGATGCGTGGGGGAAGTTAGGATGTCAGACAATTGGTGACTATCACGACCAGTACTTGAAAGCAGACGTTTGTTTGCTAGCAGACGTATTTGAAAGTTACCGTGAGAAGGGTTTGTTACACTACAGACTTGACCCAGCCTGCTACATAACTAGTCCTGGCATGACGTGGGATGCATTTTTGAAATCCAGTAAGATATCTATAGACCTGTTGTCTGATCGTACGATGGGTGAAATGGTGGAACGCGGATTGAGAGGAGGCATTAGTATAGCTTCAAACAACTATGCCAGAGCCAACAATAAATATCTGGACAACTTTGACCCCTCAAACCCTGGGTCAAGGTCATTCATTACGTACCTTGACGCTAATAATTTGTATGGTTGGGCAATGTGTGAGTTATTGCCCTTGAAAAACTTTTGTCTGTATGATTTGTCACAGTATGATGTAACAGAGTCAGGGTTAGCAAACTATATTATGAATCTTGACCGAAACGACGCGAAGGGTTGGATCTTTGAAGTAGACCTGGAGTACCCACACCATCTACATGATTACCACAATGATTATCCCTTAGCTGTTGAGAAAATGAGTATGACGGGGAAAAAAGAAGACACCAAACTTGTACCGAATCTGAATGACAAATTCAATTACGTTTGTCACTATCGCTTGTTACAGTTTTACATCAGACACGGGTTAGTACTAAAGAAAGTTCACAGAGGAATTCAATTTGATCAGAGTGCTTTCATGAAAGATTACATAATGAAGAACACAACCCTTTTCGTGCCAGAGACGGCAACACTGCATTTGACAAAGACTTCTTTAAGCTTATGAACAATGCCTGTTTTGGCAAGACAATGGAAAATCCTCATCACAGAAAAGATGTGAGACTGGTCACAACTGAATTGGGCGCAATTAAACTTACAGGCAAGCCACAGTACACAGGGTACAAAGAGTTTCATTCATCATTGTATGCAGTGTCACTCAAAAAAAAGATTGTTAAACTGGACAAGCCAGTATTCATTGGTATGGCAATTCTTGAGTTATCAAAACTGTTGATGCTTGAATTTTATTATGATTACTTTAAACCAAAGTATCCTGAGTGCCGTCTGTTATACACTGACACTGACTCTATGATTATTGATGTGTGTACTGAAGACTTTTATGAAGACATGAAAACAGAGTTACACATGTATGACACATCTGACTATCCTAAAGATCATCCACTGTTCAGCACACAAAACAAGAAAGTGCCTGGTAAGTTTAAAGATGAACTAAATGGTGTGCCAATAGTTGAGTATGTTGGACTGAGATCCAAAATGTATTCTATACTGCACCAAAAGGGTAGTCAGTCGAAAGCCAAAGGAATAAAAAAAACAGCGATAAAAAATAAAGACATACGTCATGATCATTACAAGCAAGTGTTAGATGGTGCATTAATGCCTGACTATCCAAACAAGTCACTGAGATCAAACAAACATAATCTTGAAATGATACAAACACACAAAAAGTCACTGGCAGTTGGGGACACGAAAAGAGTGTTTCACAGTAAGGAAAAGGCTTATGCACCTGGGCATTACAGACTCAAGTTATCTGAAGACATAGCCGATGAACTGGTTGATGAATTAATTGATGACTTAGTTACTGAAATGAGTAACGGTGTCTGGGGGAATAATCTGTAATTCTTCTCTGACAAATGCCCTCTGGGGTGCAGGCTCATACAGGTAATATATTGTTGCGTCAAGACTGGGGACTATTTTTTTTATATTATGAACAGACGTTGACCAGATGGGGTCTGTCGCTCTGCGTCTGTCGTCGTTCTCAGCTTCACCTGGTTGATATAAATATCTCACCTGTTTAGTAAACAAACTTGTGTCTGGAGGTGGGGTTGGTCCTGTTTTTGGCTCTGTAATTGTTTTTAATTTAATAGCATCAGCAGGTTTTGGGTGACCTTCATTGTTCATTGCTTTTATCACATGTGGTAATCGCTTAACCCACTCAGTGTTCCGGGTGTCATGCATGAGTTCCTTAGAATACTGGTAACTGAAAAGTCTCAATGATAACTGTTTGTTAAAGTTCTCTACAATTGCCTGTGATCTGTGTACACCTGGAATGCCTCGTCTGACTATTACGCCGTGCTTAGCAAATAACTGATTAACAGCGCCTTTGAATTCTGATCCGTCATCGACCTGCACAAGTCTGGGGTATCTTAAAGGGCCACAACTATATATTTTTGTTAAAGCAGTAGCAACTGTACTGGCTGTTTTGTCAGATATGGGTTCAGCGTCTTTATACCTTGAAGCAATGTCTACAACAGTTAATGCATACTTGTATCGTTTCTTTCTTATTGTGTCATGTGGTAAAAACAGGAGGTCCATTTGATGTGTGTCATTTGGGGTAGTGTTCTCAAAATGAGGTCTCGTTATTTTTCTTGGAGCAGGTAAATATATCTGCCAAATTGCCTGTCTCTGTAACCATTGCTTGACTTGATTGAGTGTTATATCTCCGCCCACAGCGGCATGTAATTTCTGAATAGCTGTTGCTCCTTTCCAATAGCCTGATGGAGAGTAATATATTTTTGATAGTTTATTTTCGGCTGCCATTTTTTCTAGCAATGAAAACTCCTGTAAAATAAACAAATGTCATTCCCACTAGAACAAAGATTATCTCCCCGTTTCTTTGTTGTGTGCTTGGTTTGTAATAGTCACTTAGTTTTGGTTTCGGGATAGACATGTCTTCACCCGTGACAAGAAAATATTCCCTGGTCACCCTGGTCAGCCCCACAGGGTGGGTTTTTCTCTCTATTCTGGGGCATGTGTTTCTGTCTACCCTTTGTCCATTCACCTGTATTTGCCTTTTTCAAACTCTCCCTACTGTCTGCACTGCCTGTAGCTCTTGATATTGGATGTGTGTTGCTAAATGGTCTTAGCTTTATTTATGCCCCATGTTGTAGGTTTATTTAATGTATTTGACCGGCTGGCGACATACATTCAATTTTCTGTTTAGTTTTTTTTCACAAGCAGTGCAGGCACGTCCTGAGAAAGCCTTGTTGCTGTCGGGACGTTAAGCAATGTACAATCAATGATTGCTTCGTCTGTATTTGAAAACGTATGTTGTGCGTGGCCTTCAAGCCTGAGTTTTTCATTGATGAAATCAAGTTTTTCAATTCTTTGTTTTTCATACGCCTGTTCTGCCTGTGCTAATTTTTCTGACGCTTCATTATGACGTTTCATTTCCTCTGCAGATTCCTCTCTACCCATTTTTGAAAAGAGATAATTAGACCCACTGAAAGCCAATGCGTTAACAACTGCCCCACCAATCATAATAGCTATCGTCGCCATATTATTTTTATTTACATAGAAACATTTTCAGGAATAATTCCCTGCTTGACAAGAAAATCTTTAGTAGCAATCGACGCTGTGACAACTACAATTAGCTTAGCGCTGTCTTCGAAATCGAGTCTACTCAAGTCTGCTGATTTCATTTTGAGTAGACTTTTCCCCAGCATAGAATAAGCTACTGCTAATCCACTGATTACGGCAGAGTGATACACAAGGTTCATCATGTTCTTTGAGTCATTCATTTTCTAATACAAGAAAAATTAAAATAATATTTTTATTTACTGCATATAAAATGGGTCAACGGCTTTGGGTGTTACTGGTAATGTGGCGACTTCTGGTTTTGTTTTTGGAGTGTCTGATTTTTTGGTCATTGTACGAGTCTGTGGTTTGTATTTTTTGTATAATTGATAACCTACGTAACCAAATCCGACAACAAATCCGGCAATTATATATTTTGTTGTTTGAGGGTCGGGGTCAGGGTCAGACTTAGTTGTTTGTCTCTCACTTTGATGAAGGTGTGACGGCCCTGACGGTACTGACACAGGTCCTGACGATCCTGACGGTGGATCAGTTACATGAGTCTTTTCTGTTTGTGCCTTAAGCTGTAATTTTTTTTGCCTATTATATTCGGCTAATCTTTTTCCAGCCTCAACCCTGCCTGGACTTTTAGTCTTAGTCACAGTTTGAACCTGTGTCAAAACTGGACTGGGGTTCGGTTGTGGAGTCGTCTGGGTTTCGTCCATTTTCTTCTGCAGTAAAATTTATTTTTGAGAAATCAATATGGCTCCCAGTAACTAGTAATGTTACGACAGGTGCAAGGTAATTTCCAAACTTGTAAAACATGACACATGCTAATTTGCCAATTGTACTTGAAACAATAGGATTACTTTCAAGGTCATGTGATAGACTGTCACAATCCACAGGTAGAAAGTGACTCACTGCTTTTGTGTATAGGCATACAAGAGATCGACTTAAATCACGAGTCATTAGTGAGGCAATGTGGTTCTCATATTTTGAATGAAGCTTGATTAGCTCGTCAGCCGTAAGAGATTCAATATCCTCTGTCATGTATTGTCTTCCTAGATAAGTCTTTGATTTGCCTGAGACAATTACAGACAAAAGACGCTGTTTCTTAGAGTCTAAGTCTTTGTTCTCTACAGCATTGATATCATTCAATAGAAGGATTTCATCAGGATACATTTATATTGTTATTTTTAAAAAACAAAAATTAATTTACTAACCCATACCCTGTGGGCTGATCTGTCTTTAAAATGAGCTTTAGATGCTTAGTTGATTTCAGTTTATTTTTTACATCATCATGTTCATGCTTATTTGGGATGACATCGTTTTCTCTGAGACAGTCTTCAAAGCTGTCACGATCCTTACAGTAAAACAAACAGATAAACTTTAACTGTTCTCGAAAATCTTTCAGTACAGCATTATATTTCTGAGTGAGAATCCATACACTTACATTAGCATGTCTGCCACTGAAGGCAAGTTCTGCTAATGTGTTTCTTTTCTTGACAATGTCTTTCTCTGCAGAGCAGTCATCAACAATAAACAATGTTGGCTGTCCTTCAAATTGCTTGTAAAAATATTGTAGGTAGTCATTCAGTTTTTTCTCAGGGTCGACTAAGTATATGTTGTTGTCAGTCCAAATGAATAAACGGTTGTGATAAGCTTTGTTGTGTTTAATAGTAGGACAAAATATTACAATGTTTTCAAAGTGGTGTATGTATCTTGTTTGTAAGAGGTTAAGTACAAATTCAGTTTTACCACACCCTGTGGCACCAACAAATAAGCCACAGTGTGGGTCAAGGGTCATTAAGCTCCGGTTCATTTTAATACACAATATAATTTTAATATATGTGTCCACTTAGTCTACACTCGTGTATATTGAGTTGTGCGTCATAAATTAGATACAAATATATGTTTATGGCTGCAGCAGTTTCAACCTTCTTTTGTATCTGAATTGTTATTCCATCACTACCGTTCTCGACAGTACGTCCTGACCCATGAAGGTAATCATCATCTGTACTACGAAGGTCTAGCCACAGTGCATACTTGTTTGTAAGGTATTGTCCGATCCTAACATCATACAGATGTAGATCTTTGCACGCAATGTTTGCGGGTTTATCTCTAATCCTTCCACCCGCAAAATACTTTGTGATCTCATCGTAGTGTTGATAAGGTAACATTCCTGAAGCGTACACTTGATTAGGGCGGCCTTCGATTGTACAGGACAAATGTGTAATCTTAGGATTGTAGAATTTTTCTGAATCTCTTTTGTATGGACTCACCGGTTCAACAAACAACATAAGAATACCTTTCAGTGACCTGGCAGGCGTGTTCAAGTTTATGTTCCACATTGGGTCACTTTTGTCTTTGGGTATTAAACTATGCCTAATCACACGGTCATAATAAATTGGAAGTCTTGACTGATACTGATTTTGAATGAGTCTGGCTAGTTCAGTGTGTGTGACAATTTCATATTCCAAGGAAATGTTAGAGATCTTGTATGTTGCATCTGTGGCAGATGATTTTATAACTTTGGAGTAGTCATTAAAGGTTAGTTCAAAACTCAGACGGTCATTCAGTGCCCCTTGGTAATAAGGCAGATGAGCTGTTAGGATTTCAAACTCAAGTGGAATGTAAAATCTGGTTCCATATGTTTCTGCTATAATAACTTCCTTTGGTACCCCAGTAGTTACCTTATCTCCAGCATTGATTCGAAGTTTACCAACATTATCAGACTGTATGCCTTGATAAATACGATCTTCTCGTTCTTCTCTTGTGAGCCAAAGATCTTTGTAACAGTAAAATACATCTGAGTCGTCAAGACTAAACACTTCCTGTCCTTCAAGTTTTACTTTAATAGTTCTAACAATTGCTCTGCCAAGATTGTCAACCAGTGTTCTGTTTACATCTGCGTCTGATGATAGTTCAATATTAAATGCTAGGCGTGCAGTGCCAGGAACAATAACGTCACTGGGACCTAGGTTTGGAAACTTGACTGTAAGTGTTTGATTCTGGTCTATGGTACTTGGATTGTTCGTGATGACGATTGATTGTCTTATGCCCTTAACACCCAGAGGCTCACGTAGTTTTCTGTATGGGTCTAACTTTGATCCGTAAGATTGTGTCATTTTTATTATGCACAATAAAAAATAATAAATTAATAAAACAATGGCAGCGGGAGGATTTAATCATGAAGATTTTGAAATGGATGACATGAATGATTTTGGTAATACAACAGATATGACAGATATGGCAGATATGACTGGTACAAGAAATATTTACAGTTTACGTCACGAACTTTTAGAAACCAAAGTGAACTCGTTTTATGATCATGTTGGTAATCGTCCAGACAACGTAGACCCTAACCAGTTTGAACTTGATGGCAAGGGTCATTTATATTTAAATACTGTTGACAAAGGAAAAGTACTATTGACTAACAAAAAAGACCCTAGTAGGTTTAGGGCTTTAAGTACAATAAAAAATGAAGGTGGTGTTGGTGCCTTGCGTCAACTTGGTATTGGTGGGTCTCCTGTCACGCCAAGACTGGCTAGTGTGCTTCATGACACGCAAACAAAGTTGCCAACAGGGCAAGAGATTGAAATGGCACCAGTAACAAGCCTACCAGAAATAGCAAACACAGTGATACAAGAAACCTCATTTACTGAAGGACAAATAAATGACGCTATGAAAACAATAGACGATCCACCTTTGACAATGCGGGAGATTATGGGCTTGGATAAATCATTGCAGACGATAAGAGGTGAGATGGTAAGCAATGTTGCCAAACTGGGAGAACTTGATAAACACATAGAACGTGAAAAAGAGAAACTGGCTACAGCAGACAATGGGAATCTTGACACAGAAATGAAAGAAAGAATACAACACAGATTAAATGATTTGCAGATAGAAAGATCAGGAAGGTTAGAAACAATTAGTATTGGGAGACAAAAACTGAAATCACAGGTCAACAGGATTATAGAAACTATTCAGAAAATACTTCACGAAGACAATACTCTGGCTGAGAGACTAAAAACACTTTTCAGAGAACAGGGTATTACAATTGCTAGTTTAATTACTGCTCTTGGGTTTATTATCAGTACTGTTGTGTTAGCTGTCTCTGGTGCTGGTGGACCCGGTGGTTCTCCACCTCCAGCACCACCAACCCCAGGCCCACCGACTCTAACAGACCCAAAAGATTTACAGTCATGGGTAAAGAAACAACTGTCTCATATTTCAGATCTACTTAAAAAATTGGCTCTGAAAGCAATAGATGCTTTGCCTGGCATAATTGGCACTGTTGTCAGTTGGCTGATTAGTACAGCGGCAAAGGCAGTAGGGTTTATGGCAGAACATGTGTGGATCTTTCTGGTTACAGTAGGAGGGTTGATGGTGGGTTATTTAATGAAACAGATAAAGAAGTAAAACCCCTAATCCTGTTAGACCTATTACCAATGCAGTTCTTTCTGACTCATGTGTGACAGGGGTTGGTGTAGGGGTTACCGCTTGTATGAGTGCCGGTGTTGGGGCCAGGGCCAGGGCCGGGGGTGTTACCGTCTGTAATGATTTTAATGGCTGTACATGTGTGGTTGTGGCCCCCAAGTTTACAGATTGATTGAGACCTAATTTTTGGTCACGACCTGCAACAACTATTTCATTATTATAATTTGTTATTGTACCCATTTGGAGTTGAAGGTCAGATGGTAACATGTATAACCCGATGCCAATTACAAAGTCAACTTTTGATCTGGCATATCTGAGTACGTCTTGATAGCGTTGTATGCTTGATGGGAGATCGACTGTTGAATTAATTGAATCTTCAAGATTAGCAAGAAACTGTTTTTGTGCTTCAAACTTTCCACTTCCATTCAAAATGTTTGATTTTGTTAGTGATTGTGCACCTAGTAAACACCAGACATATGTTCTGATAGACTCATTGACGCGCTCGACTCCTGCTTGAGTAAACCCGTCAGATTTATCTAAGACAAATGTGGTCCAGGCGTTAGACTGTTTCTGCTCTATTGATCCTATCCAGACTTCAGATTTTGATGAGAATGAAGTGTACCCAGGGTAGTAATCTTGTGGGTATTGTCTGTGACTCAAAGCGTAATACAATGTACCAATGCCGTGGTGATCATCAAGTTTTTGTGTGAAGTCATACTTTGTACTGATGTTAAACTCATTACAGATGCGTTCAAATGCTTTCATATCCATAGGGTTGTTAAACCTGTTGAAACTGGATTCAGTTGGCAGTGGTGTATGAAGTTCTGACAGTATACGTCTAAGCTGGTACAAGTGGTCTGTAAATGAAACACCACAGCCTGTAGTTGAGCATAGTATTGCAAAGTTGAGTTGGTTTTGAAACATCTGTAGTGGACTTGAAGACCACTTTCTTGCAGTTGAGTCATCTGTTATTGGAGGGTTTAGGTAATGGTCAAACGGATTCGGTACTTTGACTTGGAATAGATCTTGTTCAGACACAGCTATGTCGAGTTGATTTAGTTGAATTATTTTCTGTTCATAAGTAGGTGCGACATTGTATTTGGCATCCACATTAAATTGAAATGCGTTTGTAGTGGTAATGGTTGGCGATTTAAATTCCATCCTTTTTTATATGAGATAATAAAAATGTTTATTACCTTAACAAATCTTGACACAAGCAAACCAGTGTGGTTAACTAATGGGATTGATAATCGTGATGGTAGCAAGGCTGCAGCTATCCATGAAATGTTCTATACAGTAAAATGGTTTAATGTTACAAATGACGGTGAATATTCTGTACATGGAATGGTAGGTGATACAAGTTGGGGCGCTAATCACTTACAGCCTGGCTATTATGACTTTTGTACTATAGCTGAATTTTTACAAAATATGTATAAAATTAAAGCAACTTTAAATCCGGCTAACTTGTTTGTTACATTGGAATTTCCAAAAGATAGTCAGCTTATATTAACAGACAAACTTTTAATACTACTGGGTTTTTTAACTGAATCTGATCTTGGTATTGTAGCTGTTAGTGGTGATGATGATTGGACTTATGAAGCAGGATTAAAATTTAAGCCCAAAAAAGGCAAAATAACTGGAAGATATCCTGTTCATTTGTCAGTACACACAGTGCTAAAAGTTTATTTGAAAGAACTAAACACATCTGAGAATGTTCACAATGGAAAGCCTTCAACTTTGTTGAGATGCTTACCTACTGGAACTGCTCCGTATTGTGAAAGTGTAGTTGTTAGATTTCCTAATTTGCAGTTTAAGAAATTAGGTTCTAGTTTCTTTGAGTCACTGAGTATATCTGTAACTAATCAGGATGACAAACCAGTTGTTATGCATGATTTTAGTGTAGTGTTGGAAATTAAATAATTTTATTTTTGTTTATAAAAAATGAGTGGTGGTCCAAAGCCTAGAATCATACCAGTTGCGTGTCCAGTAACAGAGTTGAAAGATTTGGCAGACGTACAGGATTTTGAGAAGGAAGGGGAAATTGGAGAAATATATGGTTTTGAACTTGATTCAAATGGCATGTACAAGAGGAAAGTAATTGTCGACATGAAAGACGGTGAAAGACAGATTCCTAAACTTGGTCAGCTTCGTGATGTTACTGTACCTACTCCGCCTGTAAATAATGTGCCCTACAACTTAATACATGTAGGTAGTAAGTGGGTGGTTTCACCTGTACCTGTTCCACCACCCACAATTGACTGGGACATAAAGATTGAATTTATTAGTCCTTATGTATACACTGATGACGAAGGCGCCTTAGTGTTTAGGAAGGTTGTTAATTCTGGGCCGCTTATTGTAAGCCTTGTTCCAAGTTTTGCCCCAGACAACAATAGCAGAGAAAAACTGAAAGTTGAAAATTATGAGAGACGGCGGTATCTTCTTACAGCTAGAAAGGGTAGATCAGATACTTCTGTTGTGTTTATGCCAGCAAGCTTAGTCGTGGCTAGAGAAGCGACAATAGTATTTGAAATTATCATGAAATCTGTAGCTTCTGCGAAAGAGGCAAATATTGCGCAGGGAATTAAACTTACATGGAATGACACAGTAACAGAATCATCAAAGGTCTTTATTGCTATTACAAAAAATAATGATGTTATTAATGTTTCGAGCAGTGTTCCAGCTGTCAAGGTGGTGGTCGACAAAACAACTTTTGTTCGTCTAACTTACATAAACCTTGAACACATTGATCTTGTTGCATTTTATTATGCCAGCAAATTGTATACTTTTGAAGAGTTGCAAAATGTAATTGCTGATTAAATAAAAAAAAAAATATTTGTCAATAAAAAAAATGGTAAACTTCTATCCGCAACTACCAACGCTTGATCCGACTGAAACAAATGTGACGACTAAAACAACACTTGCGCCTGATCCACAGGTGACAGCTGTGCCAATTGCTTCAGATAAAACATTACAGGCAGATGCATTCAGATTAAATAATATTACAGAAGCTTTGAAATATTTGGAGAGTGAGGAGGCTAAGTACTCACGGTGCAAAAGACGGTATAAGACCGTTTTCAATTCTGTTCAAAACACTTCTATGGCTATTGGTGCAGTTTCAGCTTCATGTTCTGTAGGGGGTATTGTTCTGTTCGCCACAGGAATTGGAAGTTTGGCTGGAATAGCAGTTGAGGGTGTTAGCGTTGCTACATGCCTGGCTTGCTTTGGTTTGGAGGCCTTAAACAAGAGGTTTCACACGAAATTACAGAAACATGAAGCATTGAGTACGCTGGCTGGTGCAAAGCTGAGCAGTATGAAACTTATTATCAGTAAGGCATTGAATGATAATTTTATTGATGACGAGGAATTTAAGAGAGTCCAGGATGATTTAAATAATTACAAGAAACAGAAGTCTGAAATACAGAATAAGATGCGTAGTCAATCTCCTGTGAATGTTGAAGAACTGAAGGCCAGTTTTTTAGCAGAGGGAAAAAGGATCGGTGTTCAGGAAACCACAGAAAAACTACACAATCTTTTAAACAAATAAAAATCAGATTTGGTAATCAATCAATATTTTTGTCATATGCTTCGCAGAGAGATGACACGTCATTTACACCACTTGTGCCTGATTATTTAACCCCATCAGCACCACCACCTGAGTATTACTGAGAAAAAAAAGTTTTTTTATTGTCCTTGTATCTTGATAAATCTGTCTCAGTGTCTTGGGACTTGAGTCAAGTTGTTGTAAGAACTTAGGGTAAGTACTTGTAAGAACTTAGGGTAAGTAATTAATAAGTTCTTATGGCAACACACTTAAAGGTTACCTCTGCAGGTTCCTAAAAGTTAGTTGCAACTTGTTAATAAGTATTAAGTTTCACTTGGCATCACTTGATCAGGTAAATGATTAGGTATTGGCAGAGACAATAGTTATAGAGAAAGGAAGTATGAGTCCCGATAGATAATCAGATCAATAAGGCCGCATCAGTCATGCTTGTCATTTTTTTAAAATCAAAGGGTTGATTCAGAATTAACGGGGGTAAAATTGGGGTCAAAATTTTGATATTAAAAAATGATGTAAATTAATGAATGATGCGGCTCTATTGAATTCATTGTCTATCGGGACTCATACTTCCTTTCTCTACACTGTTACCAACATCAGTGAACACATCATACTTCAAGTAACGGTGGCAGTGGTTGCCAACAAACGAACGGCCATGGTATGCTTGCATGAATATCTTATTCCTCTTTAGTGCTTCGTCAAGGCCAGAAGTGACAGGTCCGCACAGAAATGGCAACTTTGTCTCTTCTCTCAGAGCTTCTATTTTGTCCTCGAATTCTGCTACCCGTTGCATCTTCTGCTCACGTCGTTCATCAAAATGCTTCACACTCTCATTGTGTCTCTTGTCGCTGAACACTGCAATACCCTCAGTCAGCTGTTTTCTTTTTTCAAGTTCTTTGATGACTCTTACTTCTGAAATGTATTTTTCAAAAGGTGTGTTTCCATCATGTGCCTCCTTTCCCTCGGCCAGTCTTTCAGCAATGACTTTATCGAGTTCGTGGCATTCTTCCTCTAGGAGGGAATGATGTTTTTTTACTATACCTAGCAGAAGATGGAGGTATGGTGGTGCAGTTTGCGAAACCTCAACATCAAAGATTGGTTCATGTACAACATTGTTGTAACCTTTGGCATTCTTTTTGTCTCCTCCTGCATGCATGTATCGCCTATAATCCCGCTTGATGTTGTTAAGCGTTCTCTGTTTCACTTGTACTCGCTCATGTGGAGCTCTTTGTAGCTGACTTTTCGAAGCAGTACACCAGAGACAAGGGTGGACCCCTTGTGCTCCTGAGAGACCAAAGAGTTTGAGGAGAAAATCGTAATCGCCAAACAGAAATACACGTGTCTGTTTTTCTTTCCATTTCATGGTTTGGAGAAGTGACACCTGCTCTTTAAACGGCTGCAAAATTGTTTGAAGATTTTCATGACTGTCTTTACAGTTAGCCATACACACCAAAAACGTATTGTGTTTAGAGTTAGGGTTTTGGAGATTAGCAACTTGAAGCATTGTTTTATAACTGTTACCGCCATGATCTCCTCCTAGTTTTATCCAAATTTCATCATTTGGTATTTGTTCATGCCATTCAAGAAGATTTGCAGCTTCAAACTTGTCAAGCAGTTCAGGAACAAAATGTGTGAGATCCTCTATGTAGGCGACAGGCGTTTTCTGGCTTTCTTTCTTGTTTGTGACTTTGTTTTCAAAGGTCAGATTCTTTTGTTCAATGGTCACTGTGCCACAGAGCGCTTCTTTCTGGGTCTGTCTTTCCTTTCTTTCACTTTCAAGTTTGACACCAATACTTCTCATGAAGCGTTTGTATGTTCTGTACTTGGACCAGCTTAATCCTAGATTGGTTCTCAGAGCAATACCCTGTTTTCTACAGACATACACGGATCGCCTATGACCTGCTCTGTCTAATATTGCAGTCATTAATTTTTTTCATTTCTTTCTCGTCTTAACTCGTCAGTTATTTGTTCAGCTTCGTCCACTTCTGATCCGCCAGACATATTTGCTCTAGCACGGGCTAATACCTTTGACCTTCTTCGTATTACGGCTGATGATGCCCCTGTTGTTGGTTTTCTTGGTTTTGGTATGTGCATAAAATACAAAGGCTGTCCTCCAGTCTTGCAACGGATTGTGGCATCAGCTGATTCATTAAGCATTGTGCGGTTTAGTGCCGTCTGATATTTTTCTTCCTCCTTTGTCAATGGCATCTGCAGTTCCTGGACAGGTCGAAGGCTGGGTCGTTTGATATGTGGAGATGTGGCTATATCGACACCAGTTTTTTCAATGGGTGAAATGGCTATTTCATGCGTCCGCTTGGCTGGTGGAGATGGGGTCCACACTCTTTGTAACGGCGACGTTTGAGCATCGACTTTGCATGGCGTTTTACGGGGAGTAGACATCGGGGGAATGAAAACTTGTATACCACTATCACCTTCATTAGTGCTGTTATTAGTGTCAGTGTTATGAGTGTCACTGTGACATTCCACAGATCGAAATGGTCGTTTCTTCCCATGTGCACCCTTCGCTGGTCTTCCTCCTTTACCTAGCTGCATGAAATGAATGCACGCGACACATTCTTCAACACTCGTATTTGGATCGAACATGGTCCAAATGTGTTGCGATGAGGCAATATCAGACGCTGCATTTCGCGTTGTCTCCGCAGACACACGTGTTTCAGAGTCTATCCGTTTCATCCGACTATAGCAACTACTACACAGTGTTTTGGAGTGCATCAGGTCTTTGTCTTCCTGGATATTAAATCCATAACACTTGTGGATTAAGTGTTCATATTTGATACAAAGATATGACTTTTTATCACCGTGTTTTTTTTGTGATCTCCCGCCACATATTCTGCACAATGCATTTAGTCGCAGTGCATGGAACACACCTGTGTGTACACAGGCTGTATGCGTTTCATAAGACTCCATCATGATCAAAAGTTAAATCAAAAGTACATGTACACGGTTCACTGTTAGTGTTACACTATTTCCCGAGAAAGAAAAGTGACTATCTCCTCAATAGTATCCGTGTAACTAAGCCCTCACTTTCCCCGATTCGGCCGGAAGTGTACTCAGGCAGGCGCCTGGTACTTGTCTGTCGACACTTGTCAGTGACCTCATTAACCACCCTCCAGAGAAGAGAAAAGAGAGATCCCCAGGACTCCGGATTCTCATAAGCCGAGCAAATACTCAAAAACTGCTTATTTTTAAACATTAAAATCTCTCACCGGCTCTCACCTCTCGTAAACCCCATTTAACCATCGCAGACTGCAATTCGCTTAGTATTGATTTCCTGGCCTGCTTGCACTGGATAAAATATGCACCGTCAAGAAAATAATCACCACACCACAATGGCATTGACGAAAATCTCCAGAGTCGTTAGCCAGTATGCGCGCAGGTAGTTTCGAAATGCACAAAAGATTTTTAATGATCCGATCATATGCGCGCGTCCTGGTCTGATGACACCGCCGTATGCTGAATACTTTCAAAAAAAGCCAGATATGCTAATAGGATTGGAAAACTGGCCGTTTCTGTCGCAATCAGTAGCACACACACTGGCATAATGGCGTAATCAATAATTTGTTATTGGGCTGCCCGCAACTCGCAATGCACTGAAATAACAGCAGTTTCAAGTCTACTGGTGCCAAGTAGAACTATATACTTACCTACAACCTGTAGGTAAGTACTGCAGGTTCTTTATAGTGGGATTCTTATGAGCTAACACATGGCCAGATCCTCAAGAGCCCTGGCCTCGGGCCCCAGGCCTGGCTTTAGTCAACTGTACTTCAGGTCTCCACTTGACGGCACAGCAATAGCAAGACATGGTTGTGAAAAAGCTTATGTTCCTCAGAAAAATAAATTGCACTATACAGGCACCAGATAACATACTTACAAACTGATACTATTTTTTCAGTAATGGCTCTAGTTGCACAAAAAATCAGATGCCTGTAGCCACCCGGCGGCAGTCAGAAAAATCAATACAGTCCAAGTCTGCTGGCCGGGTGGCTATTGTCAATTCAAAGCTTTCAACTCATGTTGGCACAGAAATTGATTGCAGCCTACCCGGCACCGGCCTCCACGTGGCGTAGGTGGGTAGTCCACTCAGTCCCTGACTGAGTGGGCTAGCGGACGGGTGCCATCTTTGTCCAGGATTAGGACTTGATGTCAGCAGATATGTTGTTCAGCCTTTTCACTGGTCCGGTTTTTAAGGAGCTGTGCTAACCTAGGTCGTACCATGTTGGATTGGTCCTTAAAAATACTCGTGACTATTTGGTCCTTTGGATCCCCAGTGTTTGCCGTGCTTGGAGACCCGTGTCGGGGGAGAAGAGGATCCTGGTGGCTGAGATTCCCTTTGGGCTGCGGCTCACTGGTGCCAACACTCCACTTCGGCCTTGACTTCTACCTAAACGGGAGGCTAGTCGTACCGGCCTAGTCAATCGGCTCTTGTCACGTTGAGCCCTATCCCACTGTTGACATGCGGGTTGCTATACGGAGCACCATGCTATAGCTTCTGCTGCTGATTAGGTGCTTTACGCCAGTATTCCCCTGCATTCAACGGTGTGATAGAAGGCGGTGGCTCAAACGGTTCAATCGGGCTTACCCCCTTGAGTATATCTTTCGGGCAGTCTCCATTGTGCGTCGGCTGGAGACCCGCCGACAGTTGCACTTTCCCTTGTTGGGCTCGGTGGCGGGCGGGGACCCCCGGGGGATGAATATCTCTACTAATATAATATGGACAAAACCAAAAAACCAAAACTAGCACAGAAACGGCGCATAGACACCGACATTGCACATGACAGTGATTCAGACTGTGAGGAAGCGACACCTCAGGCGTCGGCCGTATGGCCTCGCTTCCTCATTGTCCATAGCAAGGTGAAGGAGAAACCAGTTACCAAGCTGCATCCTTTTCTGGTGGGGGAGACCCTCAGGAGCCGTGTTGGCAAGCCTGACGCCCAGCGCCTCAGGTCTGGTGACTTGCTGGTGGAGTGCCGTACTCGGGCACACTCCAGTGGGCTACTGGGGCTCTCTTCCATCGGAGACACTCCTGTGGAAGTCACACCCCACAAAACTATGAATTCGTCAAGAGGCGTAATCAAAGATCAAGCTTTGGCAGAACTGTCAGAAGATGAACTTGTAAGGAACCTTAAGTCTTAGGGGGTGACTTGCGTCAGGCGCTTCGCTTCCAAGCGAGGTGGTGGGGAGATCCGTCTCCCTACCATCATCCTGACGTTTGGCACCCCCACCCCTCCTACTACCATCTGGGGAGGTTACTACTCCCTGAAAGTGAAAAAGTACGTCCCTCTTCCCCTCCGGTGCTTTAAGTGCCAAAAGTATGGCCATGGGCAGAAGACATGCCGTCAGGCAGAGGCTTCATGCGCCCGTTGCACTAGGCCCGGACACTCTGCCGAGTCCTGCACAGCCACCCCCCTGTGTGTGAATTGCCAGGGGGCGCATATGGCTTCGGATAAGAAATGCCCTCGTTGGATATCCGAGTGCAAGATTCAGCAGGTGCGTGTGGAGAAGGGGCTGTCCTTTCTGGATGCCAAAAAACTGGTTGAAGGCCCTGGTGCAGCTGCGGCTGCCCCAACCTCTAACACCTCAGTGTATACTTTTAGTGCAGCGGTGGCAGGCAAGCGCCCCACCAAAGACTTTTCATGTCAGACCCCAACTTCTTGGTTGGGGGCGGAGCCTCGGCTCATCTCGCCCCTGGAGAGTAACCCTCCTCCGGTGGTGACAAGGAGCCAGGGAACGCAGAAGGCGGACACTGCCGGTCCGGTTGTGCCGCCTTCTGTTGCCCCTAAGCCTCAGCCCCCACCCAAACCTGTTAGTCAGTCAACTCCAAAGGCTTCTGGCTCTGGTCAGCCTTCTAAGGCCGCTAACTCTAGCGGCAGGAACGCTGCCCAGGACCAGAAGTCTAAGAAATCTATGGGACCGCTGTGCGCACGGGCCCAGAAGGGGAACACAGATGTGCCCCTTCAAAACAAATATGCTGCACTGGAGGAGCGGATGGAGGGAGTGGAAGTTGTTGTTGCTGATGCTGCGGCAGCTCCACCCCCTTCCTCTCCGAAGAACCAGAGGAGGCCCGGGAGCCGGCCCCCCTCTGTTTCTTCAACTCCTTCCAAGGTAAAGGAAAAAGGGGGGAAAAACTCCTTACCCCCAGATCAGACTTAATCATGGACTCTTTGCTTCAGTGGAATTGTCGTGGTTTTCGAGCTAACTTTGAGGAATTACGTCTTTTAGTCAAGTTCTATAACCCCTCAGTCATATCTCTTCAGGAGACTTACCTGAAGACTTCTGACCCTGTGTCTTTTAATGGTTTTAATGTTATACATAAAGGCTCTGATTCGGAGAGGCGCTCGGGTGGAGCGGCTCTTCTCATTAGTAGCCAAATTTTATGTAGCCCCGTTAGCATCGACACCTGTCTTCAGGCTGTCGCTGCTCGGGTTACCTTAAAAAAGACCATAACTATATGCAGTATTTACCTGCCACCATCACTGCGGGTCTGTAGCAATGATATTTTTCACTTAGTAGATCAACTGCCCCCTCCCTTTATTCTCCCCCACCCGGGTCTGCCCTGGGGGACTTGGGTGGGGTTAGGTACTTTTTAGTTCCCAGGGTCACCCTGGTCAGCCCCACAGGGTGAGTTTTTCTCTCTATTCTGGGGCATGTGTTTCTGTCTACCCTTGGTCCATTCACCTGTATTTGCCTTTTTAAAACTCTCCCTACTGTCTGCACTGCCTGTAGCTCTTGATATTGGATGTGTGTTGCTAAATGGTCTTAGCTTTATTTAGGCCCCATGTGTTAGGTTTATTTAATGTATTTGACCAGCTGGCGACATACATTCAATGTACTGTTTATTTTTTTTTTTCACAAGCAGTGCAGGCACGTCCTGAGAAAGCCTTGTTGCTGTCGGGACGTTAAGCAATGTACAATCAATCAATCAATCCCTTTATTCTCATGGGGGATTTTAACGGTCATGCTCACCTTTGGGGTAGTGACCACTATGATGGCAGAGGTCAGATGTTAGAAGATGTTTTTTCTCAACTTAACCTATGTGTCTTTAACGATGGCTCACCTACATACTCTAACTCAGGTTCCGGATCTAGTTCTGTTCTAGACCTCACTGTGTGTGATCCTTCTCTCATGCTGGACTTTGACTGGAAGGTTCACGACGACCTGTGTGGTAGTGACCACTTCCCAGTAGTCCTGTCATCGGTCAGCTGTGAGGAGGATTCGCCGGTGGGGCGCTGAAATCTCAAGAAAGCTAACTGGTCTCTGTTTGCCTCTCTCTGTCAGTCTCGTCTTACAGAGGAGGTGGTCATGTCAGCTGAAGAACCTGTTTCTTGTTTTACTTCTATTTTGTTGGAGGTTGCAGGTGAAACCATCCCTAGAACTTCCACATCACTCCATCGGAAGCCGAGAGTACCATGGTTCAATGAAGAGTGCCGCAAGGCCCAAACAATGCGCAAATCTGCTCAGCGACGTGCATTTCATAATCCGTCGCAAGCAAATATTTTAACCTTTAAAAGACAGCGGGCGAAAGCCCGTTATATTTTTAAACGTGAACGCCGTGCTTCCTGGAGACACTTCGTCTCATCTTTATCTTCTAGGACTCCGTCCCAAAAAGTCTGGAAGGCTGTTCGAAGAATTAGGGGCAGGGGTGGCTCGGCTTCTGTCGGCCATCTTAGAGATGGTGCCAGTTTGGTCACAGATAAAAAGGCTGTGGCCAATTTGCTTGCCTCCACCATTGCCCATAATTCTTCAACAGAGCATTATTCACCTTTCTTCCAGAGAGAGAAGGAGAAGCGAGAATCTTGTGCTTGTGATTTTATATCGGATAACTTGGAAGACTATAATGCCCCTTTTACGTTTTCAGAATTGCAGCAAGCCATGCAGAAATGTACTGACTCTGCTGCTGGATTAGATACCATCCATTATCAGCTCATAACACATCTGCCTGAGGATTCACTCCTTGTACTTCTCAAGGCCTTTAACCATATCTGGATAACCGGTCATTTTCCGCCATCTTGGCGCCAGGCTGTGGTTGTGCCAATTCCCAAGCCGGGTAAGGATCCTTCCGACCCGGGCAACTACCGGCCAATAGCTTTGACATCATGTTTATGTAAAACTATGGAACGCTTGGTCAACGCCCGACTGGTGTGGCATCTTGAGTCACAGGGTCTCATCACAGACCTCCAGTGCGGTTTCCGGCGCTTCCGTAGTACAACTGACCATCTAGTCCGCTTTGAGTCTTTTATCCGAGATGCTTTTGTCAACAAGCAGCATGTCTATGCAATTTTCTTTGATCTTGAAAAGGCATATGACACTACCTGGAAGCATGGTATAATGTCTGATTTGTCGGACATGGGTTTTAAAGGGCATCTGCCCGTTTTTATTCACAATTTTTTGTCCAACAGGTCGTTCCATGTCCGTGTGGGCTCCACCCTCTCCGACTCCTTTGAACAGGAGATGGGTGTCCCGCAGGGCAGTATTCTATCTCCTGTTTTATTTAGCATTAAAATAAATAACATTGTAAAGGCCGTCAAGGATGATTCTGAATGCTCTTTGTTTGTGGACGACTTTGCTTTGTGTGCACGAGGTCGAGGACTTGCGTCCCTTGAGAGGCGCTTGCAGCTGTGCGTTGATCGCATCCAGGGGTGGGTGTCTCTCAATGGATTCAGATTCTCGCCCTCCAAGACAGTCTGTGTGCATTTTACTAACCAGACGAAATTTTTTCCAGAACCTAGCCTGAGCATTGCTGGAGTGCCAATTAAGGTGGCTGAAGAGGCTAAGTTTTTGGGGGTCATCTTTGACAAAAGATTGACCTTCTGCAACCATGTTAACTACCTTAGAACCTCTTGTCGGAAGGCCCTCGACATTCTTCGTGTCGTTGGTCGTACTGACTGGGGTGCAGACCGCATCGTCTTACTTCGACTGTAACGGGCCCTTGTTCGGTCCAAACTGGATTACGGCTCTGTGGTATATGGCTCGGCTTCCAAGTCTGTTCTGCAGCGTCTGAACACAATTCACCATCAAGGTCTGCGCATATGTCTGGGAGCCTTCAGGACATCTCCAGTTCCTAGTCTGTATGCAGAGGCAGGGGAGCCTTCTCTCAGGAGCCCACCCGGGTCTGCCCTGGGGGACTTGGGTGGGGTTAGGTATTTTTTAGTTCCCAGGGTCACCCTGGTCAGCCCCACAGGGTGGGTTTTTCTCTCTATTTTGGGGCATGTGTTTCTGTCTACCCTTTGTCCATTCACCTGTATTTGCCTTTTTAAAACTCTCCCTACTGTCTGCACTGCCTGTAGCTCTTGATATTGGATGTGTGTTGCTAAATGGTCTTGGCTTTATTTAGGCCCCATGTGTTAGGTTTATTTAACGTATTTGACCGGCTGGCGACATACATTCAATGTTCTGTTGTTTTTTTCACAAGCAGTGCAGGCACGTCCTGAGAAAGCCTTGTTGCTGTCGGGACGTTAAGCAATGTACAATCAACCTTCTCTCAGGCTCCGCCGCATCCGCCTCATGCTCAGCTACGTTCTGAAGCTGAAGGCCCATCCAGAAAATCCTGCCTATGATTGTGTTTTTAACCCGTCGTTTGCAGAGATTTACGATGCCCATCCGGGAGCTGTCCGTCCACTTTCCTTCCGTGTCCGACCTCATCTGCAGGCGGCCGGAGTAAACCTGGACAAAGTTTCGGAATCTCTGCAACACGTCACTCCACCCTGGCTACTACCAGTTCCTGACATCTTGCTGGACTTGACTGCCCACAAGAAGGATTGTACTCCACCAGCCATATACCAACAGAGCCTCAATGAACTCCTTTCAATTTTTCCTGGCTATTGTCGTCTTTATACGGATGGGTCCAAGTCTGAGGATGGAAGAGTGGCTGCGGCTGCAGTGTCCTCTCGCCATCCTAGACGCCCATTTAAGCTCCGTCTCCCTGACCATTCCTCTGTATTTAGTGCAGAACTGCAGGCCATTCTGCTAGCACTCAAGCATGCCTATCAGTCTCGGGAAAGGAACTTCCTGATTCTGTCTGACTCTCTTTCTGCCCTGCAGGCCCTTCAGGGCGCGGGAACAGACCATCCACTGCTGGTGCAGATTAGAGAGCTCTACGCGGACTTGATGAAGGAATATTATGACATCATTTTTATTTGGGTCCCAGGCCATGTGGGCATCGAAGGCAACAGAATCGCAGATTCTGCTGCCAACAGTGCCCGCAGTGACCCTGTCCCTGACACACAGACTGTCTATAGTGATTTTAAACCTGTTATTAGTGCGTACATAGCCCGCGAGTGGCAGTCCGAGTGGGACAAAGAGGAAGGGAACAAGCTTCATGAAGCTCTTCCTAAGTTGTCTGACAGTCTACCTTTCCGCTGCGGCAGCCGCCGTGAGGAGACTGTCCTTGCTCGGCTCCACATCGGGCACACATATGTTACGCACTCTTACTTACTTAAACAGGATGAGCGTCCATGGTGTTTTGCCTGTGATGAGCAGTTTTCTGTTCGACACTTTTTGCTGTATTGTGCTGACCTAATTGACACCAGATATAAACACTTCACAGCAGACTCCTTGAAGGTTTTGTTCCGGGATGTTCCCCCGGACAAAATCTTCAATTTTTTGAGAGAATGCAATATTTTTAACAAGATCTGAGCATTCATAGACTATGTGAATTTTTTTATTTGCCCTTTTTGAGAGTCTGTAGACGTTTCTTTTCCAGACATGTGCGACATTTTAGCCTGAGATTTTTAATCTATATTTACATCTTGTCTTAAGACCTTGCTTTTAGTCTGGCTGACCAGATTTTTACCCATCCCGCCGTGAGATGGCCTTAGTCGCCTGCTCGGCGTTAAACCCAAATAACTAACTAGAAATTGATTGCAGCACTGTATAGACAGGCATGAGTGGTGTTTTATCTCTCTGCCTGTTAGACTGCCTGGGTTTGTCTGCTGTTTTTAATTTCTTTCTTTAAGCGTTACAATACACTGCGCCAGTCATTTGAGGATGGGACTCAGAGTGGTATGCGTTTGGTGCACTGGTCTGCCTCTGCCGTTGACATGTGTAAGGTGTGCAACACATGCAAGGATTAAAGTGTTTTTATTTTATATAAAGCAGCCTAAACACAAAGGTAAGTGCAAAAATTTCAATTCACTTTTTTATTATATTATAAAATAAAATAATGAATCAAGATGAATTGTTATTACTGAATGATATTGGCGCTGTAGAGAACAAAGACTTAGACTCCAAAAAACAGCGGCTTTTGTCTGTGATTGTCTCAGGCAAGTCAAAGACTTATCTAGGAAGACAATACATGACAGAGGATATTGAATCTTTAACCTCTGACGAACTAATCAAACTTCATTCAAAATATGAAAACCACATCGCCTCACTAATGACACGTGATTTGAGTCGATCTCTTATATGTCTATACACAAAAGCAGTGAGTCACTTTCTACCTGTGGATAGTGACAGTCTATCACACGACCTTGAAAGCAATCCTATTGTTTCAAGTTCAATTGGCAAATTAGCATGCATCATGTTTTACAAGTTTGGAAATTACCTTGCTCCTGTCGTAACCCTTCTTGTTACCGGGAGTCATATTGATTTTTCAAAAATAAATTTTCTAGAGAAAGAAAAGGATGGATCAAATGGACGAGAACAAGATGACTACACAACAGAACCCGGACCCTGTTTTGACACAGGTTCAAACTGTGACTAAGACTAAAAGTCCAGGTCGCATTGAGGCAGGAAAAAAATTAGCCGAATGGAACAGGCAAAAAAAATTACAGCTTAAGGCACAAACAGTAACTGACCCGCCGTCAGGTCCGTCAGGACAAGTGCCAACACTGCCAACACTGTCAGGGCCATCACTACCGTCACACCCACAACAAAGTGAGAGAATATCAACTAACCCCAAACCCCAATCAACAAATTTTTTAGTTGCTGGATTTGTTGTCGGATTTGGTTACGTAGGTTATCAATTATACAAAAAATACAAACCACAGACTCGTACAGTGTCCAAAAAATCAGACACTCCAAAAACAAAACCAGAAGTCGCCACATTACCAGCAACGTCAAAACCCTACGATCCATTTTTCATGCAATAAATAAAAATATTATTTTAATTTTATTGCATTAGAAAATGAGCGACACAAAAAACTTAATGAACCTTGTCTATCACTCTGCCGTGATAAGTGGACTAGCAGTAGCTTATTCTATGCTAGGAAAAAGTCTACTCAAAATGAAATCAGCAGACTTGAGTAGACTTGACTTTGAAGACAGTGCTAAGCTAATTGCTGTTGTTACAGCGTCAATTGCAACAAAAGACTTTCTCGTCAAGCAGGGAATTATTCCAGAAAATGTTTCTATGTAAATAAAAACTATGGCGATGATAGCTATTATGATTGGTGGGGCCATGGTCAATGCACTTGCATTTAGTGGATCAAATTATCTCTTTTCAAAAATGGGCAGAGAAGAATCTGCTCTGGAGATGAGACGACACAATGAGGCGTCAGAAAAATTAGCACAAGCGCAGCAGGATTATGAGAAGCAAAGAATTGAGAAACTTGATTTTATCAATGACAGACTTAGACTAGAGGGTCACGCACAACATACGTTTTCAAATACAGACGACGCAATTCGTGAATACTATCTCGTCACAGGTGAAGACATGTCTATTCCCCAGCCAAAACTAAGTGACTACTATCAACCCAGTCCAGAACAAAGAAACGGAGAGATAATTTTTGTTCTAGTGGGAATGACATTTGTTTATTTTACTGGAGTTTTCATTGCTAGAAAAAATGGCAGCCGAAAATAAATTATCAAAAATATATTACTCACCATCAGGCTATTGGAAAGGGCAAACAGCTATTCAGAAATTACATGCCGCTGTGGGCGGAGATATAACACTCAATCAAGTCAAGCAATGGTTACAGAGACAGGCAATTTGGCAGATATATCTCCCTGCTCCAAGAAAAATAACAAGGCCTCATTTTGAGAACACAACACCTAATGACACGCACCAAATGGACCTTTTGTTCTTACCACATGACACAATAAGAAAGAAACGATACAAGTATGCATTAACTGTTGTAGACATTGCTTCAAGGTATAAAGACGCTGAACCCATATCTGACAAAACTGCTACCACAGTTGCGACTGCTTTATCAAGTATCTATAAAAGAGGTCCTTTAAGATACCCCAGACTAGTGCAGGTTGATGACGGATCTGAATTCAAAGGTGCAGTTAATCAGTTATTTGCGAAGCATGGCATACTGGTCAGACGAGGATTTCCAGGTGTGCACAGATCACAGGCAATTGTAGAAAACTTTAACAAACAGTTGTCAGAGAGACTTTTCAGTTACCAGTATTCTAAGGAACTCATGCATGACACCCGTAACACTGAGTGGGTTAAGAGATTACCACATGTGATAAAAGCAATGAACAATGAAGGACACCCTAACCCTGCTGATGCTATTAAATTGAAAACAATTACAGAACCAAAAACAGGATCAACCCCAACCCCACCTCCAGACACAAGTTTATTTACTAAACAGGTGAGATATTTATATCAACCCGGAGAATCAGAAAATGACGTAAAGCGCAGGGCGACAGACCCCATCTGGTCCACATCCGTTCATAATATAAAAAAAATAATTCCCGGCACAGACGCAACAATATATTATCTGTACGACCCTGCGCCCCAGAGGGCATTTGTCAGAGAAGAATTACAGATTATTCCCCCAGACACCGTTACACATTTCAGTAACTAGCTCATCAATCAGTTCATCACAAATGTCTTCAGATAACTTAAGTCTGTAATGTCCAGGTGCATAAGCTTTTTCCTTACTGTGAAAAACATGTTTTGTGTCCCCAACTGCAAGTGACTTCTTATGTGTTTGAATCATTTCAAGATTATGTTTATTTGATCTCAGTGACTTGTTTGGATAATCAGGCATTAATGCACCATCTAATACTTGCTTGTAATGTTCATGACGTATGTCTTTATTTTTTATCGCTGTTTTTTTTATTCCTTTGGCTTTCGACTGACTTCCCTTCTGGTGCAGTATAGAATACATTTTTGATCTCAGTCCAACGTGCCTACCCGGCACCGGCCTCCACGTGGCGTAGGTGGGTAGTCCGCTCAGTCCCTGACTGAGTGGGCTAGCGGACGGGTGCCATCTTTGTCCAGGATTAGGACTTGATGTCAGCAGATATGTTGTTCAGCCTTTTCACTGGTCCGGTTTTTAAGGAGCTGTGCTAACCTAGGTCGTACCATGTTGGATTGGTCCTTAAAAATACTCGTGACTTTTTGGTCCTTTGGATCCCAAGTGTTTGCCGTGCTTGGAGACCCGTGTCGGGGGAGAAGAGGATCCTGGTGGCTGAGGTTCCCTTTGGGCTGCGGCTCACTGGTGCCAACACTCCACTTCGGCCTTGACTTCTACCTAAACGGGAGGCTAGTCGTACCGGCCTAGTCAATCGGCTCTTGTCACGTTGAGCCCTATCCCACTGTTGACATGCGGGTTGCTATACGGAGCACCATGCTATAGCTTCTGCTGCTGATTAGGTGCTTTACGCCAGTATTCCCCTGCATTCAACGGTGTGATAGAAGGCGGTGGCTCAAACGGTTCAATCGGGCTTACCCCCTTGAGTATATCTTTCGGGCAGTCTCCATTGTGCGTCGGCTGGAGACCCGCCGACAGTTGCACTTTCCCTTGTTGGGCTCGGTGGCGGGCGGGGACCCCCGGGGGATGAATATCTCTACTAATATAATATGGATAAAACCAAAAAACCAAAACTAGCACAGAAACGACGCATAGACACCGACATTGCACATGACAGTGATTCAGACTGTGAGGAAGCGACGCCTCAGGCGTCGGCCGTATGGCCTCGCTTCCTCATTGTCCATAGCAAGGTGAAGGAGAAACCAGTTACCAAGCTGCATCCTTTTCTGGTGGGGGAGACCCTCAGGAGCCGTGTTGGCAGGCCTGACGCCCAGCGCCTCAGGTCTGGTGACTTGCTGGTGGAGTGCCGTACTCGGGCACACTCCAGCGGGCTACTGGGGCTCTCTTCCATCGGAGACACTCCTGTGGAAGTCACACCCCACAAAACTATGAATTCGTCAAGAGGCGTAATCAAAGATCAAGCTTTGGCAGAACTGTCAGAAGATGAACTTGTAAGGAACCTTAAGTCTCAGGGGGTGACTTGCGTCAGGCGCTTCGCTTCCAAGCGAGGTGGTGGGGAGATCCGTCTCCCTACCATCATCCTGACGTTTGGCACCCCCACCCCTCCTACTACCATCTGGGGAGGTTACTACTCCCTGAGAGTGAAAAAGTATGTCCCTCTTCCCCTCCGGTGCTTTAAGTGCCAAAAGTATGGCCATGGGCAGAAGACATGCCGTCAGGCAGAGGCTTCATGCGCCCGTTGCACTAGGCCCGGACACTCTGCTGAGTCCTGCACAGCCACCCCTCTGTGTGTGAATTGCCAGGGGGCGCATATGGCTTCGGATAAGAAATGCCCTCGTTGGATATCCGAGTGCAAGATTCAGCAGGTGCGTGTGGAGAAGGGGCTGTCCTTTCTGGATGCCAAAAAACTGGTTGAAGGCCCTGGTGCAGCTGCGGCTGCCCCAACCTCTAACACCTCAGTGTATACTTTTAGTGCAGCGGTGGCAGGCAAGCGCCCCACCAAAGACTTTTCATGTCAGACCCCAACTTCTTGGTTGGGGGCGGAGCCTCGGCTCATCTCGCCCCTGGAGAGTAACCCTCCTCCAGTGGTGACAAGGAGCCAGGGAACGCAGAAGGCGGACACTGCCGATCCGGTTGTGCCGCCTTCTGTTGCCCCTAAGCCTCAGCCCCCACCCAAACCTGTTAGTCAGTCAACTCCAAAGGCTTCTGGCTCTGGTCAGCCTTCTAAGGCCGCTAACTCTAGCGGCAGGAACGCTGCCCAGGACCAGAAGTCTAAGAAATCTATGGGACCGCTGTGCGCACGGGCCCAGAAGGGGAACACAGATGTGCCCCTTCAAAACAAATATGCTGCACTGGAGGAGCGGATGGAGGGAGTGGAAGTTGTTGTTGCTGATGCTGCGGCAGCTCCACCCCCTTCCTCTCCGAAGAACCAGAGGAGGCCCGGGAGCCGGCCCCCCTCTGTTTCTTCAACTCCTTCCAAGGTAAAGGAAAAAGGGGGGAAAAACTCCTTACCCCCAGATAAAACCTAATCATGTACTCTTTGCTTCAGTGGAATTGTCGTGGTTTTCGAGCTAACTTTGAGGAATTACGTCTTTTAGTCAAGTTCTATAACCCCTCAGTCATATCTCTTCAGGAGACTTACCTGAAGACTTCTGACCCTGTGTCTTTTAATGGTTTTAATGTTATACATAAAGGCTCTGATTCGGAGAGGCGCTCGGGTGGAGCGGCTCTTCTCATTAGTAGCCAAATTTTATGTAGCCCCGTTAGCATCGACACCTGTCTTCAGGCTGTCGCTGCTCGGGTTACCTTAAAAAAGACCATCACCATATGTAGTATTTACCTGCCACCATCACTGCGGGTCTGTAGCAATGATATTTTTAACTTAGTAGATCAACTGCCCCCTCCCTTTATTCTCATGGGGGATTTTAACGGTCATGCTCACCTTTGGGGTAGTGACCACTATGATGGCAGAGGTCAGATGTTAGAAGATGTTTTTTCTCAACTTAACCTATGTGTCTTTAACGATGGCTCACCTACATACTCTAACTCAGGTTCCGGATCTAGTTCTGTTCTAGACCTCACTGTGTGTGATCCTTCTCTCATGCTGGACTTTGACTGGAAGGTTCACGACGACCTGTGTGGTAGTGACCACTTCCCAGTAGTCCTGTCATCGGTCAGCTGTGAGGAGGATTCGCCGGTGGGGCGCTGGAATCTCAAGAAAGCTAACTGGTCTCTGTTTGCCTCTCTCTGTCAGTCTCGTCTTACAGAGGAGGTGGTCATGTCAGCTGAAGAACCTGTTTCTTGTTTTACTTCTATTTTGTTGGAGGTTGCAGGTGAAACCATCCCTAGAACTTGCACATCACTCCCTCGGAAGCCGAGAGTACCTTGGTTCAATGAAGAGTGCCGCAAGGCCCAAACAATGCGCAAATCTGCTCAGCGACGTGCTTTTCGTAATCCGTCGCAAGCAAATATTTTAACCTTTAAAAGACAGCGGGCGAAAGCCCGTTACATTTTTAAACGTGAACGCCGTGCTTCCTGGAGACGCTTCGTCTCATCTTTATCTTCTAGGACTCCGTCCCAAAAAGTCTGGAAGGCTGTTCGAAGAATTAGGGGCAGGGGTGGCTCGGCTTCTGTCGGCCATCTTAGAGATGGTGCCAGTTTGGTCACAGATAAAAAGGCTGTGGCCAATTTGCTTGCCTCCACCATTGCCCATAATTCTTCAACAGAGCATTATTCACCTTTCTTCCAGAGAGAGAAGGAGAAGCGAGAATCTTGTGCTTGTGATTTTATATCGGATAACTTGGAAGACTATAATGCCCCTTTTACGTTTTCAGAATTGCAGCAAGCCATGCAGAAATGTACTGACTCTGCTGCTGGATTAGATACCATCCATTATCAGCTCATAACACATCTGCCTGAGGATTCACTCCTTGTACTTCTCAAGGCCTTTAACCATATCTGGATAACCGGTCATTTTCCGCCATCTTGGCGCCAGGCTGTGGTTGTGCCAATTCCCAAGCCGGGTAAGGATCCTTCCGACCCGGGCAACTACCGGCCAATAGCTTTGACATCATGTTTATGTAAAACTATGGAACGCTTGGTCAACGCCCGACTGGTGTGGCATCTTGAGTCACAGGGTCTCATCACAGACCTCCAGTGCGGTTTCCGGCGCTTCCGTAGTACAACTGACCATCTAGTCCGCTTTGAGTCTTTTATCCGAGATGCTTTTGTCAACAAGCAGCATGTCTATGCAATTTTCTTTGATCTTGAAAAGGCATATGACACTACCTGGAAGCATGGTATAATGTCTGATTTGTCGGACATGGGTTTTAAAGGGCATCTGCCCGTTTTTATTCACAATTTTCTGTCCAACATGTCGTTCCATGTCCGTGTGGGCTCCACCCTCTCCGACTCCTTTGAACAGGAGATGGGTGTCCCGCAGGGCAGTATTCTATCTCCTGTTTTATTTAGCATTAAAATAAATAACATTGTAAAGGCCGTCAAGGATGATTCTGAATGCTCTTTGTTTGTGGACGACTTTGCTTTGTGTGCACGAGGTCGAGGACTTGCGTCCCTTGAGAGGCGCTTGCAGCTGTGTGTTGATCGAATCCAGGGGTGGGTGTCTCTCAATGGATTCAGATTCTCGCCCTCCAAGACAGTCTGTGTGCATTTTACTAACCAGACGAAATGTTTTCCAGAACCTAGCCTGAGCATTGCTGGAGTGCCAATTAAGGTGGCCGAAGAGGCAAAGTTTTTGGGGGTCATCTTTGACAAAAGATTGACCTTCTGCAACCATGTTAACTACCTTAGAACCTCTTGTCGGAAGGCCCTCGACATTCTTCGTGTCGTTGGTCGTACTGACTGGGGTGCAGACCGCATCGTCTTACTTCGACTGTACCGGGCCCTTGTTCGGTCCAAACTGGATTATGGCTCTGTGGTATATGGCTCGGCTTCCAAGTCTGTTCTGCAGCGTCTGAACACAGTTCACCATCAAGGTCTGCGCATATGTCTGGGAGCCTTCAGGACATCTCCAGTTCCTAGTCTGTATGCAGAGGCAGGGGAGCCTTCTCTCAGGCTCCGCCGCATCCGCCTCATGCTCAGCTACGTTCTGAAGCTGAAGGCCCATCCAGAAAATCCTGCCTATGATTGTGTTTTTAACCCGTCGTTTGCAGAGATTTACGATGCCCATCCGGGAGCTGTCCGTCCACTTTCCTTCCGTGTCCGACCTCATCTGCAGGCGGCCGGAGTGGACCTGGACAAAGTTTCGGAATCTCTGCAACACGTCACTCCACCCTGGCTACTACCAGTTCCTGACATCTTGCTGGACTTGACTGCCCACAAGAAGGATTGTACTCCACCAGCCATATACCAACAGAGCCTCAATGAACTCCTTTCAATTTTTCCTGGCTATTGTCGTCTTTATACGGATGGGTCCAAGTCGGAGGATGGAAGAGTGGCTGCGGCTGCAGTGTCCTCTCGCCATCCTAGACGCCCATTTAAGCTCCGTCTCCCTGACCATTCCTCTGTATTTAGTGCAGAACTGCAGGCCATTCTGCTAGCACTCAAGCATGCCTATCAGTCTCGGGAAAGGAACTTCCTGATTCTGTCTGACCCCACCCGGGTCTGCCCTGGGGGACTTGGGTGGGGTTAGGTATTTTTTAGTTCCCAGGGTCACCCTGGTCAGCCCCACAGGGTGGGTTTTTCTCTCTATTCTGGGGCATGTGTTTCTGTCTACCCTTTGTCCATTCACCTGTATTTGCCTTTTTAAAACTCTCCCTACTGTCTGCACTGCCTGTAGCTCTTGATATTGGATGTGTGTTGCTAAATGGTCTTAGCTTCATTTAGGTCCCATCTGTTAGGTTTATTTAATGTATTTGACCGGCTGGCGACATACATTCAATGTTCTGTTTATTTTTTTTTCACAAGCAGTGCAGGCACGTCCTGAGAAAGCCTTGTTGCTGTCGGGACGTTAAGCAATGTACAATCAATCAATCAATGATTCTGTCTGACTCTCTTTCTGCCCTGCAGGCCCTTCAGGGCGCGGGAACAGACCATCCACTGCTGGTGCAGATTAGAGAGCTCTACGCGGACTTGATGAAGGAATATTACGACATCATTTTTATTTGGGTCCCAGGCCATGTGGGCATCGAAGGCAACAGAATCGCAGATTCTGCTGCCAACAGTGCCCGCAGTGACCCTGTCCCTGACACACAGACTGTCTATAGTGATTTTAAACCTGTTATTAGTGCGTACATAGCCCGCGAGTGGCAGTCCGAGTGGGACAAAGAGGAAGGGAACAAGCTTCATGAAGCTCTTCCTAAGTTGTCTGACAGTCTACCTTTCCGCTGCGGCAGCCGCCGTGAGGAGACTGTCCTTGCTCGGCTCCACATCGGGCACACATATGTTACGCACTCTTACTTACTTAAACAGGATGAGCGTCCATGGTGTTTTGCCTGTGATGAGCAGTTTTCTGTTCGACACTTTTTGCTGTATTGTGCTGACCTAATTGACACCAGATATAAACACTTCACAGCAGACTCCTTGAAGGTTTTGTTCCGGGATGTTCCCCCGGACAAAATCTTCAATTTTTTGAGAGAATGCAATATTTTTAACAAGATCTGAGCATTCATAGACTATGTGAATTTTTTTATTTGCCCTTTTTGAGAGTCTGTAGACGTTTCTTTTCCAGACATGTGCGACATTTTAGCCTGAGATTTTTAATCTATATTTACATCTTGTCTTAAGACCTTGCTTTTAGTCTGGCTGACCAGATTTTTACCCATCCCGCCGTGAGATGCCCCCACCCGGGTCTGCCCTGGGGGACTTGGGTGGGGTTAGGTATTTTTTAGTTCCCAGGGTCACCCTGGTCAGCCCCACAGGGTGGGTTTTTCTCTCTATTCTGGGGCATGTGTTTCTGTCTACCCTTTGTCCATTCACCTGTATTTGCCTTTTTAAACTCTCCCTACTGTCTGCACTGCCTGTAGCTCTTGATATTGGATGTGTGTTGCTAAATGGTCTTAGCTTTATTTAGGCCCCATGTGTTAGGTTTATTTAATGTATTTGACCGGCTGGCGACATACATTCAATGTTCTGTTTAGTTGGTTTTTTTTTCACAAGCAGTGCAGGCACGTCCTGAGAAAGCCTTGTTGCTGTCGGGACGTTAAGCAATGTACAATCAATCAATCAATCAGTCCAACGTACTCAACTATCGGCACACCATTTAGTTCATCTTTAAACTTTCCAGGCACTTTTTTGTTTTGTGTGCTAAACAGTGGATGGTCTTTAGGATAATCAGATGTGTCGTACATGTGTAACTCTGTTTTCATGTCTTCATAAAAGTCTTCAGTACACACATCAATGATCATAGAGTCAGTGTCAGTGTATAGCAGACGGCACTCAGGATACTTTGGTTTGAAGTAATCATAATAAAATTCAAGCATTAGTAATTTTGACAACTCAAGAATTGCCATACCAATGAATACTGGCTTGTCCAGTTTAACAATCTTTTTTTTTGAGTGACACAGCATACAATGATGAATGAAACTCTTTGTACCCTGTGTACTGTGGCTTGCCTGTAAGTTTAATTGCACCTGATTCAGTTGTTACTAATCTCACATCTTTTCTGTGATGAGGATTTTCCATTGTCTTGCCAAAACAGGCATTGTTCATAAGCTTAAAGAAGTCTTTGTCAAATGCAGTGTTGCCGTCTCTGGCATGAAGGATTGTGTTTTTCATTATGTAATCTTTTATAAAAGCACTCTGGTCAAATTGAATTCCTCTGTGAACTTTCTTTAGTACTAACCCATGTCTGATGTAAAACTGCAACAAGCGATAGTGGCAAACATAATTGAATTTGTCATTCATATTCGGCACAAGTTTAGTGTCTTCTTTTTTACCCGTCATGCTCATTTTCTCAACAGCTAATGGATAATCATTGTGGTAATCATGTAGATGGTGTGGGTACTCTAGGTCTACTTCAAAGATCCAACCCTTCACGTCGTTTTGGTCATGACTCATAATATTGTTTGTTAACTGTGTTATGTCATACTGTGACAAATCATGCAGACAAAAGTTTTTCAAGGGCAATAACTCACACATCGCATATCCATACAAATTATTAGCGTCAAGGTACGTAATGAATGACCTTGACCTTGAGGGGTCAAAACCCGGGTCATCAAGATATTTGTTGTTTCCTTTTGCATAATTATTTGCTGCAATACTAATCCCTCCCCTCAATCCACGTTCCACCATTTCACCCATCGTACGATCAGACAACAGGTCTATAGATATCTTACTGGATTTCAAAAATGCATCCCATGTTATGCCAGGACTAGTTATGTAACAAGCAGGGTCAAGACTGTAATGCAATAGACCCTTTTTACGGTAACTTTCAAATACATCTGCTAGCAAACAAACGTCAGCCTTTAAGTACTGGTCATGGTAGTCACCAATAGTCTGACATCCTAATTTATCCCATGCATCAAGTGCATGTTGGTAATCAGAGTCAGAAATACCTTTACCATTAAGTGTAGAATAAAATTTCTCTTTTGGTGGTAGTCTTGTTTCTTCAAACACAACCCAGTCACTGATGTACTCATACGGATACACTCCTTTCTTGATCAAGTCTGGCTCAAAATATTTACTCGTTATTGGAAACTCAGTCAGTCCTTCTGCAAGACTAGCAAGACCTAAAGACAAATGTTGCATGGAGTCATAAAATGCTAATTTGTTGTCCAATCTAAACGTCAAATATTTCTCAGTTGTCTGTGCAATACAACTAATTTTTTTGTATGACTCATCCACAGCCTGCATGATAATGTGTGAATCATACCCCCTGAGATTGTGAAAAAAGATTGGTAACTTATATGTCTTAGGATCTATTTTTAATAATAAATTACACTTGGTATGTGCAGCATGTCTGTAACGCCCAGTTATGTGATCATGGTCACAAACTTTATCACCCTGTAGGTGTTTTTCACAAATCCAACATGTCACAGCTGTATCAAAATTTACTTTATCTTCTTCTGTCATCATCACAGGCATCTGATTATTTTCTAGATAATGTACCACCTGACTATACAGTTGTCTCATTTCTGTTAAAAACAGACATGCTGCATTTCCCCCCCTGTAAATAACAGGCTCGGTATGCTGACCATCTGACTTAACAAGAATATAACCAAAAGAACACACCACTTGGTCACTCAATTTTACTGTCTTTGGCAATGATTCTGGAACAGGACCTTCATACGGTACAACCAGTGATTCAAAATCAGCATACACTACAAATGGTAGCTTTTGCTGATTCCTATAGTTCTTAAAATATACTTGACTACCAGGCTCTGGATACTTAAGTACTGTTTGTATATCATCAGCTGACCTACAGTGCAGGACGTCTTTATGCGCTACTGAAATAGATGAAAACCTTTGTAAACATCTTTTACACACTTCCTGTTTACCATTGTGTTTTGACACATGCCCATGAATTAGACGTGACATATTTCTGATAATTGTGTAGTGATCACCGATTAATAGCATGTCAACATGTTTGTCTTCTGACTGTCCATACGTGGGGGCAATTGGTGATACTCTAATTGGTTGTAACTTGTCAACAGATTCATTATCCCACACATACCAGTGATAATTATTACGCAGAAATGTGCGTATCTGACCCTCTAAAGCCACGTCTGACGCACTAGTCTTCCGAGCTCTGCGTCAGACTGACGTAAAATATTTTGCTCCGACGCGGTAAGCTTGATCTTTACGCACTGAAAAATTCACCAGTGCGTCATCGTGAACACGTTTCACAGCCGCGCGTGCCAAGCAGAACCGCCAAAGCTTTTGTGAGAGCGCCGAACGCCAACGCAGCAACAGTACCGCACGCACAGCAACAGAAATTTAACAGATATAACTCTTCCGCGGCGGAGCCGGTCAAGTGGCTATCGGCACTTCCTGTCACAAAAGCATGGCCGGACTCATGAAATTCGAGTTCTCGAGCTCTAAATCAGTGGCTTCTCCTACACAGTCTGAAGTTCCTACAAGCAAATCGGATTGTGAAAAAAAGAACACGCATTCTTTCCAGCACGATTGGCTCACACAATTTAAATGGCTACGCCATTTAGATGAGCAGATGTTCTACGCTGTGTGCCACCAAGCTGCACAGTCAAAAACACTTTCGTAAAGGGATCAATAAATTTTCAGCGCTCAAAGTATGTTGGGCGGTCCGTGGCGCAGCGGTAAAAGCGCCTGCCACCAATGCAAGATGCAATGCGAGGTTCGATACCCGGATGCGGCTTCGGACTTTTCTCTAGTAAGTGTCACCATTAAATCGGGCGGACCTTCGGGGGTTCTTTCTCCGGGTACTCCAGCTCTTTCCTCCTCCACGAATTCGGTATTAATTTCAGTCTACTTAATCAAAGTTTAAAAATATAAAAAATGCGATTTAAATTTCCAAAATTTCAGTAGCTCGTTTGGGCTTGCCCTTAGCACCACCGGAATGTTCTGTTTTTATGTACAGTGCGTGAGGGAATGCTCGTGATTCACGTGAGTGTGCTTGTTGGGTTCAGTTCGCGGCATTGTCCTGCGCATTGAGTTATATTATAAATAAATATGAGAAGTGCGCCATATAAATACTAAAATTCGATATTAATTTCAGTCCACTTAATCAAATTTCAAAAATATAAAAAACGTGATTTAAATTTCCAAAATTTCAGTTGCTCGCTTGAGCTTGCCCTTAGCACCATGTGAATGTTCTGTGTTTATGTACAGTGTGTGAGAGAATGTGTTGTTGGGTTCAGTTCATGGCTATGTCCTGCGCATTGAGTTATATTATAAATATGAGAAATGCGCCCATATAAATGCTATGTTATGTAACAGTATTATTATTATTATCATCATCTAAGACTTCATCATTTCTGTGACCCCCTGGGAAATCCTGCTGACCCTCTGGCAACTGTAAACTGAATTTGCCGCGCTAGATCTGACCCCCTACATTTAAGAAAATAATTAACACTGCATACACATTTACAGATATACCAGGATTTAATTTTTCAAACAAGTCTATGTCCTCTATTTTAACAGGGAACTCAATGCCACTAAAGTTGAGTTCATTTACAAATTTAGTGTAGTTAGATACACGTTCAGGTCTTGTTTTTACATAATGCAGTTTAGCAAGCACACACCACATAAAACAATAGTGGTCATTGTTCTGAATATTGACTACAGCCGTTTTGTTTGCAACCTCAATAGGCAGTGGTATCCATGATTTGCCTAGTATAGGATGATACCTTGACTGCTTTAATTGTAGTTCATGCACATGACCTTCGTGCCAACCAGACCCCTTCATTCTTGCTCTGTCAATTGCTTCTAGAAAGTCTGGTAATAGTCTGTTTATAAACACGTTTTCCAATTCTCTTCTTGTGTTAACTGTGTGTTGTCTTGTCGATATATAAGATACAATTACTTAACCGTCCACTCTAGTAAATTCTATTTTTGCAACAATTTGAATTTTAACACTGCCTGTAAGAAGATTATTTTGTATGACAGAAAAAGACATTTCTATTGATTCATAGACATTGTTACTATTGGATATAGGCAAGTCTGTTGTGTGAAACACGTTTCTTAAACCTTGAGCATTGTCCGTCATGATTCAAATGGTCTGTGAATGAAACACCACAGCCTGTAGTAGAACATAGTATAGCAAAGTTGAGTTGGTTTTGAAACATCTGTAATGGTCTTGATGTCCACTTTCTTGCAGTTGAATCGTCTGTTATTGGAGGGTTTAGGTAATGGTCAATTCACTTGAAACAAATCTTGTTCAGACACAGCTATGTCGAGCTGATTTAGTTGAATTATTTTCTGTTCATAAGTAGGTGCGACATTGTATTTGGCATCCACATTCAATTGAAATGCGTTTGTTGTGGTAATGGTTGGTGATTTAAATTCCATTGTTCTTTTTATATGAGATAATAAAAATGTTTATTACCTTAACAAATCTTGACACGAGCAAACCAGTGTGGTTAACTAATGGGATTGATAATCGTGATGGTAGCAAGTCTGTAGCTATCCATGAAATGTTTTACACTGTAAAGTGGTTTAATGTAATAAGTATAAATGATTATGCTGTGCATAAAACTGGGCTTGGGCCTATGGGTGATGTAGGTCTTGGTTTTGATGGCTTACAGCCTGGATATTACGACTTTTGTACTTTAGCTGAATATTTACAAAATTTTAAAATTAAAGCAACTTTAAATCCAGCTAACTTGCTTGTTACAATTGAATTTCCAAAAGGTACTCCACTTGTATTAACACGCAGACTTGTAATGCTATTTGGTTTTTTAAATGAGAATGACATAACATCTTTAGATACAGTTAATGATGAAGATTGGGCATTAGATAAAGGATTTATAAAGCATAAAAAACAAAAAATAATTGGAAGATATCCAGTTCATTTGGCAGTACACACAGTATTAAATGTTCATTTAAATGAATTAAACACGACTGAAAATGTACACAATGGAAAGCCATCGACTTTGTTGAGATGCTTACCGACTGGAACTGCTCCCTATTGTGAAAGTGTGGTTGTTAGATTTCCTAATTTGCAGTTTAAGAAATTAGGTTCTAGTTTCTTTGAGTCACTGAGTATATCTGTAACTAATCAGGATGGCAAACCAGTTCTAATGCATGATTTTAGTGTAGTGTTAGAAGTTAAATAATTTTATTTTTGTTTATAAAAATGAGTGCTGGTCCAAAGCCGAGAATCATACCAGTTGTATGTCCAGTGACAGAGTTGAAAGATTTGGCAGACGTACAGGATTTTGAGAAGGAGGGAGAGGTGGGGGAGGTGTATGGTTTTGAACTTGATTCAACTGGCATGTACAAGTGGAGAGTAATCGATGACATGAAAGATGGCACAGAGAGACCGATTCCTAAACTTGGTCAGCTGCGTGATGTTACTGTACCTGTTCCAGTAAATAACGTACCCTACAACTTAATACATGTTGGTAATAAGTGGGTGGTTTCGCTTGTGCCTGCACCACCGCCAACAATTGACTGGGACATAAAGTTGGAATTTATTAGTCCTTATGTATACACTGATGACGAAGGTGCCTTAGTGTTTAGGAAGGTTGTTAATTCGGGGCCGCTTATTGTAAGCCTTGTTCCAAGTTTTGCTTCAGATGACAATAGCAGAGATAAACTGAAAGTTGAAAATTATGAGAGACGGCGGTATCTTCTTACACATAGGAAGGGTAGGTCTGATGCGAAGGTCGTGTTTGCACCAATAAACTTTCTTATCGCAAGAGACGCGACAATAGTATTTGAAATTATCTTGAGATCTGTAGCTTCTGTAAAAGAGGCAGATATAGCACAAGGAATTAAACTTACATGGAATGACACAGTGGCAGAGTCATCAAAGGTCTTTATTGCTATTACAAAAAATAATGATGTTATTAATGTTTCGAGCAGTGTTCCAGCTGTCAAGGTGGTGGTTGACAAAACAACTTTTGTTCGTCTAAGTTACATAAACCTTGAACACATTGATCTTGTTGCATTTTATTATGCCAGCAAATTTATATACTTTTGAAGAGTTGCAAAATGTAATTGCTGATTAAATAAAAAATATTTGTTAATAAAAAAAATGGTAAAATTCTATCCAATACTACCGCTTGAGCCGACTGAAACAAATGTGATGACAAAAACAACGCTTGCGCCTGATCCACAGGTGACAGCTGTGCCAGTTGCTTCAGATAAAACATTACCAGCAGACACATTCAGATTAAATAATATTACAGATGCAATTAAATATTTGGAAAGTGAAGAGGCTAGGTACTCCAGATGTAAAAGGAGGTATAAGTCAGTATTTAATTCTGTTCAAAACACTTCTAAGGCTATTGGTGCAGTTTCAGCTGGATGTTCTGTAGGGGGTATTGTATTGATTTCAACTGGAATTGGAAGTTTAATTGGAGTCGGCCTTGAAGGAGCTAGCATTGCCACAGGACTGGCATGCTTTGGTTTGGATGGCATCAACAAGAGATTTCACACTAAATTACAAAAACATGAAGCATTGAGTACACTGGCTGGTGCAAAACTTAGTAGTCTAAAACTGATTATAAGTAAGGCGTTGCAGGACAATTTTATTGATGACGAGGAATTTAAGCGAGTCCAAGATGATTTAAATAACTACAAACAACAAAAGTCTGAAATACAAAATAAAATGCGTAGTCAATCCCCTGTGAATGTTGACGAACTAAAAGCTAGTTTTTTAGCAGAGGGAAAAAGAATAGGGGTACAGGAAACCACAGAAAAACTTCAAGGTTTTTTAGGGAAGTAAAAATCAGTTTTGGTAATCAAACAATATTTTTGTCATATACTTCACAGAGAGATGACACGCCACCTGTCTATTTGACGCCCACAGCTCCGCCAGAATATTTTTGAAAAAATAACAGTTTTTGTCTTTGTATCTTGTCAAATTTGACTCAGTATCTTGTCACTGGAGACAAGTTCTTGTAAGTAATTAATAAGTTCTTATTGTAAGTAATTAATAAGTTCTTATGGTAAGTAACTATAAAGAACCTGCAGAGGTAACCTTTAAGTTACCTACAACTTGTAAGTTTTTTTTAAGTGCGCACTAATGCCCGGCACTGAGGGGCTGCCCGGCGTGATTATTCTAGTGCATTACCGGTGCTGGCTGTTGTGATTATGACAGTGTAATTTTCCAATCCTATTAGCCCCTGATTGATATGCATTAGTTGACAATAGCTACCCGGGGGCAGTCAGAAACAACAATACTGGGCCGGCCAGCAGACTGGGTGCTGTATTGATTTTTCTGAAAAACAGGTATTTTCTTTCACAACCCGAAGTCAAGTGGAGACCTGAAGTACAGTTGACTAAAGCCAGGCCTGGTGCCAGGGGCCCGGGCTCTTGAGGATCTGACCATGTGTTAGCTCATAAGAATCTCACTATAAAGAACCTGCAGTACTTACCTACAAGTTGTAGGTAAGTATATAGTTTTACTTGGCACTAGACTTGAAACTTGTTGCGGGCAGCCCAATAACAAATTATTGATTACACCATTATGCCAGTGTGTGTGCTACTGATTGCGACAGAAACGGCCGGTTTTCCAATCCTATTAGCATATCTGGCTTCTTTTGAAAGCATTCAGCATACGGCGGGGTCGTCAGACCAGGACACGCGCATATGATCGGATCATTAAAAATCTTTTGTGCATTTCGAAACTACCTGCGCGCATACTGGCTAACGACTCTGGAGATTTTCGTCAATGCCTATTGTGGTGTGGTGATTATTTTCCTGACGTGCATATTTTATTCAGTGCGTGTAGCACGGGTGGGGGGTGGATCAATACTCTGCGGTGTGCAGTCTGCATGGTTAAATGGGGTTTACGAGAGGTGAGAGCCGGTGAGAGATTTTAATGTTTAAAAATAAGCAGTTTTTGAGTATTTGCTCGGCTTATGAGAATCCGGAGTCCTGGGGATCTCTCTTTTCTCTTCTCTCCCTCCTGCTTCCGTCCCCCAGCGCGTAGCGAAAATCCGGTAAGTGATACTTACTGTAGGCATGCTGACCCTTATGCATGCAAGTGTGTTTCGTTGGGAAAAGTTACGTCTTCGTGTTATAGCTGTGGGAACTTTGTCACAACAAACACCGGCATCGTACATCAACAAATTCTCGTTCTCTTTATTTTCACCATAATCTGCTACACAAGTGTAAGTCGTAATGTTGTCATGTTTGATATCAGTGTGTAGGTGAAAACTTCATCTTTTGAACGATGTTGCTTTCACAACAGTCACTTTAAGCTGAGATATGTTATGAATACAAATGTGTAGGTAGTTGTTATAGCGCAGAGCGCCGGACACGCTGTGTACTGATCAGTTGCAAGTGCGATATAAATAGAATGAGCGAGCGAGAGTGGAATGTGACCTCGCCGCGCCTTATCTCTCTGGCAGCCTGAAGCGAACTAAGTGTCAGCTGTGGTAAAGGCGTGCTTCCCATGTTGGACCCTACGGCTGTAGCACAGCTTGGCGGCAACACTCAGCTGAGACACGCCCTCCCTCGTGGTTTGGATAAGATGGCGTCACTAGTGTGGAACACCTTAGCCTGTGGTGGTTTTCTGGAGCTACTCACGCAAGCTTTTATATGTCGCATCGACAACTCTCGGCAAGCTTCGCCCCTCCTTGGTGATCTCCTCGCTCTCGCGGTCACGCCGAACCGGGCAGCTTATCACTCTTCGGTCAACGCTTTGGTGGCCGCTGCTAACTGTGACCTCATGCGTTGAGATGCCGTTCTACAAGCCTTCGTGGCTTGCCCCCGGATCTGAAGACACAGCTGCGTTGCGCTACTCTCGGTGGACACCTTCTCTTCGGTGAGACTTGGCAGAAGGTGAAGGATGGACATTTAGACAGCTGGCCCAGCTGTGTTACCACCTCTCGCTTTCAAGCCACCCGCAAGGCCATGGGTTGCACCCTGTGGACCTCCAGACCCTCTTCGTCTTTCATTCCCACTCATTCCAAGGTGCCCCGGTGGGCTCCCGCTTTCAGCCGCGCTAAGCCCGTTCAGACATCTGCCCCCTCCTGGCCCCGGCCTGCCTGCCACCCTGGTCGTGGGTGCGGGTGGATCCCCTGACTCCCTCCCACTCCAGTCCCTGCCGACTGCTTGGGGGTCTCCGGTCAGTGGGAGGCTGGCCCTTTGCAGCGACATTTGGCGGTCGCTGCTGCCGGATGACCCCTGGGTCCTCGCCACCATCACCGAAGGTCTCTCGGTTTCCCTTCGTTCGCCTCCACCGTTGAGGTGATCCCCCTTGTGGACAGAGATTCCGTCCAACGAGTGCAAAGCCATCGCCTTGCACGGAGAGATCGACTCGCTTCTCCGGAAGGCCGCCATGGAGATAGTGTCTCGTCTTGACTCCCCAGCCTTTTGCAGCCGCATCTTCGTGGTTCCGAAGCCAGACATCAAGTGGCGTCATGTCATCGATCTCTTGGCACTGAACAAGTTTATCATGGCTCTGACTTTTTGCATGGAAACCGCCCGGACCCTCAGGGCCGCAGTGCAGCCCATGGACTTTGCGGTCAGCCTGGACCTCTCCGATGCATATCTCCATGTCCCCATGCACCCGGCCTCCAGGAGTTATCTCCGCTTCGCCTTTGACGGCGTGATCTACCAGTTTCGGGCCCTCCCATTCAGTCTCAACCTCAGTCCGTGGGTTTTCACTCGCATCATGGACGCTGTCGTCGCCAAGGCTCGGCAGTCGTCGTCCAGTCCGATTTCAAACTACTTAGATGACCTTCTCCTGCGGAATTCATCAGAGTCTGCCCTGCGGATGAACAGAGACGCCCTACTACTGTTGCTGTCGCATTTGGAGTTCCTGATCCATGCGGGCAAGTCGAACCTCTCGCCATCTCGCCAGTTTATTCATCTGGGGATGGAATTTGCGACCGACCTCAAAAGGGTGAGTTTGCCGGCGCCTCGGATCCAGAAGTTGTCCTCCCTAGCTGCTCATGTAGCCCGGGCAGACTCCGTCCCAGCCAGAGTCTGGCTGCAGCTTCTCGGCTTGATGAATGCAGCTCCTGACTGATGCCATGTCTGTCCTTGAGGCAGCAACAGCCAGCAAACTGCCACGTCTACAAGAGGCACTGCAAAACATTAAGTGTACCAGATTGGTGCTGCAGTGGATCCCTTCACACTGTGGCATCTACAGCAATGAAGAAGCTGACAGAATGGCAAAAGTGGGCACAGAGAAAGAAAAGACGAAAATGGAGTCAGCTTCACAGAGATGAAGACCATCATTAAGTCTGTGTACAGACCACCACAACGGCCCCTAGACAGTTTACCATCAGCTGTCCAGACAAGAGCAGGTGACCATCTTCCGTCTGAGGACCGGGCACAACCGACTCAATTTCCACCTGCACAGACGCTTTCACCTCATGCCATCTCCCCTGTGCCCTTGTGGAGAAGCAGAGCAGACCACAGAGCACATCCTCCACGACTGTGGGAACCACCAGCTGCTGAGGGAGGAGCTATGGCCGAAGCCCGCCACTCTACAAGAGAAACTGTACGGGCCTGTGGAGGTGCTACAGAAGACCACTGATTTCATTTTGAGAGCCAAACTCCAAGTGTGACGGCGTTCGAGAAAAAGAAGAAGAAGATGAATGCAGCGGTGGATCTCCTGCCTCTCGGTCATCTTCACTCCCGACCGCTTCAGTTACATCTCCCGCTTCATTGGTGTCCATCCTCCGGCAACATCGATGCCCTGGTGCCGGTGCCTCCAATCCTTCACCCACACCTACAGCACTGGATGGACACCTCTTGGCTCGCTTCGGGAGTTCCTCTCGCCTCACCGTCCCCTCAGCTCTGGCTCTGCGTGGATGCAAGTCTCTCAGGGTGGGGTGCACACCTGCTCTCGAGCTTCCGCTTGTCGCCCGGAGTCTGGACGCCGGACCTAGCAGACAAACACATCAACTGGCTAGAGCTACAAGCAGTTTAGCAAGCACTCATTGAGTGGAAAGTCCGCCTTCGCCACCAGACGCTTCTTGTCCTTTCGGACAACACCACAGTCGTCTCCTACATTCAGAAGCAGGGAGGTACCCACTCTCCCGATCTGTGCATGCTTCTCTACCACCTGATGCACTGGTGCAAGGACCACAGCATCTCCCTCCGAGCTCGACACATCCCCTGATACTTGAACATGTTGGCCGACTCCCTCAGCGCGGCCAGCTACTCCACACGGAATGGACGCTACACCTGGACATCTTTCAGATGATTTGTGCTTACTGGGAGACTCCCATGATCGACCTATTTGCCATGAGGTGGAATCGCCAGCTTCCCCGCTTCGTCTCCCCGATTCCAGACCCTCTAGCCTGGGTTGTCGATGCGCTCTCCATTCCATGGGACGGGCTCATTGCGTATGCTTACCCCCCGATGGTTCTCGTTCCCAAAGTCCTACTAAAGCTCAGAGGTTGCAACGCGGTCGTGTTTCTGGTCGCCTCGTTCTCTTGGTACAGGTCTTGGACCACCGACCTCCTCAGTCTCGCCACGGGTCCCCCTCTTCGTCTCCCCACCTTGAGGACTATGCTCAAGCAGGCCCCGCCAGCCGCTTTTCCACCCGTGCCTGGAGCGACTCCTCCTTCATGCCTGGAGATTGTGCGGCAAGCCCTCATCGCCCGAGGCTTATCGGGTGCCGCAGTGGAAGCAATCACTTCAGCCCGTCGACCTTCGACTAGGCGCGTTTACGAGGGCAAGTGGTGAGTACTCCAGTCATGGTGCGATGACCGGCATCTCTCTCTCCCATCGAATTGACTACTCCACAGCTCGCGAACTTCTTCCTCTGGCTATTTGGAGACCTCGGCCTCGCCCCCATCACGATCCGAGGATTATTGTCCATGATTGCTGACACTTACCGTCATCTCGGCCACCCAGACCCTGGCGCATGTTAAGATCTCGCAGACCTGATGGCACATTTTGGCCTGCAGCACCCGGTTCCCCACTCCCTCATTCCTCGCTGGGATTTACCCTGGGTCCTGACGTGGCTTAATTTGGACAGATTCGAACCATTTTCCCTGGCTCGCTTCGCTGGTGTAACAAGGAAGACATGCTTCCTTTTGGCCCTGGCCATGGCGGCCAGAGTACAGAGTAAGCGAACTGCACGCGCTGTCGGTGAGTTCTGCCTGCCTCCAGTTCCTTGCAAATGGCTCTGTGCAATTGCTCACCGACCATGCCTTCCTTGCCAAGACCAGGTCTCCCTTGACTGCGCCCCAGGTCATAACTATTCGGCCGCTGAAAAATGCGAATTTTCCTCGGGAGACCAGGCAACAAGATCCTGTGCGCACCTTACGTGTTTACCTACGCAGATCCAAGCCCATCCGTCGCGGACGGTCATGCTTCTTTCTGCCTTTGGTCCCTGGCAGAAATGACATAACTGCTCAGACGATATCTTCCTGGCTACGCTGGGTCATACGGTCCGCCTACCAGGACCTTTCCCAAGACGGTGCGAAGAGGCTCAAGATATGTGCACATGCGGTTCGAGCCATGGCCATGAGCGTCGCCTTCGATCGCAACTGTGCTGTTCGAGACATTGTGGCTGCAGAATCAACATTCGCCCGCTTCTACCTGAGGGATCTGTCGGGACAGCGAGACAACCTCGCTCTGGTGGGGGACATCGCCACAGCACAACACTCCCTCCTGGCGCCGGACGCGCCGTAGGTACGCACTTAGCTAAAATTGTTGGTAGTTTGGCGACTGGGGGTCTGGCTCTGTCGTATGCCCTTTATGGCGGTACCTTGGGCGCGGCACCCACCTCCTTTTCGCCATTCTTCCAGACAGTAATGTCATGAGTAATGTTTTTGAGGAAACAAATTAATTTTTCTCTAAAATATATTTTTTTCGAAAAATACTTACTGATAACATTACTCGGAGGACCCTCTCACCTGTCCCGCTTGCTGCTGGTAAGCTAAGTATCACGACTGATTGTGATTGGGCCATGTGGTGAGTGCCCGGATGGGCTGGGACAGGAGGCTACTCTCGGCCCTAGTTAGGGTTCCCCGAGTGCCTCCCGGGTTGTGTAGGAACACAACAGGTTCTTAGGCTAAAAATTAATTTTTCGAACAAATTTATTTTAAAGAAAAATACATATTTTCTAAATTTTGGAGGCGTCATTTATCGATTATGTACTAGTTGCAGGAGATGGATGGACCATGCCAAATCAAGGGTCGTGCCAGATTAGCTTGGCGCCTGAACCCGCCAAGCTGATCTGGCATGACCCTTGAATTATCATGGTCCATCCATCTCCTGCTCTAGGGCTGAATGGGTTAATAGAGGTCAGTACATTGTCACAATTAGATGTTTCAAAATGCAACCAGCTGACCTCTTGTGGAAATGTCCATTATTGTAAAGGAAATAAAGGATTTAATTATCAGGACTGTAATTGTGGGTGTTTTTTTGGTCTTTTTTTCTGCTTCAGCAGTGACAAGAAGGGACTTCTGTCACAGGCTATTTCTCAGATGAGGCCACCGTGGCCAGAAGCAGGTAGGTGATGTGATTTCCACTGTGCTGCCTAAATAGACAAGAATATGGCCGATTGACCCGTCGGCCAGAGGCACAGAGGGTATGACTGATGCCAGCATGTGGCATAGATCCTCATGATCCCCTGTAACTGCGAGGGCCCATGAGAGTCTATGCCCGCAACAGTTGGGTGACGTTTGCTCTGCTTAACCCATTTACTTAGCCCTAACGCCCTGCAGCAGGAGATGGATCGACCATGATAATTCAAGGGTAGAGACAGATGAGCTTGGTGCCTGAAGGTGCCAAGCTCATCTGGCTCTACCCTTGAATTATCCTGGTCGACCCATCTCCCTCAACAGGTACATAGTGCGTAACTAGCACCTCCAACATTTGGGAAGTGAGATCTTGGGGTTAAATGGGTGAGTGTTTCAAAGGGTTAAACAGACTAAAATAAATGTTAGATTGTCACAACGCTGTTGGCAAATTTATGCAATAGATTTTCTGATTACGTCGGTGTGTAGGTTGAATAGACAGTCTATAACTCAACGGACAGAGATTACTCTGACCTGAGGTAGTCGTTACAGCTCCAAAAACACATGGCCCCACGAGCTCCTTAGCATCCGCGTTATCGCGGAATTGTTTATATTACAGCGGACGGCAGATGCAGCCGTCCCCGTTAGTCCCTTCCTTTTTGTCCCTTGTCTCCTTGACTGCGTGCGTAAAAGTGAACTTGTGTGAAATCATTGAAAATTCGCATCAACTTCATTTTTTTTTAAAATGAACTTTATAATTTTTTAGTGCGTGTACGGGTAAGCCGCATTTTTGGGGGAAACAATAGGCGCACAGGCCTCTTTTCGTGTTTGTCCTTGCTAAACTACAACATTCTCAGAGAGAGAAAGAGAGATGAAATGAAACTTTATTAAGAGAGAGAGAAGACAACAGCCTAATGATAATAAAGTGTAAAAATGGTTATAAATAAGTTGTGTATACACGGTATAAGTGAAGACACAGTCGTACTATCCGTGAACTGAAAAACTCGAAAAGCTTTTGGTCAGGGAGTCGCAGGAGCAAAAAAGGAGGGGAGGAAATACGCTCGCGGCGGGTTTGATATGTGCCAGATATCTCTCACGACAGCTTGATGATAACTGACTCGCACTCATACTTGCCGGAATTCAGGGACCTTTTTTTCTCTGTCCGTTGAGTTATAGACTGTAGAATGATTTGAAAAGAATTGTGGGCATATTGACACTCGCTGTGGTGTGTGTGTGCGCGCCTGCTCTGTGTGTCTGCTCTGTGTGTCTGCTCACACCTGTGTGTTTTTGTGCGTGTGCAGGTCTTCGGTCCTTGTTCACAGCGCTGGGAAAAGCTGGAGATTTGGAAACGCTGAAGTCGATCCAAGAAAAAGAGCTTCCCAATTCCGTGAAGAGCAGTCTGAGAGCAAGCATCTTGTCTGCTGCAGTTGCAAGGTGCCTGGAGATGTTTATAACATCATAGTTCAGACAAGTGTCAACATCTGCCACCCACAGAATGATAGTTGTGCCTTCATCCACCTGCGCTGGCTCACTCTTTTGAATTGTCTGCTAAGCACTACATGTCTTTTTAATTGTCTGCTAAGCACTACATGTCTTTTTAATTGTCTGCTAAGCACTACATGTATAAGTTTGAATTGTCTGCTAAGCACTACATGTCTTTCAAGTCACAGGTTTTGGATTAACCCATTGAGCCCCAAGTCCCTACAGCAGGGGATGGACTGACCATGATAATTCGAGGGTAGTGCCAGATTAGCTTGGCGCCTGAAGATGCCAAGCTGATCTGGCACTACCCTTAAATTATCATGGTCAAACCATCTCCTACAACTGGTACATAGTCGTTAGGCAACACCTCCAAAACTTGAGAAATGGGACCTTGGGTCTGAAAGGGTTAACCAAGATAGCCTGATTGGCTTGGAAGCTGTGAACCCATTAGATCGATCTTAACGATGATTTGTTGCTTCACGTGCGACAGCAAGAGTGAGTCTGTGTTCTGGGCCAGCGGTCGTCTGTCTGTTGTCCGTGCTAAACTTTAACGTTGGCATTTGTTTTCTCAAAACACATTACCGATGGTATTACTAATAGGAATGGTTTCTTAGCTAGTCTATATTTTAGCCCAAAATTGTTGTGTACGAGTATGGTCCTGATGGCAGGTGAGGGGCGCCATAGCTTAGGCAAAAACCCGGGTAGCCTCCCTTCCGGTCCAAACAGGCATGCGCTCAGCGCTTAATACCCCAGTCAGTTTCTTTGCTACAGCTAGTCGATAGTAGGTTGTGTACATCGGTGTCTCTCTACGATTCGGACTGTGTCTTCTTCGGGAAGCTTTGTGTGCTTGAGGGATTTTCCTTCTCTGTGAGCCTTTGGCTTGGACGCTTTCGTGTGGTTCCAAAGCTCTTTGGTGTGTCCGTTTTTTCCAAGACTGTGGGACTATCTGAACGTGACAGCGCCTTGTGAACTTTACTTACTCGCTCGTGCCCGGTCCGGCTGGAGTGTCTGACTTGTGTCCTCTTGCTTCGCCCTTATGCTAGCTTATGTCTACCCTTTGTCCAGTCACCTGTATTTGCTTTTTTAAAACTCTCCCTACTGTCTGCACTGCCTGTAGCTCTTGATATTGGATGTGTGTTGCTAAATGGTCTTAGCTTTATTTAGGCCCCATGTGTTAGGTTTATTTAACGTATTTGACCGGCTGGCGACATACATTCAATATTCTGTTTATTTTTTATTTTTTCACAAGCAGTGCAGGCACGTCCTGAGAAAGCCTTGTTGCTGTCGGGACGTTAAGCAATGTACAATCAATCAATCAATCTTCTGCTAGCCTCGAGGACCTGTGTAGGCTTGTATGCTGCCTGTGACTCGCGGTGCTGTTTCCAACTTTGCAGACCGGTTGTGACTGTGATCTCTGCGTGCTTCGCCGTTCACAGACCTTGGACTGACGGAGGCCGGTCGTTGGCGCCATTTTGCTGGGGCCACGCCTGGGTGCACTGTTTGTCCCGTCCTTTACGCTCCTCTGCTTCCTCATTATGGCAAGGTAAAATCTTGGTCACTGCTTCTGTCCGGCGCTCCTGTGAAGGGGTAGAGCGCCCTGCGTGAGCATACGACGTGAACTTTTCTTCGTTCGCTTACGTGGTTCATATTGCGTGCCTGCGGGGGCACGTTCGCTCGCATTTTATTTGTGCGCTATATTTTGCAGATGGCAAGTCCGCACCTGTACACGATGTGGACACTTCCAATGGCCGAGTGATGGACATGCTATTTGCCTCCCTGTTCCGCCTGTACCTCCTCGCACCCGTGCCTGGTCTGCGCCCCCTGGCTGGAAGAGCAGTGGACCCAGCTATGGCGAACGGTCGACACCAGCACGGATAAGGGGTCCAACACTGGTAAGACCCACAGACCCGACTAGTGGCTATTACCAGGTGTCAGTACCGTCCATGCCGCGGCTTCGGCCGCGAGCCCGAACTCTTGCGCCGTCAGCTCCCACAGACCCGCCAAGTGGCCACTGTTCGGTCGCATATCCGAGCTAAGCCTCGAGATGGACCCCCTTCTCGGCACAAGGATGCTGCGCCGGTAATCCCCACAGATCCGACTAGTGGCTCTTACCAGGCGACAGAACCGTCAACGCCGTGACTTCGGTCGCGAGCCCATTCTCTAACGCCGGCAGCTCCCACAGACCCGCCTAGTGGCCTCTGCCCGGTTCCTCCGACTTCATCGGCACGAGGTATGACACAGGAACAGGCTTCAGCGCCAGTAGCTTTTTTCAGCCCCGACGTTTGCTGCTTCCAAGAAGGTGGAGCCTCGTCCTCATCGCACTCCTAACGCAGGAGGTCAGCGCTCCCGACAGGACCTTCTAGAGTGGTTCCTGCCCAGTTATACCGATTTTTCGGCGAGAGATAAGCTACGAGAGCAAGCTCCATCACCGGTAGCAGGTACAGACCCGAGAGGATGGCTCTGGCAACACTCCTAGGGCAAGAACACAGCACTCTAGACAGGATGTTCCGGGACCGCGCCCAGACGAGCGCGCAAGCCGGACGCACTCTCGCCCTTCCACAGGAAGCAGTAGTCGATGTGCTGCGTTTCGTCGGGACCACGAGTCCCGTCTTCGTTCAGAGCGGCTCATCGCTATTCGCCGTCATACAAGTCTGCGCCTGCACGCTTGTGGGGACTTCCTATGACCGAGACATGAGCAGGCCTGCTGCATATTCTGTTCCGGCTGGGCCTCCACTCTCCCGTGCGTTGTCTGTGCCCCTGACTAGTGACGAGCAGTGATTCCAGCCTGGGGGTTCTATTGCCATGACGGCTGACACCAGTCCGAGAGCAGCCGCCAGCTAACCATTATAACACCCCTGCGGCACTGACGCCTTCCCCGGATGTGGTGACTCCGACTGCACGAGAGGGGCCACCCCGTACCGATCCTAGGACTTCGGCCATTTCGCGGGAGTACGGCCCTCCAAACTGTCAGGACCAGGCCAGCACCGGCGTACATCGTCTCGCTCCTAGGGCAGTGACAAGTACCCTCGAACGGACGAGACTGCTAGACCATTCGGCAACCGCTCGTCAGAACAGGGAGTTAGGTAAACCTGACAACGAGCGAGCTTGACCCACCTTCTTCCCGTTTGGACACTCGCGCTGCACGGGCTACGCCACACGCATACCGGCCCACCACAGGCGTACGGCTTCCAGCCTAAGGACCTTGCCATTCCCCTGGACAGGATTGGACTACTGGGCCTTTGGCCGCGTGCTTGGCACATTGAGTACTACAAGCTCAGCCTCAGCGATTGCTCGCCACGCCTACCCTTCCTATGCGGCCCTAATCCGTGGATGTTTGGCGCCCCGGCCAAAGTCAGTGACAGGTACCCTGGGAGGCCAAAGAGGAGAAGGAGTTTTCGTTCCACCTAATCCCCGGTTGCGCTACAATGCTTGGTATTAGGAGTTCCGAGTGGACACCTGTGCCTCGACCTTCACGCATATGGGACAGGTCGCCTCAACCCAGGGGATAAGCCAGCATATACTTATGACGTCCCGACCTCGTCCTGTGACAAGTACCCTCGGCAGGAGGAGACTGATAGACCAGGGGGCGCTGAGCGCATGCGTGATTGGACCGGAAGGGAGGCTACCCGGGTTTCCGCCTAGGCTATGGCGCCCCTCACCTGCCATCATGACCATACTCGTAGCAGTACTTCTGTAAACAAAGCTTCCATGTGCGGTGTTACACGGAGGACGGCATCCCAGTCCTTTCGCAGACATCTACAAATCATAGCTTGGGGCGACCATTGTTTCTTCTCCCAGCTGCTAGTTCTCCATAGAAGATGTCCTTTGGGATGCGGCCATCCTCCATTCGGTGAACGTGGCCGAGCAAGCGCTGTCTGCGTTGTCTGAGTAGGGTGTACATGCTGGAAAGGCAGGACTTCGGTGTTGGTCCACTCTGTCTTGCCAAGATATGCCCAGTATATGGCGGATGCTTCTCAGGTGGAAGGTGTTGAGTCTTCTCTCCTGTCCAGCATAATAATGTGGTCCATGGCTCCCTGCCGTACAGCGGTGTGCTGATGCCACAGGCGTTCTACACAGCCATCTTTGTTTTCACAGTCAACTTTGGATTTGTCTACACTCGAGTAGTGAGGCGTGCAAGAGTTGCAGCAGCCTTCCCGATCGACTTGTCGATCTCGATGTCCAGAGAGAGAGGTTATCTGTGAGGGTGGACCCAAGGCACGTGAACTGGTGGACGACGTGTGCACTTTTAACCTGGAGGGCAGGGCAGGGCACGCTCACATGCACATCTCCCACGCTCTCTCTTTTGTTTTAGACTGAATTTTACAGACCTGCCAACCACTATGATTTCGCCATGTTTTCCTACGCCAACGTCCCAATACTACGCTACTATGATCATTAATAAAATTCTACGCTGAAGAAAAAATATACCAAAAACTTTTTGGGTTGTGTTTTCGGTTTGTAGTCGGTAAGAGCATGCGGTTTGGAGCCAATGAGAACAAGCGGAGCGAACTTCCGGTTTTCCCAGCGTGCATCATTTCATTTACAAAGTGCGTCGGATAAACAATGGTCTAAACCATGCCAAAGAGAAAGACACCCGAATCGTAAAGCGCACCGCCTGAAAAGAAGAAAGTTTGTATCAGCCAGCTAAAGCTCCGATCACTATATATAAGGCAAATTTCTGTCGTGCGTTTGCTCTAACAGACAATAAAGTTGCGTTGTATTGAGAAATTTCTGTGCATACATGCGTTGAGCGAACAGTAACTTATGTGCTAAACTATGCTTGACATCTCCAAAACTACTACCACTTGTCCAAAGTTCTACTACCATAGCTGTGTAGAGGTTGGCATGTCTGATTTTAGTCTAAATCGGTTAACACGAAATACGTTTAGCACGAACTAATTTTCTCTGTCCCCAGAAATCTGTGTTAAGCGGACTCCACTGTAATTCAAGGGTAGTGACAAATGAGCTTGGCGCCTGAAGGGGCCAAGCTCATCTGGCACTACCCTTGAATTATCGTGGTCAATCCATCTCCTGCTGCAGGGTCCCAGCTTAATGGGTTAATTAATTAAATAACTATTTTCAACTTCAGACACAAACTTGGTACAGAGGAACCTAATGGAAAGGTTTCCTAGGCATAGTAACTGCGAAAAGGTCGGTTAGACCCTATGGTAACAAGACGGCAAATGTGTCAAAAACGCACAATTTCAGTTTTATCAATGTTTCTGCAACAAACAAAAAAAATGGTGTGCAAAGTTAGCTGACGGTGAGACCTTCCTATACAGGGCAGTGGGCAGATGTTCACATCTGCACGGGACATAGACGACCCCGCCCTCCACGAGTTCCCTGCTGCCTTGCAGGTTAGGTTTTGGATAACCAAAGGCTAGGGTGCTGACACGGTACCTGATTGGGTGTATGAACTTCCTTGATAAAGTCACCACTCAGGGCGAATGAGTCCCATGAGGGTCTCATCGGCCACGTGTCCAGGACCAAGGCGAGCCACAAGTTATGTGGAGTTTCGGTTGTGGTTAACAGCCTGGAGAGGGATGGGCTCCGCCAGGTTCTTTTGCCCAAGACACACCACATGCAATGACAACCTCACCTCAATCCACACCGGATCGGTCGTCGCCCAGAACAAGGACGGCGCCTTCTGTCTTGCGCCAGGGCAGAGGTGTTAAGTGTGTTGCTGGTGCACCATCACCATCAAAACTCCGTGCCAGAAACATCAGCATTGGCACTTGGAACGTCAGAACATTAAGAATGCCTGGAAAGGTAGAGGAACTGACACATGAAATGAACAGATACCATTGGACCATCCTAGGACTTTGCGAAGTACGATGGAAGAACCTTGGGGAAACATCAACCCAGGAAAACCACAAACTGTACTACAGTGGCAGAGAAGACCAGCACGAACAGGGTGTCGGATTTCTCGTCCACAAAGACATCGTGAACACCGTCATGAGTTGTCGGCCAGTCTCCAGTAGGCTTATCACCATACGCTTGAGGGCAACCCCATTTAATATCACCATTGTACAAGTTTATGCCCCAACAACAGACTATGGCGATGAGGAAATAGAAGACTTCTATGACCAACTGCAAGAAGTTTTGGACCAGACCCCCAAGAAAGACATTCTTGTGGTGCAGGGAGACTGGAATGCCAAAATAGGAGAGGATGCTGCTAGGAACTGGAAGGCACATGCGGACGCTACTGCAATGCAGAGACCAACGACAGAGGCTTAAGGCTCCTTGAATTTTCCAGTTCAAATGATTTAAAGCTGATGAACACGTTTGGCCCGCACAAAGCATCCAGAAGGTGGACATGGCACAGCCCGAACGGAGAGCACCATAACCAAATTGACTACATCATGGTGGAGAGACGCTTCCAAACCAGTGTGAACATTGCCAAGACAAGAAGTTTTCCAGGAGCAGACATTGGAAGCGACCATGACTTAGTGATGACCTTCCGACTCCGCCTAAAGAAGGTCAACAAGCAGGGCCCCACCAGAATCAAGTTTGACCTCGAGAAGCTGAAAGACCCAGAGGTAGCGGAAGCCTTTCAGGCAAAGATAGGAGGAAAATTCGCACCACTGCTACTTCTAGGTGCAGAAGACACGGACGTGGACACATTGATTGACACATTTAACACTGTTGTAACCCAAACAACCAGTGAGATCCTTGGCAAACACCGACAAGCAAAAAAACCTTGGGTTACAGCTGACATCCTTGTTCTATGTGATGAGCGTCGAGAATTAAAGAAAAAGAAATCAGAGGTAGAAGGAGCTAAACAATACAGGGAAATTAACCAGGATATCAAGAAAAGCATGAAAAGGGCAAAGAATAAGTGGATTGAAGATCAGTGTAAACACGTAGAAGAAAATCTTCTAAAAAATAATAGCAAAAAAGCATACCAGCTGGTGAAAGACCTGACCAGTGTCAAACAAGGACGCTCCTCGATCATTCGGGGACCCAGGCATACTTGTCAACCCACCCGTGACCAACAATGGCAACTATCCGATCCTCCGAGAAGAAGTAGTCTCCACCCGGGTCTGCCCTGGGGGACTTGGGTGGGGTTAACTACTTTTTAGTTCCCAGGGTCACCCTGGTCAGCCCCAGAGGGTTGGTTTTTCTCTCTGTTCTGGGGCATGTGTTGCTGTCTACCCTTTGTCCATTCACCTGTATTTGCCTTTTAAAAACTCTCCCTACTGTCTGCACTGCCTATAGCTCTTGATATTGGATGTGTGTTGCTAAATGGTCTTAGCTTTATTTAGGCCCCATGTGTTAGGTTTATTTAATGTATTTGACCGGCTGGCGACATACATTCAATGTTCTGTTTATTTTTTTTTTTTTTTCACAAGCAGTGCAGGCACATCCTGAGAAAGCCTTGTTGCTGTCGGGACGTTAAGCAATGTACAATCAATCAATCCGAGAAGAAGTAGAGGCTGCAGTGAAGTCGCTGAAAAAAGGGAAGGCAGCAGGAGCAGACAAACATCCCTGCAGAGCTAGTCCAAGAAGGGGGAGAAGACATGATAAGCGCCTTACTAACAATCTGCAATAAGATCTGGCAGTCAGGGGATTGGCCCACACCATGGACCCAATCACTTATAATAACTCTCACCAAAAAAGGCAACTTACACATCAATAATGCCAGAACTATCGCACGATCAGTCTTATATCCCACCCAAGCAAAGTCATGTTAAAGATCCTACTGAACAGGCTGAAGCCACAGGCAGAGGAAATCATAGCTGAGGAACAGGCAGACTTCAGACCTGGGCCCGCTTGCATAGCGATGTAGTTCATAACTTCGGAAGTAAGCGCCTACTTTGAGAGTTACTACTTCTGAAGTTTTGCGGCAGGCTGCTTGCCTTGCATGAAGCGAAATCCGCGCCGTAGTAGGTACTTGTGAAGTAATGGGTGAAGGACGTTTAATTTGAGGTCAATCGTACTTCTGCGCATGCGTGTATTTACATCCCGGCGTCCCTGTGTATGAAAACTACACGCGCGCTGTGGCAGGGAAAGAACAGGGTCAAGATGCCCCAGGCTAGGCCGGCTGTGGTCCACGCTACCGCATGAAAGTGAAAAGGTTGGTTTGCTCACTGAAATACGAGACTGAGCGGACTGTTTCTGTAAAATTGCAGAACACCTAAACATTATTTTTATTTTTTTTAATAAAATATTTTATTTTTTTATTTTATTTTTTAAACCTAAAGCAAGTTTTAAACCTAAGAAAACTGAATCACACGAGCGTTGTTTGTGATACAATAACAATAGCACCTTGAATTACCCATACAAAACCTCTAAAACATATCTTTACACATGGTACTTCCGACGTAAGCACGGTACTCATGGGCTCCCCCTGTAGTAAATCACACCCAAGTTACTTCCTCGTTAACCTCCAAAGTAAGCGTTACTTCCGACCCATGCAAGCGGAAACGAGGCGTTTACTTCTTGAGTAGCCCATAACTTCGAAAGTAAGGACTTACTTCATCGCTATGCAAGCGGCCCCAGGGCGCAGCACAACTGAGCAGATCTTCAACCTGCGATTTCTATGTGAGAGATACCTCCAGCACCAGCAGGACCTCTATCATGTCTTTGTGGATTTTAAGAAAGCGTTTGACAGGGTGTGGCATGCAGCCCTTTGTTCCACCATGAACACGTCCTGAGAAGGCCTTTGTTGCTTGCGGGACTTAAAGCATTTTATACTCTCTCCACCATGAAGCTATACAACATTAATGCCAACCTGATCTAAGTCATAGCAAACTGTTACAAGGCCACTAGCGCATTCTGCTTCAATGGCAAAATAGGAAACTGGTTTAGGACTACAGTTGAAGTCGGACAAGGCTGCTTGCTCTCACCTACTCTTTTCAACATCTTCCTGGAAAGAATCATGAAGGAACTGTCAGTATTGGAGGCAGAACAATCAAGAACTTGCGCTTTGCGGATGACATTGATGGCCTTGCAGGAACAGAGGAGCTAGCTCAGCTGGTGGAAAAGCTGGATAGTACAGCCATTGCATATGGGATGGAAATCAGTGCAGAAAAGACCAAACTGATGACCAATAACGCCAGTGGCATTGGCACTGAAATCATGGTTGGAGGCCAAAAACTGGAAACAGTTAAGAAATTCAAATACTTAGGAGCCATTGTGACAGATGAGGGATCAAAACCAGAAATACTGTCCAGGATTGCGCAGACAACAACAGCACTGACAAGATTGAAGACCATATGGAAGGACAGAAACATTACAAGATCTGACATATCATGTTTACCGTGAAGGTCCCGACAGTGCGTGCGTACTTTCTGTACGTTGTATGCGGTCAGCTTTCATGCTTTGCGGCGCTATTTCTGTTTTCTCAAATACTATTCACAACTTCAAACCCAAACTTGGTACAAAGATACATGATAAAAAGACCTTTATATGCACACTAATTTCGTTGATCCGTCGGAAAAGTCAAGGGTCACAAGAGCTCAAGAAAAATGTCCAAAATGACCATATTTTTACAAACGAGAGGTGTTTTTTTTTTCGCAAATACTATTCACAACTTCAAACCCAAACTTGCTACAGTGATACCTGATATTGTGTGAATAAAATAGCTAATAGTGTGGATAAATGTCTTTATTTTTAATTTGTTTGCTGTGGTGTATTTTTTTTTCGTTGCGTGTTGTGCTGAAATGATTACACAAAATACACATTTTTAAGCAGCCCATTACACAAAATGGTCTAAGAGGGGTAGGCACCTCTGCTTGCTCATTTCAGTGACCTCGTGGAATGGTCATGGTCAGAATGGTGAGATTATTTGTGGATTGGTTGTGCACGTGAGCCATAAGAGCTTCTTGTTTTTATTATGGACGTATTTGTACACCAAATGACTGTTTTCAGTGGCAGGCCAGCAGAAGCCATAGAGCTAATGGAGGGGGCAGCATGGAACAGTGGCAGGTATCTCACGCTTTCCACTCTCATCGCTCTGCAGGAAAAATCACCAGAACTTTTGGACAGGGGTAAGACTTGAAGCAAACGCATTGCTGATCTATACAGTAGAACCTCCAGTGAATGGTCATCTTCTGTTTACAGACACTCTCTGGAGGGCAACCCTTGTTACCACCCAGAAAGTGCCGGTAAACTGAAGGTGGCCATTCACGACTACACAGTAGAACCTCCAGTGAACGGTCATCTTCTGTTTACGGACACTCTGGAGGGCAACCCTTGTTACCACCCAGAAAGTGCTGGTAAACTGAAAGTGGCCATTCACGACTACACAGTAGAACCTCCAGTGAATGGTCACCTCCTTTTTACGGACACCCCACCCGGGTCTGCCCTGGGGGACTTGGGTGGGGTTAGGTATTTTTTTAGTTCCCAGGGTCACCCTGGTCAGCCCCACAGGGTGGGTTTATCTCTCTATTCTGGGGCATGTGTTTCTGTCTACCCCTTGTCCATTCACCTGTATTTGCCTTTTTAAAACTCTCCCTACTGTCTGCACTGCCTGTAGCTCTTGATATTGGATGTGTGTTGCTAAATGGTCTTGGCTTTATTTAGGCCCCATGTGTTAGGTTTATTTAATGTATTTGACCGGCTGGTGACATACATTAAATGTTCTGTTTAGTTTTTTTTTTTTTCACAAGCAGTGCAGGCACGTCCTGAGAAAGCCTTGTTGCTGTCGGGACGTTAAGCAATGTACAATCAATCATTTTTACGGACACTTTCTCTCTAGAAAGTGTCCGTAAACAGAAGGTGGCCGTTCATGAGAGGTGTGATGGAAACTCGGACCTAAGCATGCTTGTGACGCACGGATAGGAACATATGGATGTGCCATCACTCTTTACAAAATGGGACCAGTGATGTTTCGTTATCTTCAGTGATGCCGGAAAGAAAATAACTGAAATTGTGTTTGTGTGTACTTGTAAGGGAGGGAGACGGAGTGACATGTGTTGCTGCCATGTTTTTGTCTTATTCAGCCCGACGGCCGTATTTCCCAAATTTTGGAGGCGTCATCTAATGACTGTGCACAGTTACAGGAGATGGGTCGACCATGATAATTCAAGGGTAGTGCCAGATTAGCTTGGCGCCTGTTGGCACTACCCTTGAATTATGGTCGACCCATCTCCTGCTGTAGTGGGTCAGGGCTGAATGGGTTAACCCATTTAGGCCCAACGCCCTACAGCTGGAGATGGATGGACAGTGAAAGAAGATGCAATTTTCTAATGGTCATAGATTTGAAAATGGGGTGTTTTGTGTGTATGTGTGTGTGTGTTTCAAATACTGTTATGTTCTGTGACGTGAAGACAGACTTGAGCCCTAATGTTGCAGTTCATAGCATTGGGAGTGTGCGTGTGGACTTGTGTGAGTGGTTACATGTGTATGTCTTCTCGTGCTTATGTCCTCATGGGTATTTGTCTTTGGTTTTCTGCAGTGGAAAACTGGGCCAAGAAAAAGATGAAGAAAAATTATCACGAGCCTATCGCCAAAATTTGGGCCCTCCACTATTACAGCAGTTCACCAAAGGCCAAGCAGCTTTTGCAGGTAAGGCCAATATTTATACTTCCAGACTTTTTATTCATCGTGATATGAGAATTTGTTTAGCTGCATTCAGGTCTGCTTTTATTACTTTGATGGCTCCTAGGATTGCCGTGAGTTCGGCTGTAATTTGATGGCTCTGTCCGATTTGTGAGGAACGTGGATACCTAGTCCAGTTGCGTGTGTGCGTGGGTCGTGGGATCCATCTGTGTAGATGATGGTGTATTTATTGTACGTGGTTGTTCTTTTTACGTCGAACTCTAGTCTCATTTTGGGCCCGTCTATTTCTTTTTTGAGCTTGGTTAGGTCCAGGTCTACTTCTCATAGTCACTGACTCCCTATCAGCGATCCAGGCGATCCAAAACTTGGACTCCTCCCGAGAAGACCTAACATATCTTATTAGACTCGGAGTAGCGGAACTCACAGAATTAGGCCAGGAAATTAAGTTCATTTGGGTTCCCTCCCATGTAGGGATCCCAGGTAATGAGAAAGCAGATAAAATAGCGAAGAAAGGCCTCGACCAAGAATCGACCTTCTTCGACCTACCAGTTCAGCGACGAAGTCCTAGCCAGCGACTTGTCGCAAGTTGGAAGCACAGCTGTTAAATGTCACCCGAGTGAGTCACGCAGCTAAAACATAACAATGCCATATACCCTGACACTGTTGGAGTAGGCAGACTGAGAACAGCCCCCTCCCATTTGGCCAAAGGGCATACAGCAAACGTAGGAAGGGTCATGCACTCGTGGCGTTATCTATGCATGTTAATGTAACAGAGAAGTAGAGTTCGCCATTAATGTGTAATGTGAGTGGTACTGACAGTTCGTAATCACAGTCCGATAGAAGAGCGTCCCCCTTCCTGGTTATCGACGTAAATAACAAAAAGTATAAGCAGGTTTCAAGGGCTTAAGGAAATATTTAGAAGTAAATGCACTGCCATTTATGTCTGTATTCCTGAAGCTGAAATATGCCGACGGCGGTTTCAAATACACTTGCCTGTTAAATCTCAAGACCCATGTACCGTTAGGTTTCACAACTGCACAACCTTTTAGTCTGAAACATCGTACTTTACAATGAATTCCAAGGTCTCCCTGTAAATCAAAGATTGTATCATAGTTAGCATTTAAATTTTGCTGTCGTATGGATTAAATCGAAGGTTGCTATGTTTTGTCATTCGTTAGTTACTGTTGTTTTTCTCAGTGGTGTGCAACAAACTCAAATTTTCACTTTAAATGGTCCATTGCTGACCATTTCGTGATCCGTGCCGGAGAGTGATCGCGTGGTGATTATTTAACCGCTGGGAGCGAAAGCCCGCACAGTCTTCGTCCACTTACCTGCCTCACTGACCTCGTAATTATTTATCACTTCGTACCGGATGTGTCATCAATCGCAACTTTGCTGGGACAACCGTAAGTTTGATTTTTTTAGCATTTAAAAGATCTCGCTTATGTAGTGGTCTTGTTACTTTTGTTGTTTTGATTGCATGCTTATTTCACACTTTTCTTGCAATTCCCTGCCATAACGTTGCATGCTGTGGTAAATCAGTCATGGGAATCTGTGATGCTCTACAATAATGTTCTTATGTTGTTTTGTTATTGTTGGGTTTTTCTTTTTAATTTAGTTGAAGCTTCAGCATTTGTTGTTATATGAAGGTTGCTTCTGTTTGTATGAGGTAAAATTTTACACACAATTTCTAATAATGTAATCACTACGGTTTCAACTATCGTCTTATCTGCAAAAGGGATTGCGTACTTCACTCATTTGCACACTGCACACGTCACGTTCAGTATTTCTTCACCTGAGAGTTCTAATGCAGTTATGTTGCAATTTGTGTGTGTGCAAAAATCACAATTCAGTTTTTAAGTATCTTAATGATTTTTAATAAGTAAAAAAGTATTTAATGATTTTATAAAATTGTTATATTTATCATACCAAAAATATGAGATACCAATCCCTCTTCTTCTCTTTTTATTTCAGTGCATCATAACGTGCATTACCAACTATTTCACACCTTAACGTCTACGAAGATGGAGATGGTGTTTGGCTTTTGTTTGAGGAATTTTTACAGTTTCTTAGAGATAACTTCCAAAAATCGGACACTGCCACAAATTTAATAAGAAGAGACAACCTTGTTCGAAAATTCAAGAAAGCGTCAGAATTCAGAGATGGCGTGGGTCTGGATTGTAAGAAAATAACTTTGGAGGCAGCTTTAAAATTCATTTTCAATAATTCTGAGGCACTCGCAATTTGCAGCATAGTTGCCAGGGAGAAGAGGAACTGCATTCTGAACCCAGCAGCTGCATCAATGCCCCACAAAGTGTTGTCTGGTGTGAAAACGATCAAAGATCTATATGACACTATTGCTGCCAGTTCTTTGCATGACCAGAAAGTCGACGATTTTTTTCTCTGCACTCCGCAACAGATATATCAGAGCTGAAGACAATAAACACAAACTACAAAGAGTGCTTTTCGTCCTTACAATGGGAAAAGATCGCTCTGTTTGAGTATCACTCTCACAAAGAGAACGAGAACTGCGTCACCTTTGAATATGAGGAACTGTGTCGAAAAAAATGGCTATACTGAGAGACTTGTCAAACACTCAAAGGTGACTATTTGGCAAAGATGTGCACCAGGTCTATCAGGACCAAGAATAAACGCCAGTCTGTTGGACGTGTTGTGCATGGCTTATGTTTTTATGGTCAAAATGACCGGCACTTTCCTGAAATCATCGCCCAATCTGTATATAGCAATGTGTTTGCTGCGATTGATGAAACTGAATGCTCGGGTTTCAAGCAGCGACTGCTGTCCTTCCTCTGGGTGTGGCGAAAATAGAGGAATACATGAGGCCGTCAACGCCTACCAACGAAAAGAATGATATTGCAGAAGCCATTCAAATCACTGTACAGCGAAGCCATTCGGATGTGTGCCATGGCGTGACCATGCTGCAACCAGGCACACTAGACCAATATAGCATAAACAAGCCATAAGTACGTACCTGGCAGCAAACATCGGCCAGGTGGATATGAGAAAGGATGTCATCATCGACATTGACAGCGAATATCATACCGCCGATGCCTGCGGAACAAAGTTTGCTGTGCCTCTTCGATCCATCTTCAGTGCAGATGGCTACCAGTCATCCATTCTTTTGCAGTCTGTCCAGCAACGAAAAGACGAGGCTGAGATGACGCGGCTGGACTGGCTGGTTGATGTTGTGCCAGACCTCAGACCAGGAGAGAGAGCATCATTTCTTTAGTGAGCTCTGCAGACATAGACACTGTTCCGATTCATCTCTTTGTCGTCAGCAACAGGTGGCCAAGGAAATCGGATGGTTCATTCATACACCCCGTTCATGTCGTGCTACAAAAGACCAAGGGACTTTACGACACCTACAACATCACGAGTATCGTTGAAACACTAGAGAAGAAATATGGAAAAGACTCTGGGATGAAGGTTGCCATAACCTTGTGCATGGGTGGTAATGATTTCCTGCCGAAATTTTTCAATATTTCTCATGCAAAACTACTACAGACGGTCTTATCCCAGGGTTACTATCACACATTGTTCCCCTTTGGGGCAGATGGCGATAAAGGCTATTACACAGGTGGATCCATCAACAAAGAAAGGTACTTGGATTTGATGAAAACCTTAATACTGTCCGCCGCGCTTCAACCCCTCTCAACTGTCAGTTGAGTCGGTCAGAGAGTACAGTATTCTCTTGGCTTGACTTCGCGAACGAAGATTCTATAGGGCTTGCCCACGTCGTCTGCAGGCATTTTCGTGGCTGCGGAGGCCAATCCGGGACAGGCAGGTTCGACCGCAGTGGCTGCAGGGGAAGGTCTGGTCAGGGTTCTGAGTTACGGCAACTCGGTTTTTTCTCCTGAGCCGTTTGTCCTTAAAAAGGAGACGGCTGCCTTGTAGATGGTGGAGCGCCAGGTGTCACGGTCCGCAGCAAGCGAAGACCACTGGCAGTGGTCGATTTGGCAGGCACTAAGTGACTTCTTGAGACCGTCTTTGTATCTCTTCTTTGGTGCCCCTCTGTCACGGTGTCCAGTAGCAAGCTCGCCGAACAGAGTGATCTTGGGTAGGCGATGATCCTCCATCCTGGAGACGTGCCCCGCCCAGCGAAGCTGTGTCCGCAGCAACAAAGCCTCGATGCTCATAGTTTCTGCCTGTTCAAGGACCTCGACGTTGGTGACATAGTCACTCCAGTGAATGCCCAGGATGGTACGCAGGCAGCGCTGGTGAAAGCGTTCGAGGAGTCGTAGTTGGTTGTGGTAGAGGGCCCAGGACTCGGAACCGTACAGCAGGGTGGTGAGGACGACAGCTCTGTACACACTGATCTTGGTGCCCGTTTTCAGCTGTTGATTGTGCCACACCCGCTTGAAAAGTCGCCCAAAAGCGCTGTTCGCTTTTGCCAGCCTGCTGTCAAGCTCCTTGTCCAGCTTGGCATCTGACGTGATGATGCAGCCAAAGTAGGTAAACTGGTGTACTGACTTCAGTTCAGACTCGCCGATGGTGATGTGGGGAGGGCGATGCTCTACCTTGGGTGCCGGCTGATGAAGTACCTCTGTCTTTTTCAGACTGACCTCGAGTCCAAAGAGCTGGGCAGCATCTGCAAAGCAGGATGTGATGCGCTGCAAGGCTCTCTCTGTGTGTGCAACAAGGGCAGCGACATCAGCAAAGAGCAGCTCACGAATCAGTTGGTCTAGGGTTTTGGTGTGGGCCTGCAGTCGTCTGAGGTTGAACAGGCTGCCATCGAGACGATACCTGATGTACACTGCATCGTCATCGTCGAGGTCTACTGTGGCCTGCTTCAACATCATGCTAAAGAAGATGGTGAAGAGGGTTGGTGCCAGCACGCAGCCCTGTTTCACGCCGTTGATAATGGGGAATGGTTCTGAGAGGTTACTGTTGAATCTAACCTGGCCTTGCTGGTCCTCGTGGAGCTGGACGATCATGCTTAGGAACTTTGGGGGACAGCCAAGTCGCTCCAGGATCTGCCACATGCCTTGCCTGCTCACAGTGTCGAACGCTTTTGTTAGGTCGACAAACGTTACGTACAGCCCTTTGTTCTGCTCGCGGCACTTCTCTTGAAGCTGTCTCAGCACAAAGACCATGTCGGTGGTACTCCTGTTGGCCCTCTGGGAGGTGGTCTTCAGCGATGACAGGTACCAGCCGATTCAGGAGCAGCCTTGCGAGAATTTTCCCGGCAATGGACAGCAGGGTAATTCCACGATAATTAGAGCAGGCAGATTTCTCTCCTTTGTTCTTGTATAGGGTGATGATGACTGCATCACGGTGATCCTTTGGTAGTGTTCCTTTCTCCCAGCAGCAGAGAAAGAGGTCATGGAGCTTGTTGTGCAGTGCTGGGCCTCCATGTTTCCAGATCTCTGGCGGGATTCCGTCAATGCCTGCTGCTTTGCCACTCTTGAGCTGGTGGATGGCTGTGAGGGTCTCTTCGGCGGTGGGCAGTTCGTCCAATTCAACCTTTAGTGGGAGCTGTGGGATTTGGAGGATGACTGTTTCTTGAACAGTGCGCTCAGCGCCGAAGAGGTCCTGAAAGTATTCTGACCAGCGGTTCAAGATGGAGGTATTATCTGTGAGGAGTGCCTGTCCATCGGCGCTTCGCAGGGGACTTGTACCAGGTGCCTAGGGCCATACACTGCTTTCAGTGCTTCATAGAAGCCCCTGTAGTCACCGTTGTCAGCGCAAAGCTGGGTCCTCTGTGCCAGTCTCGACCACCACTCGTTCTGGAGCTCTCTAAGCTTGAGCTGGAGACTGCTGCAGATGAGGCGAAAGGCAGATTTCTTCACAGGGCAGGAAGGCTGGGCTAGGTGGGCCTGGTGGGCGGCTCTTTTGTTTGCTAGAAGTTCCTGGATCTCCACGTCGTTTTCGTCAAACCAGTCTTTGTTCCTCTTTCTAACAAAGCCCAAGACTTCCACAGAAGATTTTACAATAGCAGTTTTCAGTTGCTCCCAGAGTGTTTCAGGGGAGGAGTCTGCTGGATCAACTGTGTCTTTGAGCATGCGCTCTAAATCTGTCTGAAGGGCAGCTTTCTTGTCATCACGCTGAAGGCTGGCGACATCAAGCTTTTTCTTGAGGGGGCCTCTTTTCTTGGGTTTCAGCTTGAGGTGGAGCCTGAGTTTGCAGCGGACAAGGCGGTGGTCAGTGTGGCACTCTGCACTGGGCATCACTCTGGTGAGGAGGACGTCACTGCGGTCCCTCTGACGCACAAGGACATAGTCGATAAGGTGCCAGTGCTTGGAGCGAGGATGCATCCAGGTGGTCTTTCGACTGTCCTTTTGCTGGAAAGTAGTGTTGGTGATGACAAGTTGCTGTTCTGCACAGAACTCCAACAGCAGGCGGCCATTGTCATTGCAGTTCCCAACGCCATGCTTGCCGAGGACTCCTTTCCAGGCTTCAGAGTCTTGGCCCACTCTGGCGTTGAAGTCGCCAAGGATGATGACTTTGTCGTCTGCGGGGGTGCTCTGCAGGAGGCTGCGCAGGTCAGAGTAGAACTTGTCTTTTTCTGCAGGCTCTGCCAGGAGGGTTGGGGAGTACACACTGAGAAGGGTGACGTATTGCTGGTGTCTCAGTGGGAGGCGCATGGACATGATGCGGTCGGAGTGACCCATTGGTAGGTTTTCCAACTTAGTCGCAATGGGGGTCTTGACCATGAAGCCCACGCCTGAGAGCCGTCTTTCTGATGCAGGCCTGCCTGACCAGTAGAGGGTGTAGCCAGCGCCAAGTTCTTGGAGGCTGCTTTCCTCCGGGAGGCGTACTTCGCTGAGCGCGGCGATGTCGATGTTTAACCTCCGCAATTCATGGGCAATAAGGGCGGAGCGACGTTCAGGGAGTCCGCTGTCTGCTGTGTCGAGCATGGTTCGGATGTTCCAGCATGCTACGTTGAGTCCGGTCGTGGTCGTCATGAAAGTGGATCCATTGTTTTTTCTTGTTTTCTGACCGCAGGAGAAGATGCCCGTTGACCGCGGCTAGCCAACTGGGGTTACGAGGGGATGAGCTTTGGTTAGGCCACCTTTTCTAGGCCCCTCTCCGTGTGGAGCAAGCAGTGCTGTCCCTAGAGAAGGCTGCTTGGTCGTTCAGGGTGTGCCGAGTGACGTTGTCATCCCCAGGTCAACATCAGGCGACCAATATCCTGAACCGCCTGCATGCAGGTTTGAGACTGCGGCTTCCAGTGACATCTTTCACCTGCCGTTTCGCCCCTTGTCCATCGCTACAGGACTTGGAAAGGTCGTTGTCATGGTCCGTGGGCGTTTCCTAAAGCCTGCGCGGTGGAGCTTTTTGGTGGAGTGCAGTGTGCGCAGTACTGGCCCCACCCTTTAAACCCTTGGTTCGTCTGCCATGGCCTAGCACGCTAGGACGGTGGCATCGAGGTCCTCGGGTCGTAGGTTTTATATCAGACTGTCCTTGTCCTAGTCTCTGGCTCAAAAACCTTCCCCGGAGACACGGGGGCTTTGATGTCAGGGTTTTCCTCCCTTAGCCTTTCCGCAGCCAAGCGGCCAGTCCTGCAAGGCAGCAGGGGACTCGTGGAGGGCGGGGTCGTCTATGTCCCGTGCAGAAGTGAACATCTGCCCACTGCCCACTATTAAAGACCCCCAAAAGTCTACCTTCAATAACGAACAGTTGTGGATGCCACCAGTACGCAGTGTTACATCTCATCGCAGATCTCATCGACCTACAGATCGCATCTCTGTTCACTGCCGGCGACCACGCCTCTAGTTTGCCAGATTTCCTGTCTTCTGGATGTCTTGTCAAACGAGCTGATGGCCAAGTAGACGACAACTCTGACTCCGAAATGAGAGTTGAAGTCAAGCAGGACCTTCTTCAAATTCCAGAAGCTGTCCTTAAGGGCTTGATTCTTCGGGCCAGCAGACAAGGATCGAAACGTCGCATGCAAGACACCCCACAAAAAGGCGAGCGTCGAAAGATAAAGCCAGTGACATTACTCCAAAGGTACTCTTTCACTGCTTAATTTTATACCAAGAGTTGCGAATAAAATACTTATTATACGTGTATGCGACGAAACAATAACAGGAGAAAGTGTCACATCAGCCAGAAACACAATAACGTGTACATTACACTAGACTAGCAAACACAGAAATATGGGAATATTTTGTTGAAAAGGACATATTAAACCGGTTGTAATCATAATGGCAATGAAGAATTGTCAAAGTTGGAACATTATAAAAATAGTGTGCCTTCAATCGTTACGGTTCCAAAAGGTTTATTCTAACGTCGCTTGAGCCGTGACAGTTATTTATTGTAGCTTGGACATGATCGTACAAGAAAATTTTGTTCGAGCTAACGACTGCCTTTGTTCTTATGTTTGAACTTTTATAATTGCAGAAACGGTAACAAGTAGAACATATGGAGCTGGTCAGGAGACAGGGAGTTCTTCAGACGCAACATTGAACAATGGACTTTTGTGAATATAACACTGAAGATACTGAATTAGTAACAAAAGTTGCACTCATACACCGAGATATGGCGGTTTACGGCAAAATGGTGGTCACCTTTCATCATAACCCTTGGACCAAAGCACTCAAGACATTTTGAAACTGTTCTTCATAGTTGAGTTAAAGTGTTATGTATGTTCATGACGTATTGGTTTTCTTACTTCTTTCCGTCTGCGGTTTTATTGCGCTACTATATTGCGTCGGATCCACAGCGTTTGTGTCGGGCATTATGTCATATTATCGGCACATAACAACGAAGTACATCAACATTGTATTGTATTGTGCTCCCGCTTATGCAATAGAGTCGCTAGGGCACGGTGTGAACTTTGTGATGAAGGTGTCGCCGCCCAAACGACGCTAATGAAAGCGAAAGTTATATATGACCTCTACTAATTTGGTCATAGTCGTACCCGCTTTTCAAGGAATTGATACCAGATATAATAGTGTTGATATTTGCTTTAATTTCACGACATGTCGCATTGAAAAGTATTGCAAAATGTTTTCTTTAACATATGCTGTAGACCGCTGGTACTCATGCACGATATTTTAAGCACGCTTACTTGTGTGAGTGTGTGCATGTGTCCGTGTGTGCTTTCATTAACGTCATTGGAAAGCATGATCAAGTACTCTGATCAGTTTTATACATCGGAGAACAATCTGTGTGCACGGCGAGGTTTTCGTTTTTTGGCTGGAGAGGACCGATCGCCGGCTTGGTTGGTCTATCTTCAACTCTAATGCTGTCTTCAGCAGTACTGAACTGAGGAACACAGCTACATATTTCAAGATGCAATAACTGTGAACTGAACTGAACCCTCATGAGAATTACGCATGTGCCTCCGTCGTACATATCAGAAAGCTTTGCTGCAGACGCACATTCAACAGCAATGATTCTCTCACTATAGTGAGCACAGCTGTAAAAATCCTGGCACAAATGTAACAAACGCCTCCTCTATAAATTAATTATCTGCTTATGAGAATCTATGCTGTTTAAATGCAGAAGGTGGTGGCTGCCGGGCTATAGCAGGCCTTAGTTTACTGATTAAACTCGACGGGCTTGCGGCTGGTGTTTATGTTAGCTGTCAACAAGTTGCGGAGACGCGTCAGTGTAGGGGAGGAGGGGATGCGTTTCCCCACTCATCCAGCTGCAGTACTTTGTCGCTAGACTGCTACCCTTGTCGGCAGCCGAAAGATCAAATGCCCTCCGGCCAGCCTTCCAAAATCTATGGGAAAAAGAATTTCATCACGCAAAAAGAGGTATACGTAAAGGCCTCACGAGGGTCCTAAACAACGTACCCATCCTACTCTCAGGCAAAAAGAAAGACCAAACCCGACTAACAAGAATCTGACTAGGGGGCGAGAGATACCTGGTCCACCCCAACCCAGTCATATGTACATGCGGCCACAAACTCACAACAGAACATATACTCCTAGACTGCCCTACCATAAACCACGCCAGAGCTGGACTAGAAGACATACTAAACTCACCTCTCACACTGGAAGGTCTCACAAACCCCACCCCAGACACTTGGCACACCACCGCAAACCAGACAATACAACTACTTAACAAACACCCCCTGATCCAACACATCTAAACAAACGACCTGTCACGGACGACAAGAACGAAGGAGACCCCCCCCCCCCCCCCCCCCTATGACTCGACCCCCATAGGGCGCGGGCAGCCAGGATGCAAGATTGTAAAACTATCGATGCGCGGGCACCAGCGACAGACAGCCAGAACTTAACCCCCTTCCCCCCCCCCACCCCCACCCCTTGGCCCATCCCCCCCCCCCCCCCCCCCCCCCCCCGACGAAATCAGCGCCAGCTGGAAGTCCTTGTCCCTTCAATAATAGCATAGCATAGCATTCATCGTGATATCTCAAAGTTAGTGTCTGACTGGTTCAGCACCCTCGCGCTGGGACCATACGGCGTTGAGGCGCGTCCCCTGGGTGGTGGATAGGGGGTCCCTCGTGAGAGGGGTGCACCGAATGAAATAAGGTGCCGTGAACCAACATGGTCTAAGGGAAGGTGACCCCGACAGAAAACCCCTGGTCCTCCTAGTAAGGGGGTTGGGCGTGGGGGTAGCTTCCCCACCCTGCAAAAAAGGAAATGGCTACAAAAACGCCGACGAAAAGACTAACAGTAATTCCTTTCCTGGAGGAGGAAGGTTCTTCTACTAGAAGACTTATGACGTCCTGTGGTGAAAGCCGGAAGTCTTCGGAAGCCACAGGACCGAGCCGCCTCTCTCTATCCAGGGATACATCCACCCCCAGGGAAAGAGGAAAAGAGGTAGGCCGAGAAACTCCTGGCGTCGAGACCTCCAAGCAGACATCAAGAGACTGGGAACCACCTGGAGTAGAATCGAAGGAGAAGCACAGGACAGGAGTTGCTGGAGGTCTCTCGTCGACGGCCTATACCCGGGTAGGGGTGACAGGCGTAAGTAAGTAAGTACTGGTTCAGCACCTGACAGATGCTAAGCCAATCAGGCAGGAGATGTTTTGAGTTATTGGTTTTAACCCCTCTCCTGTTTACTCTTGATGAATACTGTTCAATTAATTATGTTGCAGGAATTTCCAGACCTAGCTAAGTTTGCATCGATCTTAGAGCTTTGTGCTAAAGCGGCGGAGGAAAACGAGGTATGGACAGGTTTGTCGCACCGTTTTAGGTATGTGATTTAGACCATCTTTTCTTGTGGGTCAGCCTCGTCAGTCAGACCGATCATGTGAATACATTGCAATTGATAACTAGATCAATACTTGCAGATTTGAGCAACCATGTGCTGGTTGTTGGTAGGCATGTTCTCGTAAAAATTCTACCAGTACTGTGTGTCCAAGGGCAACTTTTTATGAAAATGGGTGGAGCTTCTCAGTTGAACCCACTTCAGACTGTATGGCATACAAAAGGTCAGTTTGGTCGACCACCCTTCACTCATTCGTGGCCAGCCGCATCCAGATGCCGCTAGCTGCGAATGAGTTAAACCCATAAAGCCCTGATGTGCTGTGACAGGAAGTGGATGGACTATAATAATTCAAGGGTGGTGTCAGAATAGCTTGGCGCCTGAAGGCGCCAAGTTATTCTGACACCACCCTTGAACTACCATGGTCGATCTGTCTCCAGAATTGTGGCGTAGATCTCAAAGGATGTCTACATAAATTGATGACCTCATCCTCGGGCTTTAGTGAGCTGAAGTTCAAGGAGCAGGTGTGACGAAACTTTCCTCTCATTATGTATGTGTAGTAGAAACTGGCATGAAAACGGGATGAGCTGCTTTTGGGGTTGACATGCACTGACACCTAACCCATTCGACCCCCCGTGGCCACGTCTCCCAATATTCACGAGTGTCGTCTGACAACTCGGTACCAGTTGCAGGAGATGGATGGACCATGATCATTCAAGGGTAGTGCCAGATTAGCTTGGTGCCAAGATAATCTGGCACTACCCTTGAATGATCATGGTTGATCCATTACCTGCTGTAGGGGTGTTGGGGCTAAATTGGTTTATACACTTACAGGTGCAGCTAATTCTTGATCTTTCTTGAAAGGATCATGTTCACCTGTCCATAGCGCATTTTTGTCGAGGTGATTCCTACAGGACTCGCATTGACAACAAGCACCAAGGACAGCCCAAGGGTTGATTGTGTAGGTACATGTGTGGTTGTTTTCTTACGCACAGCTAGCTCTGCGTGCATGTAGATGTTGTCTGTATCATCTCGTACACAGTCCGCAGCACAGGTACATGTATGCGTCGTCTTTGTGTTCAGGTGGGAGTGATAGAGGATCTGCTGAAACTCAAGAAGGAAGTGGACAGCAAGCAAGGCGTCGCTGTGGCCTACTCCTTCCTGCTCAACCTGCGCAGTAAGTAGGAAGGCTTTCAGTCGTTACCTCGTACCTGCATGGGTGTGAGTAATCTTCACTGACGACGTGAGTATCAAAAACCATTTCACTGCTGGAACACAACAAGCAACACTCAAATGCAAGAAACATAGATCCTCATGAGCCCCTGCAGTTGTATGGGCTCATGAGGATCTATGCCTCTTGCAAGCGACATTTAATTAGTGTGTCTCCGGCAGATCCTCCAGGTTGTCTGATGGTTTTGGAGACATCAGCTCTAGACATTAATTTACAGCTCAATTTTGGGAAGAGTCTCTACTGACTAGTGGAGGCTGCAGTACATGGCAAAACTTGGCTAGGGTAGCTTGGTGCCAAATTCTTTAAACACTACTACATGTATGCTGCATTACATTTCATTTTCAGCCAATCAGAATGACGTGGAGGGATTACAGGAGATGTGCGAACGAGTCGTGGAGGATGGACTGACGCGTGCAGACTTGCTGCAAGCATTTGTCACACGAGCTGAAGAGCTGTTGACACTTAAAGGGAAGCCACTGCCAGCGTGGGTGAGTAGCTCTATACAGCCTGCATTTTATGAGCTACAAGATATATTCAGTTATATCTTGAACCGCTTGGAGATTACTCCGAACTGAGGTAGTCGCTACAGCTCCAAAAACACATGGCCCCACGAGCTCCTTAGCATCCGCGTTATCCCGGAATTGTTTATATTACAGCGGACGGCAGACGCAGCCCGCGTCCCCGTTAGTCTCTTCCTTTTTGTCCTTTGTCTCCTTGACTGTGTGCGCAAAATAAGGTGAACTTGTGTGAAATCATTGAAAATTCGCATCAACTTCATTTTTAAAAATGAACTTTAGAATTTTTTAGTGCGTGTACGGGTTACCGCATTTTTGGGGAAACAATAGGCGCACAGGCCTCTTTTTGTGTTTGTCCTTGCTAAACTACAACATTCTCAGAGAGAGAAAGAGAGATGAAATGAAACTTTATTAAGAGAGAGAGAAAACAACAGCCTAGTGATAATAAAGTGTAAAAATGGTTATAACTAAATAGTGTATACACGGCCAAGTGAAGACACAGTCGTACTATCCGTGAACTGAAAAACTCGAAAAGCTTTTGGTCAGGGAGTCGCAGGAGCAAAAAAGGAGGGGAGGAAATACGGTCGCGGCTGGTTTGATATGTGCCAGATATCTCTCACGACAGCTTGATGATAACTGACTCGCACTCATACTTGCCGGAATTCAGGGACCTTTTTTTCTCTGTCCGTTGAGTTATAGACTGTATTCCAGACCAAAAGAGGACAGCCAAGCATGCAAAATTAACTCTTTAAGTCCCAGAACCAAATGTTTTTGGTTTTGAAACTTAAAGGTTTTAAAAGACAAATAATAATAAAGGAGATTTGTTAAGCGCTTATTCTAAAAGTAGCTCTAAGCGCTGATACAATGAAAAGGCTAACAGCTAACACGCGCACACACACACAACATACGCCACGGCTGTGCAGAACGCTGGATTTTCCACTCCTTAGTTTAGCCAGCTGCATGCTTGCGGCAGCCAGTCCCGCTGCGAGCAGGTTATGTAGGTCACAGTCTGACATCAGCTATTCCTTCTCTAATCTCTGTAACGGACTGCTGATGTGTGGTGTGTAATGCCTGTGTTTAATGTTCTCCATCTCCTCTTCAAAGATTTTCCACATAGAACCGTTTGACACACTTGTGTACTGTTGTGTGCTGGTTCACAGGTACCGTGTTTGTGTGTGACTGAACATGGCTGGTAAGTTATATGAGCCCCACGGTACCGAGTTGGTTTGAACATTCATTCTCTGTTCTGGAATACTGTTGTGTATTGTGTAATCCCTGTGCTTTGTGCTCTGCTCATAGCCTCCAATATAGATGTGATACTGTATCAGGTACTAACTGTTGTCTGCTCATCCATATTATCCTGGTTCCTTTGTTCCAAATGGTGTAGTCTAAGGAGAAGACAGTACAGTTATGGCGGGAACAAAACATGCACAAGAAACATTTGCACACACACACAAAAAAACAACTGTATTCATCCCTGTAAGGGAAATTCTAAAAACTGTTCATATAAAGGAACCACCAGTGCGATATGCTTAAGACCCGTTACTTGTGTTCATATCGATATAAAGGCCCAGTGTGATGTGCTTCAGACCTGTTATTTGTGTTAGTGTTAATATAAAGGAATCCGTGTGATGTGCTTCAGACCTGTTATTTGTGTTTGTGTTAATAAGCGAACAGTGCTTTCGGGCGTCTATATAAGTGGGTGTGGCACAATCAACAGCTGAAAACAGGCACCAAGATCAGCGTGTACAGAGCTGTCGTCCTCACAACCCTGCTGTATGGTTCCGAGTCCTGGGCCCTTTACCGCAGCCAACTACGACTCCTCGAACGCTTCCACCAGCGCTGCCTGCGTACAATCCTTGGCATTCACTGGAGTGACTATGTCACAAACGTCGAGGTCCTTGAACAGGCAGAAACTGTGAGCATCGAGGCTTTGCTGCTGCGGACACAGCTCCGCTAGGCGGGGCACGTCTCCAGGATGGAGGATCATCACCTACCCAAGATCACCCTGTTCGGCGAGCTCGCCACTGAACACAGACTCGGAGACAGAGGGGCACCAAAGAAGAGATACAAAGACTGTCTGAAGAAGTCACTTAGTGCCTGCCAAATCGACCACCGCCAGTGGTCTTCACTCGCTGCAGACCGTGACACCTGGCGATCCACCATTTACAAGGCAGCTGTCTCCTTTGAAGACTCGTGCAGAGTTAGCCTTAAAGACAAGTGGCTCAGGAGAAAAACAGAGATGCTGCAACTCAGAACCCTGGCCAGACCTCCCTCTGCAGCCACTGCGGTCGAACCTGCCTGTCCCGGATTGGCCTCTGCAGTCACGAGCATGCCTGCAGACGTCGTGGGCAACCCCCATAGACTTTTTTCCTATAGTATCTCCGTTCGCGAAGTCAAGCCAAGAAGAATATAAAGGAACCAGTGTGATGTGCTTAACTCATTGTACCCCAAAACCGAAATCCCCAAATTTTGCCATTGTCCTCTGAAGACTGCAGTTTCGTGCAAGACACAGATCGAACATGATAGTTCAAGGGTGATGCCAGAATAGCTTGGCGCCCCTAGGCGCCAAGCTATTCTGCCATCACCCTTGAACTATCATGGTCGATCCATATCTTGCTGTGGTGTGTCTGGGGTAGAATGAGTTAAGACCTGTTGTGTTAGTGGTTATGAATTTACTGTGTAAACCCAAGTGTACTGCATAAACACTGCTGGGATCAGCATTTGTTTTTTCAAAATACATTCCCGATGGCATTACTATCTGGGAATACACTCTATTGCCTATAGATTTCAGCAAAAGTTGTGTGTAGCACACAACTAGGGAGGAGACACCGGGGATCCAAGCACTATGACCCCGGGTGGCCTCCCCTTACTACCCTATCCCGGCGAGCACAGGGCGACCTCGTCAGTTTCACTCATAGCTCGACCGGGGACGGTCGAGTTTTTGCCTTTCTCCGTTCAACGGGTTTCAGTGGTTTTTGACTGTGGGCTTGAATTGGAGTCTTCGATTCAGCCCTGGACTCACTACATTCGTGGCTTTTCCTTTTGACAATTGGACTCATTGTGAACTGTGCGCCGACCGGTTTTTACCGGCTCTGAATTTGTGAGTTCACCCTTGGCTTGGCCTTGGGGTTCGACGACGCACGTGACTTGTGCCCTGCTGTTTTGTGCACGGTTGACTTTCTTCGCCGGCGTAGTTGGCTTAGGGCCTTATGGCTTCTTCTGTGTCGAAGACTTGCCGCCTTTGCGGGGACTTCCAGTGGCCGGATGATGCACACGACTCTTGCTTGCCGTGTTCGGGCTGTGCTTCGGACGGAACGTGTGACGGTTGCGCCGCTTGGACGGAAGACCGGTGTTCGCGCAGGTGGGACTTCTACAGGCGTGACCGGGCCCCTCGCCCGCTTCTGTCTCCCCGGGATCCTCCACGGGTGGACGTACTTCCCTCGGCGCTTCGGGCTCCTCTCCGCTCCGTCGTTCGGGCTTTCCGCCCCACAGGTAAGTCCCCTTCTTGTACCGTTACCTCGCAGGTTCTCCCTCCCCTCTCCGAGTTTTCGGAGCAGGGTAGGCGAGTTTCGGAGTCACGCTCCCCACGCTCTGCTTCGTTAGCGCGTGGCTTGAGCCCCATTTTGTTTCCCATCCCCCGCTCTGCTTCGGGCGAGCGGTCTGGGAGAGATGAGCGTTCGTCGGCCACCCCCGGCTCTAGGTCTCCGGAGCGGGGGCGGGTGACGGAACGCAAGCATAAGAAAGAGAGTAAATGTGATAAGAAATGCTCTCGCTCACGCACCGAGGCTTTGGAACGTGACTCGAGACCGTTAGTAATGCTGCCTCCCCGCTCTGTATTTTCCGAACGGGCACGGCATGCTTCGCTTTCTTCCCCCCCCCCCCCCCCCCCGCCCGCCCCGTCTCGCCTGGGCGGGCCCGGGGTGTGGTTGACTCTCTCCCCCCACGCTCCGAGGCGTCGGAGCGGGGGTCGCGTGCACATAATTGTCCCCTCCCCGCTTCGCTTCGCTTGAGCGGGCTTGGCGTGACCTTAGACTGTCCCCCCCCCCACCCCCCCCCCCCCCCCGTCTCGTATCGCCCAGACGGGCCCGGTGTGACTTGGACCCTCGCCCCCCTCGCTCCGAGGCTTTGGAGCTGGGGCAGCGGACTCATAAATCGTCCCCTCCCCGCTCCGCCTTTCCTGAGCGGGCTTGGCGTGACCCTAGACTGTCCCCCCCCCCGCCTCGTATCGACCAGGCGGGCCCGGTGTGACATCATCGCGCGTCCTCCACGGTCCGAAACATGGGACGGGGGGCCGCGTGCCCGGTATTCGTCCCCTCCCCGCTCCGCCTTTCCTGAGCGGGCTAGGAGAGACACTTTGCGGTCCCCCCCCCCCCCCCCCCCGCACCGGTTCTCCCAGGCGGGCCATGGGTGACCAGGCCACTTCCTCGGTATTCCGATCGCGGATTTGTCACTCACGTCGGCTTCCGCGTGCGGATCCCGACTTCGAGGTGGACCGTCGCTTTGCCACGGTCCCTCCGTCGCCGCGGTGCCCCTCTGGCGTGCGTCGCGGGCGGCTGCGTCTACCTCGCGCGCGGCGGTGCGGCGCTCTCGTAGCCGCTCGCCCCTTTCGTCTTTTCCGCGAGAGGATCAGTTTTTGGAACCGGACGTCCTCAGCCTTCATCCGATGGACTTGGCCTCGGCGATCTTCTTGCAGGTCTCGGCGGCTGGTTCTCCTTCCCGCCTTTCCGCTGTCTCATCGGCCTCCGCCTCGTCAGACGTTGCCGGCCCATCGCTCGGATCACAGACGGTCCACGCTCTGGGTGAGGCTTCAAGGCTATCGCCAAGTCCCTACCGCCCGACATCTTCGCCTCCTCCGAAGAGACAGGCTTCGGCCATGGTCGACGCGCAGAGGCAAGTCAAGCGCCGCAAGTCCCTCCCGCAGCCAGCCGGCTTCCAGGACCTCACCGATGCTTCTCCGCCCAGCTGCGAAACGACGCTTTCGGCGACACGGGATACTTTACCGCCGCTCGATCGCCGGTGGGAATCAACTTAAGCTTCCGCCAGGCCTGGTACGCTGGACACTCCCAAGCTTTCGCCATACCTCTTCCAGCGGTGGATGCGGCGGCCTTAGTACAGGCGGGCGGCCGCAGGCTCGTCCAGAACTCGTGGCCTCGGCCTCTCGACAGGATCGCCTCCTTAGCGCAGAACTCGCTGGCGTGCTCGGGTTTTGGAACTGGCTACCCAGGCAGCCCTGCAGTGCCTACAGGATACGTGGGACCTGGAGGTTCAGTCCCCGCTTCGTGACGTGCAGTCCATCCTGATAGCGGCCAACCGGGCCGCCTACCTTTCTTCCGCCAACGCCATGGCAGCAGCTGCCAATTTCGACCTCTGGAGGAGGGATACCCTTCTGCGCCTCTGCTCGGACCTTCCCTTGTCAGTGAAGACCCCGCTCCGTCAAGCCCCCTTAGGTGGTCCTCAGCTGTTCGGCGACACTTGGCACACCGTTAAGAAATCTTCCAAGGACTTGTGGCCCAAGCCTGCATCTAACCCAGCCTCGACCCGCTTTCGCACCCCCCGCCCGGCCGGGGGTCGTGCCCGGCGGTCTTTCAGGCCCTCCGTTCCTACAGTCGGACCTACGAGGTCGGGCCCGTCCATTCCAGGCTGCTCAGGCCGGCCCCGCCCCTCGCCCTGCTTGGCCCCGCGGTGCCCGTAGATCGGGCCGCGGTCGGGCTCATTGACTCGCCCCCGCCTCCGCCCCCGCCCTCAGTACTCGGATCTCCCGTCGGCGGGCGGCTGTCGCTCTTCAGCGATCTTGGAGATCGCTGTTCCCGGACGACCCCTGGATTCTTTCCACCGTTACCGCAGGCCTGCAACTTCGTTCCTGTCGCCTCCGCCTCTTCACAGATCACCCATGTGGACCCGGGAACCGCTCGACGGCACACAGGCGGACGCTCTGCGCGGGGTAGTGGCGACCCTCCTCACCAAAGCGGCGACAGAGGTGGTTTCGCGGCAGGACTCTCCGGCGTTCTACAGCCGACTCTTCTAGTTCCCAAACCAGGCGGCAAGTGGCGTCCAGTTATCAAGTTCATTTGGCCCCTCGCTTCAGGATGGAGACGGCCAGGACACTCCGTGCGGCCCTCCGGCCGATGGACTTTGCGATCAGCCTCGATCTGTCAGACGCCTATCTGCACGTCCCGATTCATCCGTCGTTTCGCCGGTACCTTCGGTTTGACTTGGGGGGATCGTCTACCAGTTCTGCGCCCTTCCTTTCGGCCTCAGCATCAGTCCGTGGGTATTTACAAGACTGCTCGACGCCGTGATAGCCTACTTCCGTCAGCGCTCCTTGAGCCCGGCCTCCCAATTACTTGGACGACCTTCTAATGCGCAACTTGGTTTCCGCAGCCCTCCAGACGGACAGGGATGCCCTGCTTTCCCTTCTGCGTCGTCTAGGTTTCCTACTCAATTTGGGGAAATCCGATCTTCTCCCTCTTGACGGATTCTACATCGGGGGATGGAATTCCTGATCGACCTCAACCTTGTCCGCCTGCCTCTGGCCAGGCGACAGAAGATCGTCAACTTAGCGACTTCGATGGGGATGGGATCCTCCTTCACCGCCAGGGTCTGGCTTCAACTCCTGGGCCTCCTCAGTGCGGCTGCGGACCTGCTTCCCTTGGGCAGACTTTATGCTCGGCCTCTCCAGCTACATCTCCTTCTTCACTGGCGACCCTCGGTCGCTCTGTTCGATCTAGTACCAGTCACGCCTCTGGCTCGTCCTCACCTCGAGAGGTGGGCGGACCTCGCTTGGCTGGCTTCGGGGGTGCCCCTACACTTCCCGCCGCCTCGGTGGTCTCTCTGTACAGATGCGAGCCAGGCCGGCTGGGGCGCGCACCTGTTACCGGATTTCTCTCGGCCTCGGGCGTTGGCTTCGGGAGCTGTTAGGGAATCACATCAACTGGCTGGAGCTGAAGGCAGTTGGGTTGGCATTCGACGTTTGGCAGGAGACCTTGACCAATCAGGAAGTCCTCGTGCTCTCCGACAACTCGACGGTGGTGGCTTACATACAGAATCAGGGGGGCACTCACTCGCCCTCCCTTGGCATTCTTCTGTACCACCTTCTCCTCTGGTGCAGGGATCGAGGCATTGCCCTACGAGCCCGCCACATCCCTGGCCACCTCAACGTGTTTGCGGACGCCCTGTCTCGTCGCGGACAGTTGCTCCACACGGAGTGGTCCCTACGCCCGGATATTTTTCGCCTGATCTGCTCTCACTGGGAAACGCCGCTAGTGGATCTGTTTGCCACCAAATGGAACAACCAGCTCCCGGTCTACGTCTCTCCAGTCCCGGATCCACTCGCTTGGGCAGTGGACGCGCTCGCCATTCCTTGGGTCGGCCTGATTGCTTACGCCTACCCCCCGTCAGTCCTCGTTCCGAAGGTACTGCGGAAGCTTCTGGGATGCTCGGCGGTCCTCCTGCTGGTGGCCCCCTTCAACTGGACCAAGTGCTGGACCACGGACCTCCTCGCGCTTGCGACGGACCCTCCCCTGGAGCTTCCTACCGCTCCCACGATGCTCAAGCAGCCCCGTCAGCAGCTTTTCCATCCGTGCCCCGAACGCCTCCGCCTACACGCTTGGAGGTTGTCCGGCACGCCCTCGCCGCTAGAGGTTTCTCGGATGCTGCAGTGGCGGCAATTGCAGCAGCCCGCAGACTCTCTACAAGGAAGGTGTACGAAGGCAAGTGGTGGGTCTTTCAGACCTGGTGCACCTCCCATGGGCTCCCTCCCACTAACCTAGCCTCCCACCAACTGGCGGAGTTCTTCCTGTGGCTCTTCGACGACCGGGGCTTAGCCCCGGTCACCATCAAGGGCTACCGCGCTATGATCGCGGACACCTACCGTCACCTGTGTCTTCCGGACCCAGGCGCCTGCAAGGATCTGTCGGATTACTGGCTCACTTTGAACTCCGACGTCCGGTTTCACGTTCCCTAGTACCCCGGTGGTATCTTGCCTGGGTACTGACGTGGTTGAATACGGACCGGTTTGAGCCCCTCCCCTTGGCTCGGTTCTCAGACTTGACCCGGAAATCCTGTTTCCTTCTGGCTCTCGCTACAGCGTCCCGAGTCAGCGAGCTTCACGCGCTCTCGATGCTCCCAGCCGGTTTGCAGTTTCGTTCCGACGGCTCTGCGCAGCTGCTCCCCGATCTGTCCTTCCTGGCCAAGAACCGCCGCCCCGCGGCGGCTCCTCAGGTGCTAACGATACGGCCCCTCCGTGGAGCGGACTTCTCCCCTGGACCGCGGCAACAGGACCCAGTGCGGGCGCTAAAGATTTACCTGCGCCGCTCTAAGCCGCAGCGCCGGGGGCGCTCACGCCTCTTCCTACCTTTGTCCGCGGGCAGACACGACATCTCGGCCCAGACCTTGTCATCCTGGCTGCGGTAGGTGATTAGGTCAGCCTACCAGGACCTCTCCCCATGCGGCGCTGAGCCTTTACAAATCCGGGCGCATGAAGTGAGAGCAGTAGCCACCAGTCTAGCCCTGGACCGCAACTGCTCGGTCAAAGATATTGTGACAGCGGGTGGCTGGCGCTCAGACTCCACTTTCGCACGCTTCTACCTTAGAGACCTATCCGGCCAACGTGACTCCCTGGCACGGGTGGGCGACATCTCCGCGGCCCAGCACTCCCTCCGAGCGCCGCTGGCGTCTTAGGCACATCATAGCTGAAATCGTCGGGAGTTCTCTCTCGATGGGCCCGGCGGAGTGGTTGGGTTATGGTTCGATACGGCACCCTCCGCCTGTTCGCCATTCTCCCAGATAGTAATGCCATCGGGAATGTATTTTGAAAAAACAAATGAATTTTTTTCTAAAATGTATTTTTTGGAAAAATACTTACCGATGGCATTACTCGGATGGCCCTCCCACCTGCCCCGCTTGCCTCTTGTGGCTAAGTGTGAAACTGACGAGGTCGCCCTGTGCTCGCCGGGATAGGGTAGTAAGGGGAGGCCACCCGGGGTCATAGTGCTTGGATCCCCGGTGTCTCCTCCCCAGTTGTGTGCTACACACAACTTTTGCTGAAATCTATAGGCAATAGAGTGTATTCCCAGATAGTAATGCCATCGGTAAGTATTTTTCAAAAAAATACATTTTAGAAAAAAATTCATGTTTCTGTTGATCGTCTTGATGGACCTAACGAATTACCAGCTTACCACATGGCGTGGGTGGGTAGTCTCCTCAGTCACTGACTGAGTGGGCTAGCAGATGGGTGCCATCTTTGTCCAGGATTAGGACTTGATGTCGGCAGATATGTTGTTCAGCCTTTTCACTGGTCCGGTTTTTAAGGAGCTGTGCTAACCCAGGTCCGTCTCCCTACCATCATCCTGACGTTTGGCACCCCCACCCCTCCTACTACCATCTGGGGAGGTTACTACACCTTGAGAGTGAAAAAGTACGTCCCTCTCCCCCTCCGGTGCTTTAAGTGCCAAAAGTATGGCCATGGGCAGAAGACCTGCCGTCAGGCAGAGGCTTCGTGCGCCCGTTGCACTAAGCCTGGACACTCTGCTGAGTCCTGCACAGCCACCCCCCTGTGTGTGAATTGCCAGGGGGCGCATATGGCTTCGGATAAGAAATGCCCTCATTGGATATCCGAGTGCAAGATTCAGCAGGTGCGTGTGGAGAAGGGACTGTCCTTTCTAGATGCCAAAAAACTGGTTGAAGGCTCTGGTGCGGCTGCGGCTGCCCCAACATCTAGCACCTCAGTATATACTTTCAGTGCAGCCACCACCAAAGCGCCCCACCAAAGACTTTTCATGTCAGACCCCAACTTATTGGTTGGGGGCGGAGCCTCGGCTCATCTCGCCCCTGGAGAGTAACCCTCCTCTGGTGGTGAAGAAGAGCCAGGAAACGCAGAAGGCGGACACTGCCGGTCCGGTTGTGCTGCCATCTGTTGCCCCTAAGCCTCAGCCCCCACCCACACCTGTTAGTCAACTCCAAAGGCTTCTGGCTCTGGTCAGCCTTCTGCCTACACGGCACCGGCCTCCACGTGGCGTAGGTGGGTAGTCCGCTCAGTCCCTGACTGAGTGGGCTAGCAGACGGGTGCCATCTTTGTCCAGGATTAGGACTTGATGTCAGCAGATATGTTGTTCAGCCTTTCCACTGGTCCGGTTTTTGAAGGAGCTGTGCTAACCCAGGTTGTACCATGTTGGATTGGTCCTTAAAAATACTCGTGACTTTTTGGTCCTTTGGATCCCAAGTGTTTGCCGTGCTTGGAGACCCGTGTCGGGGGAGAAGAGGATCCTGGTGGCTGAGGTTCCCTTTGGGCTGCGGCTCACTGGTGCCAACACTCCACTTCGGCCTTGACTTCTACCTAAACGGGAGGCTAGTCGTACCGGCCTAGTCAATCGGCTCTTGTCACGTTGAGCCCTATCCCACTGTTGACATGCGGGTTGATATACGGAGCACCATGCTATAGCTTCTGCTGCTGATTAGGAGTTTTACGCCAGTATTCCCCTGCATTCAACAGTGTGATAGAAGGCGGTGGCTCAAACGGTTCAATCGGGCTTACCCCCTTGAGTATATCTTTTGGGCAGTCTCCATTGTGCGTCGGCTGGAGACCCGCTGACATTTGCACTTTCCCTTGTTGGGCTCGGTGGCGGGCGGGGACCCCCGGGGGATGAATATCTCTACTATTATAATATGGATAAAACAAAAAAAAAAAAACTTGCACAGAAGCGGCACATAGCCACCAACATTGAACATGACAGTGACTCGGACTGTGAGGAAGCGACGCCTCAGGCGTCAGCCGTATGGCCTCGCTTCCTCATTGTCCATAGCAAGGTGAAGGATTGATTGATTGTACATTGCTTAACGTCCCGACAGCAACAAGACTTTCTCAGGACGTGCCTGCACTGCTTGTGAAAAAAATAAAAATAAACAGAATATTGAATGTATGTCGCCAGCCGGTGCAATACGTTAAATAAACCTACAACATGGGGCCTAAATAAAGCTAAGACCATTTAGCAACACACATCCAATATCAAGAGCTACAGGCAGTGCAGACAGTAGGGAGAGTTTTAAAAAGGCAAATACAGGTGAATGGACAAAGGGTAGACAGAAACACATGCCCCAGAATAGAGAGAAAAACCCACCCTGTGGGGCTGACCAGGGTGACCCTGGGAACTAAAAAATACCTAACCCCACCCACAAGGTGAAGGAGAAACCTGTTACCAAGCTACATCCTTTTCTGGTGGGGGAGACCCTCAGAAGCCGTGTTGGCAGGCCTGACGCCCAGCGCCTCAGGTCTGGTGACTTGCTGGTGGAGTGCCGTACCCGGGCACACTCCAGCGGGCTGCTGAGGCTCTCTTCCATCGGAGACACTCCGGTGGAGGTCACACCCCACAAGACTATGAATTCATCCAGAGGCGTAATCAAAGATCAAGCTTTGGCAGAACTTTCAGAAGATGAACTTGTACGGAACCTTAAGTCTCAGGGGGTGACTTACGTCAGGCGCTTCGCTTCCAAGCGAGGTGGTGGGGAGATCCGTCTCCCTACCATCATCCTGACGTTTGGCACCCCCACCCCTCCTACTACCATCTGGGGAGGTTACTACTCCTTGAGAGTGAAAAAGTACGTCCCTCTCCCCCTCCGGTGCTTTAAGTGCCAAAAGTATGGCCATGGGCAGAAGACCTGCCGTCAGGCAGAGGCTTCATGCGCCCGTTGCACTAAGCCTGGACACTCTGCTGAGTCCTGCACAGCCACCCCCCTGTGTGTGAATTGCCAGGGGGCGCATATGGCTTCGGATAAGAAATGCCCTCATTGGATATCCGAGTGCAAGATTCAGCAGGTGCGTGTGGAGAAGGGACTGTCCCAAAAAAACTGGTTGAAGGCTCTGGTGCGGCTGCGGCTGCCCCAACCTCTAACATCTCAGTATATACTTTCAGTGCAGCGGTGGCAGGCAAGCGCCCCACCAAAGACTTTTCATGTCAGACCCCAACTTCTTGGTTGGGGGCGGAGCCTCGGCTCATCTCGCCCCTGGAGAGTAACCCTCCTCCAGTGGTGAAGAAGAGCCAGGGAACGCAGAAGGCGGACACTGCCGGTCCGGTTGTGCCGCCTTCTGTTGCCCCTAAGCCTCAAACCCCACCCAAACCTGTTAGTCGGTCAACGCCAAAGGCTTCTGGCTCCGGTCAGCCTTTTAAGGCCGCTAACTCTAGCGGCAGGAACGCTGCCCGGGACCAGGGGTCTAAGAAATCTATGGGACTGCTGTGCGCACGGGCCCAGAAGGGGAACACTGATGTCCCCCTTCAAAACAAATATGCTGCACTGGAGGAGCGGATGGAGGGAGTGGAAGTTGTCGTTGCTGATTTTGCGGCAGCTCCACCCCCTTCATCTCCGAAGAACCAGAGGAGGCCCGGGAGCCGGCCCCCCTCTGTTTCTTCAACTCCTTCCAAGGCAAAGAAAAAAAGGGGGGAAAAACTCTTCACCCCCAGATAAGACATAATCATGTACTCTATGCTTCAGTGGAATTGTCGTGGTTTTCAAGCTAACTTTGAGGAATTACGTCTTTTAGTCAAGTTCTATAACCCCTCAGTAATATCTCTTCAGGAGACTTACCTGAAGACTTCTGACCATGTATCCTTTAATGGTTTTAATGTTATACACAAAGGCTCTGATTCGGAGAGGCGCTCGGGTGGAGCGGCTCTTCTCATTAGTAGCCAAATTTTATGTAGCCCCGTTAGCATCGACACCTGTCTTCAGGCTGTCGCAGCTCGGGTTACCTTGAAGAAGACCATAACCGTATGCAGTATTTACCTGCCACCATCACTGCGGGTCAGTAGCAATGATATTTTTAACTTAGTAGATCAACTGCCCCCTCCCTTTATTCTCATGGGGGATTTTAACGGTCACACTCACCTTTGGGGCAGTGACCACTATGATGGCAGAGGTCAGATGTTAGAAGATGTTTTTTCTCAACTTAACCTATGTCATTGTGTCTTTAACGATGGCTCACCTACATACTCTAACTCAGGTTCAGGATCTAGTTCTGTTCTAGACCTCACTGTGTGTGATCCTTTTCTCATGCTGGACTTTGACTGGAAGGTTCACGATGACCTGTGTGGTAGTGACCACTTCCCAGTAGTTCTGTCATCGGTCAGCTGTGAGGAGGATTCGCCGGTGGGGCGCTGGAATCTCAAGAAAGCTAACTGGCCTCTGTTCGCCTCCCTCTGTCAGTCTCATCTTACAGAGGAGGTGGTCATGTCAGCTGAAGAACCTGTTTCTTGTTTTACTTTGATTTTGTTGGACGTAGCAGGTGAAACCATCTCTAGAACTTCCACATCAGTCCCTCGGAGGCCGAGAGTACCATGGTTCAATGAAGAGTGCCGCAAGGCCCAAAAAATACGCAAATCTGCTCAGTGACGTGCTTTTCGTAATCCATCGCAAGCAAATATTTTAACATTTAAAAGACAGAGGGCGAAAACCCGTTACATTTTTTAACGTGAACGCCGTGCTTCCTGGAGACGCTTCGTCTCATCTTTATCTTCTAGGACTCCGTCCCAAAAAGTCTGGAAGGCTGTTCAAAGAATTAGGGGCAGGGGTGGCTCGGCTTCTGTCGGCCATCTTAGAGATGGTGCCAGTTTGGTCACAGATTAAAAGGCTGTGGCCAATTTGCTTGCCTCCACCATTGCCCATAATTCTTCAACAGAGCATTATTCACCTTTCTTCCAGAGAGAGGGAGAAGCGAGAATCTTGTGCTTGTGAGTTTATATCAGATAACTCGGAAGACTATAATGCCCCCTTTACGTTTTCAGAATTGCAGCAAGCCATGCAGAAATGTACTGACTCTGCTGCTGGATTAGATACCATCCATTATCAGCTCCTAACTCATCTGCCTGAGGATTCACTCCTTGTACTTCTCAAGGTCTTTAACCATATCTGGATAACCGGTCGTTTTCCGCCATCTTGGCGCCAGGCTGTGGTTGTGCCAATCCCCAAGCCGGGTAAGGATCCTTCCGACCCGGGCAACTACCAGCCAATAGCTTTGACATCATGTTTATGTAAGACTATGGAACGCTTGGTCAACGCCCGACTGGTGTGGCATCTTGAGTCATGTGGTCTCATCACAGACCTCCAGTGCGGTTTCCGGCGCTTCCGTAGTACAACTGACCATTTAGTCCGCTTTGAGTCTTTTATCCGAGATGCTTTTGTCAAGAAGCAGCATGTCTATGCAATTTTCTTTGATCTTGAAAAGGCTTATGACACTACCTGGAAGTATGGTATAAAGTCTGATTTGTCGGACATGGGTTTTAAAGGGCACCTGCCTGTTTTTATTCAAAATTTTTTGTCTAACAGGTCGTTCCATGTCCGTGTGGGCCCCACCCTCTCCGACTCCTTTGAACAGGAGATGGGTGTCCCGCAGGACAGCATTCTATCTCATGTTTTATTTAGCATTAAAATAAATAACATTGTAAAGGCCGTCAAGGATGATTCTGAATGCTCTTTGTTTGTGGACGACTTGGCTTTGTGTGCACGAGGTCGAGGACTTGCGTCCCTTGAGAGGCGCTTGCAGCTGTGCGTTGATCGCATCCAGGGGTGGGTGTCTCTCAACGGATTCAGGTTCTCGCCCTCCAAGACAGTCTGTGTGCATTTTACTAACCAGACAAAATTTTTTCCAAAACCTACCCTGAGCATTGCTGGAGTGCCAATTCAGGTGGCCGAAGAGGCAAAGTTTCTGGGGGTCATCTTTGACAAAAGATTGTCAGTAAAGATTGCCAGCGCTAGCCTCACCTATCTGGTTTGTGAGTATAGTTGACAAAAGATTGACCTTCTGCAACCATGTTAACTACCTTAGAACCTCTTGTCAGAAGGCCCTCGACATTCTTCGTGTCGTTGGTCGTACTGACTCGGGTGCAGACCGCATTGTCTTTCGTCGACTGTACCGGGCCCTTGTTCGGTCCAAACTGGATTACGGCTCTGTGGTATATGGCTCGGCTTCCAAGTCTATTCTACAGCGTCTGAACACAATTCACCATCAAGGTCTGCGCATATGCCTGGGGGCCTTCAGGACATCTCCAGTTCCTAGTCTGTATGCCGAGGCCTGGGAGCCTTCTCTTATGCTCCACCGCATCCGCCTCATGCTCAGCTACGTTCTGAAGCTGAAGGCCCATCCAGACAATCCTGCCTATGATTGTGTTTTTAACCCGTGTTTTGCAGAGATTTACGATGCCCGTCCGGGAGCTGTCCGTCCACTTTCCTTCCGTGTCCGACCTCATCTGCAGGCGGCCGGAGTGGACCTGGATAAAGTTTCGGAATCTCTGCAACACGTCACTCCACCCTGGCTACTACCAGTTTCTGACATCTTGCTGGACTTGACCGCCCACAAGAAGGATTGTACTCCACCAGCCATATACCAACAGAGCCTCGATGAACTCCTTTCAATTTTTCCTGGCTATTGTCATCTTTATACGGATGGGTCCAAGTCTGAGGATGGGAGGGTGGCTGCGGCTGCAGTGTCCTCTCGCCATCCTAAACGCCCATTTAAGCTCCGTCTCCCTGACCATTCCTCTGTATTTAGTGCAGAACTGCAGGCAATTCTGCTGGCACTCAAGCATGTCTATCAGTCTCGGGAAAGGAACTTCCTGATTCTGTCTGACTCTCTTTCTGCCCTGCAGGCCCTTCAGGGCGCGGGAACAGACCATCCGCTGCTGGTGCAGATTAGTGAGCTCTACGCAGACTTGATTAAGGAATATTATGACATCATTTTTATTTGAGTCCCAGGCCATGTGGGCATCAAAGGCAACAGAATCGCAGATTCTGCTGCCAACAGTGCCCGCAGTGACCCTGTCCCTGACACACAGACTGTCTATAGTGATTTTAAACCTGTGATTAGTGTGTACATAGCCCGCGAGTGGCAGTCCAAGTGGGACAAAGAGGAAGGGAACAAGCTTCATGAAGCTCTTCCTACGTTGTCTGACAGTCTACCTTTCCGCTGCGGCAGCCGCCGTGAGGAGACTGTCCTTGCTCGGCTCCACATCAGGCACACGTATGTTACGCACTCTTACTTAAACAGGATGAGCGTCCATGGTGTTTTGCCTGTGATGAGCAGTTTTCTGTTCGACACTTTTTGCTGTATTGTGCTGACCTAATTCACACCAGATATAAACACTTCACAGCAGACTCCTTGAAGGTTTTGTTCCGGGATGTTCCCCCGGACAAAATCTTCAATTTTTTGAGAGAATGCAATATTTTTAACAAGATCTGAGCATTCATTGACTATGTAAATTTTTTATTTGCCCTTTTTGAGAGTCTGTAGACGTTTCTTTTAAAGACGTGCGACATTTTAGCCTGAGATTTTTAATCTATATTTACATCTTGTCTTAAGACCTTGCTTTTAGTCTGGCTGACCAGATTTTTACCCATCACGCCGTGAGATGGCCTTAGTCGCCTGCTCGGCGTTAACCCAAATAACTGGTCAGCCTTCTAAGGCCGCTAACTCTAGCGGCAGGAACGCTGCCCAGGACCAGGGGTCTAAGAAATCTATGGGACCGCTGTGCGCACGGGCCCAGAAGGGGAACACTGATGTCCCCTTTCAAAACAAATATGCTGCACTGGAGGAGCGGATGGAGGGAGTGGAAGTTGTCGTTGCTGATTTTGCAGCAGCTCCACACCCTTCATCTCCGAGGAACCAGAGGAGGCCCGGGCGCCGCCCCCCCCCCCCCCCCCCTGTTTCTTCAACTCCTTCCAAGGCAAAGGAAAAAGGGGGGAAAAACTCTTCACCCCCAGATAAGACATAATCATGTACTCTTTGCTTCAGTGGAATTGTCGTGGTTTTCAAGCTAACTTTGAGGAATTACGTCTTTCAGTCAAGTTCCATAACCCCTCAGTAATATCTCTTCAGGAGACTTACCTGAAGACTTCTGACCATGCATCCTTTAATGAACGTCAAGACCATGTACCAGAGCGGCAAGGCCGTCCAGATAGCAGCGGAAATGCAGAAGTACAACCTTTCCCTGCTAGGTATCGGTGAAGCCAGATGGACGCAGTCTGGCCACAAAAGGCTGTTAAGTGGGGAGATGATTCTGTATTCAGGTCATGAAGAGGAGAATGCCCCCCATACAGAAGGAGTAGCATTCATGCTGTCACCAGTGGCACAGAGAACGCTGATGGGCTGGGAACCTCTTGGGCCAAGAATTATCACAGCAGCCTTTAGAACCAAGAAAAAGCTCAAGCTGAACGTCATCCAGTGTTATGCGCCCACCAATGACAGTGACGAGGAAGAGAAACAAGAGTTCTACGACCGACTCCAGAGTGGCATGGACAAATGTGCGGAGCGAGACATCACCATCATCATGGGCGATTTTAATGCCAAAATAGGGGAGGACAACACCGGATACGAAGAGGTGATGGGGAGACAGGGACTAGGCTCGGAGATGAGTGAGAACGGGGAGAGGTTTGTGGACTTTTGTGCTCTAAACCGACTTGTCATTGGAGGCAGCATCTTCCCACACAAAAGAATACACAAAGCAACTTGGGTCTCACCTGACCATACAACAGAGAACCAAATAGACCATATCTGCATTAGCAAGAAATTTAGAAGATCCCTTCAAGATGTTCAAGTGAGGAGGGGAGCAGATGTCGCCTCAGACCACCATCTGCTTACCTTAAGAATGAAGCTCAAGCTAAAGAAAAGCCGCACAGAGACAACAAGAAGACAGCGCTATAATGTAGGCCTCCTGAGAGAAACTGGAGTCAGGGAAGAGTTCAAACTGGTGCTGTCCAACCGGTTTCAAGCGCTACAGGAGCTAGTAAATGAAGAGGAGGCGGTCACCACAGAGCAGCAGTGGAATGCAGTTAGAGAGGCGCTGAACTCAACCTGCAAAGACACTGACAACAGTGGAGATGTTGTACCCACTGTTTGGGAAGATCTGGGAAGAGGAGGTGATGCCAGCTGACTGGAAGGAGGGGTACCTAATCAAGCTTCCCAAGAAAGGTGACCTCAGCAAGTGTTCCAACTACAGAGGAATCACCTTGCTGTCAGTACCAGGAAAGGTCTTCAACAGGATCATCCTAGAGAGAATGAAGAGCTCCGTTGACCCCCAGCTGAGAGACAGCAAGCAGGATTCAGGAAGAACCGATCATGTACAGACCAGATCGCCACTCTCCGCATCATCGTGGAACAGTCTCTGGAGTGGAGCTCCCCGCTATACGTCAACTTTGTGGATTATGAGAAAGCATTTGACAGCGTGGACCGAGAGACTCTGTGGAAACTCCTACGACACTACGGTGTACCCACAAAGCTTGTCCGCCTGATCAAGAGCAGCTACGATGGCATGACATGTCGCGTGATCCACGAAGGGCAGTTCACCAGGGAGCTCCAGGTCAGAACTGGTGTCAGGCAGGGGTGTCTGCTGTCTCCGTTCCTCTTCCTACTGGCCATAGACTGGGTCATGAAGATGACCACAGAGCACAGACGAAGTGGCATACAGTGGACACTGTGGACACAGCTTGACGACCTCGATTTTGCAGACGACTTGGCATTACTGTCCCACACTCATCAACAAATGCAGGACAAGACCACGAGGCTTGCTGACATCTCGTCCCAAGTGGGCCTCACCATTCACAAACAGAAAACAAAGACAATGAGGCTGAACGCAACCAGGGAAGAACCAGTCTTGCTTGCTGGCACCCCGTTGGAGGAGGTGGAGTCCTTCACCTATCTCGGGAGCATCATAGACAAAAAAGGCGGCACTGATGCAGATGTCAGAGCACGAATCGGTAAAGCCAGAGCAGCCTTTCTCCAGTTGAAAAAAGTGTGGAGTTCCAGAGAGCTGTCACAACACACCAAAGTCCGGATTTTCAACTCCAATGTAAAAGCAGTTCTCCTATATGGAGCAGAGACTTGGAGATTGACAAAAACCACAGTCAACAGAGTACAGACCTTCATGAACAGTTGCCTTAGAAGAATTTTGAAAATCCACTGGCCAGAGAAGATCAGCAACGTCAGACTCTGGGAGAGAACAGAGCAGATAACAGCAGAGAATGAAATTGGGCGAAGAAGATGGGGATGGATCGGTCACAGTCTGAGAAAGCCAGCTTCCAGTATCACTAGGCAGGCATTGTCATGGAACCCCCAGGGAAAGAGGAAAAGAGGTAGGCCGAGAAACTCCTGGCGTCGAGACCTCCAAGCAGACATCAAGAGACTGGGCAGTGGCGGTCGCGATCCGTACGCACGAGGAGAAATTAATAATAATAATAATAATAATGAGTACTTATATAGCGCCTAACCTCAGATTAGAGCTCTAGGCGCTTAACAAGAACTAATGTACAGAAATAATTAATTACAAAAATGCAATTTACAAAAAGTACAAAGGAGGTCACACCCCACAAGACGATGAATTTCGTCAAGAGGCATAATCAAAGATCAAGCTTTGGCAGAACTGTCAGAAGATGAACTTGTACGGAACCTTAAGTCTCAGGGGGTGACTTACGTCAGGCGCTTCGCTTCCAAGCGAGTTGGTGGGGAGATCCGTCTCCCTACCATCATTCTGACGTTTGGCACCCCCACCCCTCCTACTACCATCTGGGGAGGTTACTACTCCTTGAGAGTGAAAAAGTACGTCCCTCTCGCCCCCCGGTGCTTTAAGTGCCAAAAGTATGTCCATGGGCAGAAGACCTGCCGTCAGGCAGAGGCTTCATGCGCCGTTGCACTAAGCCCGGACACTCTGCTGAGTCCTGCACAGCCACCCCCCTGTGTGTGAATTGCCAGGGGGCGCATATGGCTTCGGATAAGAAATGCCCTCGTTGGATATCCGAGTGCAAGATTCAGCAGGTGAGTGTGGAGAAAGGGCTGTCCTTTCTGGATGCCAAAAAACTGGTTGAAGGCCGTGGTGCAGCTGCGGCTGCCCCAACCTCTAACACCTCAGTATATACTTTTAGTGCAGCGGTGGCAGGCAATCGCCCCACCAAAGACTTTTCATGTCAAACCCCAACTTCTTGGTTGGGGGCGGAGCCTTGGCTCATCTCGCCCCTGGAGAGTAACCCTCCTCCGGTGGTGAAGAGGAGCCAGGGAACTCAGAAGGCGGACACTGCCGGTCTGGTAGTGCCGCCTTCTGTTGCCCGTAAGCCTCAGCCTGTTAGTCAAACCTGTTAGTCAGTCAACTCCAAAGGCTTCTGGCTCTGGTCAGCCTTCTAAGGCCGCTAACTCTAGCAGCAGGAACGCTGCCCAGGACCAGGGGTCTAAGAAATCTATGGGACCGCTGTGCGCACGGGCCCAGAAGGGGAACACTGATGTCCCCCTTCAAAACAAATATACTGCACTGGAGGAGCAGATGGAGGGAGTGGAAGTTGTCGTTGCTGATGCTGCGGCAGCTCCATCCCTTTCATCTCCGAAGAACCAGAGGAGGCCCGGGAGCTGGCCCCCTCTGTTTCTTCAACTCCTTCCAAGGTAAAGGAAAGGGGGAAAAACTCCTTACCCCCAGATAAAACCTAATCATGTACTCTTTGCTTCAGTGGAATTGTCATGGTTTTCGAGCTAACTTTGAGGAATTACGTCTTTTAGTCAAGTTCTATAACCCCTCAGTAATATCACTTCAGGAGACTTACCTGAAGACTTCTGACCCTGTGTCCTTTAATGGTTTTAATGTTATACATAAAGGCTCTGATTCGGAGAGGCGCTCGGGTGGAGCGGCTCTTCTCATTAGTAGCCAAATTTTATGTAGCCCCGTTAGCATCGACACCTGTCTTCAGGCTGTCACAGCTTGGGTTACCTTAAAAAAGACCATAACCATATGCAGTATTTACCTGCCACCATCACTGCGGGTCTGTAGCAATGATTTTTTTAACTTAGTAGATCAACTTCCCCACCCGGGTCTGCCCTGGGAGACTTGGGTGGGGTTAGGTACTTTTTAGTTCCCAGGGTCACCCTGGTCAGCCCCACAGGGTGGGGTTTTCTCTCTATTCTGGGGCATGTGTTTCTGTCTACCCCTTGTCCATTCACCTGTATTTGCCTTTTTAAAACTCTCCCTACTGTCTGCACTTCCTGTAGCTCTTGGTATTGGATGTGTGTTGCTAAATGGTCTTAGCTTTATTTAGGCCCCATGTTGTAGGTTTATTTAACGTATTTCACTGGCTGGCGACATAAGTTCAATTTTTTGTTTATTTTTTTTTTCACAAGCAGTGCAGGCACGTCCTGAGAAAGCCTTGTTGCTGTCGGGACGTTAAGCAATGTACAATCAATCAATCATCAGTAGATCAACTGCCCCCTCCCTTTATTCTCATGGGGGATTTTAACGGTCACGCTCACCTTTGGGGTAGTGACCACTATGATGACAGAGGTCAGATGTTAGAAGATGTTGTTTTCTCAACTTAACCTATGTGTCTTTAACGATGGCTCACCTACATACTCGTATGTTGCGCACTCTTACTTACTTAAACAGGATGAGCGTCCATGGTGTTTTGCCTGTGATGAGAAGTTTTCTGTTCGACACTTTGCTGTATTGTGCTGACCTCATTGACAACAGATATAAACACTTCACAGCAGACTCCTTGAAGGTTTTGTTCCGGGATGTTCCCCCGCACAAAATCTTCAATTTCTTGCGAGCATGCAATATTTTTAACAAGATCTGAGCATTCATAGACTATGTGAATCTTTTTTATTTGCCCTTTTTGAGAGTCTGTAGACGTTTCTTTTAAAGACGTGCGACATTTTAGCCTGAGATTTTTAATCTATATTTACATCTTGTCTTAAGACCTTGCTTTTAGTCTGGCTGACCAGATTTTTACCCATCCCGCCGTGAGATGGCCTTAGTCGCCTGCTCGGCGTTAAACCCAAATAACTAACCAAATTAGTCGCATGCTCAGCGTTAAACCCAAATAACCAACGAACCAACCGAGCGCGTCACATCCCCGGTCACCTGAATGTGCTAGCTTACCCCCTCTCCCGACGCAGTCAGCTTCTCCATACCGAGTGGTCGCTGCGTCCAGACATTTTTCGGATGATTGGCGTGACCTGGGAGACTCCCATGATCGACCTCTTTGCCACGAGATGAAATCAACAGCTCCTGCTTTTCGTCTCTCCAATTCCGGACCCCCTGGCCTGGTCAGTGGACGCCCTCTCCATTTCTTGGGAGGGTCTGGTAGCCTACGCCTACCCGCCGACGGTGCTAATCCCCAAGGTACTACTCAAGCTCAGAGGGTGCAGTGCGATCCTGTTTCTGGTGGCGCCATTCTGCTGGACCAAGTCATGGACGACCGACCTCCTGAACCTTGCCACGGCCCCCCCGCTGCCGCTCCCCACCCCACGCACGATGCTCAAGAAACCACGACAGGTGCTTTACCTCCTGTGCCCAGAGCGTCTCCTCCTCCACGCCTGGAGGTTGTCCAGCAAACCATCATCACTTGAGGCTTCTCAGGTGCGGCAGTGGACGCGATCGCTACAGCCCGCAGATCCTCGACCAGATGAGTCTACGACGGCAAGTGGAGAGTACTCTGCTCCTGGTGTGACGACAGACGCCTCTCCCCCATCGACTTGACAGTCCCTCAGCTGGCGGATTGTTCCTCTGGCTGTTCAACGACCAGCGGTTAGCGCCCATCACCATCCGCTGCTACCTCGCCATGATCGCTGACACGTACAGGCATTTGGGACGACCCGACCCGGGTTTCTGCAAAGACCTCGCCGACCTGATGGCCCACTTCGGTCTACAACGTCCCACTCTGCGTTCTCTGGTGCCTCGATGGGACCTGCCTTGGGTGCTTACCTGGCTCAACTCACCTAGCTTCGAGCTGATCCAGCTGGCGAGATTACTGGACATGACACGGAAGACTGGTTCCTCTTGGCCCTCGCCTCAGCCTCCAGGGTCAGCGAGCTACACACCTCTTCGGCGCGCCCCACCTGTTTTGCAGTTCCGGACGGACGGTTCGGTTCAACTGCTACCCGACCCGGCCTTCCTAGCCAAGTCCAGATCCCCTTTGGCAGCACCTCAATTGGTCACCATACAACCATTAAGAGAACCAGGCTCCACCCTTGAGTCCAGACAACAGGACCCGGTGCGAGCTTTACTTGTGTACCTGCGCCGGACCAAGCTGCTTCGCAGGGGACGCACCCGCCTATTCCCTTCTGTCCCCAGGTAGTAATGACATCTCAGCCAGATGATATCCTCCTGGCTTCGACACCAGAACAGATAAGGGGTTGCAACACCGGTGAGTCCCATAGTGGCTATTACCGGGAGACAGGACAGTCAACGCCGCAGCTTAGGCCGCGAGCCCGTCCTCCTTCCCACGCTTCTACCTGAGGGACCTCTCCTGCCAGCGCCAGAACCTGTCGCTGGTTGGGGACATCGTGGCGGCGCAACACTCCCTCCCAGCGCCCTAGGCGCCGTCAGTATCTTTGCTAAAATTAGAGGGAGGTTGCTTGAAGAGGGTGACTCTAGTAGCTTTGATGGCAGGGGGTAGGGGCGTTATAGCGGCACCCGCCTCCTCTATGGGATTCTTCCTAGTTGTAATACCATTGGTAATGTGTTTTGAGAAAACAAATGTATTTTTGTTTTTATTTTTTGGAAAAATACCGATGGTATTACTCGAAGGTCCCTCCCACCTGCCCTGCTTGCTGCTGGTCTACGCTAAGAAACTGACTGAAGTAGTAAGCGCTGAGCACATGCTTTATTGAACCGGAAGGGAGGCTACCCGGCTTCTGCCTAGGCTATGGGTCCCCTCTCCTGCCATCATGACTGTACTCGTACACAACAATTTTTGGGCTAAAATTAGACTAGCTAAGAAACCATTCCTAGTTGTAATACCATCGGACCCCACCCG
>BTPG01000004.1:3549156-3578424 GCA_036245525.1 Semisulcospira habei
AAAACTCTCCCTACTGTCTGCACTGCCTGTAGCTCTTGATATTGGATGTGTGTTGCTAAAGGTCTTAGCTTTATTTAGGCCCCATGTGTTAGGTTTATTTAATGTATTTGACCGGCTGGTGACATACATTCAATTTTCTGTTTAGTTTTTTTTCACAAGCAGTGCAGGCACGTCCTGAGAAAGCCTTGTTGCTGTCGGGACATTAAGCAATGTCCAATCAATCAATCAATCATGTAATACCATCAGTAAGTTTTGTTTTTTTAAATCATTTTAAAGAAAAGTACATTTAAGGAAAGTCTTCTTTATATGATGTGCCGATTTCAGTAACTTACAATGGTGAGCATGCATTCATTATCTTGTCTTTTTCAGCCCTACACATGTATGGTATCGGTTATGAGCATTTCTTGGTTATCTCGTCTGTTTCAGCCTGATGCATCGTCTTCTTCATCCGACTCCAGTTTATCAGATGAGAAGCGATGACCGCGGTGAAGCAATAGCGGTACCTTTCTCTTGTTTGTGCAGAGAACCACCATTCAAAGTGATTTACCTGTATTTACCTGTAGTCTCAGCCCAGCTTTTCAACAGAGCAAGAGTTAACCTTTATGATGTGCCAGATTTCAGCATCTTAACTGCTTGTGCTTGCAGCCCCCAGTGTACCGTTCACAGTAACAGTGCCTGTATACTCAAGGGGGTTAACATCAGTTCCCAGTAAGCCAAGGTCTTGGCCCCATGATGGCCACAGTGGGTCCACGCACAGCAGTGCTACTGTGGCCATCGTGGGCCTACTCGGGTTATGACTCTCTGGCTGATCGTTAAGGACACGGGGGGGTTGGATTAGGGAGGCTAGGCAAGGGCCGAGTTCAAATCAAAGTAATATCGACTTGTTCCATTGCTTCATCATGTCATAGGAGCCATACACCATATATGCGGTAATTGAGCGTGTAATTGTGTTGTTCATACATCTGTACTCGTTTGTAGCAGAGTGTTTCTCCAGTACTCGTAAGAAAAACTGCAAGAGTATGGAAAACAAAGATATCTTCTTACAAATAGAAAGGGTAGGTCAGATACTACTATTGTATTCATACCAGCAAACTTTACCATAGATAGAGAAGCGACAATAGTTTTTGAAATTCTCATGAGATTTGTGGATTCTGCGAAAGAAGCAGATATCGCACAGGGAATCAAACTTAAGTGGGATAGCACAGTAGCAGAGTCAACAAAGGTTGTTATTGCTATTAGAAAAAGCACAGATTTTGAAGTTTCGAGTAGTGTCCCCGCTGTTAAGGTAGTAATCGATAAAACAATTTTTGTTCGTCTAAGTTTCATTAAACTGGAACACATAGATCTTGTTTCATTTTATTACGCTAGCAAATTGTATACCTTTGAAGAGTTGCAAAATAAATTAGAAGATTAAATATAAAAAAATATTTGCCATAAACAGGCTCCCAATTACTCGCGGTTTCGCGGATTTCCGCGACAAACCAAATGTCATTACCGCTAAATTGACCTGCAACCCGCGGGGAAAAAATTGAGGAGTCCAGGGGGAAATTAAATAATGAAAATACGGTGAACTGTGAGTGGCAGCCAGAGTCTGAGAGCAGACGACGCAAGTTAGGGAACGCGTCCAGAAGTTACCGATGCGCACGCACCTCACGGCTATCGGGGATTTTTAAGAATTTGTATTGGGAGCCCTGCATAAAAAAATGCCACCACTGTATCCGCAAATACCACCTGAGCCGCTTGAGCCTATTGAGCATAATAAAACATTACAGGCAGAATCATTCCGTTTAATGAATATTACAGAAGCGTTGAAGTATTTGGAAGGAGAACAAGCAAAATACTCCAGGTGCAAAAGACGATATAAAACGGTTTTCAGTTCTGTACACAACACATCAATGGTTGTGGGTGTGGTTTCAGCTAGATTATCTGTAGGAGGTATAGCCCTGTTTGCGACGGGAGTGGGAAGTGTCGTTGGAATTGCTGTTGAAGGTGTTGGCGCTGCCACAGGCCTGGCAAGTGTAGGTGAATTTAGAAATTTGTTAACAAGTGCATGTAGGTACTTAATAAAAATGTTGGGTTTTTTTTGTTTGTTTGTTGTTTTGTTTTTTGTTGTTGTTGTTTTGTTGGTTTTATTTTTTTATTTTTTATTTTTTTTTTGGGGGGGGGGTGTGCGAGTCGTGTATGTGTGTTGTTAATTTACAAAAATAACCTTGCTTTTATATTATTGTCTCAGAGATAATTGTATAGATGTACTTGAAATGTCTTTTTTCCTATCTCTTACACATATAAACACAAACATGTCCACACACACACACGCATGCAAGCACGCACATACACATACATGTACACTCACACATGCGCAAGCACATTCAAACACACATACACATACATGAACACACGCACACACACACACATACGTTCACAAAGCCCAAACCCCCACCCGGGTCTGCCCTGGGGGACTTGGGTGGGGTTAGTACTTTTTAGTTCCCAGGGTCACCCTGGTCAGCCCCACAGGGTGAGTTTTCCTCTCTATTCTGGGGCATGTGTTTCTGTCTACCCGAGATCCATTCACCTGTATTTGCCTTTTTAAAACTCTCCCTACTGTCTGCACTGCCTGTAGCTCTTGGTATTGGATGTGTGTTGCTAAATGGTCTTAGCTTTATTTAGGACCCATGTTTTAGGTTTATTTAACGTATTTGACCGGCTGGCGACATACATTCAATGTTCTGTTTAGTTTTTTTTTTTTTCACAAGCAGTGCAGGCACGTCCTGAGAAAGCCTTGTTGCTGTCGGGACGTTAAGCAATGTACAATCAATCAATCACAAAGCCCAAAGTGGGTTTCTTTCCAAACTTGGGCAAAGTGGGTTCCACACTTTCTAGTTATGTTAGACTGACACCATTGTTCTCATATGATTTTGATCCTTCTAGTTAGTATGCCAGCAATTGGATATGAGGAAAAAAAACAAAAACTCTGCAAGTTGCATCAGACTGAAATAGTGGGGATATTTCATACCAGTGGGTTCATACACTTGCATTTACAAAAAGTCAACAACCAGGTATCTCTCTTACACACAACATAGTGGGTTTCTTATACACTTCTGACGAGCAAAACTGAGTAAATGGGTGCTCTTTATGCTGTTAGGAAAAACATATTTTATGAGAAAACGTGCATGTATATGCTTCAAATTTTAATTGTCTATGCTCTGTTTATTGCTGTTTAACTCAAGACTTTGAGTATTTTTTGCAACTTGTTTTCTACATGTCTGCAACAAAAGTATTTTTTAAATAGTTTATTGAATTGATTTTTGTAGTTGATTTTTTTCTTCATTCTCCACAAAAAGCTAAATAGTGATTTGCCAATTTTGTATGTAATACTTTTGACTAATGTTGAATACTTATGACATGTCTCTACTTTCCCTGGCAATTACTTTTTACATTGCAATTATCCACATCCTTTCCCATTTTCACTAGTTGTTTTTTTTTTTTTATTGACGTTTGACTAAAAATTCACACCTTTGTTATTAGCAAAAAAGCAGAGTAGGAATAAACTCTTGGAACAGTAAGAGGACTAAGCTTGTAGTTATAAATAGAAGTAGAATATATGCAGGAACAGCAAGCACAATCTCGAAGAAGACAAAGTGCAGCCATCCAGAGAACAAAATAACAAAAAAAAGTCAATAAATGCATTGCAATGTTTAGTAAGAAATATTTTAATTAAAATAATAATAAAAAATATATTTTTAAAAATTAAAAAACAAAAAAACAGAGCAATTGTACCAGTTAAGTGGTATGATTGTTAAACATTTTAATCTGTCACATACAACATGTATGAAATTTAACACATAACAAAAATTGTAATGAAAATAAAATAAACAGCATCTCTCAGTTTATGAATCAAAATGGTCCTGGAACTAAGAAAAACAAATTAGGTTCTTTTTTACATAATGGGCAAAATGACCGAAAAAAAGTAAAAATAAATGCAATTACAATGTTATTTCAGAAAAACTGTTTAAATCAAAATAATAATGAAAAATATATTTCAGTTTAGATAAAATACTGAAATATCTTACCAGTAGGCTGCAGTGGTATGTCCAAAATTGTATGTTGTGCAGATACAATTGTATAAAATTCAACAATTAACTGAATTATAGCAAAATGAAATAAACAGCATTTGTCAGTTTATGAAATCAAAAGGGCCTTCTTAAGAGAAAAAAAATTTAGTTTTGGGCAGGATACAACTAAAATATGTTAAGGAGGTTAAATTCTTAATGATCAGTGTATTTAACCTGTAAGTTATATTGGAAAAGGCACACAGAGGTATCTATTACAAAAAGCTGTTAAGCTATTACCTACTGAAAATAGTCAAGTTTGGGAACAAGACCATATCGTCTGTTTGCTAGTAAGATGAAAATTAACTTGTGGACAAGAAGCATATTTTTAATCTCTACACTTTTCCGGAACAATATGCAAATTTTAAACAGCAAGTCAATAAAATTAGCGTTAGGAGCATCTATTTATTAAAAAAAAAAACCACAATAAATCCATTTAACTAATTGGAATTTTGGCCTTAGATGAATGGAGGAGATTATCCTGAGCTAATGTAGTAATGCAGCTAATGCAGTAAACATTAGGATGTAGGATACAGATGCTGCTTCCATTTAGATTTATTTAAATTGTGTTGTAAAACAAAATACTTAATATCTTTCCAGCTTCTCTTGTGCAAAACTGCTCAGCAGCAAGAGCTCTTTCGCAAGCATCTTTCTGGGGCACTTGCTTCATTATTATGCAGTTGGCAAGATTCCGTCACACTGCAGCTGCTTCATCTGCAGTCCAGGGCCGTTTGACTGCAGTCTTCCGGCTCTTAGTTTTTGTACATTTCTGACTGGAACTCTCTATTGGTATCGCCTGCCCACTCTGACTAGTAGGCAGAGAAAGGGTCATGGTCTGAGATGGGGAAATGATCTTGGCCCTGTCATGCTCAGAAGAAGATATAGGTAGGTCATCAATAGGCATGTCGTGTTCAGAACAGCTGTCAGTGTCACTTCCTTCATCTGACTGCTGGTCCACTTCTTCACGCTCCACATTCTCAACAAAGCTTCCCCACCCGGGTCTGCCCTGGGGGACTTGGGTGGGGTTAGGTATTTTTTAGTTCCCAGGGTCACCCTGGTCAGCCCCACAGGGTGGGTTTTTCTCTCTATTCTGGGGCATGTGTTTTCTGTCTACCCTTTGCCCATTTCACCTGTATTTGCCTTTTTAAAACTCCCCCTACTGTCTGCACTGCCTGTAGCTCTTGATATTGGATGTGTGTTGCTAAAATGGTCTTAGCTTTATTTAGGCCCCATGTGTTAGGTTTATTTAACGTATTTGACCGGCTGGCGACATACATTCAATGTTCTGTTTATTTTTTTTTCCACAAGCAGTGCAGGCACGTCCTGAAAAAGCCTTGTTGCTGTCGGGACGTTAAGCAATGTACAATCAATCAATCTCAACACAGCTGCTGTCAATCTGCACTCCTGCATTCACCTTCATCAGGATGCTGGCAACCTTGGCCTTACTGCACAATGTCCACTGGGCTGACAATAGATGTTTCTGTGGATGGCGGATGTTGTGGCCAACGGAAAGTGCTAGATTATCCTGATTGTACTTAGAGATCTCTAGTTGCCTGACTTAGGGTAGCGAGCTGTTTGCGGCAGTGATGTTTGCTTGTGAATTAATGTAGGATCGACATGGGCCTCATCAGCTAACTCCTTGAGAACAGCGGAGCCTCTGTAGGGTCGCTCTCCAGTCTGACTCACAAACAAATATGGACTAGTAGATCCCCATAAGAACTGTGCAATACTAGTAGCTTGTCGATGCCAGATGTCATAGCAGGAGTCAGTAAAACTGGTACAGCTCTGTTAAACTTTCCTCTATCTCAACTCTTTGGAGAACTGACACCAGCTTCTTCTCAGTTGCTGTCAAATTATCCAGTATCTTCTGTTCCGGTTGGCTGGACTTCCTTCCCTGCAAATAGTCATCACATTTCATTCTTTGTACCTCACCGCCACGCTTACGGTTGAAGATGGTGATAGCGGCAAGAACAGATTTTGCCAGAAAGCGTACGAGTCGGCCCCAAGCCTCTGATCCACCAGTTCATTTACCTTCTGCACATCCGCCAGTGATGGCAATAGCTTCAGACGATTCATGCGAGCTCTCCGGACAGACTGAGAAGCTCATGCTGAAATGTGATCATACCAATCTCCATCATAAAGAGACTCAAACCTTTCACATTTTCTGACCAATTCAACGTTGTCATTTTTAATGCCATCAGCTTTCAGGATCTGGCAGAATTTCTTAATGCTATATCCAATCTTGTGGACAAGAGATCCCTTCATGCACAAATTTGTTTCTTGGATGAACCCGCCCAGCTCACGCGCAGCATCAAGAACAGCCTCAAAATTTTCAGGATCCAAAGCTTGTGATAACCTTGAAATCTTCATGTCAGTGCTGTTTCTGAGAATTATACACAACCTTCGTAGCTCTCGGAGCCGCCCACTGACATTAGAAAAAGAGTGCTCTTCAATGTCTTGCCTTGAAAACAGGCACTGGCCATATTTAACAATAAGGTCATCTGCTTTCACAATTCTGGTGATGTTAAAGGGTTGCCCGGATAAACCTCGTATCTCACTTTTTTCCGAAAATGACTTTTTTACGTCATTCAACTCAGTTTCACTTCGAGATTGTGTTTGTGAAAGCAGACATAGAATAATGATTAAAATTAATTAGTTATTAATGAATAATTAAACCAAGTATAAAACTTCAAACAAATTGGTGCCCGTATAACAACCGTAATTAGATATACGGTGGTCGAACGCGGCAGATTCCCTGAAAAGTTGGCTGTATGAACATCGTATCTGGCACAGCTGGCTTTACGCGGGCCCGGCGGTTTATCACACTGCACTGAGCAGCAGTGCCTGCATGAAATCCGTAATTGCTGTTGCTTTGTTTACATCGGCACAGGAAAGGGCCCGACTGCTGCTGTCTGCGCGTTTAATCACAGTACAACAGTCTACGAGTTTTATGTAGAATGAAAATCACCATTTCTTGGTCTCAATCAGAGTTAGAAGAAAGTATCTTGAAACTTGTAGCAGAGGGTAAAACGTTTTGAATTAGACTGAAATTAAGAAATCCATCTGTACTTGCACATCTCTCCAACTCCTAACCCCCCTCTCTCTCTCTCATGCTCTCTCTCTCTCTCTCTCTCTCTCTGTGTGTGTGTGTGTGTGTGTGTGTGTGTGTGTGTGTGTGTGTGTGTGTGTGTGTGAGAGAGAGAGATCTAAGTTTTTCATTCAATATGCAGATTTTTTTGTTGAATAGAAAATAACATTATCAAGTAATACTTTGAGTTCTTTAGGTTCTGTGATTATCTGCTATGTATGCAGGCACCCTAACCATGTTGACAGACACATCCGGAACAAATACCATGGAAAAAAACTAAGAAGAATCTGGACTGTGTAGGAGATGACACTTGTCAACACATGTCACTCCTAATGGGACTTCAGTGCAGCTGTGGTCGCTTACTTATCACAGCGGAACTTTTTCCACCAGGAATTATAGAAATATCACATGTATAACACAAGCACAAAAAAATTAAAACTGCCCCGCCCCCCCCCCCCCCCCGCGCCCCGCGTCACAAGCGTCCCAGTAGCCCTTTTGTTGACAGAAATTTCTTAATAGGGACGGCACGCGCCGCCTCCCATCTGGTTTCACTGAATGCCGGGCCGGAGAGGGGTGGGTTGGGGGGTTGGGCGGCGGGCGGTCCAGGTCAACACTGACCTGTACTGAAACACAACCAGAGCAGGGCAAATGCACTGACCCAGATCTTTAGTTCACGGCTGCAAAGTCTGGTAACTACTGACTCTGAGACATTCGTCTCCCAAGCGTAAAACTCAGCCTTTTCACGTCGGTAATGCCGACTACTGGCTCCATTGCTAACGACGCAGTCGGCCATCTTTGTTTTTAACTCTCGTCAAATGCTTTTCTTTTTATAACGTTTCTTGTGGGTTTTTTTTATCTATCGCCTATTTCATTCAAAATGTGATTTTGCAAAATAAACAAAAAGTGATAAAATTTCATTTAAAAATGGACAGCAATTAATGAAATAGTTTTTGTTTTGAGTGTATTTTGGGCTGATGCTGCTTAGTTTCGGAGGGCACTGACGTGGAAATTAGCAAAGTCGTCTCTGGTACACTCTAACTAGGGAACAGAACTAAATGGAATGTGCAGGGAGAATTTAATCACTGAAGATTTTGGAGTCCGGGAAGACTCATATAACCCACCCCCCCCCTCTTTGCCTGAGAAGAAATAGATTCACATTAGCCCCTACCAGTCACAGGGGCTCGTGAGATCCTGTCCTGTATGGCCAAACGTAATCCACCCCAGATGTTCCTATGAATGGGACGCGGTCAGTGTCCAGTAGTGATAGCCACACGGCCCCACATGTGGCCCTCATTGCTGGAAACCGATCGGCATCGGATGTTTATACTAACAGAGTGAAAGGGACTAAAGGCCCTAAGCATGAAATAGAAGGATAGGTGATTTTAATTGTAGCACAGTCTATCCCCTCTTTATTCCATTGGACTGAGTGTGTGTGTGTGTGTGTGTTTGTGTGGTGTGTGTTGTGTGTGAGTGTGTGTGTGTTGTGTGTGTGTAACCAAGCCGTAAATTTTCACACACGCACGCACGCACACACACACACACACACACACACACACACACACACACACACACACACACACACACCACCACACATTCAGTGGCATTCTACATTTTTAGTTCAGCCCTTTTGGCCACGGTTATACAGTGCCGTTTTCGTACTGTCCAGTCTCTTAGCTATAGTCAGATCCCAGGCATCCCTTAATATTTCAAGGATCCCCTAAAAAACACTACCGCCCACCAGCTGCACATTTGCCATGCACAAAATAACAACAACAACAAAAACCTGCACATTGACAGTCTCATTTCTTGGTTATGAACCCGATTCCTTACCAACCCCACACCCAAGCACAGCTGAAAGCAGCGTGCATTTGTCTCCAAAATCAGATTTTTATATAATGACTCGTGTGAACAAAGTAATGACTGACCTGTGTAAATAAATAGATGAATAATATTGTTTGTTCGTGTCAGTGCTTGTTTGTTGTTGGGTTTGTTTAGTTTGTTTTTCTCGGTGCCGACATGCTTATAAAAAATTAGCCAGGCTTTTCTGTGGTGCATTTTCCGTATTTCATGTTCAATCGCTCCCATTTTCATACCCATGCTGCGCGGCTGTACTATTTCTGTTGATATCTGTAAACATATGATATAAATGCAAACGTTTTTCATTGGGACTTGAAAGTGTTTTTGCATGATTCTGCAGGAACAGCCCTGGGGGACTTGGGTGGGGTTAGGTATTTTTTAGTTCCCAGGGTCACCCTGGTCAGCCCCACAGGGTGGGTTTTTCTCTCTATTCTGGGGCATGTGTTTCTGTCTACCCTTTGTCCATTCACCTGTATTTGCCTTTTTAAAATTCTCCCTACTGTCTGCACTGCCTGTAGCTCTTGATATTGGATGTGTGTTGCTAAATGGTCTTAGCTTTATTTAGGCCCCATGTGTTAGGTTTATTTAACGTATTTGACCGACTGGCGACATACATTCAATGTTCTGTTTAGTTTTTTTTTCACAAGCAGTGCAGGCACGTCCTGAGAAAGCCTTGTTGCTGTCGGGACGTTAAGCAATGTACAATCAATCAATCAATCTGCAGGAACAATATAAGGTTGGGAAAGGATACTGATATGGTCCTAAAACTGTGCCGTCATTTTAGGTGGTTCAGTTATCCGGTAAAGTAATTGTGTGTTGTAGTGTGAAGTGAGTCACATAAATGCCACTAGTCTAAGAGTAATGTGGCTGAATGATAGTGGTTGTGCAATGATATTGTGTCTGTGGGTGTGTTCAGGTTGATTCTGGCTTTAGCAACAAAAAGAAAACCAAACAACAACAAAAAAACTGAACCCCAGAGTATGGTACTGCGGAAATGCCAAGAAGCTGGAGTACACTGAACATAATAAACTGGACTGACAGGGTTTGGCACTAGACGTGGAACTTTTTCAAACAAAAACTAAGCAACACAACTTGCAGGGTCTTTCAAAGTACTTTATGAGAATAGTGTCATAAATGTGTTCAGAGTTTGGGTGAAAACTGTGCGAGAAAAATACTGAGGTAGATAGCTTTTACAGTTGGTCTTGCTGATACTGACGCGGTAAACTTGGTCATTAGGGTTTCTGTTAAATCTAGTGTTTACAATGTTTTATCGGATGCAGTTGCATGACCTGAACGTTTTGATGCAAGCTAAGTCTAGGTGTTGTGAATGGGAGGAAAATTATTGAATTAAAAAAGGTGACCTGAATTTTTTTTTGGAAAAAAAATTATTTAAAAAAAATATATAAAGTATTTACACCTGCTTTTTAAAGATATCGATAAAAAATAGTACAGCCGCAGTATGGGTATGAAAATGGGAGAGATTGAACATAAAATACGGGACACGAGAGCCGATAATGTGCTTTTTCCCGCGATTTTATTTTCAAGGGCGATAACACATGTTTAAATTGGAATACAAAAGTTGTATTTGCATTTCTGGACTCAGTACCACATAGGCTATCAAATGGCACCATAAAAAAAAAAAATGACCAAAAATGTGCCTTACATATCACGTTAGGGTTATAACCCTAGCTACAATCTAACACTAAAAATAACGGTAAAACCCCTAACCAAACTTTGGCCCTTAGGTTTCTATCAAATATAGGGCTAACAATGTTTTAAAATATGTCCATCGGATGCAGTTTCATCAGCTGCTTAAAATGATGTTGAAAACAGCCAGATCGCATGGAAACTGTACAACTTAAATACATTTCCCTCTGCAAGTCATAATATATAGTGAGAAAATTCATGCTATGAAGAAAATTTTTCAGTTTCAGCGTTTTCCGTCAATTTTCTTATTCAGTATATATACAAAATCTCCTCACAAACCATGGTGTCAAACAAGCACAAGTGAAAAACATTTGGTTAATTTTTTATAATTTTTTTAGTGATTTTTGGACTTAGAACAATTTTCAAATTTTGCACACTGAAATTTTTTTTATTTTTCATGTGATGGACTTGAAAAATTGGTGAGCATCTTTCACGGTGACTGACTGATTTAAACGATCATCAAAACAGGGAAATCGGACGGAAACTGTAGAAGTAAGAATGTCTTTTCATATTCAAGTCATAATATATATAGTGGTGTATTTTGTCCTAATAAGAAAATTTTTTAGTTTTCTGCGTTTTGAGTCGGTTTTCTTTATTAGAAATATACCGCAAGATCTCACAAACCATGATTCTAAATAGCGCATCTTTTTTAAGATTAGTTTTTTTTTATTTTATTTTTTTAGTGACATTTGGATATAATCAGTCATATTTATACACTTATACCTTAGGGTTTCTATCAAATATAGGGTTAACAATGTTTTAAATATGTCCATCGGATGCAGTTTCATCAGCTGCTTAAAATGATGTTGAAAACAGCCAGATCGCATGGAAACTGTACAACTTAAATACATTTCCCTCTGCAAGTCATAATATATAGTGAGAAAATTCATGCTATGAAGAAAATTTTTCAGTTTCAGCGTTTTCCGTCAATTTTCTTATTCATATATATACGAAATCTCCTCACAAACCATGGTGTCAAACAAGCACAAGTGAAAAACATTTGGTTAATTTTTTATAATTTTTTTAGTGATTTTTGGACTTAGAACAATTTTCAAATTTTGCACACTGAAATTTTTTTATTTTTCATGTGATGGACTTGAAAATTGGTGAGCATCTTTCACGTGACTGACTGATTTAAACGATCATCAAAACAGGGAAATCGGACGGAAACTGTAGAAGTAAGATGTCTTTTCATATTCAAGTCATAATATATAGTGGTGTATTTTGTCCTAATAAGAAAATTTTTTAGTTTCTGCGTTTTGAGTCGGTTTTCTTTATTAGAAATATACCGCAAGATCTCACAAACCATGATTCTAAATAGCGCATCTTTTTTAAGATTAGTTTTTTTTTTATTTTATTTTTTTAGTGACATTTGGTATAATCAGTCATATTTATACACTTATACCTTAGGGTTTCTATCAAATATAGGGTTAACAATGTTTTAAATATGTCCATCGGATGCAGTTTCATCAGCTGCTTAAAATGATGTTGAAAACAGCCAGATCGCATGGAAACTGTACAACTTAAATACATTTCCCTCTGCAAGTCATAATATATAGTGAGAAAATTCATGCTATGAAGAAAATTTTTCAGTTTCAGCGTTTTCCGTCAATTTTCTTATTCAGATATATACAAAATCTCCTCACAAACCATGGTGTCAAACAAGCACAAGTGAAAAACATTTGGTTAATTTTTTATAATTTTTTTAGTGATTTTTGGACTTAGAACAATTTTTAAATTTTGCACACTGAAATTTTTTTATTTTTCATGTGATGGACTTGAAAATTGGTGAGCATCTTTCACGTGACTGACTGATTTAAACGATCATCAAAACAGGGAAATCGGACGGAAACTGTAGAAGTAAGATGTCTTTTCATATTCAAGTCATAATATATAGTGGTGTATTTTGTCCTAATAAGAAAATTTTTTAGTTTCTGCGTTTTGAGTCGGTTTTCTTTATTAGAAATATACCGCAAGATCTCACAAACCATGATTCTAAATAGCGCATCTTTTTTAAGATTAGTTTTTTTTTATTTTATTTTTTTAGTGACATTTGGTATAATCAGTCATATTTATACACTTATACCTTAGGGTTTCTATCAAATATAGGGTTAACAATGTTTTAAATATGTCCATCGGATGCAGTTTCATCAGCTGCTTAAAATGATGTTGAAAACAGCCAGATCGCATGGAAACTGTACAACTTAAATACATTTCCCTCTGCAAGTCATAATATATAGTGAGAAAATTCATGCTATGAAGAAAATTTTTCAGTTTCAGCGTTTTCCGTCAATTTTCTTATTCAGATATATACAAAATCTCCTCACAAACCATGGTGTCAAACAAGCACAAGTGAAAAACATTTGGTTAATTTTTTATAATTTTTTTTAGTGATTTTTGGACTTAGAACAATTTTCAAATTTTGCACACTGAAATTTTTTTATTTTTCATGTGATGGACTTGAAAATTGGTGAGCATCTTTCACGTGACTGACTGATTTAAACGATCATCAAAACAGGGAAATCGGACGGAAACTGTAGAAGTAAGATGTCTTTTCATATTCAAGTCATAATATATAGTGGTGTATTTTGTCCTAATAAGAAAATTTTTTAGTTTCTGCGTTTTGAGTCGGTTTTCTTTATTAGAAATATACCGCAAGATCTCACAAACCATGATTCTAAATAGCGCATCTTTTTTAAGATTAGTTTTTTTTTATTTTATTTTTTTAGTGACATTTGGTATAATCAGTCATATTTATACACTTATACCTTAGGGTTTCTATCAAATATAGGGTAAACAATGTTTTAAATATGTCCATCGGATGCAGTTTCATCAGCTGCTTAAAATGATGTTGAAAACAGCCAGATCGCATGGAAACTGTACAACTTAAATACATTTCCCTCTGCAAGTCATAATATATAGTGAGAAAATACATGCTATGAAGAAAATTTTTCAGTTTCAGCGTTTTCCGTCGATTTTCTTATTCAGATATATACAAAATCTCCTCACAAACCATGGTGTCAAACAAGCACAAGTGAAAAACATTTGGTTAATTTTTTATAATTTTTTTAGTGATTTTTGGACTTAGAACAATTTTCAAATTTTGCACACTGAAATTTTTTTATTTTTCATGTGATGGACTTGAAAATTGGTGAGCATCTTTCACGTGACTGACTGATTTAAACGATCATCAAAACAGGGAAATCGGACAGAAACTGTAGAAGTAAGATGTCTTTTCATATCCAAGTCATAATATATAGTGGTGTATTTTGTCCTGATAAGAAAAAATTTTTTAGTTTCTGTGTTTTGAGTCGGTTTTCTTTATTAGAAATATACCCCACCCGGGTCTGCCCTGGGGGACTTGGGTGGGGTTAGGTACTTTTTAGTTCCCAGGGTCACCCTGGTCAGCCCCACAGGGTGGGTTTTCCTTTCTATTCTGGGGCATGTGTTTCTGTCTACCCGAGGTCCATTCATCTGTATTTGCCTTTTTAAAACTCTTCCTACTGTCTGCACTGCCTGTAGCTCTTGATATTGGATGTGTGTTGCCAAATGGTTTTAGCATTATTTAGGCCCCATGTTGTAGGTTTATTTAACGTAGTGTACCGGCTGGCGACATACATTCAATATTCTGTTTTTTTTTGTTTTTTTTCAAAAGCTGTGCAGGCACGTCCTGAGAAAGCCTTGTTGCTGTCGGGACGTTAAGCAATGTACAATCAATCAATCATTTATTAGAAATATACCGCAAGATCTCACAAACCATGATTCTAAATAGCGCATCTTTTTTAAGATTAGTTTTTTTTATTTTATTTTTTTAGTGACATTTGGTATAATCAGTCATATTTATACACTTATACCTTAGGGTTTCTATCAAATATAGGGTTAACAATGTTTTAAATATGTCCTTCGGATGCAGTTTCATCAGCTGCTTAAAATGATGTTGAAAACAGCCAGATCGCATGGAAACTGTACAACTTAAATACATTTCCCTCTGCAAGTCATAATATATAGTGAGAAAATTCATGCTATAAAGAAAATTTTTCAGTTTCAGCGTTTTCCGTCGATTTTCTTATTCAGATATATACAAAATCTCCTCACAAACCATGGTGTCAAACAAGCACAAGTGAAAAACATTTGGTTAATTTTTTATAATTTTTTTAGTGATTTTTGGACTTAGAACAATTTTCAAATTTTGCACACTGAAATTTTTTTATTTTTCATGTGATGGACTTGAAAATTGGTGAGCATCTTTCACGTGACTGACTGATTTAAACGATCATCAAAACAGGGAAATCGGACGGAAACTGTAGAAGTAAGATGTCTTTTCATATTCAAGTCATAATATATAGTGGTGTATTTTGTCCTAATAAGAAAATTTTTTAGTTTCTGCGTTTTGAGTCGGTTTTCTTTATTAGAAATATACCGCAAGATCTCACAAACCATGATTCTAAATAGCGCATCTTTTTTAAGATTAGTTTTTTTTATTTTATTTTTTTAGTGACATTTGGTATAATCAGTCATATTTATACACTTATACCTTAGGGTTTCTATCAAATATAGGGTTAACAATGTTTTAAATATGTCCATCGGATGCAGTTTCATCAGCTGCTTAAAATGATGTTGAAAACAGCCAGATCGCATGGAAACTGTACAACTTAAATACATTTCCCTCTGCAAGTCATAATATATAGTGAGAAAATTCATGCTATGAAGAAAATTTTTCAGTTTCAGCGTTTTCCGTCGATTTTCTTATTCAGATATATACAAAATCTCCTCACAAACCATGGTGTCAAACAAGCACAAGTGAAAAACATTTGGTTAATTTTTTTTAATTTTTTTAGTGATTTTTGGACTTAGAACAATTTTCAAATTTTGCACACTGAAATTTTTTTATTTTTCATGTGATGGACTTGAAAATTGGTGAGCATCTTTCACATGACTGACTGATTTAAACGATCATCAAAACAGGGAAATCGGACAGAAACTGTAGAAGTAAGATGTCTTTTCATATCCAAGTCATAATATATAGTGGTGTATTTTGTCCTGATAAGAAAATTTTTTAGTTTCTGCGTTTTGAGTCAGTTTTCTTTATTAGAAATATACCGCAAGATCTCACAAACCATGATTCTAAATAGCGCATCTTTTTTAAGATTAGTTTTTTTTATTTTATTTTTTTAGTGACATTTGGTATAATCAGTCATATTTATACACTTATACCTTAGGGTTTCTATCAAATATAGGGTTAACAATGTTTTAAATATGTCCTTCGGATGCAGTTTCATCAGCTGCTTAAAATGATGTTGAAAACAGCCAGATCGCATGGAAACTGTACAACTTAAATACATTTCCCTCTGCAAGTCATAATATATAGTGAGAAAATTCATGCTATGAAGAAAATTTTTCAGTTTCAGCGTTTTCCGTCGATTTTCTTATTCAGATATATACAAAATCTCCTCACAAACCATGGTGTCAAACAAGCACAAGTGAAAAACATTTGGTTAATTTTTTATAATTTTTTTAGTGATTTTTGGACTTCGCATCTTTTTTAAGATTAGTTTTTTTTTTCTTTTATTTTTTTAGTGACATTTGGTATATCAGTCATATTTCTATATACACTTAGTAGGTTTTCTTTATCAGAAATATACTGCAAGATCTCACAAACCATGATGTCTAAATAGGGCATCTTTTTTAAGATTAGTTTTTTTTTCAAATGCAATTAAATGACGCATAAATGAAACAGATTCCTTTAACCCTTATCAATCGGAATACACCAGTGTGTGAAATAAGTTTCACTTAAATTATTCAAGGGAAGTGCCAGAATACTTTGGCGCCAAGCTATTCTGGCACCACCCTTTAACTAAAGCCATTGGTCTACTGACATCATTAGCTGTAAGTACTATATGTAATCCTATGTAATTTGTGTTAATGTGAAATCATGTTTATTGCCTTTATGTTTAGACCACAATAGTTACTAAGGCATACGGTGTGTGTGTGTGTGTGTGTGTGTGTGTGTGTGTGTGTGTGTGCGCACGTGAGTAGCTTAATTATATTTTAATGTGTTTAATATTCTTCCTTTAATGTTGCGCGGCACCGCAACGATTTCCTAATGTATTGTTACATATAGCAATAAAGTTCTATCATCATCATCTATCATCATCATCATATAATGTAGCTTGAATATGGCAGTCAGATCAACTGAAGCTTTTAGCATCAGTCTGATATGGCTCAATATAGTCTTAACACTTTACATTTTGTTCTGAAATATCTGTTCTACGATCAAAATCCCAAACCGTCCAAAAAACATGGAGAACATGGATACTAATTGGTCTCAGCGAGAAACATTGATCCTCATGAACCACAGCCGTGAGGGATCATGAGGACATTCAGTCCAATATTAAACAGAGCTGGGCACGGAGTTTAGTATTTGGCATCATTTATAACACTTTAAACTGTGTGTTGATTATGTAGACGATCTTTCTGCTTTTCATGGCATTGACAGAGCTGAGCGCAATCTGTTACGGCTGTGCAACTATAGTCACGCTATTCTTGTCACTGTTTTACGCGAGCACGCTCTCTGTGTACACGCTCAGCACTGACAGTGTGCCACGCGGGATACATTTTAATGGTACCGGTCATTTACGTGCCTTGTCCCGGCCATTAAGGGGTTAAAAGCTGTCCACATCTGACCCCACCAGAAAAGGTGTAAGATAAAGTTGTGAAGTGGGAGGGGCGGGAGCGCGTATATCTATGACCATTACTGGCATCGCCTGGCCACTGACACGCCCTCAACATAATTATATCAATGACCATTACTGGCATCGGCTGGCCACTGACACGCCCTCAATATCAATGACCATTACTGGCATCGGCTGGCCACTGACACGCCCTCAACATAATTATATCAATGACCATTACTGGCATCGGCTGGCCACTGACACGCCCTCAACATATATCAAGACCATTACTGGCCCCCACACTTATAGGGGGTAAGTAAAAATCACCCCCCCCTCCCCCCTCAAACAATAAGGGTAGTAGTGTGCGGGCCAAATAAACCGGGCCTTGGACTGTGACCCCAAAGGTGGAAACAGAAGCCAGACACCACCAAAGAACAAAGAAGGGAACAACAGCTCCCCACCCCCCACCCCCCCCCCCCCCCCCCCTCAACCAACGACCCAGCCTCCCAAGGCGCGGACGGACTTGACGAGAAGCTGATCAAAAGCGATGCGCGGACATCAGCGACAAACAGTCAGTACACATAACTCCCCCCCCCCCCCCCCGCCCCACAACCCCCGCCCCCCTACCCCCCCCCCCCCTGAACGACATCAGCGAGAGCTGGAAGTCCGTGTCCTTTAAAAAGAGCACTAGCATCTGCTGGCCACTGACACGCCCTTAACATATATCAATGACCATTACTGTCATCGGCTGGCCACTGACACGTCCTCATCATATATCAATGACCATTACTCTCATAGGCTGGCCACTGACACGCCCTCGACATATATCAATGACCATTACTGGCATCGGCTGGCCACTGACACGCCCTCAACATATATCAATGACCATTACTGGCATCGGCTGGCCACTGACACGCCCTCAACATATATCAATGACCACTACCGGCATCGGCTGGCCACTGACACGCCCTCAACATATATCAATGACCATTACTGGCATCGACTGGCCACTGACAAGCCCTTAACATAATTATATCAATGGCCATTACTGGCATCGGCTGGCCACCGACACGCCCTCAACATATATCAATGACAATTACTGGCATCGACTGGCCACTGACAAGCCCTCAACATAATTATATCAATGGCCATTACTGGCATCGGCTGGCCACTGACACGCCATCAACATATATCAATGACCATTACTGTCATCGGCTGGCCACTTACACGCCCTCAACATATATCAATGGCCATTACTGGCGACGGCTGGCCACTGACACGCCCTCAACATATAAATAACCATTACTGGCGTCGGCTGGCCACTGACACGCCCTCAACATATATCAATGACCATTACTGGCGTCGGCTGGCCACTGACACGCCCTCAACATATATCAATGACCATTACTGTCATCGGCTGGCCACTGACACGCACTCTACATATATCAATGACCATTACTGGCATCGGCTGGCCACTGACACGCCCTCAACATATATCAATGACCATTACTGTCATCGGCTGGCCACTGACACGCCCTCAACATATATCAATGACCATTACTGGCATCGGCTGGCCACTGACACGCCCTCAACATATATCAATGACCATTACTGGCATCGGCTGGCCACTGACACGCCCTCAACATATATCAATGACCATTACTGGCATCGGCTGGCCACTGACACGCCCTCAACATATATCAATGACAATTACTGGCATCGGCTGGTCACTGACAGGTCCTCATCATATATCAATGAATATTACTGGCGTCGGCTGGCCACTGACACGCCCTCAACATATAAATAACCATTACTGGCGTCGGCTGGCCACTGACACGCCCTCAACATATATCAATGACCATTACTGGAGTCGGATGGCCACTGATACGCCCTCAACATATGCCAATGACCATTACTGGAGTCGGCTGGCCACTGACACGCCCTCAACATATATCAATGACCATTACTGGCATCGGCTGGCCACTGACACGTCCTCAACATATATCAATGACCATTACTGTCATCGCCTGGCCACTGACACGCCCTCAACATATATCAATGACCATTACTGTCATCGGCTGGCCACTGACACTCCCTTAACATAATTATATCAATGACCATTACTGTCATCGGCTGGCCACTGACACTTCCTCAACATATATCAATGACCATTACTGTCATCGGCTGGCCACTGACACGCCCTCAACATATATCAATCACCATTACTGGCATCGGTTGGCCACTGACACGCCCTTAGCATATATCAATGACCATTACTGTCATCGGCTGGCCACTGACACGCCCTCAACATATATCAATGACCATTACTGTCATCGGCTGGCCACTGACACGCACTCAACATATATCAATGACCATTACTGGCATCGGCTGGCCACTGACACGCCCTCAACATATATCAATGACCATTACTGGCATCGGCTGGCCACTGACACGCCCTCAACATATATCAATGACCATTACTGGCATCGGCTGGCCACTGACACGCCCTCAACATATATCAATGACCATTTCTGGTATCGGCTGGCCACTGACACGCCCTCAACATATATCAATGACCATTACTGGCGTCGGCTGGCCACTGACACGCCCTCAACATATATCAATGACAATTACTGGCATCGGCTGGTCACTGACAGGTCCTCAACATATGTCAATGAATATTACTGGCGTCGGCTGGCCACTGACACGCCCTCAACATATATTAATGACCATTACTGGCATCGGCTGGCCACTGACACGCCCTCAACATATATCAATGACCATTCCTGGCATCGGCTGGCCACTGACACGCCCTCAACATATATCAATGACCATTACTGGCATCGGCTGGCCACTGACACGCCCTCAACATATATCAATGACCATTACTGGAGTCGGCTGGCCACTGACACGCCCTCAACATATATCAATGACCATTACTGGCATCGGCTGGCCACTGACACGCCCTCAACATATATCAATGACCATTACTGGCATCGGCTGGCCACTGACACGCCCTCAACATATATCAATGACCATTACTGGCATCGGCTGGCCACTGACACGCCCTCAACATATATCAATGACCATTACTGGTATCGGCTGGCCACTAACAATCCTGAACAGAGAAAGATCATGCCAGGTGATGGACAAAGCTGCTCATTTAAGAGGTTAAATCGTAACTCTCCATAAGTAAGAAACCCACCTACATTTGTTTACAAATCATCCTGTATAATGCTGGTCACAAAGTGCTCATTTATGGTTTTAATTTGTAACCTTCCAAAATAAGAAAATCGACCTAAATTTGTTAAAATTATCCTAATAAATAATCCCTAAATAAGGGCTGGGTTAGAAAAATGCCACACCCCCAAAAATTGAGACCGAGACAGGTTTTACTGTACCTTACACCCGGTTACACGCAACCCGACCTGTCTGCAAAGGATCCTTGCGAGCCAAAGTCAGTGATCGACAGAGCAAACAGATTATGCCTTTTGAATGACAAGCGTCAATGGACTCCCAACCTCATTCGTCCAGGGCGCCGTGGACAATATGAGTGCAGACACTCGAGAAAACCCACCCACTCTAAATAAATAACGCAACGCCAGTGATAAACAACAAACAAATCCTTTATTACCTACCCTTACTCTAACTCCCACCCCAACCCACTAACGCCCCACACACTCACACATACCCACACATGCACTCATAACGTATTAACACTTAAAAAAGATTAACATATAAAAAATGACTAACAAGTGAAAATGACTAACAGGTGAATATGACTAACAGGTGAATATGACTAACAGACGAAAATGACTAACAGGTGAATATGACTAACGGACGAAAATGACTAATATGGCCAACGGCTATACAAGGCGGGTAACTTTGTCTCTGTACAGTGTCCTCTGTCCCACACTAGACAGGGTGGCTCATAACGTAAGAGTACTACCCCTACACCACAGAGCACCGTAGCCGCGCTTGCCCACGCACGCCTGTGACCGACGCTCAGAACGTAGAATCAGCCTGCTGTAGCCCAACGTGCTTGTCCAACAGGACCGGCTAGCGAAGGCGTTCCGACTCCCGATGATGCGTCACCGTTGGTCGTGGATGATGAGATCGAAGAACGAAATCTTCGAAGCCAATGATCGAAGCCAGTGCACTGTCACTGGTGAGTCCTCCGGCAGGACGAGACAAAACAAGACGAAGACGAACCGGAGGGGTCTTCTGGTGAGTAGCAGCCGTGGTCGCAAGTCTCTCGGGACACCCACACCCAGGAACACTGGCCGTGGTCTTGCAGGGAGGGTAAAAGAACCCTCACACAGCTTGTCAAGGGCTCCAAACGAGGCCGCACCCTGACCCAGACTCTCACTTCGCTGGCTAACTCCGCTGACTGACTAATATCCTACTGCTACCTCGCAGGTTAACTTTGCTTCTGAACACTGTTCGGTTTAAAGCTACTTGGCTAAAGCGTGCAACCGCTGTACTCGCTCACTGCTAAGCTTGCTGCACGGGCTTTACGATTACGCTCACACTACGTTTATTAACTTCCCTAAACTAAGGCTATGTACAGAATTCGGCGATCTACATTTATTAACAGAAAAACGACTTGGCGAAAAAAATAAAACAACATGTCACATCCGTTACGTGACATACCCCCCTCCCAGATCAAACACCCGGGTTTGATTACTATATGACTGTCCCAATACTGCTTCCACATTTACGGTTTCTACCACCCTGTTCTACTCAAAAAGTCAGCAGGTACATTTACTTTACCGGCTATGCTTTCTACTCTAATGGAAAATGGCTGCAACTGCAAAGCCCACCTCATCAGTCGACTGTTTGTGGATTTAGCTTGTTGCAAGTACTGCAATGGTCTATGGTCCGTCTGTACGACGAATGTCCTACCATACAGATACTGACGGAATTTTTGAATTCCCCACACGATTGCAAGACACTCCTTTTCGATGGTGGAGTAGTTACGCTCTGCTTTGGATAGTTTCTTGCTCGCGCATGCAACAGGCTGTAAACCGTTACCATGGTCCTGACATAATACGGCCCCTACCCCCCCTTCGGACGCATTTGTCTGCAACACGAAGAGACGATCGAAGTCTGGCAATGAGCACACAGGACCTGAACACAGTCGCGCCTTCAGCGTCTCAAATGCTGTCTCACATGCATCGTTCCAACCGATCTGTCCAGTCTTTCCTCCCTTGGTCAGGTCGGTTAGTGGGGCTGCTATGGCCGCAAAGTTAGGAACGAACCGGCGGTAATAATTTGCCAACCCAACAAACGATCTGACTTGTTTCTTTGTTTGTGGTCGCGGCGCGTCTTTTATCCGCTGAATCTTGTCTCCCTCTGGTTTTATCTGACTGTTACCCACTGTGTGCCCCAGATATTCCAACTGCTTGAACCCCAAGTAACACTTAGTAGGTCTGGCCGCCAACTGGACCTCTCTTAGCCTACCAAAGAGCTGGGCAATACACTGTAAGTGACGTTCTTTATTGGAGGAAGCAATCATGACGTCGTCCATGAAATTGCTAACGTCCGTCAATCGCAAAGGTTCTAGTAACCTCCTCATCATTCGGGAAAAGATTGCCCCTGCCGTCTTTAACCCGAAAGGCATTACTTTCCACTGGAATTGTCCTGCCGGTGTGGTGAAAGCAGTTTTCGGTTTGTCGCTCTCTAACATGGGTACCTGCCAGTAGCCTTTAGCTAGGTCTAACTTACTCAAGTACTTAGCCTTGGACAGTAAGGAAAATAGGTACTCCACGTCAGGCATTGGCTCAGCATCGAACACGACCTTTTGATTCAGTTTCCTAAAATCTACACAAAACCTAACAGTGCCATCCTTCTTCTTCACCAAGACGATCGGTGAGTTGTATGGGGAATTGGCTCTCTCGATTACTCCCATCTCTAGCATAGCATCCACTTCGGCTTTGACTACCTCTAGCTGAGAATGAGGTAGAGGATATTGTTTCGTTCTCACCGGCACTTCATCAGTCAAGTGGATTTCACATGAGTCTAGTGTCGTCCTCAACGGATAATCTGTCAAAATATCCTTAAACTGGACAGTCAGAGCTTGTATACTAGAATGGATTTCTGGACAGTTAGGATCAAGATGGACGTCGGAGGGTCCTTCAGACACTACCAAAGGAATGGTGGGTACTTCCTTTACCACCATGAATGCCTCTCCCCCCTCATCTTCGTCCTCCTCAGCCCCACCCGGGTCTGCCCTGGGGGACTTGGGTGGGGTTAGGTATTTTTTAGTTCCCAGGGTCACCCTGGTCAGCCCCACAGGGTGGGTTTATCTCTCTATTCTGGGGCATGTGTTTCTGTCTACCCTTTGTCCATTCACCTGTATTTGCCATTTTAAAACTCTCCCTACTGTCTGCACTGCCTGTAGCTCTTGATATTGGATGTGTGTTGCTAAATGGTCTTAGCTTTATTTAGGCCCATGTGTTAGGTTTATTTAATGTATTTGACCGGCTGGCGACATACATTCAATGTTCTGTTTAGTTTTTTTTTTTTTTTCACAAGCAGTGCAGGCACGTCCTGAGAAAGCCTTGTTGCTGTCGGGACGTTAAGCAATGTACAATCAATCAATCAATTCGTCCTCCTCATCTATCACTACTGTAGCTACTGACACTCGTTCTTGGAACTTTTTCAACAGATTTGCATGGTACAGTTTATTTTTACTGCCCACCCGTACCCTGTAGTCACACTCTCCGACTCTCTCTAGAACTTCGAATGGTCCCTGCCAAGCCATCTCCAGCTTGTTGTGTTTAACTGGAAGTAACAGCAAAACCTTGTCTCCTGCACTAAAACTGCGTGGTTTGGCTCTGCGGTCAAAGTGCTGTTTCTGCTTTTTCGAAGCTAGCTTCAAATTCTGTTGCGCTAACCTGCAAGTCTCTTCAATGCGATTCCGTAAATCTACCACGTACTGGCTTGCATCTCTCACCTCTTCTCCCATCTGCTCTTTCGTCCACAGATCCCGTAGAACTGACATGGGCCCCCTTACAGTCTTGCCGTACAATAACTCGAACGGCGCGAACCCCGTCGATTCTTGAGGAACCTCCCTGTACGCAAACAGCAATGAGGGAATGTATCTGTCCCAACATCGAGGTTGCTCGCTAGCTAACTTCTTCAACATGGACACCAAGGCACCGTTGAAACGTTCGACTAGGCCATTTGCCTGCGGATGGTAAGGAGTAGTACACTTGCCTTGGATGCACAGCAAACGGTTGACTTCAGACATCACTTGTGAAGTGAACTGGGACCCTTGGTCGGTGAGCACCTCCCTCGGAATTCCCACCCTAGACCAGATTTCTAACAATGCCTCAGCGACCCTTTCTGCTTCGATCCCCTTTAAAGGTACTGCCTCGGGGTATCGAGTGGCGTAATCGACGGTCACGAGAATGAACCGGTTTCCTCTGTCGGAAGCTGGAGCAATAGGCCCCACAATGTCTACCGCTACTCTCTGAAATGGTTCTTCTACTAGCGGAAGCTGTTGCATAGGAACCCGTGGTACTCTCCCTCTTGGTACTACTTTCTGACATTGTTCGCACGACTCACAGTACCTGCGAACTTGAGCACACAGCCCCGGCCAATAGAAAGTACCCCAAATGCGTTCCCGGGTTCTCTTGCCTCCCAAATGCCCCCCCATCGGTGGGTCGTGCGCTAAACGCATTACAGTCTCCCTCAAAGGCTTCGGGACGACTAACTGGGACGTTTGGCTGCCTCCTTTGCTATAGACCCGATACAGAATTCCCTTCCTCCTGCAAAATTCTATCAGACTTTTCCCTAACGGAATTGCTCGGCCCTCTTCGGCCAACTTCCTAGCGCGAGCTAGAGTTTCGTCCTGGTTTTGCCACTCTATCAGCTGGGCAGGAGTCACATTGAGATCGGCCTGCTTAACGACTTTCAGCGCGCTCTCTCCTCCCTTTTCCCTCTGAATCTGAGCTCGAGTTTGGACTGCTGCTGCCATAGCACACTCACTGGCATCAATGGATACGGGACTACGTTTCCCATCTGAAAAAGTCACCCAGTTCCCTAGGATTACGTCCGGTCCCATGCGCTCCATTACGATAAGCTCGATCGTCCCTCGCACGAATGGGGAATCTATTTCAACCCATGCAGTCGGATACTTATCGGACTTAGTATGGTCGACGGGATTGACGTCTATGAACCGACCTGTAAGATCCCTGGGTTTTATCCACTTGGCGGCGATCGCACTCATATCCGCGCCGGTATCACGCATGATACGAACTTCCTTTCCCTTGGCTAATCCCTTACTCCACGGGTCGTAGGGCCGGATCGTCCGCATCCATACGGTCACGGGCTCTTTCATTACGGCTACTGTCTCAGGAGCAATGGTGACTTGGTTAACTGACGCCTTACTCTGACGGTTCCTTGCTAAGTGCCCTGGTTTATTACACTTGAAACACAGCCGTTCCCCAGTGCCCCTGCCTGAACTAGCTGGTTCTGCCCTATGTTCTGCTTTGGTCTCAGGGGGTTTATTCGACCCTTTGTCCTTCTTGAACGGCGGACGAATCGGCCCCCCACCCAATGGACGCGAGACTGCCCGTTTGGTGTCGATATGGAGCTGCGCTAGCTCCGCGGCCTCTTCACCATTCCTAGGACGTTTTTCCCTAACGAACATTTCCAGGTCTGCATTCATAATAGCATAAAGTTGCTCAGACAGAAACATGTCTAGCACTTGTTCTACGTCCTCTATGTTCTTATGGGCTAAAGTGAACCAACGCTTGACTGAGGTCTTCAACCTAACGAACAACTGTGGAAACGTTTCGAGACTCTCCTTTTTGGCTTCGCGAAACTGGCGCCTGTAATATTCAGCGTCACGCCTGAATCTTCTCAATAAGGTCTCCCTCACCACCTCAAAATCTTTCCCTTGCTCTACCGTCAGCCTAAGGTATGCATCACGGGCCTCCCCCTGCAATAGAGGTGCTAACCTTATCCCCCATACCTCTTTCGGCCACCCCTGGGTTTCGGCTACTCTCTCAAAGAGCTGAAGGTAAGATTCCACATCTTCCTTATCCTCTAACGGACGCATCTTGAGCGAGTAATGCTGACTAGACTCCGTAACCGACTTCTTTTCCGATGCTGCTAACTGTAATCTAAGCCGCGTCTCGGCCGCGACGAGCTCTTCTTTCCGTGCTTGTTCCGCGGCGGCTAGCTCCTCTCTCCGTGCTTGTTCCGCGGCAGCTAGCTTACGTTCGGTCAATGCTAAGTCATCCCGCCTAGCTTGCTCTGCGGCCTCACGGTCCATCTGGAGCCGTCTCTCGGCTGCCTCGCGGTCCATCTGGAGCCGTCTCTCGGCTGCCTCGCGGTCCATCTGACGCTGCTTCTCTACTGCCTCGCGGTCCATCTGGAGCCGTCTCTCTACCGCCTCACGGTCCATTTGGAGCTGCCTCTCTAACGCCCTACGCTCTAGGTCACGTTCCCGTTTTTCTTCCTCTCTCCTAACTTCGGACAGGATGAACTGGGTTAGAGCTCCCCCACTAAGTCCTAGGCCCTCTCCTAGCACTTTATACTGCTCATATGGGTTTACCATCACCCCTAACCCCTAAGGCCTATTGACATTCAGTGCGAAATGATGTGCTTCTTTTGTGATCGAGTCCTGTTCAGTCTACAAAAGAACGTTACAGACCTAAGGGTGTTCTCAGAGTAAGAAGCATTTGACAAATTTTATAAGTACGCATATAGAGGAGTGCATACAATTCCTTGTGCACGAGTCTACACAGCCAGCCCGTCTTGTGCACCAGTTAAAAATAATGCTGCCTACGCGTTTCACTTGACTCTTCCTAACATCTAGAGAGAATGTTTCAGAACTCTGCGTCACAACGCTCTTTTCCTCTCTGGGCTTGTGCCCCCACCCGGGTCTGCCCTGGGGGACTTGGGTGGGGTTAGGTATTTTTTAGTTCCCAGGGTCACCCTGGTCAGCCCCACAGGGTGGGTTTTTCTCTCTATTCTGGGGCATGCGTTTCTGTCTACCCTTAGTCCATTCACCTGTATTTGCCTTTTTAAAACTCTCCCTACTGTCTGCACTGCCTGTAGCTCTTGATATTGGATGTGTGTTGCTAGATGGTCTTAGCTTTATTTAGGCCCCATGTTGTTGGTTTATTTAACGTATTTGACCGGCTGGCGACATACATTCAATTTTCTGTTTAGTTTTTTTTCACAAGCAGTGCAGGCACGTCCTGAGAAAGCCTTGTTGCTGTCGGGACGTTAAGCAATGTACAATCAATCTCTCTGGGCTTGCTGTTTACCAGTGGTGACAGCATTCAAGTGTTGTGCCCGCCCGTTCACCTTGTCACCTGGTACCTTACAATCCGCCGCAACACACACACACACACACACACACACACACACACACACACACACACACACACACACACACACACACAATCTATATAACATTATTCACTTGCACTAGGTATTTCTCTGTGCGGCTCTGTTGTGGTTGTGTACTTGACAGTGTTTGTCGAATGACACGTTTAACTCGCTATGAGGCCTTGCAGTTTTTCTGATGTTTTTTATGCCCAATCTGTCCGCGCTTCTAAAACTGCGTGTTTAAGTTCATCCATATTATCTGGTGGACTCTTGCGAACGTTTTTCTGTATTTCAGACTTTGGTTGTTTGTAATCACATAGGTCATCTTGTAGTATTTTAAACTCTTCATCGCCTTTTTTTGTTGTTGTTGTATTCTAATGTTTTACATATAATCAGATTCATACTCTTTCGCTTTACGGAGGTTATGACACTTCATACTTCAGGTTTTTGCAACGTTTTATTTATCTTTTGTTTGCCATCTCAAAAATATGGTAATTCATCTAATACACTGCGCGCCGTAAAAAATAAAAATAAAAAAAAATAAAAAATTACAAGATAACATTTGAAAATCTGATGTCGTCACAGAACAGTATTGTTAGTCCTCGTTACCGCACTTTCAGCTGCTGTTTGTCCACTGTGCAGTCTTTACGCTACCTACCCCCAAAATCAAAAATCGCCAGACGGACATATCTCTGTGTGCTGCGTTGTTTTAGCCCACATCTCGTGTTTGGCCAGACACCCCAAAAAGCCGATAACACCACTTTAAACTGTGTTTATTTTGCTTGAAAATGTGAAGATCGTGAGTTATTTCAGCGGATTTTTTTTTGTGGGGCCTTTTTCATACGTTCACACTCTAAAACATTGGGCAAGTAAGATTCAGCCGAGGGCACTCAGCCTATTTTTAAGTCCGTTCTGTTTATAGAAGGGTCTTTTTAGGACGGGTCTCGGTGGGGCGAATATAATAGCATGTCCATGATGTCAAAGGCGGGCAAGCCTAAACCTCTGACAATTGAGGTAACAAGATAAAAATTACGTCATGTTTAGTTTCGCTAACCTCGTTGCTGAACGTACATTTGGCGCGAAGCGCCGAATGTGCGTGTATATATATATATATATATATATATATATATATATATATATATATATATATATATATATATATATATATATATATATATATATATATATATATATATATATATATATATATATATATATACAGGGGCGGATTTCAAGGGGTTTCCCAGATGCACGGAAACCCCCCCTTGGCACAAAAAAAAAGACACACACACACACAAACACACACAATACACACACACGCGCAGTGTGTGACACAGTTAGTGACACATGCACATGCACAATCATTTACCAGAAGACAGTTGAACTTATCTCTCACCTTACGTTTTCCTGTTTGTTTTCTCACATTAATTTGATTTGAACACATTTATCTATATTTGGCCTAAATTCTGGTTGAAAGACGTGTAAC
>BTPG01000004.1:3578924-3608538 GCA_036245525.1 Semisulcospira habei
GGGTCCAGGTCAGACCCTGGTTAGACCCACATGGAGCGCGCTGATCCCAACCTGTCCCCATATTCGGTCCAGGTGAGATCCATACGGATCCCACTGACTTTGTTGACCAAGTACCGAAAAGTGATTTTAAGTGTGAAATGTTTTGTGGTAGCTACTAGAAAACAAAAGCCACTTTGTGACTTAGTGATACATTGAAGTGGAACTTGAATACATTGACATGTGCGACTTGGATACTGACATGCTGGATACACGAAGACACATCGGATTGCGGCACTGGCTTTCGGTCATGGTGATGACCAAGTGAGTTTTCCTCTTTTTTGTACTTTGTATGGAGTGTTGAATTAAAAAAAAAAAAACATAACTTTTCACTTACGAGTCACAACAACCCATACTTAAAGCTGAGGTGCAATGAGAAAAACCCGCCCAGCGCGTGTTTTAAAAAGACTCTACAGGACCCAGCTTGAGCCCTGCCCCTAAGTGGGTCAAATCGGTTCGTAACACAGTTGACGGAGTTGGCAACTGCGTATCCCGAGCTTGCAAAACTCTCGGAAAACGACAGACCACTTCCTGTTGCACGGAAATCATCGCGATTAGCAGATCGGACAACAGCAGATGATTCTGTGACACTTTGAAACTGACCAATAGCCACGGATTTTACGCGTTGGGGACTATGATGGCAGAATGTACGGCTGTACATGCTGTAAGTATGACTCCTGACACTTTGTAGTTGTGAACGAATTTTTTCAACACGTACCTCCAGTCCAATATTGGCTAATATAAATAAATAAAGAAGCATTGTGATGTACAACCAACACAGTAAATTGGATGAGAGAGAGAGAGAGAGAATCGACTGTTTACATAGATGCCAAAAGATACAAGGTCGCCATGGGTCAAGCTGATTTTTAGTAGCTGCCCTTCGTATGGAGAATTTTTCTTGCTGTAGGCCACTCCAGATGAAAAGATAGAACAACAAACACAAAACGACAAATAACCCCTCCTTCCTCACCCTTCCGATATCGAATAAAGCTTCAGGCTGTGCTGTGTAACTTACGGATAGCTCGGCCTGGTCCATATCCAGTGTGCGTCCAGGCAAGACACAAATGGCCTGCTCTGTCCGTCGGGTGGTCGAGTGTCGTCTGCTACTGTTGCTGTCAGTAGAAATATCGCTGGTTTAGATCAGTGATCGCGGTGCCCACTCCGCGCTGCATACAGGAAGTGGCCTGTCTTTTTCACGGGAGTTTTGCCAGCACGACAAACGCAGTTGAAAACTGAGTCAACTGAGTTGCAAACCGGTTTGCCGAAGTTAGCCGAACGTTCACGAAGACAGGGCCCTCGCTGGGTCCTGCAAAGTTTTTTTAAAACACGTGCGGGGCGGAGTTTTTTGACTGTTTCTCAGCTTTAAGGACTGTAATATTCGACAACCATTCTGTCATGTCTTTTTCTCCGCCTCTCTCTTTGTTTCCTTTCCACACTATCATTTCGTGTGTGTCATTATCATTAATTCATAACGAAGCACTCAACATGCAAAGAGACCACTGTATGATTAAGTTACTGGAATACGAAGTAGAGGAAGAGCTTTTACGCCAGAACTTTATTAGCAGAGTTGAAAATAAATCAAGCAGTTTTCAAATGCGACTTTCACACTCTTCCAAGAGGTGATTCAGTCACTTTTTGTGACTTTTAAAAGAGACGTTATTGGATGTACTGGCTTTCATTAGGTGGTGTTGGAAATTCTAGGCATGCACAGGCCTGTCTTAAGACCGCATATCCATATAATTGCTTTCCGCTGGCTGTTTATTCCTAAAAGTGCCGCCGCGATGAAACCGTAGTTCTAGTTACGAGTTTTATTTAGGAACTAGAGCTGGCCACCTGCTAACCATTCCAGCTAGCGTCTCGAGTTACAACTGAAAGGCAGCCCTGTTATGTGATGACATGCCATGTATTTGGCCTGTGTAAACAGCGGAAATGCATTTACGAGGTTTATACGGACACTGTTCATTTAGAGTTTACAGTTCCTAGTACTACATAAATCCCGTATTTGCTACATATGTCATAAAGCATCAAATTATTTATAAAATTAATGCTTGTGCAGTTAAACATTTACATGAAGATGCAGAGAAGAGAACAAAGTTTTGGTAGACACTAAATGTTTTGGCAATATGAAAAAGAAAATATTTAATTTTAGATGTCAAAATTTCAAAAGGCTCTCCTGTAAAGTTAGCTAAAATGGAGATACGAGGTTTATCCGGATCATCCTTCATCATTGAAATTACTTTTTCATAAAATGCCAAGGAAATTCCTTTAGGCAAAGGTAGGATAAGCTTTCCCATTCTTTAGCCTTTTTTCATCTCAGCACAGTTTTCTGGCTTATGCCTGCAACGATGAACATGTTTAGAAACAAGATTTTGTTGAAATAATGCTTTGCAAAAGGGACATGCCGAGTACTCTGAAGCTGCCTTCAGACCTGCTTTCTTATTATATTTAGCAATCAAACGACCATCTTCTCCACTAAGAACTCTAAAATTATGTTGAAAGTCTCCCTCATTTTGCAATCTGATAAATTCTTGCCTGCGCACTGGATCACCTTTGTTTAGAGCCAGGATCTTTGCAACCTCCGGTTCATTTTTGTGAATACACTGCAAATGGGTGGACATCTTAGTGTTTAACTTGCTACAAAACATGCAACAGTGTTGTGTAGATCCTGGTTTCCTGTCAACACAATTTTTTTTAGTTTAGCTAAAGGCGAGCTAGACATATGTGCAGTAGTTAGTATAAAATTAATATAGAGGCCCCAGTTCTCATGATCTCTAGGCCCCTTAGGATACAAAAATGGGCCCTTAATCAGCTGAACTGTATTGGCCTTCTACAGTAAAATATGTGCGCTTTACAATTAAACACATGAACTGCGAACTGGTGCGTTCCAAACAGCGTTTGGCTATATTGAGAGGCCCCGGTATGCCACACATATTCTGCAAACCAGCGCAATCTCCTTAATTTAACCATTGATCCCCCAAATTAAAAATATGGATCTGGGCGATTCTCTTAACATGTATCCCATTTGACCTACTTTAGGGTGACCTACTTTAGGTGCTTGGGAAAAAAAATATGTGTTTGAAACTGTCTCAACCTTTGCATTTCTGTTAAAAAGATTGTTGAATTTATATAATTTAAAACGTACTTGTGTATTCTATATGTCATTATTTTTTGGTTTAATATTATATCACAAAAATACCCCAAATAAAAAAACATAGCGGATTTGCGACATGCTGTAGGCTGTTGCAAAAACGTATGTTGTATACATATTAATATATATATATATATATATATATATATATATATATATATATATATATATATATATATATATATATATATTAGTTCTTGTAACGAGAGTGGAAAGACGGACGCCGAGACGTCGAGTCGCAGGTGGGACCTACGTGAGGTCATCCCTCCAGCTCTTCTGAGAGTGAGTCTGACTGGGGACCAAGGCACCCAAGTCCAAGTGAGAACTGAGTACCGTACGAGGACGTCCGTGCCCAAAGAGAGACAGGACGGCGACAAGCGTACGACGAAGGACTTTCACGCCTAGACGTGAGAAGGACCAACGTAACCAGACAACAACATCAAACAGGTTGGAGGCAATGTGAGACTAAGACCTAACCTGGCAAAGATATTGTGATACGTGTGTGGTGTGATAATAGAACAGTGTATATAGTTGATAATCATTTAAGTCGTTCTTTTCATTTATAGTGTATAAAGGTTACTTAAGAAAGGGAGCCCGTGTGTTGTGTTTTACCGCATGAATGCGCCCGTCTGAGTCAGTGGCGGTGTATGCGTCTGTTGCGTGAGAGTCTGTGCGTACGACTGTGGGCAAGTCTGCGTGCGTTACATACATAATAAAGGTTTACTAATGCCTTGATAGAAAACACAACGATGCAAGAAAAATGTAAGCCGCGTGCGTAACGTTAGTTACTATAAAAATACACATTTTAAACATACACCACAGAACAATCCACATGAAGAAATTTCGAAAGTCATGTTTCAATTTAGCGCGGATGAACAGCAAAATTATTATTTCCGGTCATTTAAAAAAATACACGCCGAGATTTTAAAATAACGTGAAAAGTTATTTTCGTCACCAAAATATTCAGTTGTGACGAGGAGCATACAAAAATTTGTTTAAAAATAATTAAAACAAGATATCAACTATTTTTAATGATTAAATGTTGCATATGCATACCTGATGTTTAAAAATGCATGTCATTTCCTGTTCCGGTAAATGGAATCGTTAAACCAAAAAAAAAAAATTGTATTTTTCATCATCAGCCGGAATATTGCATGTTGCAACCGAGTTCAGTATATAAAGTTTTTTTTTGTGCAAGAATATTTTTATATAAAAAGAAGATAAGGATCGACCATGATAGTTAAAGGGTGATGCCAGAATAGCTTGGCGCCTATAGGCGCCAAGCTATTCTGGCAACACCCTTGAACTATCATGGTCGATCTGTGTCCTGCAGTCTTCAGAGGACAACGGCAACATTTAAGGATTTCGGTGATGGGGTAGAATGAGTTAAGTTATAATTAAGGTGGTGACTGTTTATGCCGGAGCGACTGTCTAATAGCCGGCGCTGTTCTTATGGCAACGGGCCCCTAGGTAGCAACTGTGAAAGTATTTGTCTTTTTTTTTTTTGTTGTTGCGTATTTTTGTTATTTGTGTAACTAGTCTCAGCCAAGCAGAAAGTTTAAAAACATTATATTATGTGTTATAGAGATACTAACATTGAACCGTTTTTAGTTTGCTTGTGTTACGGAGGTTCAGGTCGGGTTGGGGCCGTTGGCGTTGGCCATTAGACGCCTTGGCGACGGGTTTCACCCGTCCCGAGCCATTGTCCATTTGTTTGAAAACTGTTGTGTGAGTGTGTGTGATTGCGAGTTGCACCTGAGGTGGCGAAAAGAATTTCTCTTTTTGAGATAATAAAGTACTCTTATTATTCAAGTTCTTCAGTAAAAACAAATAATTATTTTCAGAAAAAAACCCAGTAAAAAACATTGACATTTGGAGAAAGTCAGACAGTGGCGGTGACGTAAAAGAAGCAACTCCGTCACTACGCAGACATACTCTCAATATGACGTAATTCTCTCTCTCTCTCTCTCTCTCTCTCTCTCTCTCTCTCTCTCTCTCTCTCTCTCTCTCTCTCTCTACCCCACCCAGGTCTGCCCTGGGGGACTTGGGTGGGGTTAGGTACTTTTTAGTTCCCAGGGTCACCCTGGTCAGCCCCACAGGGTGAGTTTTTCTCTCTATTCTGGGGCATGTGTTTCTGTCTACCCGAGGTCCATTCACCTGTATGTGCCTTTTTAAAACTCTCCCTACTGTCTGCACTGCCTGTAGCTCTTGATATTGGATGTGTGTTGCTAAATGGTCTTAGCTTTATTTAGGCCCCATGTGTTAGGTTTATTTAATGTATTTGACCGGCTGGCGACATACATTCAATGTTCTGTTTAGTTTTTTTTTTCACAAGCAGTGCAGACACGTCCTGAGAAAGCCTTGTTGCTGTCGGGACGCTAAGCAATGTACAATCAATCTCTCTCTCTCTCTCTCTCTCTCTCTCTCCCCCACCCCAACATATTGCTGCATCTCCAAGAGGCATAGATCCTCATGTGCCCGGAGGGCTCATGAACATCTTTGCTTCTTGAGGATGTTTGGAGCGCGCGCACGCACACGCATCGACGCGCTTTCAGAAGAGCATGCAGGTGTACTTAGTATAGCATGTAGCTAGGTGTAGTCAACCTGATTTCACACAAATTATAGCAACACTGAAATTGTACCGTGAAATTGTAGTTTTGTCACCTTTAATTGTTCCCAAGTCTTGAAGCGAAAGTGAAACTCATATCACTTTAAATATACAATTACGTAAAAACAATAAAAATACCAATGACGCGTGTGCACTGCGCGCGTCCCTTATAGAATTCACTATGACGGATTGGCACATCTGCGAGGCTTTTTCAAAAGGAGATATTTCAACATCAGAATCAAGTCAACGACAAAAGGTAGAGACCCTTGACAGCGAAGATAGCTCTCATACAGAAGGAACTTTGTGGGTTATGGATCATCCCATCTTGTCTATATTTTACCAGACGTAAAAGTCTTGTTTTTCGTGATCTATTATTTCCCTGGGAAATGTAGGTCCTTTTGAGCCTGATTGACGTTATGTTTTGCAGGATTTTTGCGGAGGTTTTGTCAATTGGCGTTGTAGTTTCATTTGTATCTAAGTGTAAGTTAGGAGTAGAAAGTGCTGACTTAGTTGTTGCGTATGCGCATGTGGTTGTTAGTTCTCAGAGTGTCAAGTGAACAAAGGAGCGTTATTTGGGCCTCTCATTTTGCTCCCCCACCCGGGTCTGCCCTGGGGGACTTGGGTGGGGTTAGGTACTTTTTAGTTCCCAGGGTCACCCTGGTCAGCCCCACAGGGTGGGTTTTTCTCTCTATTCTGGGGAATGTGTTTCTGTCTACCCTTTGTCCATTCACCTGTATTTGCCTTTTTAACACTCTCCCTACTGTCTGCACTGCCTGGAGCTCTTGATATTGGATGTGTGTTGCTAAATGGTCTTAGCTTTATTTAGGCCCCATGTGTTTGTCACGTAACGGATGTGACATGTTGTTTCATTTTTTCGCCAAGTCGTTTTCTTGTTAAATAATGTAGGTCGCCGACTTCTATAAATAGCCTTAGTTTAGGGAAGTTAATAAATGTAGTGTGAGCGTAATCGTAAAGCCCGTGCAGCAAGCTTAACAGTGAGCGAGTACAGCGATTGCACGCTTTAGCCAAGTAGCTTTAACCGAACAGTGTTCAGAAGTAAAGTTAAACTGCAAGGTAGCAGAAGGATATTACAGTCAGTCAGCGGAGTTAGCCAGCGAAGTGAGAGTCTGGGTCAGGGTGCGGCCTCGTTTGGAGCCCTTGACAAGCTGTGTGAGGGTTGTTTTACCCTCCCTGCAAGACCACGGCCAGTGTTCCTGGGTGTGGGTGTCCCGAGAGACTTGTGACCACGGCTGCTACTCACCAGAAGACCCCTCCGGTTCGTCTTCGTCTTGTTTTGTCTCGTCCTGCCGGAGGACTCACCAGTGACAGGTATTTACTCATGCCATTTTCCTCAGTTAGCTGCTGTGCTCTCGGGTGTGTGAATGTGTATATAGGTGCGGAAGGGTATGTTCGTCTAGTTTTTTAGTGATGTTTTAATCGAGGCTTTAACCATGTTTTTTAGGTTGGGTTGTAATGCGGTGGGTGTCGGATTTAGTTGTTTATATTCGGCTGTCGCCGAGTGAGTATATTTAAAGGGCCATGTTGTAAAATGAATTAAAGTGGGTATCCTTTCAAATATATCTGTATTAAGTCCTAGATGCAATGTAATAAGTTTGTCACGTTGGGTGGTTGCTGGTGATTATTTCATATTGTATGTACATGTGGATATTTTGATAATGTTGGTTTTAGCAGTGGCAATGTTATTATACAAAAGTGGTTGTGCTAGCTTAATGTTAGTGTAATGGAATAGTGCAGACCTGGTGAATGTTGAATGTACATAGGAAGCTTTCATATCCATGATTGTATATTTAATATGGCCAAGGCGGATATTAGGGTGAGACGAGACACAACTCGCGTGGTTTGTGAGTAGGTGCGTGTCAAATAGGCCAGAATTAACTGTGTTGGCACTTTGACTGACAATGCGCCCTTTTCCAGTACACTGGCTTCGAAGATTGGCTTCGAAGATTGGCTTCGAAGATTTCGTCGTTCTTCGATCTCATCCACGACCAACGGTGACGCATCATCGGGAGTCGGAACGCCTTCGCTAGCCGGTCTTGTTGGACAAGTACTTTGGGCTACAGCAGGCTGATTCTACGTTCTGAGCGTCGGTCACAGGCGTGCGTGGGCAAGCGCGGCTACGGTGCTCTGTGGTGCAGGGGTAGTACTCGTACGTTATGAGCCACCCTGTCTAGTGTGGGACAGAGGACACTGTACAGAGACAAAGTTACCCGCCTTGTATAGCCGTTGGCCATATTAGTCATTATCACCTGTTAGTCATATTCACCTGTTAGTCATATTCACCTGTTAGTCATTTTCACTTGTTAGTCATTTTTTATATGTTAATCTTTTTTAAGTGTTAATACGTTATGAGTGCATGCGTGGGTATGTGTGAGTGTGTGGGGCGTTAGTGGGTTGGGGTGGGGGTTAGAGTAAGTGTGGGTAATAAAGGATTTGTTTGTTGTTTATCGCTGGCGTTGCGTTATTTATTTAGAGTGGGTGGGTTTTCTCGAGTGTCTGCACTCACATTGTCCACGGCGCCCTGACCCCGTCAGGCGTGTCGTGACATATTTGGTGGCAGCGGTGGGATAAGGATTAGGGGGAGGTAACAGATTAGGTAGGTTAGGGTATTTTTGTGCGCCAGTGACCGTTTGTTAGTGTTGTGGTACGAGTAAGATTTAGCGGGCGGTTGGCGGGAGTGGGGGCGTATTGCGCCAGGGGCCACGGCCAGAGAGTGCAGTGCGCATAAACGGGGGGTGGCATGAGTGGTTGCCTCTCATTACTCAGGTACCGAGTGGTGAGGACCCTTCGGCTCTTGTCACTGTCTAGTCCTTATTCGTTGTTTGTATTCTGTGTATTTATTTGTTTTGTTTTTTCTTTGTCAGGGGTCCTGCTGGGGAGCAGTTGTCGTCGCTGCCTCCGTGACACCCACACCAGGATGCCCCCTAAACGGGAGACCAGGGCCACCCGTGCCACGTCGGGGCACGACCCTGAGTCCGAGGGTGGTGGTGCAGGGGATGAGGGTCCAGGAGAGAGAGGAGCCACTTTGGCCACTCCCTCTCGGAAGGAAACGGTGGTGAGTACCCTTACCCGTACTCTCACTGCAGCAGGACTGACACCCAGTAGGGATCAGGAAAGTAAAGAGGAGTTAGGGGTGATGGTAAACCCATATGAGCAGTATAAAGTGCTAGGAGAGGGCCTAGGACTTAGTGGGGGAGCCCTAACCCAGTTCATCCTGTCCGAAGTTAGGAGAGAGGAAGAAAAACGGGAACGTGACCTAGAGCGTAGGGCGTTAGAGAGGCAGCTCCAGATGGACCGTGAGGCGGTAGAGAGACGGCTCCAGATGGACCGCGAGGCAGTAGAGAAGCAGCGTCAGATGGACCGCGAGGCAGCCGAGAGACGGCTCCAGATGGACCGTGAGGCAGCAGAGCAAGCTAGGCGGGATGACTTAGCATTGACCGAACGTAAGCTAGCTGCCGCGGAACAAGCACGGAGAGAAGAGCTAGCTGCCGCGGAACAAGCACGGAAAGAAGAGCTCGTCGCGGCCGAAACGCGGCTTAGATTACAGTTAGCAGCATCGGAAAAGAAGTCAGTTACGGAGTCTAGTCAGCATTACTCGCTCAAGATGCGTCCGTTAGAGGATAAGGAAGATGTGGAATCTTACCTTCAGCTCTTTGAGAGAGTAGCCGAAACCCAGGGGTGGCCGAAAGAGGTATGGGGGATCAGGTTAGCACCTCTATTGCAGGGGGAGGCCCGTGATGCATACCTTAGGCTGACCGTAGAGCAAGGGAAAGATTTTGAGGTGGTGAGGGAGACCTTACTGAGAAGATTCAGGCGTGACGCTGAATATTACAGACGCCAGTTTCGCGAAGCCAAAAAAGAGAGTCCCGAAACGTTTCCCCAGTTGTTCGTTAGGTTAAAGACCTCAGTCAAGCGTTGGTTCGCTTTAGCCCATAAGAGCATAGAGGACGTAGAACAAGTGCTAGACGTGTTTCAGTCTGAGCAACTTTATGCTATTATGAACGCAGATCTTGAAATGTTCGTTAGGGAAAAACGTCCTAGGAATGGTGAAGAGGCCGCGGAGCTAGCGCAGCTCCATATCGACACCAAACGGGCAGTCTCGCGTCCATTGGGTGGGGGGCCGATTCGTCCGCCGTTCAAGAAGGACAAAGGGTCGAATAAACCCCCTGAGACCAAAGCAGAACATAGGGCAGAACCAGCTAGTTCAGGCAGGGGGACTGGTGAACGGCTGTGTTTTAAGTGTAACAAACCAGGGCACTTAGCAAGGAACTGTCAGAGTAAGGCGTCAGTTAACCAAGTCACCATTGCCCCTGAGACAGTAGCCGTAATGACAGAGCCTGTGACCGTAGGGATGCGGACGATCCGGCCCTACGACCCGTGGAGTAAGGGATTAGCCAAGGGAAAGGAAGTTCGTATCATGCGTGATACCGGCGCGGATATGAGTGCGATCGCCGCCAAGTGGACAGAACCCAGGGATTTAACAGGTCGGTTCATCGACGTCAATCCCGTCGACCATACTAAGTCCGATAAGTATCCGACTGCATGGGTTGAAATCGATTCCCCATTCGTGCGAGGGACGATCGAACTTATCGTAATGGAGCGCATGGGACCGGACGTAATCCTAGGAAACTGGGTGACTTTTTCAGATGGGAAACGTAGTCCCGTATCCATTGATGCCAGTGAGTGTGCTATGGCAGCAGCAGTCCAAACTCGAGCTCAGATTCAGAGAGAAAAGGAGGGAGAGAGCGCGCTTAAAGTCGTTAAGCAGGCCGATCTCAATGTGACTCCTGCCCAACTGATAGAGTGGCAGAACCAGGACGAAACTCTAGCTCGCGCTAGGAAGTTGGCCGAAGAGGGCCGGGCAATTCCGTCAGGGAAAAGTCTGATAGAATTTTGCAGGAGGAAGGGAATTCTGTATCGGGTCTATAGCAAAGGAGGCAGCCAAACGTCCCAGTTAGTCGTCCCGAAGCCCTTGAGGGAGACTGTAATGCGTTTAGCGCATGACCCACCGATGGGGGGGGGGGGGGGGGCATTTGGGAGGCAAGAGAACCCGGGAACGCATTTGGGGTACTTTCTATTGGCCGGGGCTGTGTGCTCAAGTTCGCAGGTACTGTGAGTCGTGCGAACAATGTCAGAAAGTAGTACCAAGAAGGAGAGTACCGCGGGTTCCTATGCAACAGCTTCCGCTAGTAGAAGAACCATTTCAGAGAGTAGCGGTAGACATTGTGGGGCCTATTGCTCCAGCTTCCGACAGAGGAAACCGGTTCATTCTCGTGACCGTCGATTACGCCACTCGATACCCCGAGGCAGTACCTTTAAAGGGGATCGAAGCAGAAAGGGTCGCTGAGGCATTGTTAGAAATCTGGTCTAGGGTGGGAATTCCGAGGGAGGTGCTCACCGACCAAGGGTCCCAGTTCACCTCACAAGTGATGTCTGAAGTCAACCGTTTGCTGTGCATACAAGGCAAGTGTACTACTCCTTACCATCCGCAGGCAAATGGCCTAGTCGAACGTTTCAACGGTACCTTGGTGTCCATGTTGAAGAAGTTAGCTAGCGAGCAACCTCGATGTTGGGACAGATACATTCCCTCATTGCTGTTTGCGTACAGGGAGGTTCCTCAGGAATCGACGGGGTTCGCGCCGTTCGAGTTATTGTACGGCAAGACTGTAAGGGGGCCCATGTCAGTTCTACGGGATCTGTGGACGAAAGAGCAGATGGGAGAAGAGGTGAGAGATGCAAGCCAGTACGTAGTAGATTTACGGAATCGCATTGAAGAGACTTGCAGGTTAGCGCAACAGAATCTGAAGCTAGCTTCGAAAAAGCAGAAACAGCACTTTGACCGCAGAGCCAAACCACGCAGGTTTAGTGCAGGAGACAAGGTTTTGTTGTTACTTCCAGTTAAACAAAGAAGTACCCAACGGAGAAAGAAACACGCTTAGAAAAGACGGGTACAACACAATTTATTAATATTTCGGGTAAATACCCTTTGTCAAAATAGACAAACAAACAAACATAGAGATTAGCCGCTACTTATCTTCAATGGCAGAAGGAATGTGGCAACAACAAGCTGGAGATGGCTTGGCAGGGACCGTTCGAAGTTCTAGAGAGAGTCAGAGAGTGTGACTACAGGGTACGGGTGGGCAGTAAAAATAAACTGTACCATGCAAATCTGTTGAAAAAGTTCCAAGAACGAGTGTCAGTAGCTACAGTAGTGATAGATGAGCAGGACGAAGATGAGGGGGGAGAGGCATTCGTGGTGGTAAAGGAAGTACCTACCATTCCTTTAGTAGCGTCTGAAGGACCCTCTGACATCCATCTTGATCCTAACTGTCCAGAGATCCATTCTAGTATAGAAGCTCTGACTGTCCAGTTTAAGGATATTTTGACAGATTATCCGTTGAGGACGACACTAGGCTCATGTGAAATCCATTTGACTGATGGAGTGCCGGTGAGAACGAAGCAATATCCTCTACCTCATTCTCAGCTAGAGGTAGTCAAAGCCGAAGTGGATGCTATGCTAGAGATGGGAGTAATCGAGAGAGCCAATTCCCCATACAACTCACCGATCGTCTTGGTGAAGAAGAAAGATGGCACTGTTAGGTTTTGTGTAGATTTTAGGAAACTGAATCAAAAGGTCGTGTTCGATGCTGAACCAATGCCTGACGTGGAGTACCTATTTTCCTTACTGTCCAAGGCTAAGTACTTGAGTAAGTTAGACCTAGCTAAAGGCTACTGGCAGGTACCCATGTTAGAGAGCGACAAACCGAAAACTGCTTTCACCACACCGGCAGGGCAATTTCAGTGGAAGGTAATGCCTTTTGGGTTAAAGACGGCAGGGGCAATCTTTTCTCGAATGATGAGGAGGTTACTAGAACCTTTGCGATTGACGGAAGTTAGCAATTTCATGGACGACGTCATGATTGCTTCCTCCACTAAAGAACGTCACTTACAGTGTATTGCCCAGCTCTTTGGTAGGCTAAGAGAGGTCCAGTTGGAGGCCAGACCTACAAAGTGTTACTTGGGGTTCAAGCAATTGGAATATCTGGGGCATACAGTGGGTAACGGTCAGATAAAACCAGAGGGAGACAAGATGCAGCGGATAAAAGACGCGCCGCGACCACAAACAAAGAAACAAGTCAGATCGTTTCTTGGGTTGGCAAATTATTACCGCCGGTTCGTTCCTAACTTTGCGGCCATAGCAGCCCCACTAACCGACCTGACCAAGGGAGGGAAGACCGGACAGATCGGTTGGAACGATGCATGTGAGACAGCATTTGAGACGCTGAAGGCGCGACTGTGTTCAGGTCCTGTGTGCTCATTGCCAGACTTCGATCGTCTCTTCGTGTTGCAGACAGATGCGTCCGAAGGGGGGGTAGGAGCCGTATTATGTCAGGACCATGGTAACGGTTTACAGCCTGTTGCATGCGCGAGCAAGAAACTATCCAAAGCAGAGCGTAACTACTCCACCATCGAAAAGAGTGTCTTGCAATCGTGTGGGAAATTCAAAAATTCCGTCAGTATCTGTATGGTAGGACATTCGTCGTACAGACAGACCATAGACCATTGCAGTACTTGCAACAAGCTAAATCCACAAACAGTCGACTGATGAGGTGGGCTTTGCAGTTGCAGCCATTTTCCATTAGAGTGGAAAGCATAGCCGGTAAAGTAAATGTACCTGCTGACTTTTTGAGTAGAACAGGATGGTAGAAACCGTAAATGTGGAAGCAGTATTGGGACAGTCATATAGGAATCAAACCCGGGTGTTTGATCTGGGAGGGGGGTATGTCACGTAACGGATGTGACATGTTGTTTCATTTTTTCGCCAAGTCGTTTTCTTGTTAAATAATGTAGGTCGCCGACTTCTGTAAATAGCCTTAGTTTAGGGAAGTTAATAAATGTAGTGTGAGCGTAATCGTAAAGCCCGTGCAGCAAGCTTAACAGTGAGCGAGTACAGCGATTGCACGCTTTAGCCAAGTAGCTTTAACCGAACAGTGTTCAGAAGTAAAGTTAAACTGCAAGGTAGCAGAAGGATATTACAGTCAGTCAGCGGAGTTAGCCAGCGAAGTGAGAGTCTGGGTCAGGGTGCGGCCTCGTTTGGAGCCCTTGACAAGCTGTGTGAGGGTTGTTTTACCCTCCCTGCAAGACCACGGCCAGTGTTCCTGGGTGTGGGTGTCCCGAGAGACTTGTGACCACGGCTGCTACTCACCAGAAGACCCCTCCGGTTCGTCTTCGTCTTGTTTTGTCTCGTCCTGCCGGAGGACTCACCAGTGACAGGTATTTACTCATGCCATTTTCCTCAGTTAGCTGCTGTGCTCTCGGGTGTGTGAATGTGTATATAGGTGCGGAAGGGTATGTTCGTCTAGTTTTTTAGTGATGTTTTAATCGAGGCTTTAACCATGTTTTTTAGGTTGGGTTGTAATGCGGTGGGTGTCGGATTTAGTTGTTTATATTCGGCTGTCGCCGAGTGAGTATATTTAAAGGGCCATGTTGTAAAATGAATTAAAGTGGGTATCCTTTCAAATATATCTGTATTAAGTCCTAGATGCAATGTAATAAGTTTGTCACGTTGGGTGGTTGCTGGTGATTATTTCATATTGTATGTACATGTGGATATTTTGATAATGTTGGTTTTAGCAGTGGCAATGTTATTATACAAAAGTGGTTGTGCTAGCTTAATGTTAGTGTAATGGAATAGTGCAGACCTGGTGAATGTTGAATGTACATAGGAAGCTTTCATATCCATGATTGTATATTTAATATGGCCAAGGCGGATATTAGGGTGAGACGAGACACAACTCGCGTGGTTTGTGAGTAGGTGCGTGTCAAATAGGCCAGAATTAACTGTGTTGGCACTTTGACTGACAATGCGCCCTTTTCCAGTGCACTGGCTTCGAAGATTGGCTTCGAAGATTGGCTTCGAAGATTTCGTCGTTCTTCGATCTCATCCACGACCAACGGTGACGCATCATCGGGAGTCGGAACGCCTTCGCTAGCCGGTCTTGTTGGACAAGTACGTTGGGCTACAGCAGGCTGATTCTACGTTCTGAGCGTCGGTCACAGGCGTGCGTGGGCAAGCGCGGCTACGGTGCTCTGTGGTACAGGGGTAGTACTCGTACGTTATGAGCCACCCTGTCTAGTGTGGGACAGAGGACACTGTACAGAGACAAAGTTACCCGCCTTGTATAGCCGTTGGCCATATTAGTCATTATCACCTGTTAGTCATATTCACCTGTTAGTCATATTCACCTGTTAGTCATTTTCACTTGTTAGTCATTTTTTATATGTTAATCTTTTTTAAGTGTTAATACGTTATGAGTGCATGCGTGGGTATGTGTGAGTGTGTGGGGCGTTAGTGGGTTGGGGTGGGGGTTAGAGTAAGAGTGGGTAATAAAGGATTTGTTTGTTGTTTATCGCTGGCGTTGCGTTATTTATTTAGAGTGGGTGGGTTTTCTCGAGTGTCTGCACTCACATTGTCCACGGTGACAGTGTTAGGTTTATTTAATGTATTTGACCGGCTGGCGACATACATTCAATGTTCTGTTTAGTTTTGTTTTTTTCACAAGCAGTGCAGGCACGTCCTGAGAAAGCCTTGTTGCTGTCGGGACGTTAAGCAATGTACAATCAATCAATCTCTCATTTTGCTTACTTTGGTCAGTGTCGCCCAGTTGGCGGTGAATACTTACCAGATGGACACTGGTAGGTGCGGGAGGTACCAGTTTCCGACTTAAAGACGGTAGAATAGATTCTCATGTGCGCCACTGGATCAGGGTATGTAGACAGGACTTCGCCTGTGCACGTAGCGGAAGTAAGGACTACGTCCCGTACGATCCACTAGGTTGCAATTTATGCTCGGATCAGACACAATTTAAATCAGTATTGTTCACGTTAAACATCCTCTATTTGCAAATATATTGTCCCACCTGTAGCTAGTCGCAGAGGTACAAAATGTGGCCGCAAACTGTCCCGTGAACTGTGTAGTACTCTTGTGTGACGTCATTACACACTGGGATTTCCCAAAATTGGGGTTGAAATTAGCAGTCAAATTTTGTAGACTATTGTAGTCTCTTCTAGAAAGTTCTTTTTCATCAATATTTATGAGTTTCGGTTACGTGTTCCGTTCTGATTGGTTGCGTTGTGTGAAGTTGCTGGATTATTCTGGAAAGCATGCCACTATATAAGACGGGGCTAGGATGCGCGATTGTACATTGTTCAGTTGTAAAATTGTGATGTAACAGCGTCGGTACATTGTTTAGCTGTATAATTGCAGTGTATCGTAAGCACATTGACATTGAGAGAGCTACGCAATGTATCGTGCTACATTGTCAGTGACGGAGATTATGCAGTGTATGGTGATGTACATTGTATGAGAGACGCATTGTGTCAAAGTGTTGACCTTTTGCAGAGGAGACATTGTATCAGTGTTGGTGCATTAATGTGAACGCATTGTGTGGAGATCGCATCACTGCAATAAAATATTGTTGGAACTGTTACTTCAGTGTGGTCTACCTCCTTAAGCCACGTGTGACGGGTTACAGCTGAATGAAGTTTCTTTAAAAGAACCTTACGTGCGTGCCGTCTGGTGTGATATCATACTACGACCACGACTCGACACGTAACAATGCATATGGCAATAAAGCTTATCTTATCTTATCCTATCTTACAACTCTGTTTCTGCCTGCCTGACTGATACTGTTTTATCACTAAACTAGTTTCACCAAAGAGGGGGAAAACAAAGGCAGCCAAAGTACTGCGCACAAAAAGATGAAGTGATCTTTGTGAGACAAGGCGAGGAGAAGTATGGTATAATTAAATGAAAAAGGATAAATCCCACATACTTCATTGTACCCTCAGACGAAACTTGATTTCAGTGGAATCTGTTACTAATGTTCTTAAATTTTAACACATTCACCCATAAAAAAGCACAGCTGGTGACTGATTGGAGCATAGGGGCTTGATGACAGTAGCTTTGACTAATGCAAATTTGCTGCGCCACCGCCAAAATTTTGTCTTGAGCATTATTAGGCGTTGGCAGGCACATGGTAGCGTAGCGGATTTGCATTAGTCAAAGCTACTGTCATCGAGCCCCTATGGATTGGAGGTGATAGTTCAAGGGTAGTGCCAGATTAGCTTGGCACCTCAGGTGCCAAGCTAATCTGGCACTACGCTTGAACAATCACCTTCAATAAGATGCCAAACTAATCTGGAATTATCCTGAACTAACACCTCTAAGGCTACTCGATGCTACCGTTAAACTATCACCTCCAATCAGACATCAATCTAATCTGGCACTACCCTTAAACTATCACCTACAATCAGTCTCCCCATGCCTGTACACAGTCAGTACAGATGCACGCCTGCTAAAGTAGCAAAAGTCGTTAATGTGTGAATGAGCTGAACTTGAACATCATTATGGCCAAGACTGTCACTGAAAGTTGTCTTGTATGGACAGTCAACAAATTTTTGCAGCTGTTAACCCTAAAGTATAATACAGGAAGTGACTAACTCCAAGCTTTCTTGGCCCAGACACAGCAATATTGAGAGTGGACATGTGAACAGTTATCCATAACATAATACCTGGTTGCACACTTCTAGTTGGCCAACATGCTGCTGTAGCTCGGTGTCTATCTTCTGTATGGCTGTCTTTGAATTCTGTAGCTCACCGTCTTTCTGCTGTATGACTGTGTCCTTCTTCTGTAGCTCAGTGTCTTTCTTCTGTAGCTCACTGCCTTGCTGCTGTATGACTGTGCCTTGTTTGTGGACAGTATCTCGCTGCTTGCACAGTTCACTGAAATTTATATCAGCTGCCCGCAAGGTGCCCAGCAGGATGTCCTTATTGGGATAGCGACCTGAAGAAGACACAAAACAGCAATGAGCTATAATTTCAAACACAACATAAAACAAGACTGGCAAAGCCCTGAGTGCATAATTTCTCTGACCCTCTGACCTTATAAAAGGTCACTCAGATGAGCAAGTGGAGAAAAAAAACACTGCCAACTAACATGTTTTCCCCAACAGTTGTATAGTATTTACGATCCTGAGTCTGATTTTGTTTCCAGACTTGCGAGTTGTCCTATGAAAGCTACATTGCAGTTCAAGAGATAGACTGACCATTCTAGTTCATGGGTGGTGCCAGGACAGCTTGGCGCCTCTGAGCGCCATGCTGTTCTGGCACCACTCTTGAACTATCATGGTCAAATTTACTTCGTGTTTCAGTCTATCAGGACTTAAAGGGAAAAGCAATACCACTCGCAACTATTCAAACATTTCTGCAGCTGAAACAATGAACAAGACAAAATAAAATGGTACAGGCAGGCATAGACTAGACAGGCACCAGTAACCCCTTGGCTGCTACTGAAAATAACACTCGTAGGAAAACACACTTAATTTGATTGATTGATTGGTTGGTTGGTTGGTTGGTTGACCGACCGACACAGCCAGAGCCAGCCAGCCAGCCAGTCAGTCAGTGATTTTTCAGTAACTCATTCGAGACGTGGCGCGTCCGGATACGCGGCGGCACATCTCGAATGAGTTAACCAATTCAGCTTCAAAGAAACGGTTGTTTAAAAACCAGAAGTTATCAGGGAAGCACTAAGCTTTCGCAGCTCTGGACACTTCTCGATAATGTTGAGTTTCAGGCTATGCACTCAACTTGTTAGGTCGGAAGCAACGTGCGGAACTGCATGATGATTTCATCTGTCAAGTGTGGCTGAACTCGCTACGGAAAAGGTTATCCGGCCAACGTCGGCCCCATTTGGCGCGCGCACTGTTGACTCATCTATACTAGGTCATCTTAACCCCTTGACTGCCAAAGTACGAACATTGTACGTCTGTAATCTGTGTAGTTCAACACGACTTGAGAGAGCTCCAGCCGTCCCATTAACAGATAGAAGCATTGTGACTTCAGCAAGTGGCACAGATCCTCATCAGCCCCCGATCGATACCTTTTGCAGTAGTGTGGTGTTCATTTTTTCTCGGTAGTGAAGGGACCGGTTAACTCATTCAGCCCGACGCACGTATTTCTCAAATTTTGGAGGCGTCATCTAACGACTATGCACCTGTTGCAGGAGATTGATCGACCATGATAATTCAAGGGCAGTGCCAGATTAGCTTGGCACCGATAGGCGCAAGGTAATCTGGCACTACCCTTGAATTATCATGGTCGACCCATCTCCTGCTGTAGTGCGTCAGGGCTGAATGGGTTAAGTCTATTCCTTTGTGTAGTACTTACAGACGTATGCTAAATGTTTATTTGCTAATTTTCGTGCGCTATAAAAATAAGCAAGTAGCGCTCGGTAACGGACAATTTTGTACAAAAACGTAACATATAACGCGATGAAATGCATGCACGCACGTACGCACGCACGCGCATACATACACACACACACACACACACACAGACAACACCACGACCACCGCAAACACCCGGCCGCCGCCACCACCAACTCTACCGCCGCCGCCATGCCTATCTTCCACAGGTCATATCCGCACCACCGCCAACATCGACCCTCTCAGTATGACCTCCAAAAATCACAAGCCAGTTGTCACAATTTTTTTAGTCATCGTTGGCTTTTGTGTTGATAGCGGTTTTTGTCGCGATGCTTCCTGTAGAATTCCTGTAGAATCATCGCGACACAAACCTTCTACCGACACCCAAAGGGTTAGGTAGGTTACTTCGAAAGATGTACTGAATTTCCTCAGATAGAAACAGGCCAGTATTTACTTTCTGCAAGAAACTCATCTCAAGACATCTAGTGAAAACATGATGAGGGCTATGTGGGGGTTTGAATATTTTTTTTTGAGTGGCAATGGCACAAATCCTAGTAATGTGGACCGCCCCTCCTTTTTGACACTGTATTTAAGGAAATAGAAAGACTAGACAACCAGCATGCCATCATAAGGGGTGATTGGAATGCTGTTTTGAATGTTAACAAGGACACTTTTAGACACATAAATATTAATCGTACACGCTCTGGTTCAATGAAAAAAGTGCTTGATAATACGACTGTACTTGATCTAGTGGATGCATGGAAGGAGCTTCACCCTGAAACCAGGCAGTATACATCTTACTTACGCCTGTCACCCCTACCCGGGTATAGGCCGTCGACGAGAGACCTCCAGCAACTCCTGTCCTGTGCTTCTCCTTCGATTCTACTCCAGGTGGTTCCCAGTCTCTTGATGTCTGCTTGGAGGTCTCGACGCCAGGAGTTTCTCGGCCTACCTCTTTTCCTCTTTCCCTGGGGGTTCCATGACAATGCCTGCCTAGTGATACTGGAAGCTGGCTTTCTCAGACTGTGACCGATCCATACCCATCTTCTTCGCCCAATTTCATTCTCTGCTGTTATCTGCTCTGTTCTCTCACAGAGTCTGACGTTGCTGATCTTCTCTGGCCAGTGGATTTTCAAAATTCTTCTAAGGCAACTGTTCATGAAGGTCTGTACTCTGTTGACTGTGGTTTTTGTCAATCTCCATGTCTCTGCTCCATATAGGAGAACTGCTTTTACATTGGAGTTGAAAATCCGGACTTTGGTGTGTTGTGGCAGCTCTCTGGAACTCCACACTTTTTTCAACTGGAGAAAGGCTGCTCTGGCTTTACCGATTCGTGCTCTGACATCTGCATCAGTGCCGCCTTTTTTGTCTATGATGCTCCCGAGATAGGTGAAGGACTCCACCTCCTCCAACGGGGTGCCAGCAAGCAAGACTGGTTCTTCCCTGGTTGCGTTCAGCCTCATTGTCTTTTGTTTTCTGTTTGTGAAAGGTGAGGCCCACTTGGGACGAGATGTCAGCAAGCCTCGTGGTCTTGTCCTGCATTTGTTGATGAGTGTGGGACAGTAATGCCAAGTCGTCTGCAAAATCGAGGTCGTCAAGCTGTGTCCACAGTGTCCACTGTATTCCACTTCGTCTGTGCTCTGTGGTCATCTTCATGACCCAGTCTATGGCCAGTAGGAAGAGGAACGGAGACAGCAGACACCCCTGCCTGACACCAGTTCTGACCTGGAGCTCTCTGGTGAACTGCCCTTCGTGGATCACGCGAAATGTCATGCCATCATAGCTGCTCTTGATCAGGCGGACGAGCTTTGTGGGTACACCGTAGTGTCGTAGGAGTTTCCACAGAGTCTCTCGGTCCACGCTGTCAAATGCTTTCTCATAATCCACAAAGTTGACGTACAGCGGGGAGCTCCACTCCAGAGACTGTTCCACGATGATGCGGAGAGTGGCGATCTGGTCTGTACATGATCGGTTCTTCCTGAATCCTGCTTGCTGGTCTCTCAGCTGGGGGTCAACGGAGCTCTTCATTCTCTCTAGGATGATCCTGTTGAAGACCTTTCCTGGTACTGACAGCAAGGTGATTCCTCTGTAGTTGGAACACTTGCTGAGGTCGCCTTTCTTGGGAAGCTTGATTAGGTACCCCTCCTTCCAGTCAGCTGGCATCACCTCCTCTTCCCAGATCTTTCCAAACAGTGGGTACAGCATGTCAACTGTTGTCTCTAGGTCTGCTTTCAGAGACTCCGCTGGGATGCCATCTGGCCCTGCTGCTTTGCCATTCTTCAAAAATGCCACTGCTTTTCTGATCTCTTCCCGGCTGGGTCTGTCACAGCTGATGGGTAGGTCGGTCTCTGCCGGCTGGATGTCGGGGGGGTCGGGTGGGCTAGGTCTGTTCAGTAACTCTTCAAAATACTCGGCCCACCTGTCGAGTTGGTCTGCTCTGTCTGCAATAGGCTTGCCTTCTTTGTCTTTTACTGGTCTTTCTGTATGGCCATACTTACCCCTGCCTGACACCAGTTCTGACCTGGAGCTCTCTGGTGAACTGCCCTTCGTGGATCACGCGACATGTCATGCCATCATAGCTGCTCTTGATCAGGCGGACGAGCTTTGGGGGTACACCGTAGTGTCGTAGGAGTTTCCACAGAGTCTCTCGGTCCACGCTGTCAAATGCTTTCTCATAATCCACAAAGTTGACGTACAGCGGGGAGCTCCACTCCAGAGACTGTTCCACGATGATGCGGAGAGTGGCGATCTGGTCTGTACATGATCGGTTTTTCCTGAATCCTGCTTGCTGGTCTCTCAGCTGGGGGTCAACGGAGCTCTTCATTCTCTCTAGGATGATCCTGTTGAAGACCTTTCCTGGTACTGACAGCAAGGTGATTCCTCTGTAGTTGGAACACTTGCTGAGGTCGCCTTTCTTGGGAAGCTTGATTAGGTACCCCTCCTTCCAGTCAGCTGGCATCACCTCCTCTTCCCAGATCTTTCCAAACAGTGGGTACAGCATGTCAACTGTTGTCTCTAGGTCTGCTTTCAGAGACTCCGCTGGGATGCCATCTGGCCCTGCTGCTTTGCCATTCTTCAAAAATGCCACTGCTTTTCTGATCTCTTCCCGGCTGGGTCTGTCACAGCTGATGGGTAGGTCGGTCTCTGCCGGCTGGATGTCGAGGGGGTCGGGTGGGCTAGGTCTGTTCAGTAACTCTTCAAAATACTCGGCCCATCTGTCGAGTTGGTCTGCTCTGTCTGCAATAGGCTTGCCTTCTTTGTCTTTTACTGGTCTTTCTGTATGGCCATACTTACCCGACAATCTTCTGGTAATGTCGTAGAGCTGTTTCATGTTGCCGCTGCCTGCTGCCTTTTCTGCCTCTGCTGCCAGGCTGTCTGTGTAGGCCCTCTTGTCTGCCCTGATACTCCTCTTCACCTCGCGGTTGGCTTCCGAGTATTCCCCCTGTGCCCTTACTTTGGCTGCTCTCGTGCGACTGTTGTTGACCGCTGCTTTCTTCTGCTTCCTCGCTTCTATCTTCTTCAAGGTCTGTGCCGACAGCCAGTCCTTGTGGTGGTGTTTCCTGAACCCTACAGTGTCTTTGCAGGTTGAGTTCAGCGCCTCTCTAACTGCCTTCCACTGCTGCTCTGTGGTGACCGCCTCCTCTTCATTTGCTAGCTCCTGTAGCGCTTGAAACCGGTTGGACAGCACCAGTTTGAACTCTTCTCTAACTCCAGTTTCTCTCAGGAGGCCTACATTATAGCGCTGTCTTCAAGAGGCAGTATACACGGCGTCGGTTTAATTCTACCCAACAGGGGAGGCTGGATTACTTTTAGATTTCAGAATGTTTAATGTTGGATGTCATGTCTGCAAGGATTGAATCAGGTTATCGCTCCGATCACTCATTGGTGTCCATTGAATTTTTTTGCAAAACCCCACATGAAAAGAAGAACCTAATGATGAACCAACCCACAAAGTATCTTCTATGAGCTTGTATATATTTAACCACTCTTTGAAACAATACGTCCGCGGGTCTACATCACAAGAAATATAGAGCGTGTCTTCCTAAATCAGAGAGAGAGAGAGTGGAAGGGAGGGAGGGAGGGAGAGAGAGAGAATGACAATGAATCTTTATATTTCAAGGATAAAAAGATTTAGGTCTGAAGACATTTCTTCCATCTTGTCCTTGCTAAACTACATACACAAACACTCTCGCGGCCGCACGAACTGACACACCATAAGCGCCCAACAAGTGCGTGCTGATTATCCAATGGTCTCCCCAAGCTCGCACACACACACACACACGCACGCACACACACACACGCACACACACACAGACATACACACACACACACACACACGGCGCTGCAGAGAGAGAGAGAGAGCATTGCGTCAATTCATGTACGTTTGGTCTTGCGTCAATTCCTAAACATTGTATAACACCTACGGACAGTATGCTGACATAATATGGTGCTTTGCGACATTTTAGGAACATTGTGTAACGGCACCTTTACGTCACCGTCATTGTTTGACCCTTCTCGCGAATTCTTACTTCTTAAGTTCTGCTATGAATTTAAAATACAAAACGTTAAAAAAATACATAGCTGGCTATCGAACTCATCCAATATCTATATCCAAGATAGTTATCTATTTATTTCCAGAATACCAAGTCAATAGAATGAAAATTACGGACTCAAATACGACATTAAATAAACGTCTTTTTTTCCCTTTCTCTTTGACGAGTCACCCAATTTAAATATGCTCGGAGGCTTTCCGAAATACATCCCGATCAAAGAATTACATAAAGTTTTAGGCCTGTACGTACACAAACACCGGAGATACTCATGTCTACAACACACACACGCGCGCACACACACACACACACACACACACACACACACACACACACACACACACACACACACACACACACACCACACCACACACGGCGCTGCAGCCACATATACGTTGAGCAGCTCAGCTAGCGTAGCTAGACACGACGCAATTTCTATTGTGTTGCTTCACTGTCAGAGTCTGCACGCCTTTGATGTCACGGGCATTCTACTGAAATTGCCCCACCGCGTCCCATCCTAAAAAGTCTCTTCATTATAAATAAAAGAGTCTTGACATAGAACCCATGCCGGAGATGACTGTGGCGTTGATGTCTAGACTAAACAAACCATAGACTTGGAAGACAAACGAAATGCGTTTCATTAGCCTGTTTCGTCAGTGACTTCACCAGACTGCGTGTACTGCCTTGTGAACGCATACGACTTTGGTCGGAAATCTTCGTCAGATCGCCATTTCTCACGAAACGATGTGACACCGACAATATCGTGTAAGATTTAAGGGAAAGGGTCATTTAGAAACAGACACAGTCAAGAATTATCACTAAGTACCACTAAATTATGCTTATTTGTCATTATTATGTCAGTTTCTGAACACCACTTTCATTGGCTGTCGCTGAGAAGCCTGCAAGATGGTGGCTATCGCTTCAAGCCGGCTGCGTCGGTTCACTTTGACCGTCGCTCATTATCCAGGATCTCACAAATTTTGCAAGGTTGAGAATTCACTTCTGTTGCGTATGCGAAGGCGCACATGACTTATTCCTTTATTTTTTAGCGTCAGTGGACAGAAATCGATAGCGATAATCCGATGCAGCGATACTGCTACAAGTAGAGTGCGTGGCCACCAACACATCACAAATTTGTTTGGAACGGCTGCTAATTTACTTCGATTGTGAATGCGAAGGCACACGTGAAGAGTTACCTTCCTTGTATTTCTTTAGATATATAAGCCGCATCAGCGGATCGCGTGACTGGTTTCGTATCGTAGGACCAAAACGAAACGAAGCTGATTGGTCGCTCAAAGTCTCCCTAACTTCGGCTTTTCGGTTCGTGACTCGAGACGCGCTATTGTTCGCACCACAGGGAAGGCACAATTACTACTCAAAATAGCAGGTCCAATGTCAAATTTGAAACATCATAACCCCACCCGGGTCTGCCCTGGGGGACTTGGGTGGGGTTAGGTATTTTTTAGTTCCCAGGGTCACCCTGGTCAGCCCCACAGGGTGGGTTTTTCTCTCTATTCTGGGGCATGTGTTTCTGTCTACCCGAGGTCCATTCACCTGTATTTGCCTTTTTTAAACTCTCCCTACTGTCTGCACTGCCTGTAGCTCTTGATATTGGATGTGTGTTGCTAAATGGTCTTAGCTTTATTTAGGCCCCATGTGTTAGGTTTATTTAATGTGTTTGACCGGCTGGCGACATACATTCAATGTTCTGTTTAGTTGGTTGTTTTTTTTTTTCACAAGCAGTGCAGGCACGTCCTGAGAAAGCCTTGTTGCTGTCGGGACGTTAAGCAATGTACAATCAATCAGTACAATGAAACATCATAGCTAGCATGGACCTTTGTGCCAAATCAGAAAATACTGGACCGAGAGCAAAATCAGTCAACTGGTTTTCGTGAAACGGCTTTTTTCTCTAATCAATGAATACTTTAATATTAAAAGTAAAAAAAAAAAAAAAAAACCTTCCCCAGAACGCGGCCGGCTGTTGAGTGATGCCCCCCCCCCCCCCCCCACTTCTTCCCCCCCCCCCCTCCACTCCCCTCCACTCCCCCCCCCCCCACACACACACACACACACACACGGCGCTTTTTGCGCCAAAAGTACTTTGTCCAGCAAGTTTTGCCTAGCTGGACGTGACGCCATTTTTTTCTTGTTACTTCTTTGTCAGTATTTCAGGCCCGCCCGCCCAAGACAGCATGTGCATTTTAATGATAGAACAACAAAAACGATGCTACAACAACCCGGTAAAAACATACTTACGAAGAAAAACGCTACTAGGGAGACTTTAAACGACCAATCAGCTTCGTTTCGTTTCGGTTCTACAATACGAAACCGGCGACGCGAAGCGCTGAAGCGGCTTAGATTGTTAGCGAAAGACGTTTCGCTGGTGTAAAGATGTAAACTCTTCACGTGTGCCTTCGCATACACAATAGAAGAAAAATTAGCAGCCGTTCCAAACAAATTTGTGATGTATTGGGTGGGTAAACAGCGACAGTTAAAGTGAATCGAGGCAAGTGACCGGCTCGAAGCGATGACCGCCATCTTGTAGGCCTCGCAGCGAGATCCGATGAAAGTGGTGTTCAGAAAACTGACATAAAAGCATATTTTTGTTGACAGAGTCCATTTTTTAAATGACCCTCCCGCTTAAATCTTACACGATATGTTGACACATCAAGGATTCTTTATACATAATCGACCTGCCAAAGTCGTTTCGTGAAAACTGGCGATCTGACGAAGATTTACGACCGAAGTCGTACGAGTTCGTAAGTAGTAGTAGTAGTAGTATTGTGAGGACAAAATAGGCCGTGAGGTCTTTACAAATGTCCTTTCTTTCTTTAGTTACTTTAGTCTGCTATGCATGCAATTTTCCTATAAAATCATTCATCATAGGAATAAAAAAAATATCTTTAAATTTTGGTAATTCGTCCAGCTGGTTTTTAAAAGAATTTATATTAGATGCTTTTTTAATGACATGGGTAAGTCATTCCAAACGATGGCAACTCTGTTAGTAAAACAAAACTTCCGCAGGTTAGTGTTACAGTGCTGTACAATGATTTTCCCTTCAGAATTTCTTGTTCTGTCACAGAATGGTGCTGCAAAAAAGTCGTTCCACTTTAGGTCGTCGATGCCATTATAAATTTTGAAAACTTTGATTAAGTCTCCACGTATTCTACGTCCGCGTAAGGAGTGTAATCCAAAGTATCTGAGTCTGTCTAAATAAGTCATATTTCTACATTCTTCGACCAGATTTGTAAGGAAGTACACGCAGTCTGGTGACGTCACTAACGAAACGGGCGAGCGAAACACACTTGTTTGTCTTCCAAGTCTCTCTATGGACCTCACCGGTGCGCGCATTTTCAGCCAATCAGAAAATAGAAAAAAATTGCCGCAGCGCGGTTCTGTTGCTGGGTGCCACAAGCTTTCCCGTAACTAAGCAAGGACATGGTGAAGCGCGATACTGTTTGTGCGTATACATTTCACTGAAATGGTTAGGCATTGCCTTTGGGGTACCTGCAATCGGGACGAAAGTTACCCTGAAACCATAAAAGAAAAGCTTCTGGATTTTTTTCCCTCCCGAAACCAACGCAATGGGCTGAACGAAACTGAACTTGCTGTACGGACCGCACATTGATCCGCGGCATCTCAACATCGGGATACTACCCCCCCCCCCCCCCCCCCCCCCTCTAGAGGACAAGAGCAAACGCAGAGCTGTTTGTATGCGGTAAGTGTTATTTTTCTAGATTGTTCTGAAAATGGTTACAATTAAGCGATCGAGATTTCACGGCCAGAGCGTACTGTGGGTCTACAATAATGTGCAAGCACGATCGCTATCAGGCAGTACCGCTACACTGATCTGCACACTTGGGTGTGTGTGTGTGTGTGTGTGTGTGTGTGTGTGTGATTTTAAATATGGAATTAACTCTCCAGAAACACCATAACCAAAGGTGTATGCCCTTACGTTGTTTTCGTTTGCACTCTCTCACTCATTGTAACAAATCACGACAAGCACAAATCGACACATCACTTCTACAGTAACACATTTCATTAGATCTATTTATGATGAGCATATTCATGCAACGTTTTTCTTCTCAGCATTTGCCGATGGCGAACCCAGTGAGTTGCACGCCTACCCATTCCAGAAGACAAGTCACCTGCTTACCGTCAGCAGAGGTGCATACCTAACATTTCGCTTACACTGTGTGATGACATTTCACTTTCCAAGTCAGACTTTCTTTGTTCTTTGTAGAAAGCTGACAGTGTGAAACAGTGATGCCATGAATGGAATGTCTGGTGTGATTTGCGATACATTTACATCCCTTTGGGTAAAAACAATAACCTGTGATATTTAGCTGGCCTTGCACCTGCGTGTGGTTGGAATATGATTTCTTCAGTTCCACTCTGGTGTTGTCAGCTAATTTCACACAAAATCCTGGTAACTGACATGCCTCGAGTATGGTGTGATTTCTGGATGCGGATGGGCATTTGACTTTGATTATGTCTGTCTGGCCTGTTGCACACTTTGAATTGCTCCTAGAAATAGAAACTGTGGATTAACCACAATGCTGCGCTTGTGCAAGTGTCTGTCCGGAAGTACTAAATATTTACTCTTGGCAGTGTACTCATGTCGTTTACATAAAATGTGGCTGCAGCTCAGAAAATAGTGTGTGAAAAGATTCTGTCAAGACATTTGTCAGAAACGTTTGCTTTTCTATTTAGATCTATGTGAAAGTTTCATGTTGCTAGTTTCTTGGGGTTTTTTGTTTGTTTTTTCCCTCTACCCAGTGATTAAAACTGGTCAGTTCTCTGTTCTCTCCTCACGTTTCTCAGGATTTGGACACTAACTGGTCAAGCAAAGGCGTTCCAGTTCTTATAGAAGATCAACTGGGGACCTCGTGACACACATGTCAGCGACCCTGTTGATTCCCTGGCATTGGCTCTCTTTTCAGTCTCCTGGTCTGTGGACAAATATTGAGTGCAGCTTTAGAAATACGTTTGACGTTTTAAGTTAATCATAAACATATACTGTTTATAATTTGTTTAAATTTCTATTTTAGGGGTTTCACCATTAGACTACCTGGCCATGGCTGCAGAGTGCAAATTCTGAAATAGCAAGCTAGAAGATAAAGATAGACCTGCTGGAGGAGGAGATCAGATCAAGAATTTGAAAATCTGAATGCATCTCAAGGCTGCAAAGAACTAAAGATGTGCAGACGCAACCAGCAAAAGAAGAAGTATTTGGAGTGGACTTTGTGAGAAAAAAGGAGAGACAACTAAACAACCTGTTCCAGTTCTACACTGCATTAACATATGTTTGGGTTTGGGCTTTTTTGTCATTTTTGGTGCCAAATGGTCAATCTTTTAAGCTCAAGTATATTGTGAAAAAGGGCAGACTTTTAGCACCTACACTGTAGGTGCTGAAAGTCTGCCCTTTGTCACTATACTTGTGCTTAAAAGATTGACCATTTGGCAACACAAATGACAAAATAGCCAAAAACCAAACATATGTTAATGCAGCTGTAGTACAGCCACACGATAGACTGTTTTTCATTCTTTGCCGATTGAGAAATTTTGAAGACTTCATAATAAAATGAAAATGAGTTTTGAATCTAGTATTCCTATGCTATCAAATTGTAAGTCACTGTGAATCGGCCATTTATGACCTGATCCATTATTTCTCTGTGTGTTGTGTTTTGGCATGTGAACCACTCGTATTCCAGAATAAAAATATAATTTAGGAGTTAATAATAGTTTTGATTTTATTTTAGGTAATGCTTACTTTTTGCTTGTGTTGATGTGGCGTGTTATGGGCCTTTTCGTCCGCTTCTCCGATAGCCTAGCTAGCACACCTTGGTTTTTTTTTGCTGTTGGGACAGATGCGATCTTGTTGCCTTTTGATATTGCTGCTCACCAGGCTTGTGGCATGCCCCTGCACCTCAGTCGATTAGGCACATGGGTCAACCAGTTTAGCTGCCTTGAAATACTGAAGAGATT
>BTPG01000004.1:3609038-3691003 GCA_036245525.1 Semisulcospira habei
GTAGAACTCTTGTTTCTCTTCCTCGTCCCTGTCATTAGTGGGCGCATAACACTAGATGATGTTCAGCTTGAGCTTTTTCTTGGTTCTAAAGGCTGCTGTGATGATTCTTGGCCCAAGAGATTCCCAGCCCATCAGCGCTCTTTGTGCCACTGGTGACAGCATAAATGCTACGCCTTCTGTATGGGGGGCATTCTCCTCTTCATGACCTGAATACAGAATTATCTCCCCACTTAACAGCCTTTTCTGGCCAGACTGCGTCCATCTGGCTTCACTGATACCTAGCAGGGAAAGGTTGTACTTTTGCATTTCCGCTGCTATCTGGGCGGCCTTGCCGCTCTGGTACATGGTTTTAACGTTCCATGTGCCCATGGTTGTATCCCTGGATAGAGAGAGGCGGCTCGGTCCTGTGGCTTCCGAAGACTTCCGGCTTTCACCACAGGACGTCATAAGTCTTCTAGTAGAAGAACCGTCCTCCTCCAGGAAGGGAATTACTGTTAGTCTTTTCGTCGGCGTTTTTGTGGCTATTTCCTTTTTTGTAGGGTGGGGAAGCTACCCCCAAAAAGTGTGTATGGTGCCGTATTTTCATAGTTTCTGTTGATACACGACTGACTTGCCCGGACTTCTGGACTTCTCTCACATTCTTTGCGGACTAGACTGAGTGTCTTAAGTGAACGCTGCGTTGGTGTAGCGCTTTCACTTACATTCCACTGAGCACCTCCGTGTCGAAGCTTTATTTAAGCGTTCTCACCTGAATCGGCGTTTATTAAGCCGTACTATAAACATTGCAGGAAATTTGACTGTGAACACTGATGGACTGTTTTATTTACAGCGATTTGTCTTATTGTGAGTGCTCCGCGGCGTACGTTCTGTTTTTGTCGTCGTTGCATGTATTTATCCGCGGCAACAAACAATTCCTAAACAGATGTAGAGTATTTTTTCACATTGCTCCTTCAGGGTAGCGTACATTGATATTTCCCGCATACACTTCAGTTGTGGGAGAGTTTTTTTGTTTTGTTTTTGTTTTCTTCTTCTTTTCTTTTCTTTTCGTAACGCTCAGCTCTTGTAATTCCTGAACGTTTGATTATCACATTAATTTTTGTCTTCATACGTTATTGTTTTCTTTGATTGTTTTGTTTTTTCTTTACATTGGCTTTCTATCTTTGATTGACGTTTGCTCAACCCGCACGGCTATTGCAGTTGCTATTTTACAGTGAAACAAAATACAGCTGTTAGCGAAATACTCATGGCTAGAGGCGAACAAAAAGAACATAAATTACGAGTGGGTCACCTCAACGTTTTCCATCTTTATAATAAGGTATCTGACCTGTCGGCGTTTCTTAATACTCCCACACCGTTCGACATTTTCGGCCTTACCGAGTCACGCCTAAATTCAAATATCAGTGATGATGCCGTGAAAATTCCTAATTTTAGTATCATGAGAAGAGATTCCTCCTGTCACGGTCAAACAAGCATTGCTGTATACGTTCATCACTCTATCGAACACTTAGTCCGTAGGCGTAAAGACTTAGAAACGGCTGAAATAGAGTGTGTCTGGATTGAGGTCAAAAGCCCGTAGTGCTCACCGTCATTTGTTGGTTTTCTTTACCGCAATCCGGCGTCTAACTTCGAGTGGTATGACAATTTTACTAGTAACCTAGACAAAGTGTATAAAGGACAAAATGACGCCATTCTTCTTGGTGACTTTAATATAGATATGCTTAGTTAAACCCCATCCCGCATGGGACACTACATTTTCTTTATTTGGCCTAGTACAGCTAGTTAAATCCCCCACCAGAATTACCACCGCGAGCTCTACGCTCATTGACCACGTCTATACAAACAAACCGCAGGCGGTGTCCGATGTTAGTGTCTCAGATCTTAGTGTTAGTGACCACTGCCCCGCGATTTGTTGCTGGTCTATGAAACTCCCCAAATTAAAGAAACATCGTCATACCACAACAACCTACAGGTCGTTTAAGCATTTCAGTCGTAATGAGTCTCTACACAATCTTAATAACACTCCTTTTGACGATGTCCTTCTCACAGATGATCCAAATATTGCGCTGTCCACAGACCTCAAAGTTGGAAAAGTCGTTCCACTGCCAAAATCAAAAGATCGTACTGACCCTAACAACTATAGACCCATTTCTCTGCTGTCAGTATTATCTAAACCCCTTGAAAGGCATATACATAAACATAGACTACTTAGAATCGCGAAAGTTGCTACATTCGTCTCAGTGAGGATTTCGCCCTCGGCACTCATGTCATACGGCTCTGAGCAGATTAACAGACACATGGCTTTCAAATATGAATAATTCGCAGCTGACAAGTGTAATTTATCTTGACTTTAAAAAGGCCTTCGACTTAGTGAACCATACAATATTGATTTCCAAACTTAAGCATCATCTTCGAAACGACATGGCTGTTTCCTTTTTTATGTCATACCTCGAAAACAGAAAGTAATTGCTAATGGAGCCTACTCTTCTACTAAAGATGTTAAACTCGGGGTTCCGCAGGGGTCAATCTTAGGTCCTCTTTTATTTTGTATTTACATCAATGACCTGCCTCTAAGTCTCACCTACGAAGCAACACAGTGTAATATGTTTGCCGATGATACCTCAATCCACACAGCTAACAAAGACATACGTGACGTTGAGAACGGCCTTCAAAAAAGTCTCGACGATATATCAGCATGGTGTAAAGTCAACTCAATGATTCTGCATCCTACTAAAACAAAATCTATGGTTATTGCAACACGCCAAAAGCACCAGTTAAAACCTTTAAAGCTTAATCTATCACTCGGCGACGACATCATAGAACAGATAGCCGAACATCGTCTATTGGGGGTCACAATTGATAATCAGCTGAGGTGGCAGATGCACATTGACAATGTTTGTAAAACGGTCTCTAGAAATGTCTTTATGTTATCGAAATTAAAGTATTACACAGATAGTGAAACCAGAAAATTGTTCAGTAGTGCACACATCATGTCACATATAAACTACGCATCGACGGTTGTGATGAAGCTCTATGCTCGGGCATAGTGCTCATTTAGTAGGATTGGTACGGTACGGTTTTTGTTAACGGTTTGTTGCCGAAAGTCCGTGTTGGACTAGACGTACGTGAAATCTGTAAGACATGATTAGCCCGGTTTTTTTTAGTGAGTTCTGTTTAGTGAGTTCTAGGCGGAAGCTGTGACTGTCAGAGGTCTAGTTTGGTTATTGCGGGCTGTCTTGTCGTATGGAACGGTTGTGTTCGAGTTACCTAGCCCGCATTCCCTGGCTCTGAAGCCTAAATTTCAGGTATGTTTCTATAAACGTAGTATTGATAGTTGTTTAGTTAAAGACAGTATGCGTGGTAAGATTAATGTGGTTGTATAGCGGTGTTCCGGTTTGGTTTAGTTATGTATGTTTAGAATTCGATGAAGTAACCGGTGTTTTGTATACAGTTGTTTACCGAGTTAGATGACTAAAGGAATATGAAGTGTGTATGTCTAAGCCGCTATGTAGATAGTACGTGGTTGGGTAAGCATAGTCTTTTCCAGTGTATAGAGTAATGTATAGCAAGGCCTGACGGAGTCAGGGCGCCGTGGACAATATGAGTGCAGACACTCGAGAAAACCCACCCACTCTAAATAAATCACACAACGCCAGTGATAAACAACAAACAAATCCTTTATTACCCACTCTTACTCTAACCCCCACCCCAACCCACTAACGCCCCACACACTCACACATACCCACGCATGCACTCATAACGTATTAACACTTAAAAAAGATTAACATATAAAAAATGACTAACAAGTGAAAATGACTAACAGACGAAAATGGGCAATGGCTATACAAGTGAAAATGGCCAACGACTATACAAGGCGGGTAACTTTGTCTCTGTACAGTGTCCTCTGTCCCACACTAGACAGGGTGGCTCGTAACGTACGAGTACTACCCCTACACCACAGAGCACCGTAGCCGCGCTTGCCCACGCACGCCTGTGACCGACGCGCAGAACGTAGAATCAGCCTGCTGTAGCCAACGTACTTGTCCAACAGGACCGGCTAGCGAAGGCGTTCCGACTCTCGATGATGCGTCACCGTTGGTCGTGGATGATGAAGAGATCGAAGAACGACGAAATCTTCGAAGCCAATCTTCGAAGCCAATCTTCGAAGCCCGGTCTTCGAAGCCAGTGCACTGGAAAAGGGCGCATTGTCAGTCAAAGTGCCAACACAGTTAATTCTGGCTTAACACGCATCTACTCACAAACCACGTGAGTTGTGTCTCGTCTCACCCTAATACCTGCCTTGGCCATATTAAATATACAATCATGGATATGAAAGCTTCCTATGTACATTCAACATTCACCAGGTCTGCACTACTCCATCACACTAACATTAAGCTAGCACAACCACTTTTGTATAATAACATTGCCACTGCTAAAACCAACATTATCAAAATATCCACATGTACATACAAAGATATCAAATAATCACCAGCAACCACCCAACGTGACAATCTTATTACATCACGTCTAGGACTTAATACAGATATATTTGAAAGGATACCCACTTAAATTCATTTTACAACATGGCCCTTTAAATATACTCACTCGGCGACAGCCGAATATAAACAACTAAATCCGACACCCACCACGTTACAACCCGACCTAAAAACCATGGTTAAAGACTCGATTAAAACATCACTAAAAAACTAGACGAACATACCCTTCCGAACCTATGTACACATTCAAACACCCGAGAGCACAGCAGCTAACTGAGGAAAATGGCATGAGTAAATACCTGTCACTGGTGAGTCCTCCGGCAGGACGAGACAAACAAGACGAAGACGAACCGGAGGGGTCTTCTGGTGAGTAGCAGCCGTGGTCACAAGTCTCTCGGGACACCCACACCCAGGAACACTGGTCGTGGTCTTGCAGGGAGGGTAAAACAACCCTCACACAGCTTGTCAAGGGCTCCAAACGAGGACGCACCCTGACCCAGACTCTCACTTCGCTGGCTAACTCCGCTGACTGACTGTAATATCCTTCTGCTACCTTGCAGTTTAACTTTACTTCTGAACACTGTTCGGTTAAAGCCACTTGGCTAAAGCGTGCAACCGCTGTACTCGCTCACCGTTAAGCTTGCTGCACGGGCTTTACGATTACGCTCACACTACATTTATTAACTTCCCTAAACTAAGGCTATGTACAGAATTCGGCGATCTACATTTATTAACAAAAAAACGACTTGGCGAAAAAATGAAACAACATGTCACATCCGTTACGTGACACAGGTCTCCTGCCACTTCAAGATCATTTTAAATATAACAAAGCAATCTTTATGTTCAAAGTGTGGAAACGCAAAACACCTGAGTACATCTCCACTTTGTTCCGTAAGTCTGAGTCCAAGCTTGGAAACATCAGAAAGCTTTTCATAGTCTCAAAACCAAGGATCGATCTATATAAAACTAGCTTATCCTTCTCAGGGGCACTTATCTGGAATGCCCTTCCCGACCATGTAAAATCCGCCTCCTCGCTAGCCTGTTTTAAAAAGGGTCTCTGCAAATATTTTGTGGATCACTCGTACGGATGACTTAACCACTTGTATTATATGTTTCTTTTTATGCTGGGTCCAATTTATTCCCAATTAAGTATGTTACCCTTTTTATTTATCATTTGGACTACTTAGCTCTGTCTATGTGTGAAGGGGGTGGGGGTGTCTGTGAGTCTATGAGTATGTCCGTCTATGTGAATAGTTTTGTCATCTCTGTGCAAGTATTATGTTTACTTATATGTTTGTATATTTGTAGTTAGTCTTGTAGTTGTTAGCAACGGCAGGTTTGTAAAATGGCTGTGTCGATGACGATGTCAATTCCTAAACCGTTGTAAAATAAAGTTTCATTGATTCATTGATTCTTTATCTCTCTCTCTCTCTCTCTCTCTCTCTCTCTCTCTCTCTCTCTCTCTCTCTCTCTCTCTCTCCTCTCTCTCTCTCTCTCTCTCTCTCTCTCTCTCTCTCTCTCTCTCCTCTCTCTCTCTCTCTCTCTCTCTCTCTCTCTCTCTCTCTCTCTCTCTCTCTCTCTCTCTCTCTCTCAACCCGCCAGAAACATCAGCTCAAACCTCCATCACTCAACCTTTCTTTGACTCCATCCCAGTTGAGCACGTCAATCAACACCGCCTGCTTGGAGTAATAATAGATGATGATCTAAGCTGGCAAAACCTATACTATATGAGAAAACATTGTTAAAAAAGTTGTTTCTAATTTCCAAACTTAAAACGATCATTGACCTTAAGACACGCAAACTATTTTTTAATGCCTACATTAAACCACACATTGATTATGCCTCAACAATATGGGATGGCGGCAGTGAAAATCACTTCAAGAAAATAAACTTATTATACAAGCGCGCTGCTAAGCTTATCCTCTCTGATCCGTCTTTATCCACTGATGCCAAGCTGCAGGCCATCGAACTTCTCCCTCTGGCTAAGCACCTCGCACTAAACAAATGTGTACTGATGCACAAAATTCTTAACGGGAATGCTCCACCTTACTTATCTAGGCTTTTTTCGCCAACTGAAAAAAAATACAGCACGTCCAGGAACAGTCTCTCTATAAAAAGGCCCCGTATAGACCTGTTCAAATCTAGCCTGTCCTATTCAGGTGCTCTTTTATGGAATTCGCTTCCTCCCACTATTCAACAAAACACTTCCCTCTCTGTGTTTAAAAGTAGAGTACATGATTACCTTTCTAAGACAACGTTATGCTGATCCTTTCTTCTTCTTTGTTTCTAGACATAATACGCTTCATGTTTGTAAATTTTTGCTTTTTTTCCCATCTAGCCTCCAAATTGTTTGTTCGGTTTTCTAACTTGTTTTGGATAGTACACAAAATATCATACCTACTTATATGTTAGATAATTATGTGCGCACGTACGTGTGTATGTGTATGTACAAAAGTGCGCATGCGCACAAGTACATGTATATGTGTGTATATGTGTGTCTGTGTGCATGTGTGTGTGCTTGTGTGTGACGTTTATTATTAGTTAGTTTTTGTTGTTTGGTTAGTGTTCCTGAAAATTTTTTTTTAACAAGGACAGATTGTAAGAGAGGCCTGCGCGCCTAATATCTCAATCCTTGGAAAATACAGTTTCGTTCGTTTGTTCGTTCTCTCTCTCTCTCTCTCTCTCTCTCTCTCTCTCTCTCTCTCTCTCTCTCTCTCTCTCTCTCTCTCTCCAGCGGATACTTACACTACCGACCCCTAACAGGTCTTGAAATGACCCTGGGGAGCTGGGTGGCTCGGTGGTAAAAGCATTTGCCTCCAGACCAAAAGGTCCCGGGTTCGAATCCAGCTTGGGTCAAAATTTGCTTAGACCCTTTTTCGTTGTCCCCGTCTTTGAAATCACCCTCGTGGTGGACAAAAGACGTTAAGCCCTAAACATTTAACATTTAACATTTTTTGAAATGACCCTCTTTGGAAGCCTACGACGCTATCAGAATAGAACAGCAGAACCTTCTGGTCGTCTTTTAGAGCTATTCAGAAGATATTCTCCTGGTTTCGTATGGGTATCTATCTTTTCACCTGCAGAAGATTAATTGACCAATCAGGAAGGAGGTCAAACGGCGATATGAAAAATTGCCGCTACGTACTTGACCTAGCCTACGATTCAGTCACAGTTGTTATCACTGTTTATTATTTATTTATTTTTAAATTATTTTAAGTATCAAAATACAATAGCTGTATTGTACTCAGCGAGTAAATCACGTAAAGTTATAGATTTGTAGGGTAACTCAGTTCCGGTTTCACTTTCTACGGAGAAACTATCAGTCCTGCTAAAACCCGAAATAACCTAAGGCCAAAGCTTAAAAAAACAAAAACATCCATAACTATTATTGCACCCCTAAACACAAAATAATCATGTGTAGGTGCCGTGAAAGTTGTTTATTTAGCGTTAGAAAGCTTCGAAGGGCTTGTTCTTTGAACCTCTTGGTCGATCTTCACCCGCCGCGCCTTCGCCCAGACCGTTCGTCCCACACACATTTCGTCCATGACGTTTCATCCCGGATGCTATTTAATGGAAGACATTACTCTGTGAGGGGTGTAGAGTGTTCATGGAGAAGTAGTACCTTTGACTTTTCAGCCAGCAGCGCCTCTTGGGGCAGGCGGGAGCACTGGTCTTCACATGGCATTCAACTCTCACAGCTGGCTCCAGGTCCTTTACCTTATCCGGGATGAAACGTCGTCCATGACGTTTCATCCCGGATGCTATTTAATGGAAGACATTACTCTGTGAGGGGTGTAGAGTGTTCATGGAGAAGTAGTACCTTTGACTTTTCAGCCAGCAGCGCCTCTTGGGGCAGGCGGGAGCACTGGTCTTCACATGGCATTCAACTCTCACAGCTGGCTCCAGGTCCTTTACCTAGCCACACCCCGGTAACCGCTTCTGCTGGCGGGCGAAACGTTGTGAGGGGCTGACGCGTCTCTCAGTCAGTTGAAATACTTGGAGAGGAGACGGGCGCCGCCAAGTTCGCCTAAGCCCATTGAAAGGACTGATGGACAAGCAACAGAATAAGAATAACATGCCGGATCGGTCGGGGCCCGGATCACCAACGACCGCGCACCCCATTGAAGGTCTCCAGGGTGGGGGCGACAAGTGTGTTACTGGAACCAAACCCACCATCAAGCTGCCCACGCAAGGAATAACTATCGGAACTTGGAACGTTCGCACACTCTACCAGTGCGGCAAAGTGAAGGAACTCACCCACGAGTTGAAGCGCTATCGCTGGGACATTGTAGGACTTGCAGAAGTTCGATGGACAGGCTTCGGAGAAACAACAACAGATGAAGGCCATAAAATCTGGTTCAGCGGAAAAGAAACCAAGCACGAACATGGCGTAGCTTTTATCGTAAGGAAAGAGGTGGCTGGAACTGTCATCAGCTGCACCCCCGTGTCAAGCAGACTAATCTCCATCCGCATCTCCGCCCGACCGCACAATATCACTATCATTCAAGTATACGCTCCAACAGCAGATCATGATGATGAAGAATTAGAAGAATTTTACGAACAACTGGACAACATCATCAAGAAAACACCTAAGAAAGACATTCTGACTGTCCTCGGTGACTGGAATGCAAAGATCGGCCCTGACGCCTACCAACAATGGGCAGGAACAGCTGGCAAGTTTGGCCTTGGAGAAACAAACGACAGAGGCCTGCGACTTTTAGAGTTCGCACAGAGTCACCGTCTCACCGTTGCTAATACCCTCCATCCACACAAGAAGTCAAGAACAGTGACATGGCAATCGCCAGGAGGCCTGGTCCATAACCAGATTGACTTCATCTTGCTGCCTCGACGATTCAAATCCAGCGTTAACAAAGCACAAACGAGGTCCTTTCCTGGCGCTGATATTGGCAGCGACCACAACCTCGTCCTTACTAGCCTCAAGTTGAAGCTGGCATTGAAACGAGATAGCAAGAGCCCTCGCATCAGATTCGACCTCCAGAAGCTAAAAGACCCGGAAGTAGAAGAGCTCTTCCAAGCCCAGGTGGGAGGCAGATTTGCAGCCTTGGCTACTTTGGACTGTGACGTAGACACCCTTGCTGGAAATATAAAAGAGGTGTTACTTTCTACAGCAGAAGAAGTGCTGGGGAAGCAGAGGAAGCGCAAACAGCCCTGGGTAACCGATGACATCCTCGATCTCTGTGATGAGAGGAGAGCCTGGAAGAAAAAGAGAGGCCAAGACCTCACATCAGCAAACAAGTACAGACTTGTCAACAAGAAGATCAGGAAGAGGATGAAAGAAGCCAAAGAAGATTGGATTGAAGACCAGTGTTGTAGCGTGGAAGAGGGCATGGCAAACGGCAACAGCAAGAAGGCTTATGAAACGCTAAGGACCCTCACCAAGACTCAACAGCGAACAGCCACAGTCATCGAAGACAGCAGCGGCCAACTCCTTACGGAAAACACTGCTGTACTAAACAGATGGACTGAGTACTGCCGAGACTTGTATAACTACAAGGCTGAGCCAGACACCAGCATCCTCCAAAACAACCAGGCTGGGGCCAGGAAGGCTGAAGACCTGCCAGTGTTAGCTGAAGAGGTGGAAGCAGCCGTACGCGGCCTGAAGGGAGGAAAGTCTCCAGGTGTAGACAACGTACCTGCTGAACTGTTGAAACATGGAGGAGAAGTAACAACGAAGGTCCTCACTACACTCTGTCAAAAGATCTGGGAGCAAAAGAAATGGCCAGTAGAATGGACACAGTCTCTAGTGATCCCGCTCCCCAAGAAAGGAAACCTGAAACAGTGCCAGAACTACAGAACTATCAGTCTGATAAGTCACCCTAGCAAAGTAATGCTTAGAATCATTCTCAACCGCCTCAAAACTTTCGCCGAGGAACTGCTGGCAGAAGAACAGGCTGGCTTCAGAGTTGGAAGAAGCACTGTAGAGCAGATTTTCAACTGCCGCGTCCTGATCGAGAAACATCTGCATCATCAGCGCGAACTCTACCACAACTTCATTGATTTCAGGAAAGCATTTGATCGCGTCTGGCACGACGGACTCTGGCAAGTCATGAGATCGTTCAACATAGAGGAGGGACTGATCCAAATGATAGAAGCGCTTTACAAGAACGCCTGCAGCGCGGTTCTACTTAACAATCAGTCAGGCGAGTTCTTCAGGACGACGATCGGTGTCCGTCAAGGATGCCTGCTCTCTCCTGTCCTTTTCAACATATTCCTGGAGAAGATCATGCAGGAAACCCTCCACGACCACCATACTTCAATCTCTATTGGTGGCAGATCCCTGTGCAATCTTCGATTCGCAGACGACATTGACCTCATGGCAGGCAGCAATAGTGAGCTCCAAAACCTGACAGACAAACTTTCAAGTAGCGCAGGGTCTTATGGCATGGAGATCAGTACGGATGAAAGCAAAGTGATGATCAACACCACAAGCGACAGCAGCAGCAACATTCACATGAACGGCCAGAAGCTAGAAGAGGTCAATAGCTTCAAGTACTTGGGAGCCACCCTGTCCAAAGACGGTAGTTGCATAGCAGAGATCCGTATCAGGATAGGTACAGCAACATCCGCAATGGCCAGGCTGGACAGGATATGGCGAAGTAACTCCATCAGCTTCACCATCAAGTACAGGCTTTACAAGTCCCTCGTAGTGTCTATTCTACTCTACGGCTGTGAGACTTGGACACTGCTTGCAGACTCAGAAAAGAAAATCCAGGCCTTTGAGAACAAGTGCCTGAGGAAGTTGCTCCGCATCTCGTACCGCGAGCACAAGACCAACGAATATGTACGGAGCATCGTCACTTCCCTGGTGGGCCCACATGAACCCCTTCTGGCAACCGTGAAACGGCGCAAGCTTGCTTGGTTTGGCCACGTGACCCGACACAACACCTTGTCCAAGACTATCCTCCAAGGCACTCTCGAAGGAAGTCGTCGGCGAGGTCGTCAGAGAAAGAGTTGGGTCGCAAACATAAAAGAATGGACCGAACTCGAGATGCCAGACTTGCTTGCCACCGCCCAAAATAGAACTCAGTGGAGAGCACTGTCTGTTGCTGCTGCCTTTCAGTCCCCCCAACGCCCAGTTCGGGCAAGGGACTGATGATGATGATTACTCTGTGAACAGACCATGATAATCAGTTGACATTCAAAGAGAACATAACTGGACCATTTATGAGGTCGTATTGGGATTTCCCATGCTCACATCGAACACATGAATGTTTCAGACTGATTCTGGAGAAGAATAGCTGGTGCAACAAAATGACATCAATATAAGCTTGACGTCAAAGCAACGCAAGAATCATGTGTACAAAATTGATGTTTCTCATCACTTATCCAAAAGATATGCAGCCTCTTCCAGGGATGACTGTTTTGTTCCACACAGCCTCTTCCATGGCCGACTGTTTGATGGAAGTATATAGTAGATCCAAAACTTGCAAAAATGAATTAATTGTTATTATAAAAGTTGAAGAGGTACAAAGCTGGCTAATGAACTCATCCAATGTCTTTTTTCAAACTAGATATGTCCTAAATCTCAAGCACTGAAATATAACAAAAATTACAGACTCTAATCTGGGTCAACTGACTTTCTATAAACAGTCTTTTATGTCTTAGTGTATCATATAAAGCCAAGTTTTTAGGTACATATGTAATAAACGACAAAGGAAATAAATTTAAATAAAATAGAGTATAATGCATTTAATCAACAGGAGTATAATACATTTAATTCATTGCCCCAAAATATTTAAACATAAATTAAGGGTGATTAAGGGTTGCTTTAAAAGTACAAACTCAGAAACGTTTCCTTTAACTTTTTGAGCTCAGAAACGGTACAGTTATGTTCTCTTTGAATGTCAACTGATTTTCATGGTCCGTTCATAGCGTAATGTCTTCCATTAAATAGCATCGGGGATGAAACATCATGGGACGAAATCTGTTTGGGACGAATGGTGTGGGCGAAGGGTGAAAATAGCCTTTGATCAAGGGACTCAAAGAACAAGTCCTTCTGAGCTTTCTAACGCTAAATAAACAAAGTGTACGACATCTACAACTTCAAATATAAGTATATTTCGACTTTAAGTACTTAATAATATGTGTTTATGAGGTTATTTGGGCTTAGGAGAGGTTATTCCGACTGTTTTTGGGACAGCTCGATAGTATAGCAAGGGAAGTAATCGACGTGTCGACCGCAAAAGGCTTACTGGTACAACTAAATCAAATTTAATGTAAAATAAACTTCTAACAGAAGATTACTTTGTGTTTAGGTATGCAATAATAGCAGACGCTTTCTTTGCGCAATTAAAATCAAAAGTAACTGTAAATATCTGGAGCTCGTGGATGATCTCCCTTCGTTCCAAAAACATGGATGAAATAAAACTATTGACTAGAAAAGCCTTCAAAGGTTTAAGGTTTGAATTTTCTCAAGTCAGGAGAAAATCGGGAGAAAATGTCATGAAAGCGGGAGAAATCGGGAGGCCACGAGAAAACTGGACATGGGTTGCAAAGTCGGGAGACTTCAATGACATTGACAGGTATTGAGTACTGACACTCTTACCAGTAGCCGTAATGTAAAAACCTGATGTAATTTGTGCGTACTATTGTAAACTGATAATTCAACATGAAATAAAGCTCTCACAAAAACCATTGGTTTCTTCAAACTTAAACAATTCCATTGTGATTTTATTAAAGTTCAGAAAATTAATACATGGATATATACAAATTTTAGTTTCTTTGACTTTATGATATAGTCATAACAAATGGAATAATCTGTCTTTAGCCACACACAGATAGTGGATCTTGAAAAGAGACAACTTGAAACAAAAACTCCATCCTGACCTGATGGTAAGTTTGCATGGATTCATCTTTTACATCAGCATGTGTTCAATTAATTGCTACCTGAACTCTGTTGCTCTCTTTTTCTGTTGCAATATTAACATAAATCGACCACATAGTGCTGCCCCTCATTATGTTAAATGTCTTTGACTTAACATATCCGGTTGGTTTGCTGCATTTAGGCTTTCTGCTGACGAAATTTAAAATTGTTGATCACCGGGATGACAGAATGACCAAGAAAGCTGTGTGGCTCATTGGTCCTACTAAAACCCGGAATAACCCGGAATAACCCGGAATAACCTGTCCTAAGCTAAAATAACCATATCTATAACTATTATTGCGTACCTAAACACAAAATAATCATGTGTTAGAAGGTTGGTTTACATTAAAGTTGATTTAGTTGTACTAGTAAGCCGTTTTCCACAACCGTTGACGCGTCGATTACTTCCCTTGCTACACGATCGCGCTGTCCGAAACCAGTCGAAATAACCTCTCCTAAGCCCAAATTACCACATAAACACATATTATTGAGTACTTAAAGTAGTAATATTCATATATTTGAGGTTGTAGGTGCCGTAAAAGTTGTTTATTTAGCGTTAGAAAGCTTCGAAGGACTTGTTCTTTGAGCCTCTTGTTCTATGCCTATTTTCGCCCTACGCGCATTCGCCCACACCGTTCGTCCCAATCACATTTCGTCCCATGACGTTTCATCCCCGATGCTGTTTAATGGAAGACATTACGCTATGAGCGGACCATGATAATCAGTTGACATTCAAAGAGAACATAACTGGAGCGTTTCTGAGCTCGAATATAAACATCTAGACCGAAAGAGTTGACTGCCAGTGCTTGTAATTTAGAAGAAACTACCAAGTGAGTAGGAAAAAGTACTGTCAAGGGGGGAATTGTGCATGATAGACCAATGATCATAAATCTACTTTAGTCCAAGCACGAAAAAAAAAAAAAAAAAAAAAAAGGAAAGAGGGGGTGCGCTAAGTAAGTGACTGGAAGCAATGCATATGGAAGCCAGAGAAAGATAATAGGAGACCCGTAAGACAATGAATTGAATAAAGCCGCATCAGTCATTAAATTACGCCATTTTTAATATTACATTTTTTTTACCCCATTACACCCCCATTATTTCTGAATCAACCCTTTGATTTTTAAAAGTGACGAGCATCTCTGATGCGGCCTTATTGATCTGATTATCTTACGGGTCTCCTATTATCTTTCTCTTTAACTATTGTCTCTGTGAACACCTAATGACCCAATAATTAACTAATTAAGGCGGTTAACGTCCACACTGACGTTTCTCTCAAATCAAACTATATTCTGTCAGTGCACTCTGTAATAAATTAATGACATTTTACACACCCCCACCTAATTTAATAATTAGAGAATTACTCTTCTTTGTCTCACAATACTGTCAGATTTGATTTCTCAGGAAAGCAATTTTCTCAGTCAGATACATTTCTCAAAAACCGGCTATGTTTACTACTCTTGCACCGCGCCCATACACGTCACACATGAAAAGATCTTTAGAAACGTGTAGTGCAGGCAAGTTCACAGGGGGACCGCTCAGTGCAAACTCTATTGAATTGGCTCTGTGTAAGCACGGCTCTGAACATAACAAAAGCCAAATATACACGCACACACACAGACACGTCAGTTGTAGACCAAGATAATTCAAGGGCAGTGCCAGATTGTCATACAAGTTATATACACAGACATACATACACACACACAGACACACTTTCTAAACAAACTCACCATATATGATACCTGACGCAAACAACAACAACAAAAACAAAAAAAAACCCATGTCACTGCAATACCGCCTGTGACTCAGTATGAGGTGATAATAACTCTTATTTAATTTCACGCTATGGTGTGTTACGCTGGGACATCTTCAAGAGCCCCCCTTTTTACAGCGTTTCAGTTAGCTGTAGTTCTGGGTTTTCTCTTTATGAGTAGTCTGTAAGGTTTGACAACAAGCATTGGCCATAAGCCATGGCATGGCCTACCCAATACTCCCACACTCCTTAGGACTACCTGAAAATTGGGTCTCGTTAACGTGAATTGTGCCAAGTGAGGACTATTGTCTGCTAAATGGGCCTGCCATCGGCTTACTAATGTTTGGTCTAAGCCTTTGTGTTGTTACCGTGGAACTGTAGGTAACATGAATGACGCATTTTCACATTAACATTTATGTCCCATTAGCCACCTCACACAGAGAGAGACTGATTTTAAAGTCAGTACATAGATGTGTTGTAAAGTGATACCTGTGCTGTTTAAGTCTTGTATATTTAACATAGAAAAATTGTCATTTTGTTTAACCTGCAGTGAGTCACGAACACCTGCCTGTTTGCACCGAAATCAGTCTCGTCATAATTTCTGAGGAAAAGTCGTGCCTATGCACGCAAGGCGTTCATGTGTGGCAATAACATGGTGACAACATCATTTTGAAAGGGTGAAAAGTTATGCTAGCTGGCTGGAAAATGTAAACTGTTTGAGAAAAACCTGCTCTGTCTGTGTGTCGCCATGCCGGGATGTTACGGGTGTACGTGTATAGCAAGGTAGGCTTAATGTTTTTGTTTATAGTATGTTAATATGCATGTTCGTGCGTGTGTCTGTTCGTCTGTTTGTGTGCATGTGTTAGTATGTGTACAATGTGGTGTACTGCTCAGAAATTTAACACACAGTCTGGATTTTAGTGAATGATGTAGTCAACAGGAAGGCTTTTTGTCATACAAGACATATATACTCGAGAAAGGATATTAGTCGTGTTCACACATGACTGAACCGTCTGCACTGAGAATTCTAAAGGTGTGAAAAGAATTTATGTATATGCGAGTACAGTGTGTACACAGTGATAACCAGGCTCAAACATGTTTGTCTTTTCATTGCGTCAGCTTTTTCAGACATTTCATCAGCCTAATTTTATTGGCTCAAAGAATTTGGCTAATCTATGCCTAGAGCTTTCTCATATATAACCCAGTGCGTTACCAAACATGACACAACCATTTGGAGAGAATGCGATATTGCAAGCTGGTATTCTTCGTAAGCGACTTACCGTTTGTAAGAAAAGGGACAGTTTTCTGAAAAATGGATTACAACTCCTGGAAAATAAAGTACAAGAGTTTAAAAAAGATTTAACTGATATGGAAAATGAGATGGCAGCATCTACAGCTTTTTTGGTAAAGTACAAAGATGAACCAAATGAGGTGGCGTTTGCAAAAGAGCTGGTATTTCACGGCAAACTTGAAAACAAAATAGGGAAAATTAAAGTTCATATCAGTGGATTGGATCAAAAGATACGACATCAAAAGAGTTCTATAGAGAGGAATGAAAAAAAAGTTAAAGCTCTCAATAAAGAAATGACACAAATTGAATTGAGCCCCCCAGTTCAAAATGTGGTTGCATCTATGAATGAAATGAGAACAAAGCTACAACAACAAAATCAACCAACGGATACAAAGTAGTTCTACATTGTTAAATCGCTTACGAAGAACAAAAAATGTAAACGGTTTCAATGCTCTCGGACTTTGTGCTTACCATCAATTTTGACACATCACAAGACATACTATTTAGTGTGGTGTGTTGGAAATTCACTTTCACATGGTATGCATTCACAACGCAGCCCGGGAGTGCCACGTTCAAGTGTCTTTCCTAGGGATGTACCAACAGCTCGCACATTCACACACACACAAAACTACATCCGAGAGCAATACATCTGTTTGGCTTTGACATGTGGTCTTTGGTACAAAGTAGGTGGCCATGAAAATTTTTCATCCACAATGGGCTGTCAAAGGATAATGTCCTTTCTGATGAGACTAATTAAGTCGAAACAGCCACTCTTTACAAAGGTAAGTGTTTCATTTTTATTTCACTTGTCTGTAACTGTGTATCCGGGCTTTTGAAAACTTATCTCAGGCCACGTGTGGTGCGGCACAGGCCGCATATGGTATTGTAACCTCTGTATGTTATGTCTAATGTTTTACTTGGCTCTTATTGGTCAGGGTGGTGATTTATAATTTACTGCAAAGTCAATAATCGCCAATACTATGTCAGGTATGTTTGCTGCAACGGACAGGGTTACTGTACATGACACCACAATTGAAATCTGTGAAGCATATTAATAAGCCCCCTGAGAGAGATAATAGCCCTTATAGTACAGGCAAATCTTGTCTGGGGTAAACTCAAAAACTATTGACTACATTGCTGAGTGGTGTAAACGTATGAAGTTACTGTTAATTTACTTTCTAGAAAAACATGATTTTGCTTGATAACAAATTTTAATATATTTAATTATAGTTTCAAAAATTAATAATTTTTATTATAAAATGAATCAAGACGAATTACTTCTTCTAAACGATATCAACGCTGTAGAAAACAAAGACTTAGACTCGAAAAAACAGCGTCTTTTGTCTGTTGTTATTTCGGGGAAGTCAAAGGCTTATCTCGGAAAACAATACATGACAGAAAATATTGAATCTCTAACCTCTGACGAACTATGTAAACTTCATTCTAAATATGAAAACCATATTGCTTCACTAATGACTTGTGATTTAAGCCGGTCTCTTGTATGCCTATACACAAAAGCAGTGAGTCACTTTCTACCTGTGGATAGTGACAGTCTATCACACGACCTTGAAAGCAATCCTATTGTTTCAAGTTCAATTGGTAAATTAGCATGCGTCATGTTTTACAAGTTTGGAAATTACCTTGCACCTGTTGTAACCCTTCTTGTTACCAGGAGTCATATTGATTTTTTGAAAATAAATTTTACTGCAGAAGAAAATGGACGAAACCCAGACGACTCTACAGCAGAACCCCGACCCTGTTTTGACACAGGTTCCAACGGTGACTAAGGCTAAAAGTCCAGGCAGGGTTGAGGCTGGAAAAAGATTAGCCGAATATAACAGGCAAAAAAAATTACAGCTTCAAGCACAAACAGAAAAGGCTCATGTAACTGACCCGCCGTCATCACTGTCCGCACCGTCAGGACCAGTGTCAGGACCAACACCGACAGGACAGTCACTACTATCACACTCACAACAAAGTGAGAGACAAACAACTAAGTCTAACCCTGACCCCGAACCTCAAACAACAAAATATATAGTTGCTGGATTTGTTGTCAGATTTGGTTACGTAGGTTATCAAGTATACAAAAAATGCAAACCACAGACTCGTACAGTGACCAAAAAATTAAACACTCCATCATCAAAAACAGAAGTCTCCACATTACCAGTAATACCCAAAGTCGTTGACCCATTTTATATGGAGTAAATAAAAATATTATTTTAATTTTTATTGCCTAAGAAATGAGCGACACAAAGAACTTAATGAACCTTGTATATCACTCTGCCGTAATCAGCGGACTAGCAGTAGCTTATTCTATGCTGGGAAAAAGTCTACTCAAAATGAAATCATCAGACTTGAGTAGATTAGATTTTGAAGACAGTGCAAAGCTAATTGCTGTTGTAACAGCGTCAATTGCTACGAAAGACTTTCTTGTCAAGCAGGGAATTATTCCCGAAAATGTTTCTATGTAAATAAAAATAATATGGCGACGATAGCTGTTATTGTGGGAGGTGCAGTTGTTAATGCTCTGGCATTCAGTGGCTCTAATTATCTCTTTTCAAAAATGGGTAGAGACGAATCAGCAGAGGAAATGAAAAGACATAATGAGGCGTCTGAGAAACTCGCTCAAGCGCAGCAGGATTATGAAAAAAATAGAATTGAAAAACTTGATTTCATCAATGAAAAACTCAGGCTTGAAGGTCACGCACAACATACATTTTTTAATGTCGATGACGCAATCAGGGAATATTTTTTAGTCACTGGTAATGACATGTCTATCCCAAAACCGAAACTAAGTGACTATTACAAACCGAGTACAGAACAAAGAAACGGGGAGATAATTTTTGTTCTAGTGGGAATGACATTTATATTTTTTACTGGTCTTTATATTGCTAGAAAAAATGAACGTAGAAAATAAACTATCGAAAATATATTACTCTCCAATTGGATATTGGAAAGGAGCAACCACTATTCAGAAATTACATGCCGCTGTGGGCGGAGATATAACACTCAATCAAGTCAAACAATGGTTACAGAGACAAGCAATTTGGCAAATATATTTACCTGCTCCAAGAAAAATAACAAGACCTCATTTTGAAAACACAACACCAAATGACACGCATCAAATGGACCTCCTGTTTCTACCACATGATACAACAAGAAAGAAACGATACAAGTATGCATTAACTGTTGTAGACATTGCTTCAAGGTACAAAGACGCTGAACCCATATCTGACAAAACTGCTACCACAGTTGCTACAGCATTAACAAAAATATATAGTCGAGGCCCTTTAAGATACCCCAGACTTGTTCAAGTTGATGACGGATCAGAATTCAAAGGTGCTGTTAATCAGTTATTTGCAAAGCATGGTGTACTGGTCAGACGAGGCATTCCAGGTGTGCACAGATCGCAGGCAATTGTAGAGAACTTTAACAAACAGTTATCAGAAAGACTTTTCAGTTACCAGTATTCTAAGGAACTCATGCATGACACACGTAACACTGAGTGGGTAAAGAGATTACCACATGTGATAAAAGCAATGAATAATGAAGGACAAGGATTGCGCCCAAAGCCTGCTGATGCTATTAAATTGAAAACAATTACAGAGCCAAAAACAATGTCAGCCCCACCTCCAGACACAAGTTTATTTACTAAACAGGTAAGATATTTATATCAACCTGGAGAATCAGAAAATGACGTCAGACGCAGAGCGACCGACCCCATCTGGTCAACGTCTGTACACAATATAAAAAAAATAATTCCCGGTCCTGACGCAACAATATATTACCTGTACGACCCTGCCCCACAAAGGGCATTTGTCAGAGAAGAATTACAAATTATTCCCCCAGACACCGTTACTCATTTCAGTAACTAACTCATCGATTAGTTCATCAATCAGTTCATCAACTATTTCTTCAGATAACTTGAGCCTGTAATGACCTGGCGCATAAGCTTTTCCCTTACTATGAAACACACGTTTCGTGTCCCCAACTGCAAGTGACTTCTTATGTGTTTGGATCATTTCAAGATTGTGTTTGTTTGACCTCAATGACTTGTTTGGATAATCAGGCATTAATGCACCATCTAACACTTGCTTATAATGTTCATGACGTATGTCTTTATTTTTAATCGCTGTTTTTTTTTTTAAATTCCTTTGGCTTTTGACTGACTTCCCTTTTGGTGCAAAATAGAATACATTTTTGATCTCAGTCCAATGTACTCAACTATAGGCACACCATTAAGTTCATCCTTAAACTTACCAGGCACTTTTTTGTTTTGTGTGCTAAACAGTGGATGATCTTTAGGATAGTCAGACGTGTCGTACATGTGTAACTCTGTTTTCATGTCTTCATAAAAGTCTTCAGTACACACATCAATGATCATAGAGTCAGTGTCAGTGTATAGCAGATGACACTCAGGATATCTTGGTTTGAAGTAATCATAATAAAATTCAAGCATCAGCAATTTTGATAACTCAAGAATTGCCATACCAATGAATACTGGCTTGTCCAGTTTAACAATCTTTTTTTTTGAGTGACACTGCATACAATGATGAATGAAACTCTTTGTACCCTGTGTACTGTGGCTTACCTGTAAGTTTAATTGCACCCAATTCAGTTGTGACCAGTCTCACATCTTTGCGGTGATGAGGATTTTCCATCGTCTTTCCAAAACAGGCATTGTTCATAAGCTTAAAGAAGTCTTTGTCAAATGCAGTGTTGCCATCTCTTGCACGCAATGTTGTGTTTTTAATTATGTAATCTTTCATGAAAGCACTCTGATCAAATTGAATTCCTCTGTGAACTTTCTTTAGTACTAACCCGTGTCTGATGTAAAACTGCAACAAGCGGTAGTGGCAAACGTAATTGAATTTGTCATTCAGATTTGGTACAAGTTTAGTGTCTTCTTTTTTCCCTGTCATACTCATTTTCTCAACAGCCAACAGATAATCATTATGGTAATCATGTAGATGGTGTGGGTACTCCAGGTCTACTTCAAAGATCCAACCCTTCGCGTCGTTTCCGTCAAGATTCATAATATTGTTTGTTAACCCTGACTCTGTTACATCATACTGTGACAAATCATGCAGACAAAAGTTTTTCAAGGGCAATAATTCACACATCGCGTATCCGTAAAGGTTATTAGCGTCAAGGTATGTAATGAATGACCTTGACCCTGAGGGGTCAAAACCCTGGTCAAGGTCATCAAGATATTTGTTGTTGGCTCTGGCATAATTGTTCGCTGCAATACTAATCCCACCCCTCAATCCATGTTCCACCATTTCACCCATCGTACGATCCGACAACAGGTCTATAAATATCTTGCTGGATTTCAAAAATGCATCCCATGTCATGCCAGGACTAGTTATGTAACAGGCTGGGTCAAGACTGTAATGTAACAAACCTTTCTCACGGTAACTTTCAAATACGTCTGCTAGTAAGCAAACGTCAGCTTTCAAGTACTGGTCATGGTAGTCACCAATCGTCTGACACCCTAATTTATCCCACGCATCAAGAGCATGCTGGTATTCAGAGTCAGAAATACCTTTACCTTTAAGTGTGGAATAAAATTTATCTTTTGGCGGCAGTCTCCTTTCCTCAAACACAACCCACTCACTGATGTACTCGTATGGATACACACCTTTCTTGATTAAGTCTGGTTCAAAATATTTACTCGTTATTGGATACTCAGTCAGTCCTTCTGCCAAACTAGCCAACCCTAAAGACAAATGTTGCATAGAGTCATACAATGCTAATTTATCTAATCTAAAAGTCAAGTATTTCTCAGTTGTCTGCGCTATACAATTAATGTTTTTGTGAGTCTCGTCCACAGCCTGCATGATAATGTGTGAATCATATCCTTTGAGATTGTGAAAAAAGATTGGTAACTTATATGTCTTAGGATCTGTTTTTAATAATAAATAGTTACAATTGTTATGTGCAGCACCTCTGTAACGCCCAGTTATGTGATCATGGTCACAAACTTTATCACCTCCTAAAGGTTGTTCACAAATCCAACACGTCACAGTTGTATCAAATTTCAGTTTGTCTTCTTCTGTCATCACCAAAGGCATCTGACATGTTGTGAGATACTGTACTACCTGACTATACAGATGTCTCATTTCTGTTAAAAACAGACATGCTGCATTTTCCCCCCTGTAGATAACAGGTTCTGAAGGCTGTCCGTCTGACCTAACAATAATGTATCCAAAAGAACACACCACTTGGTCACTTAGTTTTATAGTCTTTGGTAATGATTCTGGAACAGGACCTTCATACGGAACTACCAGTGATTCAAAATCAGCATACACTACAAGCGGCAGCTTTTGTTGATTCCCATAGTTCTTAAAACATACTTGACTACCAGGATCTGGGTACTTAAGTACAGTTTGAATGTCATCAGCTGATCTACAATGCAGTACATGTTTGTGCGCTACGTTTATGGAGGAAACCCTTTGTAAACATTTCTTACACACTTCCTGTTTGCCATTGTGTTTTGTTTATGTCCGTGAATTAGACGTGACATATTTCTGATAATTGTGTAGTGGAAGTGCTGCCTGCGTACCATCCTGGGCATTCACTGGAGTGACTATGTCACCAACGTCGAAGTCCTTGAACAGGCTGAAACTGTGAGCATCGAGGCTTTGCTGCTGCGGACACAGCTCCGCTGGGCGGGGCATGTCTCCAGGATGGAGGATCATCGCCTACCAAAGATCACCCTGTTCGGCGAGCTTGCTACTGGACACCGTGACAGAGGGGCACCAAAGAAGAGATACAAAGACTGTCTCAAGAAGTCACTTAGTGCCTGCCAAATCGACCACCACCAGTGGTCTTCGCTTGCTGCGGACCGTGACACCTGGCGCTCCACCATTTACAAGGCAGCTGTCTCCTTTGAGGACTCTCGCAGAGCTAGCCTTAAGGACAAGCGGCTCAGGAGAAAAAACAGAGATGCCGCAGCTCAGAACCCTGGCCAGACCTTCCCCTGCAGCCACTGCGGTCGAACCTGCCTGTCTCGGATTGGCCTCCGCAGCCACGAACAAGCCTGCAGACGTCGTGGGCAACTCCTATAAAATCTTCGTTCGCGAAGTCAAGCCAAGAGAGAGAGAGTAGTGGAAGTTATCATTATCATCGGCAGGGCCAATTAGCAACATGTCAACATGCTTATCTTCTGACTGTCCGTAGGTTGGAGCAAGTGGTGATACTCTAATGGGTTGTAACTTGTCAACAGACTCATTATCCCACACATATACATTTACAGATATCCCAGGATTTAGTTGTTCAAACAAGTCTATGTCTTCTATTTGAACAGGGAACTCAATGCCACTGAAGTTGAGTTCATTTACAAATTTGGTGTAGTTAGATACACGTTCAGGTTTTGACTTTATAAAGTGTAGTTTAGCAAGCACACACCACATGAAACAATGGTGGTCATTGTTCTGTATATTAACGACAGCCTTTTTGTTTGCAACCTCTGTTGGCAGTGGTATCCACGATTTACCTAGTATAGGATGATACCTTGACTGTTTTAGTTGTAGTTCATGCACATGACCTTCGTGCCAACCAGACCCCTTCATTTTTGCACTGTCAATTGCTTGGAGGAAGTCAGGTAAAAGTCTGAACAAGAAGCAAAAAGCTGTTCCGGTTTTGAGCAAAACTACGGACTATGCCAACGACTTAAATCAGTTCTATGCAAGATTTGATTGTCATGATTTTGAGCATGAGAGGGAACAGGTCAAGGAAATGCTAGTTAGTGGACCTAAACACATGCAAAGTGAAGTGATTGTGGTGACTGAGGAGGAGGTGCTTAGCGTACTTAAACATACCAACCCAAACAAAGCGGCTGGGCCAGATGGTGTTAGATCAAATGTGTTAAAATTATGCGCTGAACAACTGTACCGAATTCTTTGCTATATTTTTAACATGTCACTTACCCAGTGTGTCGTTCCCTGTTCATGGAAGACCTCTTGTATTGTCCCCGTGCCAAAAAAGCAAACTGTATCTGTGATGAATGATTTAAGACCAGTTGCTCTTACCTCGTGTGTCATGAAGGTTTTTGAGAGGGCTGTTCTTTCACATTTTAAAATACAGGTTGCAGATTTTATGGACCCCTTTCAGTTTGCTTACAGAAGGCAAAGAGGTGTTGATGATGCCATTTTGCATGTTGTAAACAACATCTACTCTCATTTAGAGAACCCAGGAGCCTCCATTCGACTGATGTTCTATGATTTTTCGTCTGCTTTTAACACCATTCAGCCACACATACTCGCCTCCAAACTAGTTCACATGAACATAAATGCCTCTACCATTCTTTGGGTTTTGGACTATCTCACTAACCGGCCACAGTACGTCAGAATTAGTTCGGATCTAATCTCAGATGTACTTTTTACCAACACCGGTGCACCACAGGGGACTGTCCTGTCGCCTTTTTTGTTTTCTTTGTACACAGCAGACTGTAGAGCTACTCATGACGACTGTGTCATGGACAAATACGCTGACGACACGGCACTGACAGGTCTGATTACAGATGAGGACGACAGACACTATCGACAAGAGATCGATGACTTTGTAGAGTGGTGCGATAGAAACTACCTTGAATTACATGTTGGCAAAACAAAAGAGATGGTCATAGATTTCAGGAATAACAAACAGCATCCCGGTCCTGTTGTTATCAAGGGAACAGAAGTTGAGCGTGTAGAGTCCTACAAGTATTTAGGTGTTCTTTTTGACAACGCGCTCAACTGGAAACAAAACACAGATGCTATTGTGAAAAAAACGCATACCCGTCTTTACTGTTTGAGAAAGCTCAGATCATTTCATGTAAGCACTCAGCTTTTACAGATGTTTTACTGCTCCAGTATTGTTAGCATTTTAACTTTTGGACTGACGTGCTGGGGGAGAAATTTATGTAACAGAGACCAAGATCGTCTTAACAAAGTAATCCGGAAAGGGGGTGGGGTGATTGGTAGGGCACAGGATAATTTGGACACACTGTACAACAGACGGATTACGAACAAATTGGCTGACATTCTTGATGACAAAACACATCCACTTAGATATGAATTTGACAGCAGACGTATCGAACGCAGTGGCAGACTCCGAGTACCCAAAAGTCGTACATCACGTTACGCCAACTCTTTTGTCCCTCAGGCTGTTACCCTTTTCAACAGTAATATCAGTAGATAGTGTCGGTCAACATTCTTCCGTCCTTAGTACTAGCCCTCTCAGTATTATTACTAGTATTATTATTATTGTTATTCAAAGGTAACAATATGTCTGTTACAGTTCATTTCTTTAATTGAGTGTTATGGGTTATTTAATGATTTTTATTTTTATTTTTTAATGAGTGATTGATGATGCCATGTGTTGTATGGGCAGACAGTGAATTTCCCCGTGAGGGATTAATAAAGTATTATTGTATTGTATTGTATTGTATTGTATTGTATTGTCTCTAAACACGTTCTCCAATTCTCTTCTTGTGTTAACTGTGTGTTGTCTTGTAGAGATATATGATACAATCACTTCACCGTCTACTCTAGTAAATTCTATTTTAGCAACAATCTGAATCTTCACACTGCCTGAAAGAAGATTATCTTGTATGACAGAAAAAGATCTTTCTATCGATTCATAGACATTATTAGTATTAGATATAGGCAAGTCTGTTGTGTGAAACACATTATGTAGGCTTGATGTGCCTGATGGGTTTTGAGCATTGTCCGTCATTTTTATTTGTCGGACAAAATAATAAATGAAAAAATATTACCTCTGGCTCACCTTGTGTAATACCACTTTATTGACTGTAACACTGTTAATATAAACATTTAGTTTGCGCAGTTGTTTAAATATGCTATAACAAACTTCCCCTAACCAACCATAGTTGGTATCATCAACTTTAAAAGTAGGTGTCTTTAAATCAACTGTCATGCACTCCACATCTGGAAGCTCATCAACATAATCCAAAGTCACACTATATGTAGCATATATTTCCGATGGTGCTGAAAGGCTTATGTAAGTCTGTTTGGGTGATGTTATTAAATCAGTAAAGTGCACAACATTTTTGAAGCAGTGTGAGATATCAATCACTTGTATGATTTGTCCGTCTGTCATTCTTTATTGGACAAACAAATGTATAAATTAATTTACTAACCCATACCCTGTGGGCTGATCTGTCTTTAAAATGATCTTTAGATGTTTAGTTGATTTCAGTTTATTTTTTACATCATCCCGTTCATGTTTATTGGGGATGATGACAGTCTTCAAAGCTGTCACGATCCTTACAGTAAAACAAACAGATAAACTTTAACTGTTCTCGAAAATCTTTCAGTACAGCATTATATTTTTGAGTGAGAATCCATACACTGATGTTTGCATGTCTGCCACTAAAGGCAAGTTCTGCTAAAGTGTTTCTCTTCTTGACAATGTCTTTCTCTGCTGAGCAGTCATCAACAATAAACAAAGTTGGCTATCCTTCAAATTGCTTGTAAAAATATTGTAGGTAGTCATTCAGTTTTTTCTCAGGGTCGACTAAGTAAATGTTGTCGTCATGCCAAATGAATAAACGGTTATGATAAGCTTTATTGTGTTTGATTGTAGGACAGAATATTACAATGTTTTCAAAATGATGGATGTATCTTGTTTGTAAGAGGCTAAGTACAAATTCTGTTTTCCCACACCCTGTGCCCCCCCCCCCCCACCCCCCCCTCCCCCTCACTGGCGACCCAAACGCCAGAGCTTGCTTGCTTGACTTGAAAGGGACAAGGACTTCCAACTCTCGTTGATTTCGTCCGGGGGGGGGGGGGGGGGTGGGCCAGGGGGGTTGGGGGGGGGGGGGGGTTGTCTCGCTGACTGTCTGCCGCTCCGTCGCTCAGCTGGCTGATGTTACTGCCGGGGCCGGGTGGTTGGTGGTGCAGGAGGCAGGTGGTAGGCCGGGGGACCGTCGCCTATCGCCAGGCTGGTGGGTGGTGGGAGGCCAACCACTCCAGAAGATGTTGTAGGAGTGGTGGCGGTGGTGGTGGGGGTGGCCGGGGGAACCGTGGCCGGTTGTAGATGGGTCTGGGGAGGTAGGGTGGTGGTGGCGGCGGCCAGTCGATTCTTGGTCGAGGTGTGGCGCGCTGTCGTGGACGGGGTGGGTGACGGTACTGCGGTGGTAGCCGCATGTGGGGTGGCGGCGTGGGGAGGAGTGGTGGGCGTTGTTGTCGGGCCCGTTTTGGAGGCCGGTTACGCCGTCGCCGGTGTGGTTGCGTGCTGGTTGACTGGCTAGTGGTTGGCTGTGGCGGCTGTTGTGGAGCTTGATCGGTGGTGGTGCCCTTTTCTTCTCTGGTCGGTGCGGTGGTATTGCACTCTTGATGTTTGGTGGTGGTGATGCTGGTCCCTGTCATTTTAGTTGCCGTTTCCGGGGCCACTGCCGTCCCTACAGATGTCTGGTCGGGCGCCGCCTGGCTTTCTTCATCCTTGTAGGTGGTGGCGGCGGTCTGGCTGGCTGACTCCTCCAGGGTTGAAGTGCGGAGGTCATTGATGGCCCCGGTGTGGACCAGCCACCGAGCGGCGAATAATGCCCGGTGGTAGGTGTCCTCCTCGGACGCTACGATGGCAGGCACCGCATCCTGGAGTAGGAGTACTAGGTCGCTGAAGTCAATACTTCGGAGCCGGGTCCCTTCCTCCACAGACGATGCCGGCCGTTCCCGGGTAATGTGTTCCGGGAGAATGACCGGCGGCGGGGAGGGTGAGGTGTCGGGCTCCGAGTCCGGCTCCTGCGGCTCTTCAGACTCCGTCTCCTGGGGCGGTGACTGGGGGCGATGATGAGGGGCCTGTGTTGATTTCTCTTCTTCGTCTTGCTGGTCGTAGTATTGGCTCCGTGGAGCCACCCTTCCCTCCATCAACCGTCGTATGTACTCAGGTGATGGAAGCCCGGTAAGGCCAGGTGGGAATGGCGGGTAGGCAAATGGTCTCACGCCCACTTTGCCTTCCGGTGTCCAGCTGGCCTGTGGGTCGAGGTGTGATCGCGCCGGCGGCTGTATCGGTGGAGACAGAGGGGGCCGATAGCTCCTTGTCTCCCTCCGGGCCGTCTGCTGTGGTGTTGCTTCTTTGGGGAGGGTGGAGGAAAATTCCTCCGCCTGTTGTCGGTTGGTCTTCTTTCTGTTCTTTCTCTTGTCCATCTTGGTTTACTGGCCGCTTGCGCTGTGGCAGGTGGGTTGACTTGTGCGGTGGGCCGTACACTTGCTTGTCAGTGGCTGAAAGCTCGCTGTTTGCTGGCTCGCTTGCTTGAACTCTGTGTTGGCTGGGTAGCTGTGCGTAGCGTGGCAGAGCGCGGTGAGACCGTCCGCTCAGTCCGATGTCCGAGCGATTAACGTAGGCTGGCTGACTTGCTTGGTCGCTGTGTGTGGAGAGAGCGGAAAAAACCGTCCTCTCTCCTCTGCTGCTGAAGGCTGTATCTGCTCCGGGAGATGATGAATGAATGCAAACGCCAGAGTCATTCTCCATTAACAGTTAAACACCACTCGGCTGATCACCCCTCATCCCTCACCCGCCCTGGCCTTCCCAGTCACCGGCCACCCAAATACCAGATCTCATTGTCCAAAAGGAGGCAGATGTAAATGCGGGAGAGATTGTTAATTTCGCTTTTTGACCTAATACCCTAAATTGGCTTGTAGACTGAAGCTCTGTTTCTACCGCAGGTGTTGTGGGTTCGCCGATAGACTTGCTTCATGCGCGTTCAAGCGAAGCCTAGCTGCTTGCGCCCGCCGGGAAACGCAGGTCTGTCGGGGAGAGGTATTGCCGTAATTAGCGCCGAAGTGCGAACTTTTCCAGTGATTCGGCGGCAGTAGTGTGGGCAGACAATCTTCACTGGGTATAGCTGGGGGGGTGTGGGACATGGGAGGGGGGAAGCAAGGGATTCTCTGGGCCAACCCTACTTTTTTCATGAATCTGCTTGATATACTTTCCTTTTCAACAACCCTTACCGGCCAAAGAGGGTACAGTTTCGAATATGTCCATTAGTAATGAAATACTTCTAAGTGTGTTTGTAATCTCGAAAATGATATTCCCTTAACACATAAGTGTTTACAGGCTTTTAATTCACTGATTTTGTCAAAAGACATTCACTTGTGATCTACTTCTGATTTCCGAACAGTGTCTATGGAGACAAACAGGTCGTTAAAAACCTGACTTTTGCATGCTGATGTCCGTCTATTCAGCTTGTTGTCCTTTGACGAAAGGGGGTGTCAGATTTGACCGGAGGCTGTCCTTCAGCCAATTACTGATGGAGAGGGCGAACCTACGAGAGCAAGCCGCCCAATCAGAACTGGATTTTGAGTCAGGGTGTAATTAGTGGATGTCATGTGACATCCTACGGCCGACCCTACGGTCTCTCCCCTTCCTCCCCTGCCCCTACTGGCCAGCCAAACGCCAGATTCATTCTCCATAAACAGTTAAACACCACTCGGCTGATCACACACCCCCAGAGCGATCGAAGGGGACGACTACCACCGAGCGCTGGTCGCCGCCCGGTGGATGGTGCACGCCGGGGCTCTCAAAGACCTTCACCCCCCAAAGACCACAAATACGGCCAGCCAAGCCACCACCACCACCACCTACAAGGACAACGAGTGCCAAGTAGCACCAGAGCTAAAGTCAACAGGGACAACAGCCGCCCCAGCGACAGCGACAAAGAAGATAGGAACTACGACCACCACCACCACCAAGAACAGAGGACACCACCAAGAACAGAGGATGCGGGAACACCGCCCCGCCCAAGCAAGACGTAGGCACCGACGCAACCCCCACCCCAACCACAGAAACGAAGAGCACCTCTACAGACCCAGCACCACAAGCGACCAACTCCAACCAGCACCAACCAGCCAACAAACCAGCCGCAGCCCCCCGAAAACGGCACAGGCCACCCAAGCGCTTCCGACACCAGCGCCCGCCACTACTCCCCACGCCGCCACCGCACCTTCGCCTGCCACTGCAACACCGCCACCCACCCCGCCCATTCCAGCAACCGACCCCCCGGCCCAGGATCAACTGGCCGCCACCACCACCACCCAAACCTCCTCAGACCCTACTACAGCCAGCCACGGTTCTACCGGCCACCACCACCACCGCCACCACTTCTACAAGAAATGCTAGAGTGGTTGGCACTTCAACACCTCCCAGCCTGGCGCTAAAAGCAACGGTTCACCGGCCACCACCCGCCTCCTCCACCACCAACCACCCGGCCCCGGCGTTAACATCAGCCGCTGCGCGACGGAGCGACAGACAGACAGCGAGATAACACCCCCCCCCCTCCCCTGGCCCACTCCCCCTGGACGAAATCAGCGAGAGCTGGAAGTCCCTATCCCTTCCAAATCTTCACCTTCATACACCCCCTCACAGTCCCTCTCCCGCCCTGGCCTTCCCAGTCACCGGCCACCCAAATACCAGATCTCACTGTCCAAAAAGAGGCAGATGTAAATGCGGGAGAGATGGTTAATTTCGCTTTATGACCTAATACCCTAAACTAGCTTGTAGACTGAAACTCTGTTTCTACCGAAGGTGTTGTGGTTTCGCCGAAAGACTTCCTTCATGCGCGTTCAAGCATTTGCACCCGCCGAGAAACGCAGGACAGTCGGGGTGAGGTATTGGCCGTAATTAGCGCCGGAGTGCGAACTGTACCAGTGATTCGGCGGCAGTAGTGTGGGCAGATAACCTTCACTGGGAATAGCCCGAGGGGTGGGGAAATCCCGTCCCGGCCCCGGTAGCTGGACTCACAATCCAGGGGGGAAAACGGATTTGTTCAATAGCATGTCCGTTGAAAGGTCCTGGTAAATCAAAGTGGCACAGTTGGAGTGCGCCTGAGTTGATCAGTGTTCAGGTCGTACTCCATAGGCAATAGATTTCCCTGTCCCCCATAACCCGCCCGTCAGGGCCGTCCATGATCACCTCGGTGCTGTGGACGTTAAACCCGAACTAACCAACCCGAGGGGTGGGGAGGGGGGGGGGGGCGAGAAGGGAGGGGGTGGGGGGAAGCAAGTGATTCTCTGGGCCAACCCTACTTTATCAAGTCGGAGGAAAGGGGGGGGGGGGATCTACATTTTTTTTTTATTGTTAAATATTTATCACTGATCATAACGGGCTTTAGACCCGATAATCCGGCCGAGCGTAAGTGGATCGTACAAGCCACACTGTGACGTGAAACTTCGACACTAATTAACCTATGTACAGTAAGGTCCGTGAACAGTACACTTGCCGAGTTTACTGCAGTTGTTAAAAGACTGTCCGGCAGATTTACAGATGAGCATTAAAAGCCGCATTCAGAGAGTGTGAAGCTAAAATGTTCTTGTAATGTCACGTGTGCGGGCATTTCTATTTCGCCACACAGATCATTCAGACAGTATCTCAATACCTTTTCATTCTGTCCGTTCAACTGCGGGTTCAACGATCACATTAAGTTACGGGTAGTGCCTAATTAACCTAGTGTTTCTTCAGATGCTGAGTTTAAGACGCATAATAATTCAGTATGATCTGTTTATTTTAACCCGATAGATGTTTTCAGTCTGAACATAAAATTAAAAATAGAAAATCTATTGAGTGACCAATCAGAGTCGACTCTTCCGTCAGTTTGGAAACTCTCCGTGAAATTACCGTGTCGATGAAGCCAAACATATTGCTTGGTAAAAGTAATTTGAAAAAAGTAATTTGTGTTTAAGTCATACAAGATACAAATTTTAATGACAATCATGAAAAAAGTTCGAATCAACCGTAACAGGTGGTATTTCTTTTCAACCTTTTGTTGAACCGTGCAGACCGGAGGACAAGTTGAAGTTCGCAGAGACAAAAGCAGAAACAGTGGATATAGGCCAAGAAAAATAAATATCGATGAGTCGTCTACATTCAGTTCGCGTTATGATTTTTACAATCGCTGTTTCATTATAGCGCCCACCGTAAAAATCGGTGATACCGACAAAACTGACAAATGGGCCTTGGAAAATTAAAAGGGGGAGGGGGGAGGCTGGTGGGGAGGGATGGGGCGGGGGGGTGGGGGGGGGGGCAGGTACTGGAAAATATGCTTTCCTTCAAACCCCAGAAAATCAAGTAACATCTTGAATTCAATGTAATCCAATTCCGGTAATATAGTTTATTTAGTTTCGGCGTCACTCAGTGCCTCCGATCGGTATTTCTCAATTCTAACAAGCATCATCAACCGGCCACTACTCAGTTTCAAACCCGGTTTAAATCCGAAAATGACAAGTTAATGCGAACACTGTATATTCCTAAGTGATCTGTATAATCACCCCTCGTATGCCTTTTCCGGGCGCTACAAGAAAGTCAGGCAATATTTGCGCGGAGTGTGGCCGTAGAAGGGTTGAGGGCACTTTAATAAATCCTTAGTATAATAGAAAACAAAATACAGAGTTAAAATATCGCTGTGTCGTCTACATTCAGTTCGAGCTGTGGGATGTCTGTTGCTAGTCTGCATGAATCAACGTAAAAATGCATTGCCAAAAGGGTTGCTTCAAAAATACGAACTCAGAAAAGTTTCAATTAAATATTTGAGCACAGAAACGGTCCAGATATGTTCTCTTTGAATGTCAACTGATTATCATGGTCCACTCATAGCGTAATGTCGTCCATTAAATAGCATCCGGGATGAAACATCATGGGACGAAATGTGATTGGGACGAACGGTGTGGGCGAATGCGCGTAGGATGAAGATAGGCATAGATCAAGAGGCTCAAAGAACAATGCCCTTCGAAGCTTTCTAACGCTAAATAAACAACTTTTACGGCACCTACAACCTCAAATATATGAATATTATTACTTTAAGTACTCAATAATATGTGTTTATGTGGTAATTTTGGTTCAGGAGAGGTTATTCCGACTGGTTTCGGACAGCGCGATCGTGTACCAAGGGAAGTAATCGACGTGTCAACGGTTGTGGAAAACGGCTTACTAGTACAACTAAATCAACTTTAATGTAAACCAAACTTCTAACACACGATTATTTTGAGTTTAGGTACGCAATAATAGTTATAGATATGGTTATTTTAGCTTAGGACAGGTTATTCCGGGTTATTCCGGGTTATTCCGGGTTTTAGTAGGACCCCAATGGGGCTCATTGTATGCTTTTAACGTGTCCAGGATTAGTGCGCCAGTACTGATAGAAAAATGTCATGTGTACACCAAGAGTACATCTACAAGGGGGAGAGGGGGGGGGGGAGGGGGCATATGTCAATTTAAGTTCTAAGAATTGTTATCATTTGCTGCTGTATGATGTGCCATGATTCTGCACTGCAGAGTCGTCATTGTAATGATTTTTTTTCAATTCAAATTATATATGAACACAACTGCTTTTATAAAGTTTTTATTCCTATGTTTTTAGTGCATAATGAGTGATATCGGGAGCTTGTGCATGAGTGCCGATCTTCAGTCCAGAAATTAATTCAGCTTTTAAAACTAAAACAATTCAGAAAGCAGCATGAATTTAACTATTTTCAGAGTTTTTTTCTAGACAGGAGAAGCCTATTTAAGTGTTTCATACTGGAAGAATCATAAATTGTCATGAGCCCTATTGTCAGAATGAGAACATAGTTTTGTTTCTTTAGTTTTTACTATGATAACAAACAAACAATAATCTGTCTGTAGACACGCACTTATGGTGGATCCTGTCAAGTGACAACCTGAATCCAGTGAAATGCAGTTCTCACCCGATGATGAGTTCATGTTCCTCTTTTTCATGGGTATGTGTTAATTTAATTGCTTCATTAACTCTCATCTGTTACATTATGATAATTACAGTTGGCCGCTTCAGCTGTTCTATCATTTGTTCACATAGTTCCTTCCCTCGCTGTATTTGTATGTTTGACTTAACATAATTAGCTGCATTCAGGCTTTCAGCTAGGATACTATTGCCTGTCACTGGGACAGACCGAGTGAAAAAACTTCTGTCCCAGGCACTGTGAAGTCTTGCATATGAGCCTGTGACAAAAGGTTGCTTGTACCAAAAGTAACAACCAACAAATGTCCAAAGTAACAACCAACAGAGATGTCTTTAAAATAGGCTTACTCAACTCTAGACACTGGTTGGTTTTGATGTATCTGGCATGTAGGCATGTGAAATTAATTACAGTGGATTCCGCTTAACACAAATTTCTGGGGACACAGAAAATCACTTTGTGTTAAACGTATTTTATGTTGACCAAAATAGCCTCAATATTGATCATGGCCCTCAATGAGAAAGTGTGTAAGAGATGCATGCGTGAATGAGTACAAGGTTAAAAATGCACATTATTGTACTTTATATGAATACCTTCAGCTCGCTAGGAAAACACAAGGAAACGTGTTCAGCTCGCTTATTTCATGTAAAATCCATCAGGTAAAATCCATAGTAAGTTACAATTCATCAGGTAAAAGCAACACAGGCTGAAGTACAATCCTGCATCGGTAAAATGATTGTGTTGGTACACGAATGATGCAACATGAATACAGTTCAGAAACCCTAGCCAATGAGAAGACGGATTACAACAGCCGAAGGCTATTCAGTCAATCACAGTACTACACAGACTGTACAGCGCGAGAGCGACACGTGAATTGGTTTTCGGTGATTGGAAGCTGTGTTCGTGTTAAACAGGTGAATAATAGTGAAATTGCCCTGGTTGGGAACTGAAACCAGCTTCGTGTAAAGCATCTACATCACCACCAAAGATCAGCGCAACACTGTGAGCAAGAAAGCCCTGACACTGGCCATGCTCGAAGAAAAGTATCCCCAGGAAGCATGGATACGGGCATACACCGATGGATCAGCCACAGATGCAGTTCAGGATGGAGGGGCTGGGGTGTACATTCAGTACCCGAACGGAAATTGGCAGGCAGAGGCAGTACCAACAGGCCTTCACTGCACAAATTACAGAGCTGAGGTGGAAGCCCTGGTCCACGCTGCAAACACCCTTAGTGGTACTGCAGACCCTGATGCCCAGATTGTCTTCCTGACTGATGCCATGTCTGTCCTTGAGGCAGCAACAGCAAGCAAACTGCCACGTCTACAAGAGGCACTGCAAAACATCAACTGCACCAGACTGGTGCTGCAGTGGATCCCTTCACACTGTGGCATCTATGGCAATGAAGAAGCTGACAGAATGGCAAAAGTGGGTGCAGAGAAAGAACAAGATGAAAATGGAGTCAGCTTCACAGAGATGAAGACCATCATTAAGTCTGTGTACAGACTACCACAACGGCCCCTAGACAGTTACCATCAGCTGTCCAGACAAGAGCAGGTGACCATCTTTCAGCTGAGGACTGGGCACAACCGACTCAATTTCCACCTGCACAGATGCTTCCACCTCGTGCCATCTACCCTGTGCCCTTGTGGAAAAGCAGAGCAGACCACAGATCACATCCTCCAGGACTGTGGGAACCACCAGCCGCTGAGGGAGGAGATATGGCCGAAGCCCGCCACTCTACAATTAACAAGAGAAACTGTATGGGCCTGTGGAGGCACTACACAAGACCACAGATTTCATTTTGAGAGCCAAACTCCAAGTGTGACGGCGTTCAAGAAGAAGAAGAGGAAGACTTTGGACATACTAAGTCTGTTTAAATCACAAAAACACAGTTCTTCATGTGATTACATTTTACACACACACACACACACAAAAAAGTCCTTTGGTCATCTGTATTTCTGTTAACTCATCTAAGGATAATGATGGAACAACTTTTTCCTGTCACTCAGTAGAGAAAAATGTTGTCACACTGGGCATACTATTGGACATACACATGAAAATCATCTGTAGATTAGTCCATTTTGGTGAAAAGGAAACTGAGAAATGTAAGCGTTCCAACAAAAATGCCCCCACCCGGGTCTGCCCTGGGGGATTTGGGTGGGGTTAACTACTTTTTAGTTCCCAGGGTCACCCTGGTCAGCCCCACAGGGTGGTTTTCTTTTCTACTTTAGGGCATGTGTTTCTGTCTACCTTGGTCCATTCACCTGCATTTTTCTTTTTTAAACTCTCCCTACTGTCTGCGCTGCCTGTAGCTCTTGATGTTGGATGTGTGTTGCTAAATCAGTAAATGGTCTTAGCTTTATTTAGGCCTCATGTTGTATGTTTATTTAACATATTTGACCGGCTGGCAACATACATTCAATTTTCTGTTTTTTTGTTTTGTTGTTTTTTTTCACAAGCAGTGCAGGCACGTCCTGAGAAAGTCTTGTTGCTGTCAGGACGTTAAGCAATCTACAATCCAATCCAACAACAATATCTTCATTGCAGTATCACAAAAGAACTTATTTTCTGTTGTAGTGCAGATTTCTTGACTACAAATATGTCAGTTGTTACGCGTACAACATTTTGTCACAGGCTTATGTACTTAAAATGCACAAAAGTATGTTTCACCTTTGCAGTATTTAATCTTTACACTTATCTGGTGTAATAAACCCTTATCTGGTGTAATAAACCCTCATACTGCTCAAAGTCAAACAGTGAAAAACAATTTTCCATGCACCTTACTCACTGGGCGCAACCAGCCGCTGATCATGCATGAAATACATGTACATGCCAGTCTGCGATTTGAAACGAGAGATTGTGTACAGAGTCCCTGCTGAATTTAGTGGCTACAGACACACCTATTTCTAACAGGCTGCTTCCCCTCAGGACAGACAATGAATGATCTTCAATGAGAATTTAGTGTGCATTATGTATATATACATAAATGTATTGACCATTTGTCTGCACATAATCACTGCAGATTGTATGTTTGTGGTTGTCAGATGCCCCAGCCCATGCATAATTATAATTATGGAACCTTTACCAGTAGTGTTACCAAAGAATCAGGCGTTCCATTAACAGAAAATTCTCCATATTTGATGGTCAAATTTTCAAATTTTGACAGATTCAGAAAAAAGAAGGTTGTCCATCCCAGGGACAGACTAAGCTTTAGAAAAAAATTATCCCTGCTGTGTTTCAAGATTGTGATGGACTGTAGAGCAGCTGGGACCAATTTTTGTAATCCCTCTGACTTACAATTTTAAATCCTAGTGAAAAGCCTAAAAGAATACATTGGGTGTGTGTGGGTGGGGGGGGGGGGGGGGCAGGCATCCATGACTGACTTTTTAACCTTGAGTGTGCTTGCATTGTGGATTCTTTCTCCATCTGAACGTAAATGTGCCTCAGATGTGTCAGTTTTAGATGGACAGTGCCAGACTGGTTCCCACACTTGACGCTGACAAATGACAAGCATTCTTTCCTCTGAGTGTGTACCATTATCCGCCAGTGATGCTTACCATCTGTGGCAATGTATTGTAAGCACACTCTGAGCTGTGTGTTGGGAAGTGCAGCCATAGCTGTCCACCTACATACAAGCATGGGGACTCCAACTAAATCCCAATGAAGTGCAATAAGTGACTTGGCATTGTAACTTTGGATGAGGCTAAGCGCTATCAATGTGTACACTGCCATATGCAAGCTACATACAAGCATGGGGACTCCAACTAAATCCCAATGAAGTGCAATAAGTGACTTGGCATTGTAACTTTGGATGTTAACCCATATCATACTGAGGCTAAACACTATAAATTTGTACACTGCCATATGCAAGCTACACTATAGTACTTACAGATAAGGATATAGACCAATGGCTTTAGTTCAAGGTTGGTGCCAGAATAGCTTGGTGCCTAGAGGTGTCAAGCTGTTCTGGCACCTTTGAACTATTTTAGTCATATTTCACACACTTGTGTATTCCGAATGATAAGGATTAATAATTCACATTCTTAAGATAATGATACATTTTCAGTTTGACAATGTACCCAAAAATAGTATATCACGTTATGCCAACTCTTTTGTCCCTCAGGAGGTTACCCTTTTCAACAACCCCACCCGGGTCTGCCCTGGGGGACTTGGGTGGGGTTAGGTATTTTTTAGTTCCCAGGGTCACCCTGGTCAGCCCCACAGGGTGGGTTTTTCTCTCTATTCTGGGACATGTGTTTCTGTCTACCCTTTGTCCATTCACCTTTATTTGCCTTTTTAAAACTCTCCCTACTGTCTGCACTGCCTGTAGCTCTTGATATTGGATGTGTGTTGCTAAATGGTCTTAGCTTTATTTAGGCCCCATGTGTTAGGTTTATTTAACGTATTTGACCGGCTGGCGACATACATTCAATGTTCTGTTTAGTTTTTTTCACAAGCAGTGCAGGCACGTCCTGAGAAAGCCTTGTTGCTGTCGGGACGTTAAGCAATGTACAATCATAATCACCCTTTTCAACAGTAATAATTATCAGTAGGTAGTGTCTGTAAACATTCTTTAGCTCTTTTGTACTAGCCCTTTCAGTAGTTCACTGCAACATTGCTTACACCAGAAGCACAGGGGAATACACCATAAGTGTTTCTGATGCTAAGAGTGTTACACAGGTAACATTACGTCTGTTAGTGTTACCGTTCATCTCTGTAACTGGGCGTTTTGGGTTTTTTTAATTATTTCAATGAGGGAATGATGATGCCATGTGTTGTACAGGCAGACAATGAATTTCCTCATGAGGGATTAAGAAAGTATTAATGTATTGTATTGTGTGCCATCTCTGTATTTGAGAAATACCAGAAGTTACAATGCAAAGTGAGAGATATCAGCATATGGCGCTTTTGCCCCACAAAGTACGGCGAAGGTTAAGGGGATAGAGGAATCATAAAGGGGGGGGATTAATTGCAACAGTGTAAACATTCATAACTGAACATGTATTTCATTTCACTGTTTTCAGGAAAGGACGATTACAGTTTTCTTAACTAAAAATATGTCAGTTGTTACGCGCATAACGTTTTGTCACAGGCTTATGTACTTTAAACACACAAAAGTATAATGTTTCACCTTTGCCATACTTGGTCTTGACCTTACCTGGTTTAATAAATCACCATACCGCTCATACAGTGAAAAACACATTTCCATGCACAGCACTCGCTGGTTGCAACCCGGCGCTGACTATGCCTGACATACTATGCCAGTCTGTGATTTGAAACCAGAGATTTTGCACAGAGCCCTGCTGAATTCAGTGGCTACAGACACACTATTTCTAACAGGCTTTGTCCTTTAAAAACAGATAATAAATGATCTTCAATGAGAATTAAGTTTGCAAGTGGTGGGTCTGTGTGCATTACGTATGCATACATGAATGTATTGACCATTTGTCCTCATGCATTTGCTCGCATAAATATTGCATTTGTAGCAGATGAACATGTATGCATGTAGAGTAACATAATCACTGCAGATTGTACATTTTGTGGTTGTCAGATGCCCCATACATATAATTATGGAACCTTTACCAGTAGTGTTACCAGTATAGCAAAGAATCAGGCGTTCCATTAACAGAAAATTCTGCATATTTGACTGACAAATTTTGACAGATTCAGAAAAAATAATAGGTTGTCCATCCCAGGGACGGACTAAGCTTTAGAAAAAAGAACTTATCCCTGCTGGGTTTCAAGCTTGCAACGGACTGTAGAGCAGCTGGGACCGATTTTTGTAATCCCACTGATGGACAATTTTATATCCTAGCAGAAAGCCTATCAGAATACATTTTTTTTTTTTTTTTTTTTTTTTTTTTTTTTTGGGGGGGGGGGGGGGGGGGGGGCTGGGGAGAGTCCATAACTGACTTTTTCACCTTGAGTGTGCCGGCACTGTGGATTTTCTTCTCCATCTGAACGTAAATGTGCCTCAGATGTGTCAGTTTCAGATGGACAGACTGGTTCCCACACTTGATGCTGACAAATTATAAGCATTCTTTCCTCAGAACATGTACCATTATCTGCCAGTGACGCTTACCATCTGTGGTGATGTATGCACACTCTGAGCAGTGTGTTGGGAAGTGCAGCCATATACAAGTACGGGGACTAAATCCCATGAAGTGCAAATGAGTAACTTGTCAGTACTCAAACCAAGGGGAATCACAGCGCTGGACAGACAACAGTTAGATCCCCTGCCCTTGGCATTGCAACTTTGGATATTAATAATTCCAATTGTTATTTAGATAATGATACATTTTCACTTTGACAATGTACCCAAAAGTAGTACATCACGTTATGTCAACTCTTTTGTCCCTCAGGCTGTTACCCTTTTCAACAGTAATATCAGTAAATATCTATCTATCTTATCTGCCGACCGTTGGGGCACCACTGCTGACTTGGCAACCAGCTCCCTCCATTTCTCTCCCCCACCCGGGTCTGTGGGACTTGGGTGGGGTTAACTACTTTTTAGTTCCCAGGGTCACCCTGGTCAGCCCCACAGGGTGGATTTTCCCCTCTATTCTGGGGCTTGTGTTTCTGTCTACCCTTGGTCCATTCACCTGTATTTTCCTTTTTTAAGCTCTCCCTAATGTGTGCACTGCCTGTAGCTCTTGATATTGGATGTGTGTTGGTAAATGGTCTTGGGTTTATTTAGCATATTAGACCAGCTGGTGACATACATTCAATATTCTGTTTAATTTTTTTTCACAAGCAGTGCAGGCACATCCTGAGAAAGTCTTGTTGCTGTCGGGATGTTAAGTAATGTACAACCAACCAACCAATCCATTCCTCTCTGAAGATAGTGTCTGTCAACATTTAGCTCTTTAGTACTACTACTAGCCCTTTCTTCAGTAGTTCACTGCGACATTGCTGACACCAAAAGCTCAGGGGAATACACCATAAGTGTTTCTGATGCGAATAGTGTTACACAGGTAACAGTACGTCTGTTACAGTTCATCTCTTTAACTGGGAGTTGGTATGGTATAGTACAGTGTCTCCAAGGCGCACATATCCATGTAATTAAAGATGCTCAAAGCACCGCTGTAAGGATGGAAGCTGGAGCTTTGAAAGCCTGCTGCTACTAAGCACTACTTTATGTGCAAACCTCCACCCGGCTATTAACTTCGGTGCATGTGAAATATTTATGTTTCCATTTCACCGGCCCTAATGGGCCTTCTCTTTTTCATTAGTGATAATGGGATTTTTAACATGCGCACTTGATGATTATGCATGCTGTGCACACAAAGGCGAGACAGGCAACCGTAAATGTGACTCGATAGGAATGAGGAAAAGTCCACATCCCATTTCTGCCCACCAGGGGATTCAAACCTGGGATCTTACGACTGTCAACATTGTCTTATCCACTAAGCTACGTCCCCATCTCATGGGTTATGGGTTATTTAATTATTTCAATGAGTGAATGATGATGCCATGTATTGTACGGGCAGACAATGAATTTCCCCATGAGGGATTAATAAAGTATTAATGTATTGTATTGTATGTCATCTGTGTATTTGAAAAATACCAGAAGTTACAATGCATAGTGAGATAGTGAGAGATATCGGTATGTGGCGATTTTTCCCCATAAAGTATGGCGAAGGTTAAGGGGGCAGAGGGATCATAGGGGAGGGGGGATAAGGGTTAATTGCAACAGTGTAAACATTCATGACTGAACATGTATTTCATTACACTGTTTTCAGGAAAGGATTTGAGGGTGGTCTCCGGAGATGGTCAGCCAAGAAGATTTCCTGGACGTCGGTGACCTCCAGATTATCTGAAACCCATTCGGATTGCTCATTGCTGCCCTGATAAAGCTGCCTATGGAGAGGGATACATAGAGCCTATTGAATATCAGGAAACATCTTGCTGATGGACAACAGACTTTTGTGAGACTGCGATTGTGGAGATGTAGACTTTTGTCAGACCGCGATTGTGGAGATGTATGATTCCATACTACAAATTTTAGGTTTTTTAAAATGCCAGAAAACTGAAGTTCACATTTTCAGCTTTTTCGTTAAGACTGTCTTTGGGCCAGTTCATCAGATCTTCAACTGTGCAGGAGACATAAATTCTCATGAGCTTTTGCAATAGCAGGGGCCTGTTTGAGCATGTGTTTTGCTGACATAGATTTTTTTACAATTACATCTGCAGTTTCATCTTCCACTGTTAACTCAACAAGTGCAGTTTGTTTCCTGACATGAATATGAAGCATGATTTGAGCTACTGCAATTTGCTAATATTTGTAGTCTCACTTTCGGTTTTCGGGGTCTGTCTATTAACATCTGTGTAGTTTAGACGCGGAAGGTCAGAGTGCTGGTGCAAAGTTCCATTGTACTTGGAGAGTGCTGATTACAGCTCTGATGGCTACTGCCACTGGTGTTACAGCTGAATAAATTGAGTTAAATCTTCCTTTTTGGCTCACATGTGAAGCAAAAGTGAGTCTATGTTTTGGGCCAGTGGTCGTCCGTTCACTGTCATCCATGGTAAAGTTTAACGTTGGCATTTTCTCAGAGACTATTTAAGCCATAGTCTTTAAACATGGCCCAAGGATACTTTGTGGCAAGACCTTTCTAAACATACCAATTTCAGTGACCTCTCTCAAAGGTCAAGATCACAGGAGATCAGAAAATATGTAAACATTAGCTATATTTTGACATAATTTATTTTTTCACAAATACTATTCACAACTTCAACCCCAAACTTGGTACAAAGGTACCTGAGGTTGGTTAGTTCGGGTTTAACGTCCACCGCACCGAGGTGATCATGGACGGCCCTGAAGGGCGGGTTATGGGGGACAGGGAAATCTATTGCCTATAGAGTACGCCCTGAACACTGATCAACTCAGGCGCACTCCAACTGTACCACTTTGATTTACCAGGACCTTTCAACAGACATGCTATTGAACAAATCCGTTTTTTCGCCTGGATTGTGAGTCCAGCTACCGGGGCTGGGACGGGATTCGAACCTACGACCCGGCGATTCCCTTCGCTCTTCTGCTCCGACGTTTAACCGCCTAAGCTATTTTGGACTCTTGGGTACCTGATTGTAAGTCCTTTCTATACATATCCCTCATAAAGGTCCAGGGTCACAAGAGCTCAGGAATTAGGAATTAGCCATATTCTGACAAAAGATGTTTTTTTCTCAAATACTGTTCACAACTTCAAACCCAAACTTGCTACAGAGATACCTGATGGTAAGACCTATCTATGCATACTAAATTGGATGACCCCTCGGAAAGGTCAAGGGTCACATGGGCTCAGGAAGTAGGTCCAAAATAGCCATATTTTGACAATAAAATGTTTTTCTCAAATCACAACTTTAAGCCCGAACTTGCTACAGCGATACCTGATGGTAAAAACCTTCTATGCACACTTATTTGGTTGAACCCTCAGAAAGGTCAAGGGTCACGAGAGCTCAAGAAATAGGTAAAAAATAGCCATATTTTCACAAAGGATGTTTTTTCTCAAAAACTATTCACAACTGCAAAGCCAAATTTGCTACAGAGATACCTGATGGTAATACCTATCTATGCATAATAATTTAGATGACGCTTTGAAAAGGTCAAGGGTCACAAGAGGCTGGAAAATGTGTGTAAAATGTCAATTTTTGATAAAATGGTAGGTATTATCCACATTTTTGCAAAAATTTTCAACCAAATTTGGCACAAAGATAGCTGGTGATAATACCTTCCTCTGCATACTAATTTAGTCGACTCATCACAACGGTCGGGGGGGGGGGGGGGGGGGGGGGGGGGTTATGGTTGACAGGTGTGTTAAAAATGTTTACATTTACAGAAATCCTGGATTTTGCTGCTACAGAAGCCAGCCCTTGTCACATAGGTTACACATGTGTAAATCGGTCATACACATGAGCCATACTCGCTTTGCCTTTCTTGTTATTCATAATGCTGGTTTACATGGGTGGGCTCGAAGCCTGACATGGCCACCTTGCTGGATGCCTCACTGGTGGAGTGTACTGTGGGTCGGACTGCGTCAGATTGGGGTCCACAGACTATGCCATCTGTGCCTGTCCAGGAGAGTTGTCCTATATAAGGTTGTATAATGTCCTGCGTTTAATTTTGGTTGTACTCTGCCCCAGACTGCAAGAGGGCAAATTGAATGAACTTTTACAAAATCTTACTGGAACATCATAAACATTATGTCTGTAACTAATTATGTGACTGTGTGTAATCTTCTATTATTATGTCATTGAATTGTACAATTATTCTCCATCCACACAAGAAGTCAAGAACAGTGACATGGCAATCGCCAGGAGGCCTGGTCCATAACCAGATTGACTTCATCTTGCTGCCTCGACGATTCAAATCCAGCGTTAACAAAGCACAAACGAGGTCCTTTCCTGGCGCTGATATTGGCAGCGACCACAACCTCGTCCTTACTAGCCTCAAGTTGAAGCTGGCATTGAAACGAGATAGCAAGAACCCTCGCATCAGATTCGACCTCCAGAAGCTAAAAGACCCGGAAGTAGAAGAGCTCTTCCAAGCCCAGGTGGGAGGCAGATTTGCAGCCTTGGCTACTTTGGACTGCGACGTAGACACCCTTGCTGGAAATATAAAAGAGGTGTTACTTTCTACAGCAGAAGAAGTGCTGGGGAAGCAGAGGAAGCGCAAACAGCCCTGGGTCACCGATGACATCCTCGATCTCTGTGATGAGAGGAGAGCCTGGAAGAAAAAGAGAGGCCAAGACCTCACATCAGCAAACAAGTACAGACTTGTCAACAAGAAGATCAGGAAGAGGATGAAAGAAGCCAAAGAAGATTGGATTGAAGACCAGTGTTGTAGCGTGGAAGAGGGCATGGCAAATGGCAACAGCAAGAAGGCTTATGAAACGCTAAGGACCCTCACCAAGACTCAACAGCGAACAGCCACAGTCATCGAAGACAGCAGCGGCCAACTCCTTACGGAAAACACTGCTGTACTAAACAGATGGACTGAGTACTGCCGAGACTTGTATAACTACAAGGCTGAGCCAGACACCAGCATCCTCCAAAACAACCAGGCTGGGGCCAGGAAGGCTGAAGACCTGCCAGTGTTAGCTGAAGAGGTGGAAGCAGCCGTACGCGGCCTGAAGGGAGGAAAGTCTCCAGGTGTAGACAACGTACCTGCTGAACTGTTGAAACATGGAGGAGAAGTAACAACGAAGGTCCTCACTACACTCTGTCAAAAGATCTGGGAGCAAAAGAAATGGCCAGTAGAATGGACACAGTCTCTAGGGATCCCGCTCCCCAAGAAAGGAAACCTGAAACAGTGCCAGAACTACAGAACTATCAGTCTGATAAGTCACCCTAGCAAAGTAATGCTTAGAATCATTCTCAACCGCCTCAAAACTTTCGCCGAGGAACTGCTGGCAGAAGAACAGGCTGGCTTCAGAGTTGGAAGAAGCACTGTAGAGCAGATTTTCAACTGCCGCGTCCTGATCGAGAAACATCTGCAGCATCAGCGCGAACTCTACCACAACTTCATTGATTTCAGGAAAGCATTTGATCGCGTCTGGCACGACGGACTCTGGCAAGTCATGAGATCGTTCAACATAGAGGAGGGACTGATCCAAATGATAGAAGCGCTTTACAAGAACGCCTGCAGCGCGGTTCTACTTAACAATCAGTCAGGCGAGTTCTTCAGGACGACGATCGGTGTCCGTCAAGGATGCCTGCTCTCTCCTGTCCTTTTCAACATATTCCTGGAGAAGATCATGCAGGAAACCCTCCACGACCACCATACTTCAATCTCTATTGGTGGCAGATCCCTGTGCAATCTTCGATTCGCAGACGACATTGACCTCATGGCAGGCAGCAATAGTGAGCTCCAAAACCTGACAGACAAACTTTCAAGTAGCGCAGGGTCTTATGGCATGGAGATCAGTACGGATAAAAGCAAAGTGATGATCAACACCACAAGCGACAGCAGCAGCAACATTCACATGAATGGCCAAAAGCTAGAAGAGGTCAATAGCTTCAAGTACTTGGGAGCCACCCTGTCCAAAGACGGTAGTTGCATAGCAGAGATCCGTATCAGGATAGGTACAGCAACATCCGCAATGGCCAGGCTGGACAGGATATGGCGAAGTAACTCCATCAGCTTCACCATCAAGTACAGGCTTTACAAGTCCCTCATAGTGTCTATTCTACTCTACGGCTGTGAGACTTGGACACTGCTTGCAGACTCAGAAAAGAAAATCCAGGCCTTTGAGAACAAGTGCCTGAGGAAGTTGCTCCGCATCTCGTACCGCGAGCACAAGACCAACGAATATGTACGGAGCATCGTCACTTCCCTGGTGGGCCCACATGAACCCCTTCTGGCAACCGTGAAACGGCGCAAGCTTGCTTGGTTTGGCCACGTGACCCGACACAACACCTTGTCCAAGACTATCCTCCAAGGCACTCTCGAAGGAAGTCGTCGGCGAGGTCGTCAGAGAAAGAGTTGGGTCGCAAACATAAAAGAATGGACCGAACTCGAGATGCCAGACTTGCTTGCCACCGCCCAAAATAGAACTCAGTGGAGAGCACGGTCTGTTGCTGCTGCCTTTCAGTCCCCCCAACGCCCAGTTCGGGCAAGGGACTGATGATGATGATGATGAATTGTACAAATGTTAATTGAATTTCAATTAATCTTTAAATGTACTTTCTATAATCTCACTAGTAGATTTCACTTTTTTCCTTGCCACAGGATATAGTGTGTGTGTATTGACTAATTTTACATGTTAGAAGAAGTTTATTTTTCCTGGATACTATTTTTTTTTCTTGTAATATTTGTTTATAGGTCAGAGTATTTGTTGCACAGTGATTACATCAGCAGCTTTCAACTTCTCCTATGAGACTGAGTATCTGTAGATATATATAAAATACAGGATAATCACTTCAAAGTTCAACGTGAAATGCAGTTTGACAGTTTTTTTTGTCCAGTCTCATGGATTCATTTTACAAAATTGGTGTTCCATAGTCTCACTACGTAAAGAGTAAGAATGCCTTCATGATTGTATATTATATATGTGTGTGTGTGGGGGGGGGGGAGGGGAAGGGAAGTAATTGACGTCTCAACAGCAGTGAAAACAGCTTACTAGTACAGCTAAACTTTAATGTAAACCAAACTTCTAACACATGATTATTTTGTGTTTAGGTACGCAATAATAGTTCGGATATTGTTTTTAATTTTTAGCTTAGGACAGGTTATTCCAGGTTTTATTAGGACCCCAGAAACGATGGCCGCTCTCGACGTAAACATTTACGATGCTTTTTTTTTTTTGGCAATCGAGAGGTATGCGTTTCAATGTACTTTTTTTTCTATCTTTAAAATTGTTCATGGTTTATGTTTTTTTAGTGTTTGATTTTGAAGCAGAAAAAAATACAGGGAGGGGGTGGGGGAGGGACTTTACCTGTACACTGATTCTGTCAATTCATCAATAGTTCTTGGTTGCATTATGGATAATTTAAATTGCTCACTGATGAAGATGAATGTTTTGGTGTGATGTGCATGAATTATTTAATTATGTTGTGTATCATAGTAATACAAGAACTGATCTGTACCCACTTTAGATGTGGCCTTTGGGAAAAGAAATCAGAAATGTAATAATGTGTCGGTATGATCAATTACATTTTGTTTTAATTAGTGAGTCTTCATACAGGCAAAATCTGTTGTTTCATTTTCTTTTACTAACCCCACCCGGGTCTGCCCTGGGGGACTTGGGTGGGGTTAGGTATTTTTTAGTTCCCAGGGTCACCTTGGTCAGCCCCACAGGGTGGGTTTTTCTCTCTATTCTGGGGCATGTGTTTCTGTCTACCCTTTGTCCATTCACCTGTATTTGCCTTTTTAAAACTCTCCCTACTGTCTGCACTGCCTATAGCTCTTGATATTGGATGTGTGTTGCTAAATGGTCTTAGCTTTATTTAGGCCCCATGTGTTAGGTTTATTTAATGTATCTGACCGGCTGGCGACATACATTCAATGTTCTGTTTCTTTTTTTTTTTTCACATGCAGTGCAGGCACGTCCTGAGAAAGCCTTGTTGCTGTCGGGACGTTAAGCAATGTACAATCAATCAAACAATCAATTTCTTTTACTAATCTGCGTCTTTTGCAAAATAAACTCCTTGAAACTATGACTGGCATGCATGTGTTTTTAGGAATTTTTATATTGAAAGTATTATGATGTGTGTATGATCAGTAGATTAAATGTGTGACTGAGATGTGAACTTGATGGAAATAAATTATGTTCTGTATGATTGTGTCAGTGGCTGACTGATCCATGGTGAATCTATTGATCAAGTAGATAATTTTTTTTTTAAAGGATGACTCCCGAAGCTTGTATTCACTAGCAAGGAAGGGAACTATGCATCATAGACTGCAATGATAGTAATCACCAGAAATATGAGAATTATCCCCTTTTTTAAATTCCCCAGTGTCATTTTCACCATGGATCAGTCAGCTACTGACGCAAACACAAAGACATAATGATAATGCAGAACGCTCCACCCCCATCCAACCTCCTTCCCGCCAAGTTAAGTTTCTAATAGCCGACATGACAGGTCATATCAGTGTGACGTACAGTGTCGACGTTATATAGACCTAAACAGGCGACACTAGACGCGACTGATATACGCAGAGTGGGCGTGATATGAGTACAGGGCCGGTAATGAGGACAAACACACACAGCTGCCATACAGACGGTGCCGACTGGACACGCATAATAATAACAAATAATAATTACGGTATTTATAATGTGCTTATATTATAATTATAACTCTAAGTGCGCACTCACAACTCGCGCACGCATGCGTACGTTTTAGACAATTAATCACGTACCACAAATACATTATGACAGTCAGCTTGGGGTGGGGTGTGTGGTGATGTTATATTGCTAGAACTGTTGAAAGAGGTGAGTTTTGAGGGCGGACTGGAAGGAGGAGAGAGAGAGAGAGTGTTTCTGACGGAGAGTGGGAGAGTGTTCCAGGTGGATGGGCCATAGACGGAGAAGGAGCGGAGCCAAAAGTGCTGAGTTTGGTGCGGGGGATGTGGAGGCGGAGAGGGTCGGAGGTGGAGCATTAGTTACTTAGTCATTGGGGTTTAACGCTGAGCAGGCGACTAAGACCATCTCACAGCGGGTGGAGGCAGAGTGGGAAGGAGTGTAGGGGTGAAGTAAGTTGGAGAGATAGGCAGGAGCGTAGTTGTTCAGGGATTTGTAGCAGAGGGACAGAATCTTGTATTGAATGCTTGTATTGAATGCGTTGGGCCGGGATGGGGAGCCAATGTAGGAGTTTGAGCATGGGAGTGATGTGGTTGGATCAGTTTTTTTCTTTCTGAGGACGAGGTGGGCGGCATTCTTCTGAAAGTGGTGGAGTGAGGGAGGCCGGAAAGGAAAGGGTTGCAACAGTCGATGCGAGATAAAATGAGAGAGACAGCAAATTTAGTGGCAGCTTTGGTGGTGATGTATTTTCTGATCTGACTGATGCGACGGAGGTGGAAATAGCATGCCTGGGCCGTGGCGGAGACAAAACTGGTCATGGAAAGAGAGGAATCGAGGATAACGCCAAGGTTCTTGGCCTAGTCAGAGAGGGAGATGGGGGTGCTGTCGAGTTGAAGAGGGAGGGAGCTGGGAGAGTTTCTGGCGAGAGCCTATCAGCATGGCTTCCGTCTTGTAGTCGTTCAGTTTAAGCTTGTTTGCTGTCAACCAGTTTTTTACATCTCCATAGCAGTCAGCCGTGCGAGTCAGTAGTGACTGAGTGTTGTCGAGTTTGTCTTTGTCTAGTAGTTGTGAGTCGTCAGCGTAGAGGTGGTGGTGTATGTGATGAGACTGGACGATGCTGGACAGGGGAGAAATGTTGAGTGTGAAAAGGACCGGGCCCAGGACTGACGGACCCATGTGAGTGGAACTCCGCAGGAGAGCCTGACTGGGTTAGAGGAGACGCCGTCTATGGTGACGGACTGCTCTCTGTCGGAGAGGTAGGAGAGAAACCAGGAGTGAGCAGAGTCAGTGATGCCAAAGGAGTGGTGAAGGCGGTGGAGGAGGATAGAGTGATCTATAGTGTCGAAGGCGGCAGAGAGATCGAGTAGCGTAAGAAGCCGGGTGCCCAAATGAGTCGGTGGAGAGGAGCAGGTCGTTTAGGATATGTAGAAGGGCTGTTTCAGTGCTGTGATGTTTGTGATAGGCAGACTGGAAGGGACTGAGGAGATTGTTGTCGGCGAGGTGGAGGTTGAGCTGATTGAGAACAACCTTCTTAAAAAGCTTGGACAGGAAAGAGAGATTCGAGACTGGGCGATAGTTCTTGAGTTCGTTTGGGTCGAGGTTGTGTTTTTTTTTTTAGGAGAGGACGGACGATGGCGGACTTGAAGATATCGGGGACAGAGCCATTCTTAGAGATGTGTTGATGATATCGGTACGGAAGGGCACAAATTTTGGAAGGCCGTCCCGGTAGAGTAAAGCTGCCACTTAGAAGGTCTAGTCACAGTTCGCAGGTTTTAAAAGGCATGGACTTTATGGTCTTGAGGACTTCATCCTGCGAGACTAACGGGGCGGAAGAATGAGAGGGGAGTGCCGAAAAAAAAAGGGGGGAGGGGGGGGGGTCGGGAAGGCAAGGCGGAGAAGGCAGAGTATCGAGTGTGTTGCGCAGAGTTTGGATTTTGTCAGAAAAAATAGGTGGAAAAAGCGGACGAGAGTTCTCCTTTGCTGTGTGTGTTGGGGAGAGGAGAGTCTTTAGAAGTGCCTATAGGAATGTGTGTATGGTAGCGCAGAGGGTTTTGGAAGAAGTGGATTCCAGGACTTTGTTTTGAAGGTGTTTATGTTTGGAGTCGGAGGTCATTCTGCAGACTCTGGATCTGGTGGTTTGGAAGATCTGTCTGTGAACGGTGAGGTCGGATGAGCGCCAGTGATAACGTCAACACAGGACTGACACAGACTGACGTGACAGCCCAGACATGATATACATGGTGAACGACTGACAGGACATAGACTGACGTGATAATATACTATACAGCGCCGACATTACTGGACGACATATACACGGCAACGGGACACAGACTGACAGCCCAGACGTTTCTTTATTGTGCCCTGTCTATGGAACTTTACTTACGTCCGTCGGCGGAATCGCCGTCATGCCAGCATCTGTATTTATCATGAGGGTCATTCATTATGATCGGATCACCTGACACCTTTTAAAATGTCAGCACGGATCATGTGGGTACTTTGTTTATGTCAGTCTGCATTATGTCAGAAATACAAATCACATGGCTGACACTGCAAGAATTACTGTTCACAGGCACCGGATGATCGTTGCGTCATTGCTCTTAGTAGTAAATGACACTACTACCCATGCATGAAGGCGAGCATGATACAATCATCCAGTGCCTGTGTTACTGTGAATGCATCGCCCGTCAATTCGGCAGTATGTATATTATCAGTGTGTGTTGCGCCCGCATATCTGCATTGTTTGTACAATTTTGCATCGTGTATGTATATCACAGTGCGTGTGCTGTGCCCGCATATCTGCATTGTTTGTACAATTCTGCATCTTGTAAATATATCACAGTGTGTGTGTTGTGCCCGCATAAGATCTGCATGTTACAATTCTGCATATTGTACATCACAGTGTCTGCTGTGCCCGCATTTCTGCATTGTGTGTACATTTTTGCATATTGTCTTTATTATAGCCATGACCACTTGAACCTCCACATGCAAGCAGACACCAATAAACACTCTAGTGGCAGCATGCACGGCAACTGAGGCTGGTGGCATTCATGCTCATGTTCTGAGAGCATCCGTTATGAAGACTGACACAACCTTTTTTTTAAGACAATAGCAGACATAGCAGTCTATGTGTTCGGATTTGGTCGACAACAGATTTTCTATAAACTGACAATGAACGCACACCCACGCAAACACACACGTGTATACATGAGCACACACAGTAAACACATCATTTTATTTTGATTTTTCATTTATTCCATGAAAAAAAAATTAAACATATGGAAATCATAATAGTTTATGCCATTCGACGGAGCGCACATTTTTCGCAAATATCTTCGCAAGGAACCACTTTTTTTTTTTTTTTTTTACCAATCTTAGAACAAGTTTCATTCAGTGCTAGTTGACCTGATAGGGTTTACTTTCAAGAAAATCAAACAATGTCTCAGTTTTGATGTACATTCATAAAAATTCTGATTCTTTTCATAAAGTAACTCATTTTACATCCCTAAATGTGCCCAAGATTTATTCAACTAGACCAGTATAAGAATGCTGACAAAGCTTCAATCCTGAAACAGTGCAGGCATACACAAAGTCTGCATGCTAATTGCTTGACAATGATGTTGAAATCTGACCGTTTCCTGCTAGGGCTCTATTACAGAATAAAGGCATTGGAAAAGACATGTTCTTGTCTTTCCATCATTTTTTTTACAGCTGTACAGCAAAATCAACGATCCACAAGAGTTAAGTAAATAGCTATATTAGGTCAATTTGCGCTAAATGATATTTGTTCTTAAAGTACAAAAAAGTGTTACTTTGTAAAGATATCAGGAAAAACCTTTGATAAAACAGCATTCAAGTGTTTTAACATAGGTAAAGGGGTTGGTTTTTGTACAGTTTTTGAAATCCACACATTATTCAATTTATTTTTCATTTTTACCACTTCTGTCAACCTCCCATGAACCTCGACCTTTGCCAGTAGTGAACCAAATTAGCCTGCATGGAAAGGTCTTATCGTCAACTACCTTTCTGGAATTTGGTTGACAAGCGTTGCTAAAAATGCCTCATAAAAACTAATAATGAGTCATCCTAATTAGCATGCATAGAAAGAGCTTACAATGAGGTATCTCTGTACCAAGTTTGGATTTGAAGTTATAATTAGTATTTGAGAAAAAGGTCTTCCCACAAAGTATTCCTGGGCCAACTTTAATGTCAGCATTTTCTCAGAGGCTATTTAATGCTATTTAAGCCACTGTCTTTACAGTTAAACGGATGGTGGGTGGACGTGAAGTCATCTTGACAATGGACAAACCATTACTGGCCCATTACACACCCCAACAAAGATCTGCCCTTGGACAGCAGTAAAGGTTCTCTCAACAGTATAGGATCTCTCTGCAGTTCCCTGCTATCTGCTCTCGGGCGCAGATGAAAAGTTGCAAAGACATCGCCTGCATCGCATGTGACTGTAAAGCCTGTAGGAAAAAAAGAAGAGTTTTATCAGATATGGGTCGAGCAAAAGACCATGAATGGTACAATGTCATTTCAAAGTATGACAAATGCGCATAGTAATTTGTGCAGAGTATAGAGTTGGGCTAAATGGGTTAAGCATACTTGTGTAATGCCATCTCTTACATCTTTGACTGGTGATGAAACAACGTACGAGTGTAAAATCATTTATTATGCTTTTTCTGTATTTGTACATTATAGAGAAGGAACCACTCTATTCTTTTGTCAGAATTTATTCCCAAGGTGGAAACAGAACAATGGAATATAGAGCTTGGCTTGACCGCCCATACAGAATTTGTCACTTTCTTGCTATGTGAATCAGTAAGTAATCTGGCTACGGTCTTTGTCGATCTTCCTATAGTTCCGCGAGCGCTAGTGATTTTCAGAATTCATGATCTTCAGTAGAATTTATCTCTTACTGATTTCGCAAGATTTTAAACCTGTTTTATCATAAAGTTATGAGCTAGTTCATCAGATTGTATGCTGCAAGGATCTGAAAACTACGGTGTGCAAAATTGCGGCACTGACATCACTGGTCGTGACATGTTTTTGTCTGTGCCTGGCTCTCATTAACAGCGGGCTCTGTTGTCATTAACAGCTACCAGTCGAGCCCTTTTCTACTGCGCTTTGGGGTTCACCAGGGCTCAGTCCTAGGCCCCATTCTCTTCATTCTCTACATCCAGCCTCTTTCCAGTGTAACTGAGAGATTCTCGGTTTCCCACCATGGCTTTGCCGATGACTCCCAGCTGTACAAACACGCTACTCCCGACCAAGTCCCTAGCGCCATCCTAAGCCTTCAGAACTGTATCTGTGATGTCAAAGAGTGGATGTCATCAAAAAAACTTCAACGTAATGATGATAAAACTGAGTCTCTTATAATCAAACCCCCCAGATTGACTAGTTCACTTTCCCTCCCCACGTCCATAGGAACCAGCATCATCAATTTCTCACACACCAAGAATCTTGGAGTAACCCTGGACGAAACACTGTCCATGAACCAACAGATTGTCAACACCTGTCGCACAGCCTACATGAAGCTCCATCGCATTTCTTCTATCAGACACTTTTTCCAAGGGTTCAAAGCTCAAACTAGGTGACGCTGGCTCAGTTGCTTGGCGCAGAGACCGGGTCAAAAAAGCCACGCCCCCAGCACGGGTAGCAGTTCAAGCGGAACCAGAATTGATTTTGACAGTATAGTGAGTATGGAAGGTTTATTTTACATTCTCGTGGAAACTTATGTCAAAGGGATGCCAGAGAACATCAGTACATGTGTACACTGACGTGTATACCCACACCGATGACCTCGTCTGCAGTATTGACCGGGTTCTGCCTTGCGACGTAGGCTAGTAAATATGCACAAATTCAAAACGAGGCCAATGCAGATGATAATCTGTGCTCTAGGGTACAAAACCAACACACCCACCAAACGATGAATTTTGACATTTGGCATTGTATTTACATCATAAAGCTCTAAGTTAGTACACAAACGACCCATACATAATACCGTCAGCAGTATCTGTTGCAGACAGTTTTCTGACTGTGTTGAGATGTTTGATCCTAGGGAAAATAACTTTAATGATTAGCCTAGTATGCTTGTATAGATTGTACATTGCTTAACGTCCTGACAGCAACAAGACTTTCTCAGGACGTGCCTGCACTGCTTGTGAAAAAAACCCAACTAAACAGAATATTGCATGTATGTTGCCAGCTGATCCAATATGTTAAATAAACCTATGACATGGGGCCTAAATAAAGCCAAGATCATTTAGCAACACACATCCAATATCAGGACATACCAGCAGCGCAGACAGTAAGGAGAGTTTAGAAAAGAAAAATATAGGTAAATGGACCAAGGGTAGAAAAAAACACATGCCCCAGAATGGAGGGGAAAGCCCACCCTGTGGGGCTGACCAGGGTGACCCTGGGAAATAAAAAGTAGTTAACCCCACCAAAGTCCCCCAGTGCAGACCCGGGTGGGGGGCTTGTATATAGATATCTGTTAAAATAAATTAGATTGGTTCAAGTCCATGACTCTTGCCAGTTCAAAATGCTAACAGTCACCAACAGTGAAGAATTCCTTATATTTACGTCTTAAAACTGTCTCTACATCTGTACATAAATACTGTATTTGGGTTTATGACTACAGCAAGGTAAAGCAAGAACGCAATGAACCAACAGTCTCAAAATGGTCGACTTAGCTTAAGTTCTCTTCTCCTGCTGTTATGCAGTGTCCCTGACCACTTCAGAGGAAAAGTCAGTATTCTCGGTGTCCTAAGTAATATTGTCAGTGTGCATAGGCTTTGGTCTTCTTGATATACTAAAGGGCACAGGTATATCACTTCTACACTCATGGTTGGATAACATGGTAAACAACCGGAGCAGGGCTTCTGTTTTCACAACAGCCTGTAGACCCTTTGGTGTAAATTTTAGAAGGTACACAGACCCCCCATCTCAGTATAATAAAGCCTTTAAAGGGTCAGGAAATTGATTTATGAAAACTGCATCATTTTGTATGTTGTTGTTTTAAAATGTTCACTCATTTTGCTCTCTCTTTCTTTTTTTAAATTTGTTTAAAGAATGTCTCACAAAAGATACAGTTATTTGACATGACAAGCCAAACTAAACCGCAGGGGAAAGAAAACTATACATCCAAACCCCCCTCCAAACAAACGCAATGAAGGGCAAAATATTGCTAGAAGTAGAATATTCTACCATGGCAGCAAGGGCAATAGAACAGTTTCCTAGAGACATAATGTATTTACACAGGGTCTTCAAAGACACACAGTCCTTTCACAGGATGAACCAATCTAAGCCGTAGGGGAAAGAACACTACACATTCCACGCTCTTGAAACAACACAGTCAACAGCAAAACAATGACAGAATAATCTACCATCAAGAACCGACCAAAAACCCACATGCTGAAACAATCTACCATGAAGAAGCGGCCCCCAAAACAACAATGAAGAGGAAAACAGTGCCTAAATAACTTATATCCAGTGTACAACACTAAGCGTTCTAACATCTAACAACTGAACAACAACAGGAAGCGAAATAACATACACACTGGAAAACAAGGATACAACACATGACACCCAGAAACGCAATAAATATAAACGAAAATAAATACCAACAAAAGAGTAAAACCACAGAACCCCCAACCAAAGTGAGGGCATGTGGTCAAGTTTGGCCCACTGATGAGAGCAGTACATGACTGGCTTAGAAATGTGAAAACATGCTCAAAATACACAAATAAATGAGTGATGAAAACCACATATAGAACTGTGTCATGAAACTTTGAGTATGTGATCGTTCTGAAATCAGACTGACATTGACATTTCTTTTGATGTGCGATGTTGACCACCATTTTCCACAACTTGATACAACCCAAAATCGAAAGTCAATGCAAAACGATGCTTTATCCCATAATAGTATGAATGGCTGACGTCACAGGAAAATAACGCATTCAAAATACATCCCGCACTTTCTTATGATATACAGACATCAACCATAATCTAGCAGGTTGCCCGTCCAGTTATACTCACACGGACCCCGGTGTCAGTGGAATCTGAATGCATCCGTGGCTAAGTGTGCCAAATCATAACTAAAAACAGAACAACTGACACTGTTAAGGTACACACGGTGACGCAAGCATAGTGTGTCTCAGACGCAGATGCGCTGCTTTATAATGCTACTGCCTACCCCTTACTAACATTTTCAGTATGAGTTTCAGTGCTTCAGAGACGCACTAAAAAGAGAGCCCTGAGGAGCCAGACACTTTAACCCATATCATACTGAGGCTAAAAGCTTCAAATGTGTACACTGCCATATGCAAGCTACATTATAGTACTTACAGATAAGGATACAGACCAATGGCTTTAGTTCAAGGGTGGTGCAAGAATAGCCTGGCGCCTCTTGGCACACTACCCTTGAACTATTTTAGTCAAACTTATTTCACAGACTTGTGTATTCCGAATGATAAGGGTTAAGTATACTAAGTATACCTGCTACACAATATACCAGAGGAAAACAAAAGCCAGTGAACAGCCACAATATACCCATGGCACACAGAATATCGTGAGGAACCAAGATAATGTGCACTGACTGAGATCAGGGATCAACAAAAACACTGAGAATGTTGAGTTTAGCCCCAATTGTAACATTACCAGCATGCAGAAGCAGCACTGAGCTACATCACCTGTTAGACCCCTCATCCAAATGTCCATGTTTTCGTCATATTTTGAAGTATTTAGTTCGAAAAAGGATTTTGGGAAAATGACAGTGATAAAACAGCTGTCTGCATATATCTTAGAGGCACTGGTACTATAAAATAGGTGATCAATGTGTCCAGGGGAGCCTGGTTTATTATTTGCAACATAACTGACAACTCATTCATTTAGGCCTGGTCACCCTGGCTCCAGTGCCCTAAAGTTTTGACAAAGTTGTTGTTTCGAGCGATTGCTATTAAAAACTCCAACATATTTTACTTCAACTGAAAAATCATAGAAGTTGCACATAAAAAGTGATCTCACTGTGACCGGGTACACCCGGCTCTCATAACCCATCTGATGTAATTTTGTTGGTTGCATCACGACCTTGTTTGCAAAAGTGGTGTGTGTTATTATTCAGTGTTTTTTTCCTTCAATGTAAAATAATATTTAACCCAAAATCGATTGGGCTAGAAATAGATTACAAAATGAAAGAGACTATCATGCTGGATCTTATGGATCTTGGTTTAAAACAATCGGTACAGGCATTGAGGAGATATTCAACTTAGAATGCCTCATTAGAAACACAAGCTATCATCGCCATTGTAGGCACCGGATGCTAGAACAAAAGCCACGAGGCGGCTGACGCAGTTGCGTCCCCTGAATAGACACTGAATACCTAGTGGTCTAGAAGTAAGCCGGAAGGGTTGGACTAACGCAGGCCTCAATGATAGCAATACCTTGCGAGACCTTACATTGAAGGAAAAAAACACTGAATAATAACACACACCACTTTTGCAAACAAGGTCGTGATGCAACCAACAAAATTACATCAGATGGGTTATGAGAGCCGGGTGTACCCGGTCACATCTGGCGCTGCGAGCAGGATGCGAACCTGCGCGGGAATATCCCATTGGATTCGAAATCCAATGGGATATTCCCGCGCAGGTTCGCATCCTGCTCGCAGCGCCAGATGTGACCGGGTACACCCGGCTCTCATAACCCATCTGATGTAATTTTGTTGGTTGCATCACGACCTTGTTTGCAAAAGTGGTGTGTGTTATTATTCAGTGTTTTTTTCCTTCAATGTAAGGTCTCGCAAGGTATTGCTATCATTGAGGCCTGCGTTAGTCCAACCCTTCCGGCTTACTTCTAGACCACTAGGTATTCAGTGTCTATTCAGGGGACGCAACTGCGTCAGCCGCCTCGTGGCTTTTGTTCTAGCATCCGGTGCCTACAATGGCGATGATAGCTTGTGTTTCTAATGAGGCATTCTAAGTTGAATATCTCCTCAATGCCTGTACCGATTGTTTTAAACCAAGATCCATAAGATCCAGCATGATAGTCTCTTTCATTTTGTAATCTATTTCTAGCCCAATCGATTTTGGGTTAAATATTATTTTGGGAGTTTGCACCTTTTACACCGACCAGGTCGACGAAGAAAAGTCGTTTAAAAATTCATAATTAATTCTAGCCGTCTTTAATCGAATTAATGTGCAATACTAGTGAAACTACAATTGCGGATCTTTCGTTAGCAACAAACCGCAAGTTTCTAGGTTTAGTAGTATCGGAGCTATGGTCAGAGAACCAATCTCAAACTAACACAAATTTTAGCATTTCCGCTCCAAAAGCACCAAATTCTGGGAGCATGCGAGTGGTGCTTTCTTTGCGACCCGCGCCTGCTGTATATAAAGCCCCTTCCGTAGCGCGCTTGCGGTCAGTGCCACTCAGCCGGTTGCCACAGACCACTCGTGCCGCTATGACGATACAACTAAGAAAAACTACAATGTCGACTCCCTCTTAGCTCTGTAAGTAGCTCTGTATTTTTGGTCTAGAACTTTGTTGATTGATGAACTTTGATGCCTGATTTATATCGGTGCCTTGATGCATGTTTTGCCCTAGAGTTAGGAGTAAGTTGCTGGAGATGTAATTGTTGAGAGTGCCTTCACGGCAACTTTGTAGCCATTTTGACAGCTGGAACTTTGTGTAACTTTGTTGCAATAGTGGATTTCACTCATTCTAGTTTTGACGCTTCTCGTACTGTAGCATTTGTCTTCCGATGGAGATCGGAATTTTGTGACAGAATTATTTTGGGGCAAAACAGCATGAAGGTAATGTGTACTTCTCTGATTTAATGCTTCTGCCTTTGGATAGCTTTGGGTTTTCTTGTACAATGAGATTGATTACCATTTGCTCCAGTGATGCTAAATTATGTTGGCATCGTTGTAGGAAATGTTGAAATGTTGCCTTGTCTGACAGAGATTGTTTTGATTAGGCTTTCAATCATGTTCCTTGCTATCCTCCTCACGTTGCTTTTATGATTATACTATAGCGTTAATTTGATTGTGTAGGATTGATCATGTAGGCTTTCATGTCCCTCCTATTTTCCTCACCTTGACATGCATAGCTTTTAGCCGAATAGTGCGTACCACATGGGCTGGTACGCTGTTAGCGTGACGTCACACTTATATTTAGTATGCGCAGCCATTTTGTTTCTGCTTGGCGTCTGCTTCCGGTTGGCTTGTTTACATTTGGAAGTCACTCCCCCACACTCCCCTCTTCCTTTTAATTGTGTTTTTTATCGGCAGGACCTGCCCCTGCTCTAAATAAGTTACCCCTTTACATTCTTCAGCGTTTAGTGAGAGGAATAGGTACTTTACAAATTTTCCCTTTACACACTGTTGACATCGTTGATAAGTGGGAGCAGTTTCCCACTCATTTTGCCCTAGGCCTGTGGAAGCGGTTTTTTGACTTAAGGACATAAGTACTTAGATTCTTTTAGAAGCCAACCGACAGCAATGCCAAATAGAGGCAATTATATTATTTTTTATGAACTTTTGTCATGCTTATGACATGTCTATGCTCTTCCTCTTTTCTGCCCCCTCCACTGTTCGTGCTGGTCTGTGACTCTGCATTTGGCAACCTAGAGTTGTCGGTCCAGAATCGCAGATTGACACGTTAGTTTACTTTGACATTTAAGACTGATATTGCTTGGTATAGATAGACTTTTGATATAATGCCATGGTTGATTTTAGATATTTTTTTGGATGTTATATATGGGAGTTATTATGATTTCTAATGTTGCGCCATTGTTTTATTTGTAGGCGCTGTTTCTTCAGTTTCTTCAGTTTTCTACACTGCAATAAAGACATGTCACAGCGACCCCTGTCTTCGACGTTGCCTCCCTCATTTCTTGACCTGGTTATCATCAGCTAACCTTAACCCGGTTACATCACATTTAGGGTGTGGTAACAGAACACTAAATGCACCGTTATACCATTCTGATACTTACAGGATTCCCATGACATAGTTGGCAGTTTGTACCATCGTCAAAATCTTCCAGTGGCAGCAAGCCCAAGGACTGCAGCCTGTAATGGAAATGACAGTATCCGTTCAGTCCTGGATAATAGTCCTTTATTTTAACATTGGTGCCTTCAAAGAGTAAAACAAAATAATAGTGATTGAAAGCTTGGTTGTACATTGCTTAACGTCATGACAGCAACAAGACTTTCTCAGGACGTGCCTGCACTGCTTGTGAAAAACAAAAAACAAAACAAAATATTGAATGTGTGTCGCCAGCCAGTCCAAGATGCTAAATAATCCCAAGACCATTTAGCAACACACATCCAATATCAAAAGCTACAGGCATCGCAGACAGTAAGGAGAGTTTGAAAAAGGAAAATACAGTGAATGGACTAAGGGTAGACAGAAACACATGACCCAGAATAGAGGGGAAAAACCCACCCTGTGGGGCTGACTAGGGTGACCCTGGGAACTAAAAAGTAGTTAACCCCACCCAAGTCCCCCACGTCAGACCCGGGTGGGGGGTGATTGAAAGCATTTGACAGCCCTGAACAATTGTACACATTAAAATATGGAAGATTAAAACTTCTTAGCACCATAAATGTAATTAGCATTTATATTATTCAGAAAATGTTCAGCTATACTGAGAGCTCCTGTGTGCTTAGCGATCCTCATGAGCGCATGCACCCTGAAAGTGAAAGATCCTAAGAAACCCTTGTATTCTAAGAGTTCCTAAAAATACTGTAAAGATGAGACTCATAAGAATCTGCTGATCTGCACAGGCCCATAAAAAGATATCGCAGACTGCAGTGGCCCTCAAGGATATAAAGCATAAACTGGGCTAAACAAAGACACAGCTCTGTTGAGCAAGTGCTTGTGACTGGGAGTTCATATGGAGATTGTTACTGTCATCATCTGGTCATGCCGTGCAACACAATGTGCTGTATATCACATACAGAGTAACACAATTAAGGCACTGTACTGATATGTCACATTCAGTGTTCAAAATGTAAAACAAAATACACAGCAGCGCCCACTTCAACATCACTAATCATAGTTATAATCATACAATATTTTTGCGGATGATATTTTCAGTTAAACTGCCAGTACACAATTACAAATGACTTCTCCCACAATGTATAAGATAATTTCACTACCACAGACATATTTTGCTTTAACTCAAATTATATAGGCACTATTCATGGATGCCTTCTCACCAAGATTGTTAAATAGTATTTTTCTCTCCTTTTATGTCATGGGCATTTGTACTGCTATTTTTCGCATTTCACATTTCTGCACAATGTAGATTTGAATGTTGGTGATGTTTTGTTAAGCACCAAACGCAAAAATATATGCCTATGACCCACATTCCTTAGAACATATATATGATCTTTGTGCAAGATTGTAATTATGTGTAAATACTTACAACATAAATAAAATGTGCAGTGTCCATTGTAGAATGGTTGGGTGTTGGGTTGGTCAACTCTAGATCAGCACAAGGAAGTGGAGCTGAAATATTTACAGAAAACAAAAAGACTGTAAAGATGAGACTCATAAAAATCTGCTGATCTGCATCGGGCCATGAAGCTCGGACAACTGTGGCTCATGAGCATCTAAAACACAAGCTCAATGTGCACATAAAAAGACACAAATCTTTTGAGTAAGTGCTCCTGACTGGGATTTCATGTGGAGATTTACTATCCTGTCAAAATCTGGTCATATACAACACAAGATATTGTATGTCACATGCAGAGTAACAAAAGACACTGTGTGTACTATACTAATAGTCAAAACTTAAGGGCCACCCCACTTTTTGTGTCATTGTTTATCGTTGCAAGTATGCTAACAAAATACAATGTTCTCTCGATCCAAATGGGTAAAAAGTTGACCTTAGACAGTCCACTGTACAGGGAACAATAGATAACAATAATTCATCAATTTCCAAGAACGTGTCAAATGCACATGAGACATCGTCAGTTTTTTTAAAAGCTGTGGATATTGGTAAGCATACCAAAGGCAGGAAGGCGGAAAAACTCAGTAAAGTCGTGATGTATGTGCTAATGTGGTCAGTCAAGAACACTGAGCACTTCTGTTTCGCTACAAATATCAGTACAGTAGGAGCATAATTGTCACTTTCCTAACCATGCCATCACAACAAAGCCTAGCGCCAGTATATCAAGGCTGGTCGTTAGCATGGCTGCAGGATGGAATTTCCGGACAAGAAGTTGGGAGACATCTTGGGATGTCCCATTCAGTGATCCAGAGGCTATTGGCACGATTCCAAGAAATTGGAAGGGTAGAACGACAACCCTGCTCAGGACGCCTGCGCTGCACCAGCAGAAGAGAGGGCAGATACCTCTGTGCGTCGGCTCTGTGCGACCGAACTGTGACGTCAACCACTCTGTGACGTCAGCTGATGCAAGCTGCAAACGTAAACGTCAGCACAAGCACAGTCTGCCGATGTCTGCATCAAATTGGCCTGGCTTCATGCAGAAGCACAGTCTGCCGATGTCTGCATCAAATTGGCCTGGCTTCATGCAGAAGCACAGTCTGCCGATGTCTGCATCAAATTGGCCTGGCTTCATGCAGAAGCACAGTCTGCCGATGTCTGCATCAAATTGGCCTGGCTTCATGCAGAAGCACAGTCTGCCGATGTCTGCATCAAATTGGCCTGGCTTCATGCAGAAGCACAGTCTGCCGATGTCTGCATCAAATTGGCCTGGCTTCATGCAGAAGCACAGTCTGCCGATGTCTGCATCAAATTGGCCTGGCTTCATGCAGAAGCACAGTCTGCCGATGTCTGCATCAAATTGGCCTGGCTTCATGCAGAAGCACAGTCTGCCGATGTCTGCATCAAATTGGCCTGGCTTCATGCAGAAGCACAGTCTGCCGATGTCTGCATCAAATTGGCCTGGCTTCATGCAGAAGCACAGTCTGCCGATGTCTGCATCAAATTGGCCTGGCTTCATGCAGAAGCACAGTCTGCCGATGTCTGCATCAAATTGGCCTGGCTTCATGCAGAAGCACAGTCTGCCGATGTCTGCATCAAATTGGCTTGGCTTCATGCAGAGCAGCAGTGAGAATACCCCTCACTCCAGCTCATCGCAGAGCCCGGGTTGCCTGATGTCGTCAACATGTGAGGTGGATCAGACTCCAGTGGACTCAGGTTCTGTTTACTGATGAGTCACAGTATACTGTGTCCTTCAACGACGGCATGGTGAAGGTCGTTCACCTGATCTGGCTCCCATCGAGCACCTCTGGGACGTGCTGGGGCAACGTGTAATCAGCAACCACCCCCCCCCCCTCCACCTCAAGGCCAGATTACTCAGTTCCTGCATCAAGAGTGGGAGGCGATCCCACAACATGTTCTCCGAACCCTGGTGAACTCCATGCATCAACGCTGCATTGAAATTTGAATGCTTGGCTGCAAACGGTGGGTACACTCACTAGGCCTACTGACTGGACCAGTCTTGTGTGACTTTTAAAATGAGGGGTGGATGAACATTCTAATGTACTGCTGTTGTTACAATGCTTGATTTACTCAAAAACTTAAATGAAATTGTTACTAAATAAATTAGCAAAGTACTGACTCAATGTATTGTTACATTATTTGTGTGGTGTTGTCAGAGTGTCTGCAATAAAAAGAGGCCCTTAAGTTTTGACCATAAGTATATATTCTGAATAATAAATATATACAGTCTTCTTTCACTGATGTTAAATTTCAGTTGAAGATCTATCAACAGTTTCACTACCATATTTCTGTTTTTTTTACTAGACTGCCTGCTCAACAACATTATTAGCACAGAAATGTGCCTTCCTTGTTTGTCCTGGGCATGAATACTGCTATTTCTTTTAATCATCCTCAACTTCCACATTTCTGCACAATGTAGCTTGAATGCATGTAATGTTCTGTGAGACACTCAGCACAGATGCCTGTGACCCACAATCCTGAAAACCTAATCTTTGTCAAGATCTGGAATACTTACAACATAAATAAGCTGCCCGTGACAGTTTTAACCACCGTTTTCACCAGAGCGAACCTCTTATGGACTCCCTGCCACACTCAATTCCTCTTTTGTTGATTTTCCTGCCTTTTTCTTCTGTGGCCTCTCCGCAGAATGGTTGGGTGCTGAGTTGGTCAACTCTATAGATAAACACAAGGAAGTGGAGTTGAAATAGTATTTGTTTTAAAAAAACAATTACATGTTCACCGCAAACTCTCACCGAAGTAGGGTTTTACGGTGCATATCATTATCTTCAACACCTCCGGGCGCATCATACTGAGGACTCCTATGCCTTTTGAAGAAATTTCAGTGGAGCGCCGCGAGCGCGCACGCACTAACATGCACACACATAATTATCGACGCGCTTCCAGAAGAGCATGTAAGTGACCCGTGTACTTCGTAGCTAGTGCTTTCACACAAATTATAGCAAGACTGACTCCTTGAAATTCTAGTTTTGTCACCATTTTCTCAAGCCTATGAAGTGAAAGAGAAACTCATATCGGGTAAAATATAAAATTACATAAAAACTAAAACTTACCTCATCACAAATGGCGTTTGACAAATCAATGAGGCGTATGTCCTGCGCCCCTTATAAAACTCACTGATGGATTGGCATATCTGCGAGACTTTTTCAGAAGGAGATAATTCAACATCAAAATCAGGTCAGACAAAAGGTAGAGGCCCTTGACAGCGAGGACAGCTCTCATATATGAAGGGATTTTGTGGGTTATGGTTCCTACCATCTTTCTTTAAACATGTAAAGTGCTGTTTTTTATGCGAAGGAAAGCATAACAATCTAAGTTCCAGTTCAGAAGTAGGCCTACTAGTTTACTTTTTTCGCATGTTGTATGGCCGTTTCAGTGAGCGAAGCTTGCCTTGTGTTTTCCTCAATTAACTTTTAAACAAGACATATATATTTCAAGACAACACTAAAAACAAAAAAGAGATTACCAAACTCGGTCCTAATATCATAGCATCTTAAAATTTAGATGGTTTCATACTCAATGGCCGGTTTGGCCACTACCCTCTGGAGATCGTGGACCGGATGGCCCTAGTCAGCTAAACCTTTATTGTCAGGCGGACTAAATAAAATTTGAAATAAATTAAAACCAAAGTTGGTGTCTATCTTTTCTTCTTAGAGATGTTATGAAATTATCGACGTTCAAAGGTTATATGGACGGCCCTGACGGGCGGGTTATGGGGGAACAGGGAAATCTCAGATGGAGTACGCCCTGAACACTAATCAACTCAGGCGCACTCCAACTGTGCCACTTTGATTTACCAGGACCTTTCAACGGACATGCTATTGAACAAATCCGTTTTTCACCCTGGATTGTGAGTCCAGCTACCGGGACCGGGACGGTATTGAACCCACGTTGACCCGGCGATTCCCTTCGCTCTCCTGCTACGACGTTTATCCGTCGGAGCTATTTCAGCATTGTACCTCTAGACTGACCTTTTATGTATATATATTCACGTTTTGGGGATTATTTTCACAAATTACATGGGTTAATCTTCAAAACAATTGAATCTTTGTAGAAACAAACCAAAAAAACAACAACAACAACAACAAAAACAACAGTCGTCTGATTACTGAATCACGTGATTTTTTTTTTTCTTTCGTATACGGTATTTACATACGGCCTACAGTTTGTCTGGGCTGTCGGGTATTAGGTCAATTGTGACGTGTATGCTCTATAGGTGTGAAAATCAGGCAATTTTCTGCACCACTTTTTCGGAGTCATTTGTAAAACAGCTAACTTAACTTCAATTTTTCTTAAACAAAACAAATCTATCTTCTCATTATTACCTGCATGATTTTTCATAAATAGTGTTTGGGCTGTGGTTTGTCCCGGCCCTAGGGTAGGATTAGGTCAAATTGTGACCTGTAATTTCTAGGCTGGAAAATCAGCAAAAAAAAATTGCAAACTTGATTTCTGATATGTCACTATGAACACAGCGTCATGGGACTAATGATGCAGATGTAAAACCCGCTTGAAGTGACGTCATTTCGCTGCTCCTGTTATTATTCTTCAGAATAACTATGCTACGCCAGACTGTGTGTCTTTATTTCTGTGTGTCGCTGTCAGTGTGTGTGGATCAGAGGGTGGGTTAGAGAATGAGGAGATGGATTCCTGTCGCTACACGAGCCCACAGAGTGTACTAATGGCGGGCAGCGTCGTGTGTCTGTCTTTATTTGTGTGCGCCGACATGTGTGTTGATCATTGATGAGAGGCTGGCTTAGAGAGGATCAGCATAATAAGCTTAAAAATATGAACAACTCTGAATGTTCATAAAAAAATAAACGCATCCGAGTGCAAACAATACGGCAGACTTTGACGGGGATGAATCCTCATCTTGTTATTTCTTTGTCTGGTTTTACGGTACCAGACGCCACCGCAGATCCAGCCCCCAAAAATCTTTTCAACGACCATTCAAAATATTCCACCTCATTTTTTGCCATTGTAACTTATTTGGGCTTAGTAGTAGCTTTTTGCAATAGTTCAGTTGCAAGGTCTATTACAGATCTTCTCGGCCACGGCCGTTCAAAATATTTCACCTTCTTTACCATTGTGTCTTCTATGGGCCTAGTAGACAATTTCGAAATATCTGCTACGAGTTTGGCAGACCCTACTATAGTGGTCCTGAGCTTATTCCCACCTTCTTTACAATTGTATCTTCTGTGGGCCTAAAAGAGGTTTTTGGAATAAGCTACCCTGTCTCTTTGCCTCACAAGGAGGGTCATTTGGAGGCCTAGCAGAGGGTAAATATGTGTAAGGATCAGGTGCAGCAAGGTCAGGGCGGGCCAGTCGTGACGTCACAGGGGGAATTCCCCAACATGCCAGCGGCTAGTACTTACATACCAGCCGGTCACCCCTTCGTTGCGCCCGCCGCAGTTACAGCAATAGCGCCGCCCAGAGGGTGGGAACAATCGCCACCAACAGAGACAACCCCTCCCAATCCCCTACAGACAATGCAGCGTATGGCACAGCTGCTGATGCCGTATCTACCTGCATGTGTTTAATTGTTTACTTCGTCAATACCGGAACGCAATTGGTGGCAGATCCCTGTGCAATCTTCGATTCGCAGACGACATTGACCTCATGGCAGGCAGCAATAGTGAGCTCCAAAACCTGACGGACAAACTTTCAAGTAGCGCAGGGTCTTATGGCATGGAGATCAGTACGGATAAAAGCAAAGTGATGATCAACACCACAAGCGACAGCAGCAGCAACATTCACATGAACGGCCAGAAGCTACAAGAGGTCAATAGCTTCAAGTACTTGGGAGCCACCCTGTCCAAAGACGGTAGTTGCATAGCAGAGATCCGTATCAGGATAGGTACAGCAACATCCGCAATGGCCAGGCTGGACAGGATATGGCGAAGTAACTCCATCAGCTTCACCATCAAGTACAGGCTTTACAAGTCCCTCGTAGTGTCTATTCTACTCTACGGCTGTGAGACTTGGACACTGCTTGCAGACTCAGAAAAGAAAATCCAGGCCTTTGAGAACAAGTGCCTGAGGAAGTTGCTCCGCATCTCGTACCGCGAGCACAAGACCAACGAATATGTACGGAGCATCGTCACTTCCCTGGTGGGCCCACATGAACCCCTTCTGGCAACCGTGAAACGGCGCAAGCTTGCTTGGTTTGGCCACGTGACCCGACACAACACCTTGTCCAAGACTATCCTCCAAGGCACTCTCGAAGGAAGTCGTCGGCGAGGTCGTCAGAGAAAGAGTTGGGTCGCAAACATAAAAGAATGGACCGAACTCGAGATGCCAGACTTGCTTGCCACCGCCCAAAATAGAACTCAGTGGAGAGCACTGTCTGTTGCTGCTGCCTTTCAGTCCCCCCAACGCCCAGTTCGGGCAAGGGACTGATGATGATGATGACCGGAACGCAGAGTGTGACCTCTGCGGAACGAAACTCAGAACTTGACAATCTGAATGCTAAAGGCACAGTTCCTCATGCGCCCCTGCTGCTGCACGGGCTCATGAGGAAGCATGCTGACTACAAAATACAAATGCAGGAGGCATGGATCCTCATAAGCCCTTGCAGCTGCTCTGGCTCATGCGGATAGATACCTCATGCTGACCGCAAATTTTAAATGCAGAGGGCATAGATCCGCATGCGCCCCTGCGATTGCACGGTCTCTGGAGGATACTTCGATACCTCATGCTGGCCGCGACTGATTACCTGCTCAAATGCAAGAGGCATGGATCCTCGTGAGCCCCTGCACGGGCTCATGAGGATAAATACCACATGCCATCTACAAGCCGCCTCAAATGCAAGAGACATAGATCCTCATGAGCTCCTGCAGGTGCATGTGCTCGTAAGGATACTGAGATGCCTCATGCAGGTTACACTGACTCACATCTGTGTTTCTCACTGACGAGCCAGTGTAAATTAGTACCTTTAGTACTGCATGATAAAAGTGTGTATGGTGCCGTATTACTTCTGTTGATACACGACTGACTTGCCCGGACTTCGCGACTTCTCTCACATTCTTTGCGGACTCAAGACTGACTGAGTGTCTTGAGTGAACGCTGCCGGGCGTTGGTGTAGCGCTTTCACTTACATTCCACTGAGCACCTCCGTGTCGAAGCTTTATTTAAGCGTTCTCACCTAAATCGGCGTTAATTAAGCCGTACTATAGACATTGCAGGAAATTTGACTGTGAGCACTGATGGACTGTTTTCTTTACAGCGATTTGTCTTATTGTGAGTGCTCCGCAGCGTAAGTTCTGTTTTCGTCGTCGTTGCATGTATTTATCCGCGGCAACACAAACCGGCAATTCCTAAAAGACGTGGAGTATTTTGACATTGCTCCTTCAGGGTAGCGTACATTGATACCTCCCGTATACACTTCAGATATGGGAGAGGTTTTTTTTTTTTTTGTTTTTGTTTTTTCGCAACGCTCAGCTCTTATAATCCCTGAACGTTTGATTATCACATTAATTTTTGTCTTCATACGTTATTGTTTTCTTTGATTGTTTTGTTTTCTCTTTACATTGAGAGTTTTTTTTCGCAACGCTCAGCTCTTGTAATCCCTGAACGTTTGATTATCACATTAATTTTTGTCTTCACACGTTATTGTTTTCTTTGATTGTTTTGTTTTCTCTTATTGGCTTTCCATCTTGCTCAACCACCGCTATTGCAGTTGCTATTTTATTGTAAAACAAAATACAGCTGTTAGCGAAATACTAATGGCTAGAGGCAAACAAAAAGAACATAAATTACGAGTGGGTCACCTCAACATCAGTTTTCCATCTTTATAATAAGGTATCTGACCTGTCGGCGTTTCTTAACAGTCCCACACCGTTCGACATTTTCGGCCTTACCGAGTCACGCCTAAATTCAAATATTAGTGATGATGCCGTGAAAATTCCTAATTTTAGTATCATGAGAAGAGATTCCTCCTGTCACGGTCAAACAGGCATTGCTGTATACGTTCATCACTCTATCGAACACTTCAGTAGTTCGTAGGCGTAAAGACTTAGAAACTGCTGAAGTAGAGTGTGTGTGGATTGAGGTCAAAAGCCCGTACTGCTCACCGTCATTTGTTGGTTTTCTTTACCGCAATCCGGCGTCTAACTTCGAGTGGTATGATAATTTTACTACTAACCTAGACAAAGTGTATAAAGGGCAAAATGACGTCAGTCATTCTTCTTGGTGACTTTAATATAGATATGCTTAAACCCCATCCCGCATGGGACACTACATTTTCTTTACTAGTACAGCTAGATCCCCCACCAGAATTACCGCCGCGAGCACTACGCTCATTGACCACGATACAAATGTAACCGGCTGATGCGGTCCCTCCAGCTGAGACGCTATGTGGGTTTTTTTTTATGCCTTTACCCTCTGGCCACCAAAGTCTCTAAGCCTTTGTGCTACCCACGCTTAGCCAGGGGCTGCAACCCAGCCTAGTAGAGTCAGTCAGCTAGTCATTTTGTAGTACTCTAAAAGTTGTGTTAGTGAGTCCGTGTTCTAGCCTCTATAACTTTTTAACGGCTTTACCGATCGAGAATCCGTAACTCACATCAGTTTCCTCATGCAACTCCCCTTCTACTCATATGCTCTGTGTTTAGTGATTTTATGATCACCATAGTTCAAGTAGCGATTTACTTACTTTTACAAATTCCAGTGAGCCCTCCTAGCCTACTTTAAAATTTAATAATAAATTCCTAGGACTTCCCTCCTGAATATAGTTTTTGGTGGGTTGTAGCTATTTACATTTCCTGTCTTTTACTTCAAACCCGAAGCCTTTGTGATAAGTAATTATTGAGTTATGGCCCTTTTTGTAGTACCTCGGAAGCACAGATTCACCCATTTTTCGGTCTGCCTGGGACCGTTTCTTGGTCCGCGCCGAGTTGCTCTCTTTGTGGTTCGCTCGCAGAGTATTTAAGCCGGTCAGTGCCAGAGCGGGAAGTTTTTGTCCTAAGAGTCGCCCCACTGACCGTATAGCGACCATCACTCTGAGCCATCACTGAGCTTTTCTTCAACCGTATCTCCACTGGGATATCCGTGCTGTTTGTTTTAACGACAAATAAAAGTACGTCAACGCGACCTCTGCTTCGACTTCGTATATGTTCCCCAACCTATTCACCCACAAACACCGGGTACACACAAGTTCATATCTGGCGCTGCGAGCAAAGGATCGGGGTAAAGAAGTCTAAAACAGCACGGAGAGGGCGACTAAAACAACATCACTATGGAGAACGAGGGAAACTGGCAAGACGCAACTCGCAAGGACAGCGAGCAGGGCATTAGCACCCAAGCACACACTTCTGAGTCTGACCCCGAGGTTGAGGCTCTCCGAGCGCTAGTGACAGCCCTCCAGGCTGAACTGCATGAGCTGCAGCACCAGCAACTAACAGTGGAAACTTGCGACTGGTGCCAACAGCCTGGGCACAGGGAACGTAGGTGCCCTGCTAAGAAGCAGTACCACAAGCGTCGGCGACCAAGACCGCCCCAGCATCCAAAGTCCAACAGCCAAGCCACCAGTCATAACTCACCCAACCAGGGAAAACCTCTAACCCCCGTTGTCAGCCAGACAACAGGAGCCAATGAAGAATACATGGCACTTGTTGATCTTCTGGCCTTCGTCGGTGAAGTACACCTGGACAAATCCTCGGGTCGCGGGGAAGCTCAAGTTGTTGATGGAGGTACTGAGAGAGTTGGCAACTGTCGTGGTCTGCTGCTGACTGACCAGCTTCTTGACGACCTGGCAGAGCAACCGGCCGAGGAAGCTGATCAACCGAAAACACCAACTCAAACACCGGTCCAAGCACTGGTGAATGAGACCGAACAAGACTTGGCTTTGCTTCCTCTGATAACTTCTGATGGTGCCACCCCTGTCGCTACAGTTTCTATTCCAGCTCCGGACTCAGAGATGCGCGATCCCGTTTCTGTTCCCGTGCTGGCAGAAATAGAGGCTGCAGTCCGTCGGGTTGTTAATGCCAACCCTGTCACCCTGGTTCCAACTCCACCTCCAGCTTTAGCTCCAGTCCCAAAGTCGCGTGATCCCATTCTTGTTCCTGTGCTGTCAGAAGTAGAAGCTGCAGTCCCTCAGGTTGTTAATGCCACCCCTATCACCCTGGTCCCAACTCCACCTCCAGCTCTAGCTCCAGTCCCAGAGACGTGTTATTCCGTTCCTGTTCCAATCCTGACAGAAATAGAAGCGGCAGTCCCTCAGGCTGTTGAAGACACCCCTGACCTTGTGGGTGGTACATCGATGATGGCTCTTTCGATTGTCCTGGTGCCTGTCACGCCGGCTCTGGTTGCGATTGCGGCACCATCTGCAGAGACTCTAGCTGCTTGATAATAGCTATACCTACATTTAAAAGCACAACAGACTTGGGTATGAAAATAGCTATATTGTTATTATGCCTAAATAACATTTCAATGAAATAGATAAATATTTTATCGTGTCGCTATGTCTTCCGGTGCGACAGTCTCGGGCTGTGACGCGGTCAAGTTGACAAACTTTTTGAATGGAATTCTGCTACCGACAGATAGGTAAGCGAAGGGATGTTTTGGCGTAGTGCGTGTGTTATTGTGAGGTATAAGAGCGAAACATGGAGTCTTCTTATATTTTTGATATTGCATTTGTAGTTGATTAAACTAATAATATTATTATCGTCTGTGGGCGCTTCGCGAGTGTTCACAACCACCTGTCAGGGTTCGGAGTTGCATGACCAGAGCTGTCAAAATAAAATCTTACCTTAAAATCCCTCTCAGCACCAGTCCGATTTTAAGCGAGCGTTCTTTCGTATTCCTTTCAGATATCCACACCGCGCACATGAGATTTTAAAATCAAACAATGACTGCCAATGTGCTGAACACTTGTTGAAGCCTCCTTGCTATGCTAACACGAGCATGTTGTCACGTAGTCAAATGCCGAACACTTTGTGTAAAAGTTCTTAATTTTTCTGAGTCACACAGCAATCGAGAAGCACTCTTCGGGGTCGTAGACTTTGAGAATTGTCTGTATTATTATATATGCTTCTTCCAACAGTTGACTTTTGTGGGTTTCTAGACAATTCCCAGTATATATTTGCCCTCAAGTTCATCTAAAGAAATCTCTTGTACAATCCACCCTTACGCAGTTCAAAGCAAAGTTAAAGCTTACTTTTTCTCATAGACTTTCGTGTAATCTGTCCAGCTGTACACACCCGCTGCAGACTGTGTGTGTGTGTTTGTTTCGCCTGCACATTGAGTTTTATTATAAATATTAATATGAGAAATGCGCCATATGAATACCATGTATTATTATTTTATTATTACTACACTGATGCTCAACTGCTTAGCTGTTTCAGACATAAACACACAGGCCCCTGAGAGTAAGCTAAGCTCATGGCTGCCCCCGACTATCAGGCACCCAATCGCCAGCCCACAGAGAAATACGCAGGTATAGATTTAAGTCAATGCCCTTTAAGTCAATGTTCTTTAAGTCTATTTGTTAAGGTAATAGAATATTGCATTGAAAAATGTTGTTATTGCATTGTGTTATTTTTATTTGACTGTCTGTTTTTATAATTCATTGTTTAGAGCCGATTTGTACTGTATATTCTTTTGTAATTTCGGTTGCTTGACAATAGCTAGAATGTATGTTCAAGCGTATGTATATTTATGGTAGTTTGATGATAGTAATAGCTAGAACGTACGTTCACGCTATTTTGTATCTATGTGATATATACTTATGACCTGTAATGTTTGTTGCAGGGTGGCAATATTCAAAAACACAGTCCGTGTTCACTGACACTAGTGACAGTAAAGGGGTTAACTGGATTTCATTTGTTGATTTTACATGAAGGTAAACTGAATTTCATATGATCTGATGCAGTCAAGTAGCAAAACTGCTGTGTTTGACTGCCCAAAAATGTCACAGCAGCTATAGCCAGTATAGGTGAATACAGTTCAGTCAAAGCTCATGCACCTGACTGAAAAACTCATGACAAAACATACCGCCCAAGATGCGCTGGATTCTTGGAGCATTTATAGCTACATGCTGTCCAAACACAGAGTCAGGCGGCAATACTTATACATTTAGGCTAGAGCCAGGCACAATATAAGTTATAACTCTATGTTCTAACTTGCAGTGAAACCTGTCTGGCATGCAGTGCAGTCTATCCACAACCACCTTATAGAACATGACAACAGAATGAAGTAGATCACGTTAAAAGAGAAAAAGATCTAAGAAGACAATACTAACTAGGAATTAACAACCTATTTGGCTTTATCCATTAATTAACATTTATTTTACCTTACAAATCATAATCAGTGGAAAATATAAACTAATCACTTCCATTCCTCTATTTAACCGCATGATCAAAGATCACTCTACCACAGTTGTAGTTTGGCGTAGTTTTTCCCTCCTTTCTCATCCGCGGGCTTGGGACCGGTAACTGCGGAGTTGATGTCTAATTGAAGATATAAACAACCGTTTATAGGAGGTTGACCCAGATTAGAGTCCGTAATGTTTGTCATGAACTTTTGCATATATAGCTATTTTGGAGAAAGACTGACATTGGATGAGTTCATTAGCCAGCTTTGTATCCTTTCAACTTGTTTAGTAAAAATTAATTCTTTTCAGAAAAGAAATAAAACAGTAAAAAAACCTTTACTTCTAGAGAAAATCAGACAGTGGCAGTGATGTAAAAGCGGCAACGCTGTCACCACGCAGACACTGACAATACTCTAAATATGATGTAATTCTCTTTCGCACGCGCTGCTGTCTTCTCTCTCTCTCTTTCACGCAAACATTCGTGCATCTACAGGAGGAATAGATCCTTATTCTGCCTCATGCCTCTTGGAGATGTTTGGAGCACGCACTAACAAACACACACATCGAAGCACTTTCAGAAGAGCATGCAGGTGACCCGTGCTTACTTACTTACGCCTGTCACCCCTACCCGGGTATAGGCCGTCGACGAGAGACCTCCAGCGACTCCTGTCCTGTGCTTCTCCTTCGATTCTACTCCAGGTGGTTCCCAGTCTCTTGATGTCTGCTTGGAGGTCTCGACGCCAGGAGTTTCTCGGCCTACCTCTTTTCCTCTTTCCCTGGGGGTTCCATGACAACGCCTGCCTAGTGATACTGGAAGCTGGCTTTCTCAGACTGTGACCGATCCGTCCCCATCTTCTTCGCCCAATTTCATTCTCTGCTGTTATCTGCTCTGTTCTCTCCCAGAGTCTGACGTTGCTGATCTTCTCTGGCCAGTGGATTTTCAAAATTCTTTTAAGGAAACTGTTCATGAAGGTCTGTACTCTGTTGACTATGGTTTTTGTCAATCTCCAAGTCTCTGCTTGAGGTGTCAATCTCCAAGTCTCTGCTTGAGGCGCGTCCCCTGGGTGGTGGATAGGGGGTCCCTCGCGAGAGGGGTGCACCATGCACCGAATGAAATAAGGTGCCGTGAACCAACATGGTCTAAGGGAAGGTGACCCCGACAGAAAACTCCTGGTCCTCCTAGTAAGGGGGTTGGGCGTGGGGGTAGCTTCCCCACCCTACAAAAAAGGAAATAGCTACAAAAACACCGACGAAAAGACAAACAGTAATTCCTTTCCTGGAGGAGGAAGGTTCTTATACTAGAAGATTTATGACGTCCTGTGGTGAAAGCCGGAAGTCTTCGGAAGCCACAGGACCGAGCCGCCTCTCTCTATCCAGGGACACAACCATGGGCACATGGAACGTCGAGACCATGTACCAGAGCGGCCTTGCCGCCCAGATAGCAGCGGAAATGCAAAAGTACAACCTTTCCCTGCTAGGTATCAGTGAAGCCAGATGGATGCAGTCTGGCCAGAAAAGGCTGTTAAATGGGGAGATGATTCTGTATTCAGGTCATGAAGAGGAGAATGCCCCCCATACAGAAGGAGTAGCATTCATGCTGTCACCAGTAGCACAGAGAGCGCTAATGGGCTGGGAACCTCTTGGGCCAAGAATTACCACAGCAGCCTTTAGAACCAAGAAAAAGCTCAAGCTGAACGTCATCCAGTATTATGCGCCCACTAATGACAGTGACGAGGAAGAAAAACAAGAGTTCTACGACCGACTCCAGAGTGCCGTGGACAAATGTGCGGAGTGAGACATCACCATCGTCATGGGCGATTTTAATGCCAAAATAGGGGAGGACAACACCGGATATGAAGAGGTGATGGTTGATTGATTGATTGTACATTGCTTAGCGTCCCGACAGCAACAAGGCTTTCTCAGGACGTGCCTGCACTGCTTGTGAAAAAAAAAAAAAATAAACAGAACATTGAATGTATGTCGCCAGCCGGTCAAATACATTAAATAAACCTAACACACGGGGCCTAAATAAAGCTAAGACCATTTAGCAACACACATCCAATATCAAGAGCTACAGGCAGTGCAGACAGTAGGGAGAGTTTTAAAAAGGCAAATACAGGTGAATGGACAAAGGGTAGACAGAAACACATGCCCCAGAATAGAGAGAAAAACCCACCCTGTGGGGCTGACCAGGGTGACCCTGGGAACTAAAAAATACCTAACCCCACCCAAGTCCCCCAGGGCAGACCCGGGTGGGGTGAAGAGGTGATGGGGAGACAGGGACATGGGGAGATGAGTGAGAATGGGGAGAGGTTTGTAGACTTTTGTGCTCTAAACAGACTTGTCATTGGAGGCAGCATCTTCCCACACAGAAGAATACACAAAGCAACGTGGGTCTCACCTGACCATACCAATAACTTCTACCGTTGGAAAATAAAGGTTTATTGTTCATTGTTCATACTACAGAGAACCAAATAGACCATATCTGCATTAGCAAGAAATTTAGAAGATCCCTTCAAGATGTTCGAGTGAGGAGGGGAGCAGATATCGCCTCAGACCACCATCTGCTCACCTTAAGAATAAAGCTGAAGTTAAAGAAAAGCCGCACAGAGACAACAAGAAGACAGCGCTATAATGTAGGCCTCCTGAGAGAGACTGGAGTGAGAGAAGAGTTCAAACTGGTGCTGTCCAACCGGTTTCAAGCGCTACAGGAGCTAGTAAATGAAGAGGAGGCGGTCACCACAGAGCAGCAGTGGAAGGCAGTTAGAGAGGCGCTGAACTCAACCTGCAAAGACACGGTAGGGTTCAGGAAACACCATCACAAGGACTGGCTGTCGGCACAGACCTTGAAGAAGATAGAAGTGAGGAAGCAGAAGAAAGCATTTGTCAACAACAGTCGCACGAGAGCAGCCAAAGCAAGGGCACAGGAGGAATACTCGGAAGCCAACCGCGAGGTGAAGAGGAGTATCAGGGCAGACAAGAGGGCCTACACAGACAGCCTGGCAGCAGAGGCAGAAAAGGCAGCAGGCAGCGGCAACATGAAACAGCTCTACGACATTACCAGAAGATTGTCGGGCAAGTATGGTCATGCAGAAAGACCAGTAAAAGACGAGGAAGGCAAGCCTATTGCAGACAGAGCAGACCAACTCGACAGATGGGCCGAGTATTTTGAGGAGTTACTGAACAGACCCAGCCCACCCGACCCCCCCCCAGACATCCAGCCAGCAGAGACCGACCTACCCATCAGCTGTGACAGACCCAGCCGGGAAGAGATCAGAAGAGCAGTGGCATTTTTGAAGAACGGCAAAGCAGCAGGGCCAGATGGCATCCCAGCGGAGTCTCTGAAAGCAGACCTAGAGACAACAGTAGAGATGCTGTACCCACTGTTTGGAAAGATCTGGGAAGAGGAGGTGATGCCGGCTGACTGGAAGGAGGGGTACCTAATCAAGCTTCCCAAGAAAGGTGACCTCAGCAAGTGTTCCAACTATAGAGGAATCACCTTGCTGTCAGTACCAGGAAAGGTCTTCAACAGGATCATCCTGGAGATAATGAAGAGCTCCGTTGACCCCCAGCTGAGAGACCAGCAAGCAGGATTCAGGAAAAACCGATCATGTACAGACCAGATCGCCACTCTCCGCATCATCGTGGAACAGTCTCTGGAGTGGAGCTCCCCGCTGTACGTCAACTTTGTGGATTACGAGAACGCATTTGACAGCGTGGACCGAGAGACTCTGTGGAAACTCCTACGACACTACGGTGTACCCACAAAGCTCGTCCGCCTGATCAAGAGCAGCTACGATGGCATGACATGTCGCGTGATCCACGAAGGGCAGTTCACCAGGGAGCTCCAGGTCAAAACCGGTGTCAGGCAGGGGTGTCTGTTGTCTCCGTTCCTCTTCCTACTGGCCATTGACTGGGTCATGAAGAGGACCACAGAGCAGAGAAGAAGCGGAATACAGTGGACACTGTGGACACAGCTTGACGACCTCGATTTTGCAGATGACTTGGCATTACTGTCCCACACTCATCAACAAATGCAGGACAAGACCACGAGGCTTGCTGACATCTCGTCCCAAGTGGGCCTCACCATCCACAAACAGAAAACAAAGACAATGAGGCTGAACGCAACCAGGGTAGAACCAGTCTTGCTTGCTGGCACCCCGTTGGAGGAGGTGGAGTCCTTCACCTATCTCGTGAGCATCATAGACAAAAAAGGCGGCACTTTTTTTTGTGAGGTGTAGTGGGCAGAGAAATGCCGTGTTTGGGTCTATTGTAGGATAGACGGTTGGAGCAGAATGCTCAGTGTAGTTGAAGTGTAATTTGTAGTTGAAGAACTACAGCAGGCGTAAACCAGATCGACTTTGTTAGTACGTTTACCAGTGACCTTGTCAACGGCCTGGGGAGACCGGTAGCTGACAGGCACAAAGACAGTCGACGGTTTACTTTCACGCATCTTTGGGTATGTATTTGTTTATTGTGTAGTAGATTCGGAAAGTGTATTAGTTGGTTGGCTCTGAATTGGAAACCGTATGACATTCGGCGCGCATCGGTGAGTTTGCGGTGTCGTCTGGCGATCGGCGCGCTGGGATGAATCGAATGATCGAATCGTTTCGTTGAGCCGGTTTGATTTCGTAATGATTCAGATCGAATTGAGAGGTTATGTGTTGTGCAGGAATATGTCATATTCGTGTGTGTGCATGGTATTTCGAATTGATTGTTGTTACGATATTTTATTCGATGTCGGAAACGATCGGGAATCGGCGACAACGTACGGAAGCCGTTAGCGGTCGTCATCGCTACAGTGTCGTCATTCCGGCGGAAGTAACTTTTGAGCAATGGCGGATTTCTTATGGAGAGATACGTTTTATATGTTGTATAGATGCTCCCTCTCTTCAGCTGTGACGTGGGATGAATGTACGTGAGAGTCAAGTGGGAATGTAGTCAACGTGGTGTATGCGAGAGTCAAGTGGGAACATAGTCAACGTGGTGTGCGAGATAGTCAAGTTGATCCAGGCGGTGTGCAGCGGAGCTTAGACGGGCCATCGCGAGAGATAGTCTGATTGTTCGACGAGTGGCGAGGCTGAAGCAACGAGCAGCGACGCAACATCGATCTTCATTCACGGTCGGATAATTAAACTGTGTAATCGTTCGAGGAATCTAAGCATCGACTTAGTGTCAGTTGTTTTCAACAGACAATGAAAAGTGACATCGTTGTAGAACAATGAGTGTGTGAGATGTGATTAGCACTCAGAACATTGTACGAATGATTAATGGTGTGCGTGTATTACAGGTGCATGTATGATTGTACATTGCTTAACGTCCCGACAGCAACAAGGCTTTCTCAGGACGTGCCTGCACTGCTTGTGAAAAAAAAACAAAACAGAAAATTGAATGTATGTCGCCAGCCGGTCAAATACGTTAAATAAACCTACAACATGGGGCCTAAATAAAGCTAAGACCATTTAGCAACACACATCCAATATCAAGAGCTACAGGCAGTGCAGACAGTAGGGAGAATTTTAAAAAGGCAAATACAGGTGAATGGACAAAGGGTAGACAGAAACACATGCCCCAGAATGGAGAGAAAAACCCACCCTGTGAGGCTGACCAGGGTGACCCTGGGAACTAAAAAATACCTAACCCCACCCAAGTCCCCCAGGGCAGACCCGGGTGGGGTGTGCATGTATGAATTGAGTGAATATTGTGTAGGTTTGTATACGTCTTGTCTATTGTTTGTCGTGCGAATGAGAAGATCAAATTATTAAAATCGAACTAAATATCCAACAGTTCCGTGTGGTGTATATTCTTCCTCCCTGGTGTGACATCCACCTTGCTCACAATGGACCTCACCGAGCACGCGCCACAAACGCCACGCCCCCTAGCAATTGTTGCTGGGTGCCACAAGCATTCCTGTCCCTTGGCCTCTGGCGGATGATAGAGCGCGTAATTCGACTGAATGCGTTGCAAATTCTACAAGCCTACATTTATGCCAGGATACAAATATATGTCAAAAACGGCTCTAGATCGATCCAGGCAAAGCAAGTTTGCGAAGTGTAAAAGTGAGTTTATTGCAAAAATGTTCACATACCTTGTGTTCAAATACATTATTTCAATAGAAGGATCCAAAATCACTGCAGCATATATGCCAGTAAAATATACACACTTCTATTTTCTGCATAATAAAAAAAGAATGAATGAAATCCATCAAGTCAAGTGGTTTGAAAACTACACATTTTCTATTGACGCAAGGAATAAAATTGTCACGTTGCCAGCCATCTTGAAACCCAGGAAAATCGTTGTCTTCCACACTATCGCCGAAAATTTGACGAACTAAATCACTCAACTCATCGTAAACTTGTACATCTCGAATCTCCACCAACTCTTCATCTTCCCCTAATATGTTGTCGTCAGGATCTAATTCAAAATCGCCGCTTGTATCGCTCACGTCCTCTCTCTCACCTGGCTCGGCCATCATGCTCGATGTATTCACTCCAACACGCGGCGAAAATTAGCGTGAAAAAGGCTTACAACTTCCGGCAAATTCTCGGTCGGAACTGGGAAAAGTGCACATATTTCGATGACGTTTAGAGCACTAACCTGTGATGTCATGGGAAGTAGGGGTTTACATGTACACAGAGGGACACAGGGGAACCACCTAAACTACGCGTCGGCGAGTATACCGTCGGAAAGGGGGGCCTACGCGCGGCGGAGTATTCCGATGAAAATGGGTGTGTACGCACGCGGGCGTATACCGATGGATATGGGTTAATGGGCTCAAGTTGCTTTTATCCGGGGAAAGTCTTCTCCTGCTGAGATGGACACAATGTGTATTTCCCTTTCGTTGCTTCCATAACTTTCTGGTCCAGTGGCTGTGCGTGTAGAATGTAGATGGCACTAACTTTGGTTGATCAGGGCGTCTCGATATTTCCACATTTTCAAACTGGGGATCACCTCCTGAAAAAGAAAATATTGTTCTATCTGAATACTAACGATCACCAAAGAACATTTCTTAATGTTCAGGACTACTATGGCCACAGAATAACTAAAAATCATTTCTTGTTTACGAATACGATACACGATTTCTGACTGATCGACTCAAACATAGCAATTCGCCACAACAGTTTCATGAAATTATCTGCCCTTGACAAAAATCCAGTGTCGCAAGCAGTATTAAAACTCAATATTACATCGCTTCCTGAAGCCATCCGCTCTTGTAGTAAATTAGGAACACTCATAATACCTTGAAAATTCCGAGGCATGCAGAAAACAACGAATAAAAAGCTTGCAAAACTGCGAGTTTCTCATTTTCAT
>BTPG01000004.1:3691503-3713428 GCA_036245525.1 Semisulcospira habei
TACGTCGCCAGCTGGTCTAATACGCTACATAAACCCAAGACCATTTAGCAACACACATCCAATATCAAGAGCTACAGGCAGCACAGACAGTAGGGAGAGTTTAAAAAAGAAAAATACAGGTGAATGGACCAAGGGAAGACAGAAACACATGCTCCAGAATAGATTGATTGATTGATTGTACATTGCTTAACGTCCCGACAGCAACAAGGCTTTCTCAGGACGTGCCTGCACTGCTTGTGAAAAAAAAAATAAACAGAACATTGAATGTATGTCGCCAGCCGGTCAAATACGTTAAATAAACCTAACACATGGGGCTAAATAAAGCTAAGACCATTTAGCAACAAACATCCAATATCAAGAGCTACAGGCAGTGCAGACAGTAGGGAGAGTTTTAAAAAGGCAAATACAGGTGAATGGACAAAGGGTAGACAGAAACACATGCCCCAGAATGGAGAGGAAAACCCACCCTGTGGGGCTGACCAGGATGACCCTGGGAACTAAAAAAATACCTAACCCCACCCAAGTCCCCCAGGGCAGACCCGGGTGGGGTGCTCCAGAATAGAGGGCAAAACCCACCCTGTGGGGCTGACCAGGGTGACCCTGGGAACTAAAAAGTAGTTAACCCTACCCAAGTCCCCCAGGGCAGACCCGAGTGGGGCACTATTGATAGAACAAAGCAAAGCCCTTATGGCTCACATGTATGACCACTGTGACAATTAGTACAGGGATGGCTTAATCTGCACCAGAAAAATTCATGTCTTCTCAAAATGTTATCATTTCACACATCTGTCAAACACCACTGACCCTTGTGACGTGTTGACTAACTTAGTATACATAGGAAGGTGTATCATCATCAGCTACCTTTGTGCCAAATTTCATTGAAAAGATTGCAAAACTGTAAATAATAATTACAATTCTATCAAAAATTGGCATTTTATACACATTTGCTGACCTCTTGTGACCCTTGACCTTGCCGAGGGCTCATCCAAACTAGTATGCATAGATAGGTCTTACCATCATATATCTCTGTGCCAAGTTTGGGTTTGTATCCTTGGGCCAAGTTTGAAGACTGGCTTGAATAGTGTCCAAGAAAATGCCTATGTTAAAGTTTACCAACCACGGACGATGGCGGACCGATGACCACTGGCCCAGAACACAGACTGACTTTTGCTTCACACGTGAGCCAAAAATATGTGCATTCAGAGCGCTTTTGAAAGGTGAATGCCATCAAAGATCATATCAGTACAGATCTTTTGAAAGGTGAAGACCATCATATTAGTATGGAGATCAAATGACACGGCGTTTTGTTACCACTCAGTGTTCTTCTTTGCGCTCATGTGACATCACGTGCGAATCGAGACAAAATCATTTTAAAGACAATATTCTAAAGTTTAAATTTTGTCTGTCCACAAATGCGGGATATAGTCAAAGATACAAACACGCCGTACTTTGGCAGTAGATCTACGTTCAACAGCAATGCTAGCGTACCTGAACATGACGTAATTTTACCTTGTTACTGCACTGTTACAATGATTGATTGATTGTACATTGCTTAACGTCCCGACAGCAACAAGGCTTTCTCAGGACGTGCCTGCACTGCTTGTGAAAAAATAAAAAAGAAACAGAACATTGAATGTATGTCGCCAGCCGGTCAAATACGTTAAATAAACCTAACACATGGGCCTAAATAAAGCTAAGACCATTTAGCAACACACATCCAATATCAAGAGCTACAGGCAGTGCAGACAGTAGGGAGAGTTTTAAAAAGGCAAATACAGGTGAATGGACAAAGGGTAGACAGAAACACATGCCCCAGAATAGAGAGAAAAACCCACCCTGTGGGGCTGACCAGGGTGACCCTGGGAACTAAAAAATACCTAACCCCACCCAAGTCCCCCAGGGCAGACCCGGGTGGGGTTGCACTGTTACAAGGTGATGCCTGTTTATGTTATGGGGTACTAGGTGTTGAATGCACTGCAGTCAGCCTCTTTTTAAAGTCTACCGTATTTTCAATACGGTAGACCCAAAAAGTAGGATCTTCTGAAAATTTACTTCAAAACACTCTTCCACTGGCAAACATCATTACCCATTTCTTCAGCTATTAATAACACAGTTGTGAGCGACATGAAAATCATACATACAACCATCTAAATTAATGTTACTGATTAAATAAATAGGGAAAGACTAGGACAAGCACTCCATATACCTCAGGCACATATTTTCTTGGACACAATGTAGTAATAGGCCCAGCAGAAGTCAACCACATATCATTTGCAGTGTCAGACAAAAGACAGATAAGTCATCCACACTCCAAGTGTAGCAGGGCAAAGCAGAACGCAGAAGAAGCATCAGTCAGTGACCACAGCTTGTCAGTTGTTGTAGTCTCCTTCACTTGTACCTGGCAAGATGCCCAAACTGTGCCTTTCACACATTGAAACCTGTGACATACAACACCAGCACATCAAACTCAGAACCTGTTCACAAACAAGATGGGAACCCCAGCCCAATATTGTTCCTATTTAAAGCATATCCCTCTGATCCATCTCTCTCTACCTTAACCCACCCTATCCTCTGATCCACACACATTGGCACACTGCAACAGCCATTCTGAAAAAATAAATAGCAAAACGAGCAGCGAAATGACGTCACTATAAGCTTCACATTAATTGTCGGCAGTCCCGTGTACCCAGATAAAACTGATATTTACATCACTCACGCCAATTGTTAGTTCTAAAATGTTACATGTAAGAAGATCAAACTTGGATTTTCACACTCAGAGCTATCTGATCACAATTTCACGTAACCATACCCGCCAGCCAAGACAAACAGCAGGCTTATGTAAATAAGGTTTATGAAAAATCACTCAGGTATTAATGAGAAGATAATTTTTTTTGTGTAAAAAGATTCAAAGAGTTTTAACCATTTTAAAAATAATCCCTCCAAAAGTGGTGCCAAAAATCACAATTTGACCTAATCAGAACCCAAGAGCCTAAACAGACAGAAGGCTTATGTGGGAACTGTTTATGAAAAATCGTTTTGATGTTAATAAAAGGATTGCTTTTTGGGTAAAAAAAAATTCAGATTTTCTTAACAGTTTTAACAAGAAAGGCAAAGCCCTTATGGCTCACGCGTTCGACCGATTTACATGAGAATACAGGCTGGCCCCTGCACCAGCAAAATACATGTTTTCTCAAAATTTAAGCATTGTTTATACATCTTTCAACCACTCGTTTCAACCACTCGTGACACTCAACCTTTGTGATAAGTCGACTAAATTATGTCTAGGAGAGCCTCCGAGTATACAATACAGTAGACCAAAAAAAGTAGGATCTTTTCCTAATTTACTTCTCAAAGCACTGTTCCACTGGCAAACATCATTACCTATCTCTTCAGCTATAATAACACAGTTGTGAGTGACATGACAATCAAACACAACCATCTAAATTAATGTTACAGCTTAAATTAATTGGGAAAGACTAGGACAATCTCATATACCTGAGGCACATATTTTCTTGGACACAAGGTTGTAACAGGCCCAGCAGAAGTCAACCACATATCATATGCAGTGTCAAACAAAAGACAGATAAGTCATCCACACTCCAAGTGTAGCAGGGCAAAGCAGAACGCAGAAGAAGCATCAGTCAGTGACAACGGCTTGTCAGTTGTTGTAGTCTCCTTCACTTGTACCTGGCAAGTTGTCCAAACTGTGCCTTTCACACATTGAAACCTGTGACATACAACACCAGCACATCAAACTCAGAACCTGTTCACAAACAAGATGGGAACCCCAGCCCAATATTATTCCTATTTAAAACATATCCATCTGATCCATCTCTCTCTAATCTAATCCACCCTATCCTCTGATCTACACACACAGCAACAGACATTTTGAAAAAGAAAATAACAAAATGAGCAGCGAAATGACGTCACTATAAAGCTTCCCGTTGTCGGCAGTCCTGTGTACACAGTGATAGAACTGACGTTTTACATCACTCACGCCACTCGTTAGTTCTAAAATGTTACATGTAAGAGGATCAAACTTGGATAATCACACTCAGAGCTATCTGATCACAATTTTACCTAACCATACCCGCCAGCCAGGACAAACAGCAGGCTTCTAAGATAAAATAGTTTATTGCCATGTTTCCATGTAAAAAACAATAAAAACATTTGAATTTGTCTTGATGTCAAATACTAAGACTAAAATCACACACACAGTAACCTCTAAAATATGATTTGTAAATAAGGTTTATGAAAAATCACTCGGGTATTAATGAGGAGATAATTTTTTTTCATAAAAAGTTTCAAAGATTTTTAACTTTAAATATAAATCACTTCAAAAGTGTTGCCAAAAATCACAATTTGACCTAATCAGAACCCGAGAGCCGAAACAGACAAAAGGCTTATGTGGGAACTGTTTATGAAAAACCGTTTTGGTATTAATAAAAAGATTGCTTTTTGGGTAAAAAAAAAAATTCAGATTTTCTTAACAGTTTTAACAAGAAAGGCAAAGCCCTTATGGCTCACGCGTTTGACTGATTTACATATTATATGAGAATACAAGATGGCTCCTGCACCAGCGAAATCATGTTTTCTCAAAATGTAAGCAAATACACCTGTCAACCACTCGTGACACTCAACCTTTATGATGAGTCGACTAAAGTAGTATGCATAGGAATTGTGTCTAGGAGAGCCTCCGAGTATACTGAAATTGGATAGTCATTGGAGAGTTAAGTCATCGTTAATAAAAAGTCGGTTGTGCCATATTAGACTTAGAGTCCATAATTTTCGTTATATATGCACATTACATTTTTTATATAGCTAGAGAAAGACATTGGAGGAGTTCGTTAGCCAGCTTTCTACCTCTTCGACTTATTTTAAATAATGAAAATACATTGCATAAAAAAAGGTGTGTCAAAATGGTTGTTGTGATTCATCCAGTGTGGCAGCGCAGTGGTAGTGCTTGTCACTTCTCGCTTACAGCTTCCACCGCTGGCTAGCAGTATTGTGAAAAGGAGGGCAGAATGTGTCAGTCTCTCTCTGCCAGTATAGCCTCTCCGACAAGCCTCATGTAGTGCCTCCTCGCGGCGACACACGGTAACTGAGCACGGCTGAACTACAGGGAACTCAGAGGAGGTCTGGCCCCCCAGACAGGTGGCATGCAGGCCCACTGGTGTGTGCCCCACTGCCTTGGAGGTGCCTAGGAAGAAGCAAAGGCAAGGGGAGCAAACCCCGACAAAAAAACAACCAATTACCAACGAAGTCGGAGTGTCGCTGACTATGCCATCTGGTATGGTGTGGAAACCCGTCAGGGAAACGAGCACACACACAACCCTCATAGATTATGCCCCAGGTGGATATTAATCTTGACATCTGAGGCAAACACTTTGGAATGCTGAAGAAGCAGAAGAAAAAAAATGACAAAAGTAAGAATACTCTACATCTGAAAGAAAAATCAGACAGTCTGTCACATCACAGTGGCAGCGACGTATAAGCACCAAACGCTTCAGTGTTATACACTGTTCCTAATGGACACAAAGCATCCATATATGTCAGTATTTTAAATGTGTATGAGCTGACGCAGTTCTCTCCCTCTCTGATTTTATATCGGAAGACAGTCTCTCTGTTCGTTATGATGTCTGCAAAAATATTGTGGAAAATGCATGCAAGCTCATACAAAAGATGCTTTGTGGGCATGAGTTATCCCGTTATCTTGTTCTTCAGAATGGCTGTGGCTACACCAGCCCACAGATAAAAACTATTAATTATAACTGGTACAAACAACAAAGCGCTGTGTGTCTGTCAAGTGTCAGTATTTGTGTGTGCCATAATTGCCATGCGGATTGGGGGATAGGGTGGGTTCACGTGAAGAGAGATGAACCAGGATGAAGCTTAAAAACAGGAACAACTCTGAAGGTTTCTAAAAGAATAATGCATGTTAGCTCATACAATATGGTAGACTTTGGGATGAAATCCTCATCTTACTTTAACCTGGCGTTCAACAAACCTGACTACCATTTACCATTTTCAGGGGAGAGTGACACTAGCCAATCTCAATTCATGTGTACTAATCAGGCATGTGCTCTCACAATGGCAGATGACCACATTGTACTGGTATATATATTCAACATGATAGTAAACAGAGGTGGCATTGGATGAATCACTACTACCTTCAAGCACACCCAGAAGTGGCAGGATCTTCAAAATGTGATGTTCAATGCGGGCAGTCACTGAAAGAAAGAAAAAAAAAGCATTTTACATGCTTGAAAATGGCAGTCGCCTTTCAATCATGGTTCGTTGTAATTACTTTATAGTGCTTAAGCCTTAACAAACATCCAAACAGTGAGCAACCAGTTTTTCACAAGGAATGCCTGTGCCATGTGCGGCTTGTGAAAAAAAAACACAACACAATAGTCAATGTACATCGCCAGTTAGTCTAATATAAATTATGCTAAATAAACCTAAGACAGGCTAGGGATGCTGCACCTTCATCTTAATGTATCATGTATCCTAGTTCAAGTAGTTGACACAAGAGTAGAAAATCATTAACACCAAATACAGATCTAATATCAAGGAATACAGGGAGTAAAGACAGAAGGGAGAGTGTAAAAAAGGAAAATGCACAACAATGGACCAAGGGTACACAAACCCCAGAAAAAAGGGAAAAAACGCGCTGTGGGACTGACCAGGGAGACTGACAACTAAACAGTTGTTAACTCCACACAAGTCTCCCAAGGTAGATATCGGTGAGGGATTCTAAAAGTGGAATAGGTAACACGTTTTGTACATTGGGATATAGTAGCACTGCGTGTTTATCAACAGCAGCACAATCTGGTTTCGAATTCGAAGACCTGGTGGGCGGGAATAGTCTAACCGCCCGCTCCCCTCATTAAATCAAAATCTCCCAGACTCGGATTACGGTTGGGTTACGACGGGAAAAGACGAACAGGTGTACCGACAACGTTGAAGTTGGTCGACAAACACAATGCAGACCAGAACAAGTCTTCGTTTACCTACCGGTTGGAGTGCTTCGAAATCTGATGGCCGCCATGTTTTCAAACTGAACAAAATAAGAACGGAGCAGTTTACGTCACACACTTTTTTCCTTCGCTAATATCCAATTACCGTGATTAAAAAAAACAACAACACTTAAATCGTGAAAAAATCGTGATTTAGTAGCACAGATTTACAACTGTTAAAAAACTAGCAGCAACTTCCTGTACGTTACTTTCTAAAACATGGCGGCGCCCCAAATGATCCACCAATCACAAAGGGGCAAGTCACCTGATTACGAGACTATTCGAGACCGGAAGAACATTTTGGCACACGGTGGGGCGTAGCACACCGTGGGGCGCAACACTGGCGGCGCCCCAAATGATCCACCAATCACAAAGGGGCAAGTCACCTGATTACGAGACTATTCGAGACCGGAAGAACATTTTGGCACAGGCGGTGGGGTAGCACACGTGGGGCGCAGCAAAATGGCTTCTCGCAGAGTGGTCACTGAAGGTCAGCTAGTTTACAGTAACATACCGTTTTTATCGACATATTGCTATAAGGATTTCATGCCAAGTTGTCTTGAAAATGAAAGAATATGAGTGATTTATTTATTAATGTCAAGCGTGGCACTTTTTGGAGCCGATAATTTGTTGGTGGTTCAAATTCTAACGAGTTCCTCTCATCTGACAATCATGCCACCAAAGATCCTACTTAGTATTTAAAGCTGAGAAACAGTCAAAAAAAAACTCCGCCCCGCACGTGTTTTAAAAAAACTTTGCAGGACCCAGCGAGGGCCCTGTCTTCGTGAACGTTCGGCTAACTTCGGCAAACCGGTTTGCAACTCAGTTGAGTTTTCAACTGCGTTTGTGTGCTGGCAAAACTCCCGTAAAAAAGACAGGCCACTTCCTGTATCGCAGCGAGTGGGCACCGCGATCACTGATCTAAACCAGCGATATTTTTACTGATATCAACAGTAGCAGACGACACTCGACCACCCGACGGACAGAGCAGGCCATTTGTGTCTTGTCTGGACGCACACTGGATATGGACCAGGCCGAGCTATCCGTAAGTTACACAGCACAGCCTGAAAGCTTTATTTGATATCGGAAGGGTGAGAAAGGAGGGGTTATTTGTCGTTTTGTGTTTGTTGTTATATCTTTTCATCTGGAGTGGCCTACAGCAAATTTCTTTTTCTCCATACGAAGCTACTAAAAAATCAGCTTGACCCATGGCGACCTTGTATCTTTTGGCATCTATGTAAACAGTCGATTCTCTCTCTCTCTCTCTCTCTCTCTCTCTCTCTCTCTCTCTCTCTCTCTCTCTCTCTCTCTCTCTCATCCAATTTACTGTGTTGGTTGTACATCACATTGCTTCTTTATTTATTTATATTAGCCTATATTGGACTGGAGGTACGTGTTGAAAAAATTCGTTCACAACTACAAAGTGTCAAGAGTCATACTTACAGCATGTACAGCCGTACATTCTGCCATCATAGTCCCCAGCGCGTAAAATCCGTGGCTGTCGGTCAGTTTCAAAGTGTCTGCTGTTGTCCGATCTGCTAATTGCGATGATTTCCGTGCAACAGGAAGTGGTCTGTCGTTTTCCGAGAGTTTTGCAAGCTCGGGATACGCAGTTGCCAACTCCGTCAACTGAGTTACGAACCGATTTGACCCACTTAGGGGCAGGGCCCAACCTCGCGCTGGGACCACACGGCGTTGAGGCGCGTCCCCTGGGTGGTGGATAGGGGGTCCCTCGTGAGAGGGGTGCACCGAATGAAATAAGGTGCCGTGAACCAACATGGTCTAAGGGAAGGTGACCCCGACAGAAAACCCCTGGTCCTCCTAGTAAGGGGGTTGGGTGTGGGGGTAGCTTCCCCACCCTGCAAAAAAGGAAATAGCTACAAAAACGCTGACGAAAAGACTAACAGTAATTCCTTTCCTGGAGGAGGAAGGTTCTTCTACTAGAAGACTAGCTGGGTCCTGTAGTCTTTTTAAAACACACGCTGGGCAGGTTTTTCTCATTGCACCTCAGCTTTAAGATCTTTGATGCCACTTCACAAATGCAGCCTGCGTTCTTTTCCAGGCATCAGAACTGTCCGATTTTCGGCGATTTTCAGATTTTCCTGGCCCCTGTTTAATAACACTTTTGACTTGGAAATGGCTTTAAATAACTCTACAATTCTTCAAAATCGCCGTTTTCAGATTTTTTTGGGGGGTGAACAGTTCTGATGCCTGTTTTCGTTTGACTTTGAGTCCAAACGTATCTGGGGAATGTTCTGCTGTAAAGAGCTTTGTCTTTTTGATATTTTCAGTTCCAGCCTGGAAGCGTGCTCTGCAACGCTGGGTGTATTACAGGTCATATTTCCCAAGTTTGGGTGAGTGTGACTTTACACATTCTACCTCATCACCGAAATCCTTAAATTTTGCCCTTGTCCTCTGAAGACTGCATTGCAGTGCAGGACACAGATCGACCATGATAGTTCAAGGGTGATGCCAGAATAGCTTGGCGCCCATAGGCGCCAAGCTATTCTGGCATCACCCTTGAGCTATCATGATCGATCCTTATCTTCCTGTGGTGTGTCTGGGGTAGAATGAGATAAGGAGTCATTCAAAAAGGCTTAATGAAGTTCACAATCACTTGTACAAAAGTTACAGAGTTTCCAGCCTGACATTAGCTAAGAGTAAGACTGTCGGTGTCACATTTTGTTTTTTGTAGAACGGGAGAGTCGGTGCCACTGCCATTTTAACTTTAAGTATGTTGCCCAAGAAAATTCTTTTAAATATGCAGTGGTTAAGGCGCCTGCCACCAATGCCAAAGGTACGAGGTTCGATACCTGGTTCTGGCGTCGGACTTTTCTCCTCTGGTAAGTGTCACCGTTAATTCGGGCAGACCGTCGGGGCAGGGATGTCACTGGAGCTGGACACCTATAGGACAAATGTCCTGGAGGGTGGCAGAGGGATAGGACATTTCGAGGGTTCCGGGTGTAAGAGCCGTATCCCGTTTTCCCACAATTTTACAGGAGAGCAGTTTGAACGTTTTGAAGATTTATTTCTATTTAGTGCTTGAGTTCCTGGTATCAAAACACGTATCAGTTGAAAGCTTGTTTTCTCCTCTGTACTTTCAAATGAACATTTTGAAACAGTCGTTTTTATTTAGCGTACATTTGGCAAATAAACAATGCTGACATTATATACGGTCCTTATGCACGCTCAGAGTAAAAGGTTTGCAGCCACCTGTGCCTGCATAAAGACAGGCCTGCTAAGTGCGAGTTTCAGGCACGCACGAAAATGGCCAGTATATACGTAAACTTTCTGCCTAAGGACCGCAGCTAGTTTTCCTCCTAGGCTGCGTTTCGGAAATGGGTCATGTTGATAGTGCCAGTCAGCCGCAGAAAGAGTTACTGCTGTCAAGGGGTGAGGAAAAACGGACTCCTCTACGGACGGGAAAGCTCTAAATAGTTATAAGGCCTTTACGCCCGGCAACTGCACTGTGAAATTGCCATTACCGGACACGGAAAAGAACCGTATTATCAAACAAGACTCTTTAGCAGGAGATAAAAACAAGCACAGAACTGCTGCATGAGTGTAAGAAGATCATAAAATATGTACGGAGAATAGCAGTCCACAACTTAAAACTGTTCAGTCACGAACAGGATCTATATAATACGAGTCCAAGGAGACTGACCAGTGACAGAGTACATTATTTTTCACATGCTTTTAACTGATCAGTCCACTTAAGCTGTGCACTCTATACGGAGAAAACCAACCAAACATGAACTGAAGTCAGCAAGACTGACAACAATAATGGCATTATCAAAATACAGGAACATCTCGTTACACGTGAAGAGAAAGTAACTATGCAGAAATGAAAGAACTCACCCACTGATGTCGTTGTGGCATGTTTGATAAGTGTCTTACCATTCACAGTTCTCGTAAGTCATATTTTCAGTTAAAAAAGCATACGTAGCACAGGCTTTGATTTCAGTCTTCTCAGCATGTCAACATTTGAAGAAGAAGAAAAAAGAAAAGAAATTCCCGCATCCAAGGATTGAGTTTTCTAACACAAAATCACATATGATTGAAATTTCAAGTCCGCTTATTATGTCCATATTACATGAATATTTACAGTTCCTCACTGTCAAACTTGTGTCAGCACTCAGGGTTTTATTCTGGCCAAGTGTGCCATTGCCAGACATGACTACGAGATGATCTGTTCTAATGACCTGTTTTAATCCATATCAGAGCAGTCATCCTCTATCATGTCAGGCTCGGGCAGTTTGTCCTTCATAGCTGGAGATGTCGAAAGGCTTTCATAGAATGGGTGATGTTCAGCTGGAATGATTCCAGAGCGGCAAAGAGACAGCAGATCTTGTTTCTTGGCGACGGACACAGGGAGCTTTGAGGCGTAGCACCTAGGTATTTGTGCAGGTAGAGGTTGTGCGCGACGCTTGCTGGACCCTATCATCTTTAGCACTTGGAACTCTTGATCATCGAAGGAGTACTTGAAAAACATCATCTCTTCTTGACCTTTTAGAAACTGCATCACTTTGATGCTGAGCCAGTTGACCTTGTTTCCCTTCAAGTCTGTCTTTGTATTTCTGATGGCTGTGGATGCTACATGTTTGAAATCAAGAAAGTCACCATGCTTGAGCGGGATGACATAGGGCTGTCCTCGTCGTGCCATCCTCAGAATGATGTCCCAGCCACTCGGCGTGTAGATTGGAGAGTGTTTTTTGGCGAAAGTTATGGCTGCATGCATGCTGTCACATTCCATGTGAGTGTGTCCTGTTTCTAAATATTTATGGCTGATTACCTTGATGTTGCTGATGTTATTGACAGCATGAATTAGTGCTGCTGATAGATATTGGTTGCGGTTCTGTCCTGAACAGCAGTCAGAAAAAATGATCACTTCCTCAATATGATGGGGCAAGGATGACAGGTAAATGTACAGGCAGGTGGCAATTTCGCATGAACCGCGCTTCCCTTCGCTTTCATCCCACGTGAAACAGGTCCCCTTTCTGTCAGTGAGAGAATAGACAGTGAAGTTATACACACACAGCTTGCGCTTATAATAAAGCTGACTGACAAGTCCACACGGCGCTTGCAGCACAGCCTGCAGATCGACTGTGATATGCCTCTTTGGATCTTTGCCTGCCTCTCTTTTGTCGCGATCTTTTTCCTCCCTTGCTCTGTCTTTCCTATCTCGGTGTTTCTCATACTCCTTTTTCTCTTTTTCCGATGCAGCAGACCCTTTCTGTTGGAAAACTGCGCAAGTGACACACTGGTCTTTCTTTGGGTGATGGAACGAATAATTAAAATACTGATTGAATATATCCCTATACTTTCTGGCGGACACAGGTGTGTACCCACCACTTTGGCAATCTTCAGTGTACAGCTCATACATTTTGCTCAAAGTGAGGTCAGAAGAGAGGTACAACCTCTGTGTGTCCTTTCTTGTGTAATGCGATTCGACCACAGGAAAGGACGCAATGTGTTGTTTGGCGTGGTCAACAGCCTCATTACTATATTTGTTGTGGGGTGGTCGTGACTTCCCCCGTAGCTGCTGGCCTGTGAACACACCTCCAGTGCTGTTTTCCAGAGCATGGTCCACGTAGGTTTCACCAACAGCCAGGGTCGCAAGAAAAAAATTCTTGCAGACTCTTTGGACGGTGCCGTTAACATGAAAAGAAAATACATGACAAACTCGACGTTTTTTCTCCTTTGGTTGTTGTGCATCCTCATCAAACATTGTTGCTGTTTGCCTCTGCAAAACGTTGGCACAGACAAAATCCTTCTGCCTTTCATATGATTGTAGAGCATAAAAGGCATCGAAGAGTTCTTTTCGGCTCTCCTCTGTTATCTTTTCAGAGCACTTGTACCTGCACTTTGTACAGTCCACCTCCCTCATCACCTTCGATGGTACTCTTTTGCCAGATTGGGAAAGGTATTGTTTGCCTTTTGCCTTGCAGGTGCAAGGTCTTCCGAACATTTTTTTTTCCATGTTTCTGGTCTGGCTTCCCTTTGTCGCGCCAGCTTCTTTTTGGGTGGACTGGCATACATTCCTTGTTTTCTTGGTGTCACTGTATTAGATTTTGAACTGTCTGGTTCAGGAGAGGGACATCTCTCATCATTAATCAATGCAGCGTCTGCCTTATTTGAAATACAGCCTTTACCTGCGTCACTGTTAGGAGGAGAGTTGCCACCTGCGTCGTGTGGAGGAGTGCTGTTACCTGCGTCGTGTGGAGGAGTGCTGGTACCTGCGTCGTTTGGAGTTAAATCCTCATCTGCATCCTTGGAGGGCCTTGCGGTACACGTCTCACTGTGATGCAAAGTAGACGGGCCTGCAAGACAGCAAAATGAGAAATCTCAAAAGTGTTTCAGGCCCTATTATCACTTCATCTGATTAGAAGATTGGGCACTGGGGTATGAAGGATGGTGACTGTAACGTGATAAATGCATGTATGGCTGAATTGTGCAACTTTCTCTCTCTCTCTCTCTCTCTCTCTCTCTCTCTCTCTCTCTCTCTCTCTCTCTCTCTCTCTCTCTCTCTCTCTCTCTCTCTCTCTCTCTCGGGGGGGGGGGGGGGGTCTTTTTATTTATAGATGTTTTAACTTTTGCTGTAACGTCTGATGTATTTTTATATGTGTAGAATAGCAGAAGATAGGCATTGCTATGCCTAAAACTTTTCATCCGGAGTAAAAACGTTTCATCATATCTCTCTCTTTCTCTCTGTGTGTGTGTGTGTGTGTGCGTGTGTGTGTGTGTGTGCGTGCGTGCGTGCGAGCGACTGTTTCTGCCTGATGAGGGGTGTATTTCGTGCTGAGACTTGAAGACATCACTGAAGTATATGACAGTCCTTTCTGCCCAGTCTGCGAGAGCACGAGGAAGTAAATCAGCAGCATCATTGACCCATCTTCCCGGCTTTCTGAGTTCACTGACATTTGAGTGATACCGGAGATAACGCTCATTTTCATCTTCTTCACTTCTGTTGACCATGAAATGAATGTACTCTGTAATGTTTTCTATCAGATGGTCACACAGACAGTTCCAAATGGCTGATGTCCTCCAGATGAACGACAGATGCCTCGAAAAAGCAGTTACCACCAGGAACAATTTGTTGTCTGTACAATCCATTGGACGCCAAAAAGTTGTCCAGCCTACCACCCCACCCGGGTCTGCCCTGAGGGACTTGGGTGGGGTTAGGTATTTTTTAGTTCCCAGGGTCACCCTGGTCAGCCCCACAGGGTGGGTTTTTTTTCTCTCTATTCTGGGGCATGTGTTTCTGTCTACCCTTTGCCCATTCACCTGTATTTGCCTTTTTAAAACTCTCCCTACTGTCTGCACTGCCTGTAGCTCTTGATGTTGGATGTGTGTTGCTAAATGGTCTTAGCTTTATTTATGCCCCATGTTGTAGGTTTATTTAATGTATTTGACCGGCTGGCGACATACATTCAATTTTCTGTTTAGTTTTTTTTTCACAAGCAGTGCAGGCACGTCCTGAGAAAGCCTTGTTGCTGTCGGGACGTTAAGCAATGTACAATCAATCAATCAATCATTGTCCAGCCTACCTGTGTGATCATGCAGATTTCTCTGATGGGTCAGGTGGGCTCGAAGACTGCTTTCTGTTGCGGTCTGAAGATCGGAATCGCTGTTTCTCTTCCTCTTTTTTCTTTTGTTGGCTTTTCTTTTCCTGCTTGCTGAAACCTGCTCACAATCAGAAGGTGCGTAGGAAGGGTCTGTGATCAGGTCATCGATATCGTGATTAGCCTTCATCAGAGGTTCCCCCACCCGGGTCTGCCCTGGGGGACTTGGGTGGGGTTAGGTACTTTTTAGTTCCCAGGGTCACCCTGGTCAGCCCCACAGGGTGAGTTTTTCTCTCTATTCTGGGGCATGTGTTTCTGTCTACCCTTGGTCCATTCACCTGTATTTGCCTTTTTAAAACTCTCCCTACTGTCTGCACTGCCTGTAGCTCTTGATATTGGATGTGTGTTGCTAAATGGTCTTAGCTTTATTTAGGCCCCATGTGTTAGGTTTATTTAATGTATTTGACCGGCTGGCGACATACATTCAATTTTCTGTTTATTTTTTTTTTCACAAGCAGTGCAGGCACGTCCTGAGAAAGCCTTGTTGCTGTCGGGACGTTAAGCAATGTACAATCAATCAATTTCATCAGAGGTTCTTCATCTGATGTGTCAAAACCAGTCTGCCATTTAAGGGGCTCCAGATCAGATTCATTAAACTCAACGGTGTTTTTCAGTGGCTCGTCGTCCGAGGTGCTGAAACTGTCATTTTTGTCTGCAGTGAGCGAAGCAGCAAGCTGCAGGAAAACATAATTGTCGTCTGATTCCATAGTTGAGTGCCTGTAAACGAGAACAAGAGATTACTGAATTAGTACCTATGTTCAGAAACCTACATTTTTATTATGTATAAATCAGTTTACAAGGTTGGTGTAAGTTATCCAAGTCATTCAGCTCAGTTGGAAAATGTGTGCGTGCGTGCGTGTGTGTATGCTTACCTTATTAGCCGAAACTCGTCCCGTATTCAGCGACCTGCCACAGGATCAGAGGTGCCTACCTTACGCGCTAGCTCGTAATTTTACGCATTTTCGGCTCAAATTACGCGAGTCCGACCAGTTCCTCTAAAATACGCAATTTACGGGGGGGGGGGGGGGGGGGGGGGGGCTAATTGTGGACTGAAGATCGGCCGCTTTATAGACTCCCAGCCTCTGAAACCAGAGACTATGTCACTGAGCTTTGCGCGCGTAGTCCGCTACAAACTGCCCAGCCAAAAAAATACTCGCACACAGCGCGCCAAGCGTACACTGAACTCTGACTCACGGGTAGTAACTATAGCGATAGCAGAGGTCTCCTCTGCTACAAATGCATGCAACGTGTGCAGAAACGTGCGTTTTATCACAGTGGTGCGTACAAAAGTATGACATTTGGAGTCCGCGGGGCCAAGGCAGTAGTACATGCCAAAGCTGACATAAAGCACTTTTTCGTTAACCCTTTCGGCCCGGCAAACCGCTGTACTGGTTGGCGGTCTCGTATACCGTGCAGCCCGGAAAACAGCTAGAGCGGTGTCAGGTGTTTTATATCGCGCACCCGCTGATACGCGAGCCTCGCCGCGCGTGTGGTGACTTCGCACTGACATAATTTTATCATCGGTTTACACTACCGTGAGGGTCCTGACAGTGCGTGCGTACTTTTGTACGTTGTATGCGGTCAGCTTTGCGGCGCTAGCATGCGTATTACGGTCGAAATGGCGAGTGAATATGTAGATATTCGGAGTGATAAAATGTTGTGTTTGGAGACGTGGTTTAAAAAGCAGATAGCTTTGATGTATTGGGACATGTGTGCCCACCTACCGCGAGTGGCAGCATAACCACGTGTTGGCAGTGTCAGCTAGAGCGATCGACGGTTGAGGCACTGACAACGGCAATGATGTACGGCTTGATTCTGAAGCTGAATTTGGAGGTTCTAATTGATATTCCGTTCCTCTGATGCTACACCTTGGCCGTACACCGACACACATTGGTCACACGTGTAGTACGTGCAATGTCTTTCAACACTGGTACTTCCATCCGATCGTGTATGAGACTCAACATCGTTCAATGCCGCTTATAACATGTTGTCCAGACTGTGGATATACCGTACAGTGGCAGGTGTAAACATTGCGGCTGGTGACCAAGTAGGAGCCTTACAGTGTATCGGCATACTGGAAATGCATGGGTGACACTAACGTGTCGCAGTAACAGATGCCCTTTTTAGTTACTGATGTAACAGCGATCTGTCATGCACGAAAGACATTTTTGGCTCACGTGCGAAGCAAAAGTGACTGTTCTGAGCCAGCGGCCCGCTGTCGTGCGTGGTAAACTTTAACGTTGGCATTTTCTCGGAGACTATCGAAGCTACAGTCTTCAAACTTGGCCCAAGAGTACTTTGTGGCAAGACCTTTTTAAACATGCCAATTTTAGTGACAGATTCTTACAAAGGTCAAGGTCACAGAGGATCAAAAAATATATCAAAAATAGCTATTTTGGGACATAATTTATTTTTTCTCAAATACTATTCACAACTTCAAACCCAAACTTGGTACAAAGATACCTGATGAAAAGACCTTTATATGCACACTAATTTCGTTTATCCCTGTGAAAAGTCAAGGGTCACAAGAGCTCAAGAAATATGTCCAAAATGACCATATTTTTACAAAAAAAGAGAGTTTTTTTTTTTTTCACAAATACTATTCACAACTTCAAACCCAAACGTACTACAGCGATACCTGATACAGTGGAGTCCAGTTAACACGAACTCGCTTAACACGAATTTCCGGTTAACACGAAACGTTTTTGCATTCCCGGCCAACGGCCTTCTTATTCTGTATTAAAATTCCACTGATAACACGAAATGCTTAACACGAAATTTCGCTTAACACGAAGCAGTTTTCGGTTCCCAACCAGAGCAATTTCACTATTATTCACCTGTTTAACACGAACACAGATTCCATTCACCGAAAACCAAATTCACGTGTCGCTCTCGCGCTGTGGAGTACACATAACAGATAAGAGCGAACTCTAGTCTGTGATTGGCTGAATAGCCTTCGGCTGTTGTAATCCGTCTTCTCATTGGCTAGCACTTCTGAACTGTATTCATGTTGTATCATTCGTGTACCAACACAACCCTTTTACCGATGCGGGATTGTAATTCAGCCTGTGTTGCTTTTACCTGATATTTTACCTGATGGATTTTACATTAAATATGTGAGCTGAACACGTTTCCTTGTGTTTTCCTAGCGAGCTGAAGGTATGCACATCAAAGTACGATAATGTGCACTTTTAACCTCGTATTCATTCATGCACGCATCTCTTACACACTTTTTTTTTTGCCGGGAGGGCCGTGATCAATTTTGAGGCCAATTTTGAAATACGGTTAACACGAAGTGATTTTCCGTGTCCCCAGAAATTCGTGTTAAGCGGACTCCACTGTATTGTGTGAATAAAATAGCGTGGATAAATGTCTTTATTTTAAATTTGTTTGCTGTGGTGTATTTTTGTTGTTGCGTGTTGCGCTGAAATGATTACACAAAATACACATTTTTAAGCAGTCCATTACACAAAATGGTCTAAGAGGGGTAGGCACCTCTGCAGGATGGTTGGATGAAAGAATAAAAACGTGTGGTAAAATTCGTAAAGCCAACGGCTTCTTCCGGTTTGAAAGGATGTGTCAGTCTGCACCCGGGGACTGAAACTGTGCAGGCCTGTTAGGAATGTCTGGCACCCCATGGGAACGTTTCCATTCAGTTTCTGGCCGGTCAGGGACACAGATACTGATTTATATACATGTCTCTAGTGTGCCAGCGTAACATTAGTTTTTTCGTTCTTTTCACGGCACTACGATATCTTTTCAGTTTTGAACAGTAGTTTGTCTCCTGTCACCATCTTTGATGCGTGTATGTACTTACTAATGAGCTAGCATTGATTTGGTAACCAATATACGTGTATGGATTTGGTGACTTGCCAAATTATACTCCGCTTTTCATGTCCACGGTCAAACAGTGTCGGAAATCGTCAGTTCTCTTTGTTGTTTAATGCCATGCCTCTAAAATGCAAGCTAGCCAGGCATTATACGGTCTTCATGCTGTCCTTTTAGCAGTTACTTTTATTGTTTCTTTGCCAGCTGGACGATCGTAACGGCATCTACCGTCTTTAAGCTTTCGAAATCGGTGTGCTTTCTTCAGACTTCTGCCTGCTTAAAAATGGTAGCTGGAGTTACGGCTCTTCGGCATGCACGATGCACCGAGTGCCTGAATGTAAACACGCGCGCGTTGGACCAGGCACATACAGATAAGGCCTTTACACCCCCGCCACTGGTGGAGAGATAGTAAAGTGGACAGTTGATGGGCACCCCTCCCCCCAATCAATACATTTATTATAATCAACTAGCCATTCAGACAAACGAACTCCCAACACTTACCGCCAATACCTTTATTACCTAGCCATTTTAGTTCCACTCCAGAAATCATTCAAAGCAACGATTTTTGATCAGCTACCAACCCGCGAGTATTAAGGCAGATACCCCACCCAACCTAAATTATTAATGCTGTCATTGACTTCTTTAAACAAAGGCTAATTATTCAATCGGCATTTACAGTTTTACCTTTGTCAATGTAAACGACTCATTTACGATCAGCTGTTTTCGGGAAATGACTACTTGCGCCATTGTGGGAATTCCCGTTAGGCATAATTGCTGAGCGGCACCGGACATAGTCCGATTGACTTGGCCTAATGTCCGATGAACAGAAAGATCAGCAGGACAAATGTCCGATTGTTTGTTTCAAAAAGAGGACATGTGTCCGATTGTTTTTCCGTTGATCGCGGACACCGCTAGCGACATTTCTTTCCGAGTAGGCTGGCGCTTTGCGGTAGTCGGCTTTACACTGCGCGAGCGAGTGACGTGTAGTGGGTTATTCCCGGCAACGCCCTCTGATTGGCTGACCCTAAAGTTCAGCTATTTTTAGCGAAAGCAAGACTGCGCGAGCGAGGGTCGTGTAGAGTGTGATTCCGTAAACATCGCCTTCTGATTGGCTGCCCCTAAAGTTCAGCTATTTTCAGCTAGGAGGGGTACCACTGTTCAACAGGACTCAGAAAAACCATCCACTTCTGCTGAGTGATCAGCTCATATCAGTTCCACTGAGTCTGAGGGTGTCATTTTAATTTTCAAGTCAGTGTAGCAGCCTACTACATGTAGTGAAGTTTCAGATAAATCTAACAAATGTAGCCTACTGACAAGGCCTTTTTAAAGTATTTTCTGCATTAGTTTTCTACATTTGTTCATCATGTCTATTAGCCACAAAAGTGTGAGAATTTAAATCTTTAACCCATTTGCTACCAGAAACCTGCTGTGGCCCATGCTGGAAGCATGGGCCACAGCAGGTTTCTGGTAGCGAATGGGTTAATGACAACATGAACAAGTAAACAAAAAAAATAGTAACTGGAATGATTTTTTTTTTCTTATACAGTTTCTTACAGAAAGCTCATCTCCTTTTGTTATAGCCTTAGGCTTACTAATCATTACATTTCCGTCAGTACATGGTCTAATATTTTTATAATGCTATTCTAGTCAGTACATTTCCTTGCACTGTGAATTCCTTGAAGTGCCAAAATGACAGTTTAGTTTGTGAGTTGTGAGCCTGAGCATGAAGAATTTGCTACCTCTGTTACAAGGCCCTGATGTTTTTCATGCTAATCTGCGATGACAGTATTATCTGAATGACATAACAACTTGTTCACTTTTCTTTGCCTTTTTACGTTTATGTCCTTTTCGTCAACAGTCAATAAATATCTCACTCAGCCTGTGTTTATGTGGTTTCTGTTTTACTATCAGTTTTGTCACGCGCAAAATGTCCTATTGTTTTGTTCCAATTCAGGACAAATCGAGGGTTCCGAGCGTAAGGGCCGTAAATTGGCATTTTGTCGATTTTGTGATTTTTATATCGAAGAAACCGTTATTGTATGTAGATTTATCCTGTGATATTGATATTTCAATCAGTCACATATATAAGGTGTTATTGATGAGAACTTAAATCAATTAACTGTTTTGGGCGAGACAGCTGCATGCCAGACAGCCGCATCTTGAATTACGGCAGTGTATAAGAAGCGCGCTACCACCAGAGATAGTAAAGTGGACAGTTGATGGGCACCCCTCCCCCCAATCAATACATTTATTATAATCAACTAGCCATTCAGACAAACGAACTCCCAACACTTACCGCCAATACCTTTATTACCTAGCCATTTTAGTTCCACTCCAGAAATCATTCAAAGCAACGATTTTTGATCAGCTACCAACCCATGATCATTCAGGCAGATCCTCACCCCACCTAAATTATTAATGCTGTCATTGACTTTTTTAAGCAAAATTATTATATTATATTATAAAATGAATCAAGACGAATTACTTCTTTTAAGTGATATTTGTGCTGTAGAAAACAAAGACTTAGACTTTAAAAAACAGCGTCTTTTGTCTGTGATTGTGTCGGGCAAATCAAAGACTTATCTGGGTAGACAATACATGATAGAGGATATTGAATCTCTAAGCTCTGACGAGCTAATCAAGCTTCATTCAAAATATGAAAATCACATTGCCTCACTAATGACTCGTGATTTAAGTCGATCTCTTGTCTGCCTATATACAAAAGCTGTAAGTCACTTCCTACCTGTTGATAGTGAAAACCTTTCACACGACCTTGAAAGTAATCCCATAGTTTCAAGTTCAATAGGCAAATTAGCATGCCTTATGTTTTACAAGTTTGGGAATTACCTTGCGCCTGCTGTAACCTTACTTGTTACTAGTAGTCATATTGATTTTTCTAAAATAAATTTTAAATTAGAAGAAAATGGACGAGACGACTCCACAACAGAGCCATGTCTTGACACAGGTTCAAACAGTGACTAAGACTAAAAGCCCAGGTAGAATAGAGGCTGGAAAAAGATTAGCTGAATATAACAGACAAAAGAAATTACAGCTTCAAGCATTAACAGAAAAGACTAACACACCATCACCACTTCCACCAGAACCAACACAACCACCCAAAAGTGAGAAAAAAACAACTACAAAATATATAGTTGCTGGATTTGTTGTCGGATTTGGTTACGTAGGTTACCAATTATATAAAAAATACAAACCAAACACTCAAACAGTGTCCAAAAAATCAAACACTCCAAAAACAAAAGAAGAAGTCTCCACATTACCAGCAGTTCCAAAACCTTTGGACCCATTTTACATGCAGTAAATAAATTTATTATTTTAATTTTTATGGTATAAGAAAATGAGCGACACAAAGAACTTGATGAACCTTGTCTATCACTCTGCTGTGATAAGGATGAACCTTGTCTATCACTCTGCTGTGATAAGTGGACTAGCAGTAGC